>NW_026844589.1:14139083-14860933 GCF_025583915.1 Anolis sagrei ordinatus | reverse complement strand
GGGCCACATTCAAGAATAAAATTTTAAAACACTGGGAGATTGGACAATGTAAAATTATCAGGATGAGGATCCGAGAGTGAGGGAGGATTTAATTGCACGAGCCATAAATAAAGTGCTTCTAAGGACATTTTGTGCAAAGTTTGGTCAGGGAGGATGATAATAATAATAATAATAATAATAATAATAATAATAATAATAATGTATTATTATTATTATTATTATTATTATTATTATTATTATATTATCCAAAGTCCGTGACAAGGAAGTTCCCTAGCATTGCTGTCTAAGAACCATTCAGGAAATGCCTGTGCCAAGACACAAACCACCATATTCTTGATTCTCCCATGCAAAGCCAATACAAGCAATGTTTTGTCATCTAAAAAAAATAAGAAATAAGCAAAAACAAATTGCACCTCCCACCTCGTAATAGAATCTGGAGCTGCTCCTGCTTGCCATTTGTTGCCCTGGGCCAGTAACAGCCACCTGGCAGTCTGAATCAGACCTCCAAGGTAATTTAATCTGACTCTGAGCAGCTCCACCAAATTTCAAATCAAGATACGGTAAGAAGCACAGGCATATTTCTACTTGCAATGGCATTTTCAAAAGAGATGCTTCCAAGTTCATTTCTCTCTCAGGTGTTGTTTGAAAGAGGAAAAAAACTATGCAATATATAAAACTGACCATTGGTTCAGAGAGAGTTTGCCCCTGCCTTCCTTGGTGGCTGAAAGGATATGATTTACCCAAGCAAGCCCAGAGAGTAACGATGGCTGGAAGGAAATGTGAACCTAGTCTCCCAGACTCCTAATCCCTACAGACAAATCACTGTGCCACATAGAATCATGGAATCAAAGAGTTGGAAGAGACCTCATGGGCCACCCAGTCCAACCTCCTGCCAAGAAGCAGGAATATTGCATTCAAATCACCCCTGACACCACACTCCGGGGCAGAGAGTTCCACTGCTGAACGGCTCTCACAGTCAGGAAGTACAAGGTCATGGGGGACCTTGTCAAAAGCCTTACTGAAATCCAGGTATGCTACATCCACGGCATTCCCCGCATCTACCCAGCTTGTAACTCTATCGAAAAAAGAGATCAGATTAGTCTGGCATGACTTGTTTTTGATAAATCTATGTTGACTATTAGCAATGACCGCATTTGTTTCTAAGTGTTTGCAGACCACTTCCTTAACATTCTTTTCCAGAATCTTGCCTGGTATCGATGTGAGGCTGACTGGACGGTAGTTGTTTGGGTCATCCTTTTTTTCCCTTCTTGAAGATTGGGACCACATTGGCCCTCCTCCAATCTGCTGGAACTTCTCCAAGAACTCTCGAAGATGATCGCCAATGGTTCCGAAATGACTTCCGCTAGTTCCTTCAATACTTTTGGGTGTAGTTGATCTGGCCCTGGGGACTTGAACTCATTTAGAGCGGCCAGGTATTCCTGGACGACTTGTTTCCCAATTTGGAGTTGGATGTCCTCTAATCCCTCATCCACTCCATCTTGCTGAGGTTGAAGATGACTTTCTTTTTGTGAGAAGACCGAGGCAAAGAAGGCATTAAGTAGTTCTGCCTTTTCCCTACCCCCGTCAGCATTGCCCCATCTTCTCCTCAAAGAGGCCCTATCGACTCCTTGTTTTTCCTTTTTCTACTGACATAAGAAAAAAAGCCCTTTTTATTGTTTTTAATGTCCCTGGCAAGCCTGAGCTCGTTTTGTGCTTTAGCCTTGCGGACCTTTTTCCTACAGGTGTTGGCTATTTCTCTGAATTCTTCTTTGGTGATTTCTCCCTTTTTCCACTTCTTGTGCATGTCTCTTTTGTGTCTTAGCACAGTTAGAAGTTCTTTGGACATCCATTTTGGCTTCTTTGCACTTGTCCTATTTTTTCTCTTTGTTGGCACGGTTTGCAATTGTGCCTTGAGTATTTCACTCTTGAGAAATTCCCATCCATCCCCCATTCCCTTGTCTTTTAGTATCTGTGTCCATGGAATGCTGCTCAATGTTTCCTTCATTTTTCAGAAATCGGCTCTCCTAAAGTCCAAAATGCGGGTTTGATTCTATGTACCCCGCTACCATCTCCCCAAGGGACCCGGTGCGGCTTACATGAGGCCAAGCCCAAAATACATCAATAAACAAACGTCAATAAACAAAACATCAATAAAACACTCAATAAAATACATAGGCTCTTTTCAAAACAGGGACCTTGCCTCAGATGATCCTGAAAGTGGGGGAATGGTCTCCAATTTTCTGCCACATCAAAACAACAAATGCTTAATTATATCCCCGCAGTCAACATAACTTCGCTTAAACTGCAGAAAGTGCCTCTGAGAGAACCCAAGTCTCTTCCACGCGCCGAGCCCTCCGGTGGGACGCTGAGAAGCCTGGCTCAGTTGCCAAGCAGGATCGCTCCCTGAAGATTAATTTATTAACTCTGCCAATGTGGCTGTTTGTTTAGAGGAGCCCGAAAGAGCCTCCAGGTGAGCAGAAGGATAAAAGAAACACGCAAGCATCAAAACAACCGGAGCTTAATGCCACTTGCATAGCCAAGGCCTCTCCCGCAGAGGCCTGCAACAGACATTTGTGGGTGGGGGGTGGGTGGGAAGAGAAAACAAAAAATTAAAAGCAACTTGCATAGACACAGACATCAAACATCAGAGCTGTTTCAAGTGTCATATGCATTCCCGTCACTCAGTTTCCCACAGTGCCAATGCAAGGATATAGGAAACCTTGGTTCCAAGCAGGCCATTCAGCTGGAAAAGCAGAGGGGAAAGTTGCTTGCTTTGATTCAGGAATCTTACTTTTGTCCCAAGTAACTGTACTGTCTAAACACCTGAAATCCTGAAGTCCTATATATCCTTTTGAGCAGTATAACGACACAGCCTAGTAGTAGAGAAGATTTTAAATTAAATTTATAAACGGGGAAATATATACAAAATAATCCCAATGCTGTTCAGCCAAATTATAACGATGACACTATCACTACAGCAGGTTAGCTCACCAAAATATAGAGGGAGTATGGTTGTTGAAACCAACTGTCTATTTAAAAGCTAGGAACTGGGAACCACTGGAACTGAGAGAGTTAAATTGATTCTTCAAAAGATTTCCACTGCCACCATATTAATAATAAACAGGCTGAGGTATTATTGAGAGGTTGTTCAGTAACACACTCTGTGTCACTATAGTTTTCTTAGAGGCTGTTAAAAGCTGACTTGAATAATGCTTTGACCACAATGGCATTCACACTGAGGCTGCTATAAGTTGATAAAAATAACAAGAACGTTTATTGAACAGGCTTGAAGTATTCAGGTACAAATGCTTAATATTTCAGTAAAATAGTGGCATAAAAAGCTTATGGTTGAGTTCGAGTAAAGATCTTAAAAACTTCTGGGTTACAAGTCTTAAAAGTTTCAACACAGAAAATTACTTCAGGAAATGAATCTCTGAAAGTAACTCCCAAAAATCCCCCTTAGGAATCCAGCCCAAACCCTGAACTAGCTTTCCTTAGGAAATGAACAGACCACTAAAGGGGGTCTGCTCCACACAGTATTCTAGCTATATTCTTTATAGCTACTCTGAATACTACACAAAAGACTGACCCAAACTTCTTCTTCAAAAACCAAACTCCAACGGGCAAACTGGGATCTCAAACCTCAGTTTAAAAAACACTTTTTTCTTTTAGATCATTTAGGCTCTGCCCCCATCTTTCTAACCAATCCTAGTCTTCTAACTTTCCCTCCTAGACCAAAACAAACCCCTCAAGGCAAACCTAACCTAAGATGACATCTCCCTGTCTCCCTTTTCTAAAATGGATGCCGTGGCTTCGCCAGGCCCACTTCCTTAGGCTTTTGTCAGCTAGCTAAGGTAAGGGATTCATTACAGTTCCCAACCTATGGTCCGTGGACAACCAGTGCTCCGCAGGAACTAATCTATGGTCCGCAGCCCCACCATTGCAATGAAAGCGACTGTGTCTTGCAAAACTCTCTTGTAGTGCTGAGGCAGGTTAAATAGGGTTTTCTGTGGGCGAGCAGATAGCGACTACTGGAACCAAGGTATCAGAAACTAGAGCTGATGTGGTCTGTCCAATAGGAATAGATAGAGTTGCGTCGGATAACTTGTTGCTCGTAATAATTTCATTAAAATTACCTTTTTGAAGCAATATTAAAGCTTTTTTAAAAACCAGAAGTCCCTTTGCCCTTCAGAAGCATTTTCCGCCATTTTTGTTACGACTCAGGAAGTGAGTTGGAAATGATTCAGCTTTTGCCTGCTTCTGGTCCTTGGCCTTAGCCCAGGCCATAGAAGCCAGTTTTAAAGCGAGAGAAGCCAATTTTACACCAGAGAAGGAAGGAATTTCCTCCGCTTGCTTTTCCCCGCTTCTGGTCCCTGGCCTCAGCTCAAGCCAGAGAAGCCAGTTTTAAACCAGAGAAGGAAGGAATGTCCTGGCCTTGGATCAAGCCAGAGAAGCCAGTTTTAAACCAGAGAAGGAATGAAGGAATTTCCTGGCCTTGGCTCAAGCCAGAGAAGCCACTTTTAAAGCCAGAGAAGCTAGTGTTGAACCAGAGAAGGAAGGAATTTCCTAGCCTTGGCTCAAGCCAGAGAAGCCAGTTTTAAAGCCAGAGAAGCTAGTGTTGAACCAGAGAAGGAAGGGATTTCCTGGCCTTGGCTCAAGCCAGAGAAGCCAGTTTTGAACCAGAGAAGGAAGGCATTTCCTGGCCTTGGCTCAAGCCAGAGAAGCCAGTTTTAAAGCCAGTTTTAAACCAGAGAAGGAAGGAATTTCCTGGCCTTGGCTCAAGCCAGAGAAGCTAGTTTTAAACCAGAGAAGGAAGGAATTTCCTGGCCTCGGCTCAAGCCAGAGAAGCCAGTTTTAAAGCCAGAGAAGATAGTTTTAAACCAGAGAAGGAAGGAATTTCCTGGCCTCAGCTCAAGCCAGAGAAGCCAGTTTTAAAGCCAGAGAAGATAGTTTTAAACCAGAGAAGGAAGGAATTTCCTGGCCTCGGCTCAAGCCAGAGAAGCCAGTTTTAACCAGAGAAGGAAGGAATTTCCTGGCCTTGACTCAAGCCAGAGAAGCCAGGTTTAAAGAGGAGCCAGTTTTAAACCAGAGAAGGAAGGAATTTCCTGGCTCGGCTCAAGCCAGAGAAGCCAGTTTTAAACAAGAACCAGAGAAGGAAGGAATTTCCTGGCCTGGGCTCACAAATGAGAGAAGCCAGTTTTGAACCAGAGAAGGAAGGAATTTCCTGGCCTTCGGCTCAAGCCAGAGAAGCCAGTTTTAAAGCCAGAGAAGGCAGTTTTAAAGCCACAGCAGAGAGGAAGGAATTTCCTGGCCTTGGCTCAAGCCAGAGAAGCCAGTTTTAAACCAGAGAAGGTAGTAAAGCCAGAGAAGCCAGTTTTAAACCAGAGAAGGAAGGAATTTTCTCTGCTTGCTTTTCCCCACTTCTGGAGCAAAACAACTACTTTCAAAGTAAAGACCACCCAATGAAAAAGGAAACATCACTTTCAAACAATTAACGAAAGGATTCGGAAGTCTCAGAAGTTTTGAAAACTTTTGAATTTTTTGTTCTGTGAAAATCGGAATTGACTTTAGAATCAAACCACCAGCACCCCCTACACCCAAAATGAGTTTTGAACCATTTTGAACCATTTTTTAATCAACCAAGCCTACTGCCCAATGCAATTTTCTAAATCAGCACCCCAAATAACCAAACCGAATCTAAAGTTGGCCAAAAACCGATTCGTAGCCCTTTTGGTACTAATGTTGGAGAGTGGTCCCTGGTCAGTGTGGTCCCTGGTCAAAGTGGTCCCTATTCAAGTGGTGCCTGGTCAAAAAAAGGTTTTGAAGATAGAGATGTATGAAATTGTGTGAAATGTTTTCACTCACATGCAAAATTTTGAAAATCGGCACCGACTTCAGGGGGAAAATTGGTTTTACAAGGGAGTGGGTGGGCAGGAGCCACAGAACTACAGAGGGGAAAAACACACTCAACTTCTTAATATCCACACTTAATTCCCCCCGCCCCCCTCACAAACACACACACACACACACAATCTTACTTTTAAATGCAAGTTCTTCTCAGTCATGCACTATTAACTTTGCCAATTTATTACCAGACTGAAAGAAACAAATTAACTTTGATGAAAAAGCAATGGGAAAAAAGAAAAAAAAAGAAACCGAAGCATTCAGTCCTCAGACACAACTCTGATGAGTATTCAGGACAAAGAGAGGAGGGGCGAAAAAACCAAATTGGGAGATTAGAAGAAATTAAAACTGTCCTGAATTTTTTAAAGAGACAAAACTCCTTGTTTTTCAATGCGCCTGCACGTCTCCAGGTTCCCTTCTGGAAGCAAAATTGACATACCATCTTTCGTTTTGAAATCAGAGCCATAGTGGAAGGTGCAATAGGATGCCATCTTGATGTGTTGGACTACAAATCTCACAATCCCCAATGACTGTCCATGCAGGTTGGGCTGAGGGGAGGTGTAACAGAAAACATTTCAAGGGCTTCGTGTTGCATATCTCTGGTAGAACTTATGCCAAGGACATTTGTGACCTTGGACAAGTGATGGCAATATTCACCTGTAACTTCAGACAAAGACTTAAGTGTGTTTCTGTAAACCAGTGGTTCCCAACCTGTGGTCTGTGGTCCACAAGAATGAAAATGTGGTCCGCACCCTCACCATTACTTCACTGTATTGTCGAAGGCTTTCATGGCTGCAATCCCTAGGTTGTTGTAGGTTTTTTGAGCTATATGGTCATGGGTTGTTGTAGGTTTTTCCGGGCTATATGGCCATCTTCTGGAGGCAATTTATCTCCTGACGTTTCACTTGCATCTATGGCAAGCATCCTCAGAGGTAGTGAGGTCTGCTGGAAGTAGGGAAATGGGTTTATATATCTGTGGAATGGTGAGACAAAGGACCCCTGTGTGCTGGGGCTAGCTGTGAATGTTTCAGCTGATCACCTTGATTAGCATTCAATGGCTTGGAAGTGCCCAGGGGGAATCCCTTGTTGAGAGTGATTTATGTGCCTGTTTGTTTCCCCTCTGTTGTTTTGCTGTTGTAATTTTTGAGTTTTTTAATACTGGTAGCCAGATTTTGTTCATTTTCATGGTTTCTTCCTTTCTGTTGAAATTGTCCACATGCTTGTGGATTTCAATGGCTTCTCTGTGTAGTCTGACATGGTGGTTGTGAGAGTGGTCCAGCATTTTTGTGTTCTCAAATCATATGCTGTGTCCAGGTTGGTTCATCAGGTGCTCTGCTATGGCTGATTTCTCTGGTTGAAGTAGTCTGCAGTGCCTTTCATGTTCCTTGATTCGCGTTTGGGCAATGCTGCGTTTGGTGGTCCCTATGTAGACTTGTCCACAGCTGCATGGTACACGGTAGACTCCTGCAGAGGTGAGAGGATCCCTCTTGTCCTTTGCTGAATGTAGCATTTGTTGGATGTTCTTAATGGGTCTGTAAGCCACGAGAGTAAAGATGAAGTTCCACCCAGAGGAAAAGTGTTCTTGCCATACATCAAGGGAACCACTGACCGCATAGGAAAACTGATGAGGAAACACAACATACAAACCACTTACAGACCCACCAAGAAAGGACAGTTCAAAGCCCAGGTTGGGATAAGCTCCTGGCTTTCAGTCCAGCTTCTGCCTACCTAGCAGATCGAAAACAGCAATGTGAGTAAAATAAATAAATAAATATAAAATAAATAAATAAATAAATTAACAGTCATAGAATCATAGAATCAAAGAGTTGGAAGAGACCTCATGGGCCATCCAGTCCAACCCCCTGCCAAGAAGCAGCAATATTGCATTCAAATCACCCCTGACAGATGGCCATCCAGCCTCTGTTTAAAAGCTTCCAAAGAAGGAGCCTCCACCACACTCCGGGCAGAGAGTTCCACTGCTGAACGGCTCTCACAGTCAGGAAGTTCTTCCTCATGTTCAGATGGAATCTCCTTTCTTGTAGTTTGAAGCCATTGTTCCTTGTCCTAGTCTCCAGGGAAGCAGTAAACAAGCTTGCTCCCTCCTCCCTGTGGCTTCCTCTCACATATTTATACATGGCTATCATATCTCCTCTCATCCTGCTTTAAGTGGGGAGGTATCTAAGGCACCCATAAGGAAATGCCAGAAAAATGCTGGCAATTCGATCAAGGAGGAAGTTAACAAACATAGCTCTTTGGCAGGGAAGATGGAGTGACAACACCCGTAGCCAGAAACAAGCACAGCCTCCAAGATGCCAAAGATGGGAAAGCCTGTGTATACCTCTATCTATGTACAGTTGCCTGTCTTGTAATTGTGTAACGGTATTAAATGTTTGCCATATATGTGTTCTGTGATCCGCTCTGAGTCTTCCTTCGGAGTGAGATGGTCAGAATATAAATACGGTAAACAAACAAAGTAAATAATTCTAACTTCCAGCACAGACATACAGTAAAGCTCATCTACCAGCTGTAAGTGCACCAAAACACTCCCGTTGCCTACCTCCCATTTCACTTGCTGCAAGAATACCACAGCTGACCTTGCTGAAAATCTTCCTCAAAGCAAAATATGCCATATTCACAGTGTTTCCCTGGTTGACCAGCTTTGTAACTGCAGCCCAGCATGGTTTGTTTTGGAGAAATCCATACCGACTTTTAGTAATCGCATCAGTCTTTCACAGACAAACTGTTGATGCTTGAAATGACAGTTTTGGAAGAGTGATATGGGACCTCCTGCATGTAAAGACGAGTCTTCTGTCACTAAACGATGTCCCTCCCTTGCTTTCTTAGCCAAGATGCTCTTTCCTTCCTATTCTCCAGTGAATCCATTAATTTCCCTGCCTGCCTGGCCCACATATGGCCCTTCACCTCCACCCTTTCAGAAGGCTCCTCTTTGCCATTAATACAATATGTTATCGATCAACTTAGAGCACGATTTGCTAAAGCTCCTTCTCAACTACATGCACATGTAGGCACTTCTATTGAGAAGGCTGGACAGTTTCAACTGGATATGGCACTTTTGTTGCCACTCAATAAAATGAGTCACTGAAAGTGATAATTCACTGTAAAGGTTGTTCTTGAACCATAGTATTAGAGGTTATGTCTGCTTAGCCTGACAGCCTTTGCGAAGATACAAGCTCTCCTATCAAAAAGGATGAGATTATCTTGCTGTGCCAAAAGAACGAAAGAACACCAAAAAATACCCTTCAGGGTTTAGCTCTTCTCTCTGCTTCCAACACGACACCAAATCTAGCCAGCTCCTAATTTCATTTAATTACTAGGAAGGTGGGGGTTATTTCAGATCGGAAGAACTGGCTAATCCTTCCTAACAACCTCCAGATTCCCACTTCTCGGAACTTAACTCCACTGAGCAACTTGCTTCCCAGATGGATCAAATGCACAATCATCCAATTTTTTCTCTTCTTCTGATTATGAACCATGGAAAGATGGTTTGATATAAGGGCTTATTGTTCGTTGTATTTATGTCTGTCTATTGCAAGGCTGACATCACTCCAATGTGCTTATGGGTCAGGAGAGTTGTCTTGTTCCCAATCCCTTCCTGGATTTTTAGATGTCAAATTCACTCTCAGCCCACAGATATCCACCATAGACAAGTCACACTCTCTCAGCCTGAGGAAAGCAACCACAAACTTTCTCTACAAAAATCTAGCCAATCTATATAAATAAAAATGTAATGTTAGTTTGTGGGATCAACATAACGTAGAAACCACTGGACGAATTGACACCAATTTGGCGGGAACGAGAGCAGGGCCTCCCCAGACGATCTTAACGTCCTGGAAATGCTAAGAGGGAAGGGGCCGATCTAACATCCCTAGGAAGGGTACCTGTCCGAACGTATCTCCTTCTATGTCCCACCTCGGAGTTTAAGATCTTCTGGGGAGGTCCTGCTCTCGGCCCCGCCTGGGGACGAGGGACGGGGCCTTCTCAGTGGTGGCCCCTCGCCTGTGGAATTCACTCCCCGGGGAAATTAGGTCATCAACATCCCTCCTCTCCTTCAGAAGGAAGCTGAAAACATGGATATGGAACCAGGCTTTTGGGTAATCTGGCAGACTGACAAGGTAATGACGACCAGAATTTGGAAAGGACTATGGTAATGCTGAATGGACTTACGGATTTTAGAACTCGGTGAACATTGGCCACTAGATTGGCTTTTTAGTTGTTATTGTATTAATTGGATGTTTTAATTATTGTGGTTATTGCTGTCATGTATTTTCTCTGATGAATTGTTGGCATCGAATTGTGCCAGTTGTAAGCCACCCTGTGTCACCCCTAGGGGGTTGAGAAGGGTGGGGTAGAAGTGCCCGAAATAAATAAATAAATAAAGGCGTTCCAAAGCCAAGGGGCCACCACTGAGAAGGCCCTGTCTTTCGTTCCCGCCAAACACATCTGAGACGGAGGCGGGACCGAGAGCAGGGCCTCCTCAGACGATCTTAAAGTCCAAATGGTTCAGGTTCCTTCGGACAGGTAAGCTGGGCTGGAACCGTTCAGGGCTTTATATAGGTCGAAGCCAGCAGTTTGAATTATGCTCGGTAGCAAACTGGCAGCCAGTGGAGCTGGCGCGGCAGTGGTGCTGTGTGCTCCCTGGCCATATATTCCAGAACCTGGCCATGCAGTCCGGAAAATTCACAACAACCCCGTGATTCCAGCCATGAAAGCCTTCCACAAAATTTGCAACGTCTGATAATGGAGCCCACTGCCAAATACCAATGCCAAAGTTTGTTACAATTGGCCTAATTCACTTGCTACAAGGATAAAGTTTTCAACTTCTTCCCTTCAAAGTAATACAGAAATCAACACTTCCTCACATAGAGTGCCACTTGGAACTGTTTTCCTCAGACCCTAAACTGTAAGGTACTACTCGACTGAGTTCAACTAAGGAAACCAAATTTGCATCCAGGGCCCTGTGCCAGTTCCCACATCATAACCCATTTACAATGCAGACTCTGGGCTGCGCACGAAGAACCCTAACCAATCCTTCACCAGCAAACATGTCGATAATTCTCGCTCTCTTCCCCCAGCACATGATCCCACACAGACTTCTGCCAAAAACTGCTAAGCCCAACACCGGAAGCCCTAGCTGTAACTAACTGGAAAGCTGTACCAAAGCAAACACATAGTCAAGATTTATGGCAAAGTCGGAGGCTGGATCCCTGCCAGTGTTAAGAATAAAATGAGTCAAATGGGTATTTGATGTGCACTGCTAATGCCCAAACCCTAAAACATCCCTTGCTCCGATGCAATCTGACAGCAAACTACATTTTCCCTTTAAAAAAAAACTAGACTAATTTATTTGTTAGGTTTCTAAACCATTATTAAACGTCTTTTCCAGGATGGTTTATAAAAATACATAACAAACACTAAAATGATATCATTGCCATAAAACACATCATGATAATAAAACAATGATTAAAAACAGTCGTTAAAAGGCTCTGGAGAATAAAAAGATTGTTGCCTGGCGCCAAAAAATATCACAGTGGGAATGCAGGAAGCGGCGTCATTCCAAGTCCATCAGTCCATCTATCCGACTGCGGAGGCTCCCTGGCACAGTGTTTATCCTCTCTGGAGATGCTGGGAGTTGAACTTGGGACCTTTTGTCACATAAATCAAGTGCTTTACTACTGAACTGGCAGGAAGCCATCTTATATTGGAGCTGACCAATGGCTCCTGTTGCCCAAATGAATGGCAACAACCCTATGGTTCCCAGTCTCCCACTAGTGACTCTAACCTTGCAGGACTATCAGAGGTAATCAGCAGCTAGTTCTTCAGGATGTCGGACATGAAGCATTCTTAGCAGATGTGACAATTGAGACGGGTCCTTCTGTATGCCAAACAATTGAAAACACTGAAAAGACTACATTCTGGGATCACAAGATGCAGAGCCAACCTTAAGAAATGGGGCCAACAAAGTGGAGTCCACGATATGTGATGTGGCGGCAAAAAAACCCAATGGGATTTTGGCCTGCATCAATAGGAGCATAGTGTCTAGACCCAGGGAAGTAATGCTCCCCATGCTCTATTCTGCCTTGGTTAGACCACACCTGGAATATTGTGTCCAAATCTGGGCATCACAATTGAAGAGAGATATTGAGAAGCTGGAATGTGTCCAGAGGAGGGTGACTCAAATGATCAAGGGTATGGAGAACAAGCCCTATGAGGAGCAGCTTAAGGAGCCTGGCATGTTTAGCCTGAAGAAGAGAAGGCTGAGAGGAGATATGATAGCCATGTATAAATATGTGAGAGAAAGTCAAAGGGAGGAAGGAGCAAGCTTCTGCTGCCCTGGAGACTAGGACGCAATGGAGCAATGGTTTCAAACTACAAGAAAGGAGGAAGAACTTCCTGACTGTGAGAGCCGTTTAGCAGTGGAACTCTCTGCCCTGAAGTGTGGTGGAGGCTCCTTCTTTGGAAGCCTTTAAACAGAGGCTGGATGGCCATCTGTCAGGGGTGCTTTGAATGCAATATTCCTGCTTCTTGGCAGAAAGGGGTTGGACTGGATGGCCCATGAGATCTCTTCCAACTGAAAGTTCCAGCAGTCACCAGCCAACCCCTTTCCAATGCCAGAGATACAGCTTAATGGTGTAACATTAGAAAATGTTGATCATTTCCGCTACCTTGGCAGCCACCTCTCTACCAAAGTCAACATCGACACCGAAATACAACACCTCCTGAGCTCCGCGAGCGCAGCATTTTTCCGAATGAAGCAGAGAATGTTTGAGGACCGGGACATCCATAAAGATACCAAGATGCTTGTTTATAAAGCTATTGTCCTCCCAACCCTGCCATATGCCTGTGAAACGTGGACTGTCTATAGACGTCACATGCAACTCCTGGAACGATTCCATCAGCGCTGCCTGGAAAATCCTGCAAATCTCTTGGGAAGACAGGCAGACAAATGTCAGCGTGCTGGAAGAAGCAAAGACCACCAGCATTGAAGCGATGGTCCTACGCCATCAACTCCGCTGGACCGGCCACGTTGTCCGGATGCCCGACCACCGTCTCCCAAAGTAGATGCTCTACTCCGAACTCAAGAACGGAAAAGAATGTTGGTGGACAGGAAAAGAAATTTAAAGATGGGCTCAAAGCCAATCTTAAAAACTCTGGCATAGACACTGAGAACTGGGAAGCCCCGGCCCTTGATTGCTCCAGCTGGAGGTCAGCTGTGACCAGCAGTGCTGCAGAATTTGAAGAGGCACGAATGGAGGGTGAAAGAGAGAAACATGCCAAGAGGAAGGCACGTCAAGCCAACCCCAACCAGACCGCCTTCCACCTGGAAACCAATGCCCTCACAGCGGAAGAAGATGCAGATCAAGAATAGGACTCCACAGCCACCTACAGACTCACAAGAATTCTGATCCTGGAAGACTATCCTACTCGGCCAACGAAGGATCGCCTAAGTAAGTAAGTCACCCCAAAGGAGATTCATCAGAGAATACAAGCTGTTTATGATGATTGTGTTGATGTGAGTACTGTGCGTCGTTGGACGAGTAAGTCTGAAGATGTTGAAGTGGGAACATCTGACTTGCATGACAAACAAAGAGTTGGACGTTTCACAAGCAAATGTTTGACAGATTGATTCAGGACGATTGTCGTATCACTCACGAGAGAAATTTCAAGCATAATTGGCATTTCAAAAGAACGTGCTTGTCACATTATTGCTTTGCTTGGCTATCGGAAGATCTGTGCACAATGGGTACTTTGAGAGAACTGTGAGATGCTGGTTGCGGAAACAGAGTGTCAACTTCTTCTGTGACGGCTTCAGAAAACTTGTTCATTGTTGGCAGAAATGTATCCAATTGTCTGGTGATTATATGGAAAAGTGAATAGTGGTAGGTAATTCTAAGGATTATTTCTGCGTTTGATTTATTAAAATATTCTCATCCAAACCCAAGTAACGAAGGTGGAGGCATTAATTTTCATTCAATTCTCGTAGGCTAAAGCAACAGTAACAAGTAGGAGCACTATGATACACAGAACGAAAACCCAAATAAAGTAGGACTATTGCTTCAAAACTATTGTTTCTAATTGACTGCAAGTTTCAATTTTATTTTATTTTTTGTCATGTCAGTAGCGACTTGAGAAACTGCAAGTTGCTTCTGGTGTGAGAGAATTGGTTGTCTGCAAGGATGTTGCCCAGGGGGCGCCCAGATGTTTGTTTGTTTTTTACTATACTTGTGGGAGGCTTCTCCTGTGTCCCCGCATGAGGAGCTGCAGCTGATAGAGGGAGCTCATCCATGCTCTCCCCGGATTCGAACCTGCAACCTGTCGGTCTTCAGTCCTGCCGGCACAGGGGTTTAATATAGTATAATTAATATACTAACTAAACCTTCCCCATTAAACAAATAAGATTTGTTTAATCAGCCCTATTTGGGAAACTTCAATGAATGAATGAGTGGCTTCCTGTTGGTCACAGGCCAATAGTTTAAGAGATATTAGCTATACCGTTTTTTCTTGGCCGTACGCCACCAGATATTTCCACATCAGAATCCTCACTGTGGAGAGAGACCATCACAGGACCTTCCCTTGTTTCGGATCCATGCCCAGCTGTTGATCCCATAGAATACAGGGTGTCTTTCATCCTGATAATTTGAGGTTTCCTAGTTTCTCTGCCTTTAAATCTTTGCTCTGCGCAGATGGGAGAGCCACGAACACAAGATAAGCAAGCTGTTTTATTGAAGCTGCCATTACACAATGCTCCAGAGATGGCATAACTAGCAGCAAGATATTAAATCGGACTTTGTTATGGCATGTATCGACTGAGAGTGGCATTATGTTTACAGGGAAGCCATACGTCTTTCTCCCCCTCCTAAATATGCTAACGGCTGTGTATCCTGCTTATTTCATTAAAATCCTATTAAGGAATTAAAAGCTGTTGGGCTGGAGAAAGAAAGGTATCCTTACTCCTTTAAAGGACCTGTGTTTTAATTAAATCACTGGCACCTGTATATGTAATGTGCAATAAATCAACTATAATTTGCTACTAGAGGTGGCTATTAATCCCCTCCAGGTTATTTATTACTTGGGCTTTGTTAGTACTAGGAGACCTTCCATATGACCAGACGTATCCTACTGTTTGGTGCCTTTTGTGGTCACAATGTGATGGAATAATTGTGGAACTTCACTCTGTGCAAGGAGCTCCAAAGGACTGTAAATTTCGGAGGGAAGAAAAGGAATGGGGTCTACTACTGACTGTTACAGACTGTTATGCCTGCGAAACGTGGACTGTCTACAGACGTCACATGCAACTCCTGGAACGATTCCATCAGCGCTGCCTCCGGAAAATCCTGCAAATCTCTTGGGAAGACAAGGCGGACAAACGTCAGCGTGCTGGAAGAAGCAAAGACCACCAGCATTGAAGCGATGGTCCTCCGCCATCAACTCCGCTGGACCGGCCACGTTGTCCGGATGCCTGACCACCGTCTCCCAAAGCAGTTGCTCTACTCCGAACTCAAGAACAGAAAATGGAATGTTGGTGGACAGGAAAAGAGATTTAAAGATGGGCTCAAAGCCAACCTTAAAAACTCTGGCATAGACACTGAGAACTGGGAAGCCCCGGCCCTTCATTGCTCCAGCTGGAGGTCAGCTGTGACCAGCAGTGCTGCAGAATTTGAAGAGGCACGAATGGAGGGTGAAAGAGAGAAACATGCCAAGAGGAAGGCACGTCAAGCCAACCCCGACCGGGACCACCTTCCACCTGGAAACCAATGCCTTCACTGTGGGAGAAGATGCGGGTCAATAGGGCTCCACAGCCACCTACAAGCCCACAAAAATAGTCATCAAGGAAGACCATCTTACTCGTCCAACGAGGGATCGCCTAAGTAAGTAAGTAAGTAAGTTACAGCAAGCAGGTTCGAACCCAATGTTTGCCTTGCTGTTGAGGGCCTGAAAAGACAACTATTACACATTTGCTAGGCAAAACCATTTTTGCCTAGCTGATGCTTTTGGACTACGTTCTGACAGATGTGCATTCAAACACGTTTCTACTTCCACTGAAATATTTCTTCCTGCACTGTTTAAACTGAAATACCTTTTATGAGAAAGGCCTCAGTGGACTACAGTCCTCAAAAAATCATGCGACAATAAACTCATTTGCTTTGTCAGAGGCCTCCTTATTGTTTGTACAGGTGAGCCATGTTGTTTTCCTTGTATGTTGCTTTGAGTCCCCTTCGGGAGAAATATAGCAGGGTATTTATACCTATCTATATCTATATAAATAAAAATGTAATGTTCGTTTGTGGGATTAACAGAAATCAAAAACCAGTGGGCGAATTGGCACCAAATTTTGACAGCATACACCTAACAACCCAATGTCTTTCACTCAAATTTTTTTGATTTTGTCATTTGGGAGTTGTAGTTGCTGTGATTTATAGTTCACCTACAATCAAAGAGCATTCTGAACTCCACCAATGATGGAATTGAACCAAAGGTGACACACAGGACTCCCATGACCAACAGAAAAGACTAGAAGGGTTTGGTGGGCATTGACCTTGAGTTTGGAAGTTGTAGTTCACCTACATCCAGAGACCACTGTGGACTCAAACAATGATGGATCTGGACCAAACTTGGCACAAATATTCCATATGCCCAAATATCAACACAGATGGAGTTTGGGGAAATAGACCTTGACATTTGGGAGTTCTAGTTACTGGGATTTATCGTTCACCTACAATCAAAGAGCATTCTGAACCCCACGAATGACAGAATTGGGGCAAACTTCCCACACAAAACCCCCATGACCAACAGAAAATACTTAAGGCCATCCAGTCCAACTCTCTTCACCAGGGCAAGAAAATCTAATCAAAGCCCTCCTGACAAAGAGCCATCCGGCCATAGATATAGATAGATATGAATCACACAGAGAGAGATATAATATCATAGATTTGAAAGGGACCCCTAAAGAAGGACAATGATATATTGCATATTCCAGAGTAGGCAAACTGGACAATCTCCACATTAACACTGACAAAGAGACAACAAGAAATACTGTTTACCCACAAGCATAAAGAAATAACATAGATTAGAAACCATTACTTTATTTTCCAGATCAACAGACTGGGCCACAGCAACACATGGCAGGGGACGGCTAGTATCTTCTATATAATCTATCTATCTATCTATCTATCTATCTATCTATCTATCTATCTATCTATCTACTAGCCTTCCCCTGCCACGCGTTGCTCTGGCCCACTCTGTGTATGTGTGTTTTGTGTGTGTATATATGTGTATATATCTATGTGTGTTTGTGTATATATGTGGGTTTGTGCATGCATTTTAATGTGGGCTTTTTTTTGCTTTTTAAATCTCTTCTGCTATGTTTTTCAGTGTTTTTATGAGTGATAGTCACTTGCTGGCCTGATAGGTGTCTTGTGTCCAAATTTGGTGTCAATTCGTCCAGTGGTTTTTGAATTATGTTAACCCCACGAACAAACATTGCACTTTTATTTATATAGATAAAGTCAATGTTTGTATGTATGTGGGTATGTTTGAATGTGGCAGCTTTCTGATTGGCTCCCGCTTCCACAGGCTACTGTGAAAAGAACTTGGCACACAAGGAAGCAGATGAAACAATAGATCACATCCTCAGCTGCTGCTAGAAGATTGCGCAGACAGACTACAAGCAGAGGCATAACACTGTTGCTCAGATGATTCATTGGAACTTGTGCCACAAACACCATCTGCCTGTGACAAAGAACTGGTGAGATCACAAACTGAAAAAGTTACAGAAAATGAACACGTCAAACTCTTCTGGGACTTCCGAATTCAGACAGACAGAGTTCTGGAGCACAATACTCCTGACCTCACAATCGTGTTAAAAAACAAAGTATGGATTGTCGATGTTGCAATCCCTGGCAACAGCAGGATTGAAGAGAAACGTCTGGAAAAGCTGACACGATATGAGGAGTTAAAGATCGAACTGCAAATAATCTGGCACAAGCTTGTAAAGCTGGTCCCAGGGGTGATCGGCACATTGGGTGCAGGACATAAGACCTTGGCCTGCACTTAAACACAATCTGCACTGATAAAATTACCATCTGCCAGCTGCAGAAGGCCACCTTACTTGGATCTGCACACATTATTCGCCGCTACATCACACAGTCCTAGACACTTGGGAAGTGTCCGACGTGTGATGCAATACAACAGCCAGCAGAGTGACCTTGTTTGCTGTGGACTCATCTTGTTGTTTTTCTAATGATGATGATGATGATGATGATGATGATGATAATGTTCAGAGATGTATTCCTAACTGAACCTCAGAATTATGTGTCTGACAGAAGAGTATCAGAAGGGGATGTCCACATGGGAGCATAAACTACTTGTGTAAATTATGAGTTGTGGATGCAGAAAGCATGACACGGCACAACGTTGTATGTGCAACATCAGTCTTCCTCCCACATGGACTATTCCGCCTATAAATAATTTCATGCACCTGGTCAAACAGGAGGATTAGCACAGGATGTGCACCAGGTGCAGTGTGGCTTGGAAGGCTCAGGTGTGCCAGAAAAGCATAGAGGACCAATGAGGAAAGTCTCCAGTGCTGCCAGTGGGACGGGAGAAATGACAGACCAACTCCCATCCAAAACTGGCAGGGTTTTTTTCCACAGAAACAAGCCATGATGGTAGTAGATTATAAACAGGGATGTAATAAAAATCAGATCTTCATAAACCTACTTGGTGACATAGTACTGGCATCCCAATTCTGGATTTTCTACAGCTTTCCTGCATATAGAAACCAAACAGCAGCAACTTGCAAATACAGATATTTGCATTGTCCTGGGCTCCCAGGCTCTGGAAATCTTTATTCGGAGATACAAGGCTTGTTTCCACCCTCTTCTCTTTTGACTGGTACAGAAACATTTTCCTTTGAACCCCTGCTTGCTTTTTGTTTATCAACAAGATTTATTTATTTATTTATTAACCACAATTTTATCCCACCCTTTTCAGCCCGGAGACAACTGAGGGCGTCATACAGACTGGCAACAATTAGATGCTGAGCACACATAAATATATCATATAAAACAGGTTAAATCACATAATAAAATTCATATAAAAACAATTTAAATCTATAAAAATCAATGGCTTCCAGGTTTAAATCCATGTCCATTTGCATCATTAAGCTGTTCCATATTCAATGTGTTGTCGAAGGTCCAGAAGGTAGAAGAGGCAACAAGGGGTTGGCTACTCTTGATCTCATCCTAACAAATGCGGAGGACCTGATCGATGTGGTTGAAGTGGTTGGATCCTTAGGGGCAAGTGACCATGTGCTCCTGCAATTTGAGGTACAAAGGAAGGCCGAAACTAAGACAAGTCAAACCCGCATTTTGGACTTTAGGAGAGCTGATTTCCAAAAAATGAAGGAAACGCTGAGCAGCATTCCGTGGACACAGATACTAAAAGATAAGAGAGTTACGGATGGATGGGAATTTCTCAAGAGTGAAATACTCAAGGCACAATTGCAAACTGTGCCAACAAAGAGAAAAAATAGGACAAGTGCAAAGAAGCCAGAATGGATGTCCAAAGAACTTCTAACTGTGCTAACACACAAAAGAGACATGCACAAGAAGTGGAAAATGAGAGAAATCACCAAAGAAGAATTCAAACAAATAGCCAACACCTGTAGGGAAAAGGTCCGTAAGGCTAAAGCACAAAACGAGCTCAGGCTTGCCAGGGACATTAAAAACAATTAAAAAGGCTTCTTTTCTTATGTCAGTAGAAAAAGGAAAAACAAGGAGGCGATAGGGCCTCTTCGAGGAGAAGATGGAGCAATGCTGACAGGGGGTAGGGAAAAGGCAGAACTACTTAATGCCTTCTTTGCCTCAGTCTTCTCACAAAAAGGTTCCTGGTGCTAGAAAGGTTGAGAACCACTGCTCTAGAACATGGCCATATAGCCCGAAAAAATCTACAACAACCCTGTTCCATATTCGTTGGCAATACTGAGTTTATCTGGTTACAAAAGCTTGCTCGAAAAGCCAGGTTTTTACTCTTTTCCTAAAGATCAGGAGGGAGGGGGCCATTCTAATATCCCCAGGAAGGGCGTTCCACAGTCGAGGGGCCACTACCGGGAAGACCCTGTCCTTCATCCCCGCCAAGCGCACCTGTGAGGCAGGCAGGATCGAGAGCAGGGCCTCCCCAGATGATCATAAATTCCTGGAAGGTTCGTAAGGGGAGTTCTAAAGTTGTGGTTCAGATTTGTTCTGCTTGTATGCATTTCTTTGGGGTTTTTTTTTTTTACTGTCATTTGTTTAATGGATTCTCCTGATACACAGAAAGAGATAGATCTCACGGGTGACTGTATGACTGCACCACGCTCTTCCTCCTCTATCCTGCCCTGTCCTCCAAGAGAAAGAAAGGGCAAAAGCCCTCCCACAACAGCTTACATAACACCACAAAAAAGCAGAAAATATGAATAGATAAATAATATAAATTAGCTCTTGGCAAACAGAAAACAGGGAATCAAATCAGTGCTCCATTACAAAGTTGTGATTGAGCCTCCCTTATCTTTTGTGATGACCTCTGTGTTCCTGCTTATAGAAGGCCGCCAGAGAGGCATAATTTTGCTAAAACTGGGAGTTAAAACATAGCTTGTGGGTTCATTAATGAGCATATTCCATTGCCTTCCCCATCACCACACATAATTCAAGTCATTTTCATATATTCATGTCCTCAATTTCTCTTGTCTAAATCTGCATTTTAACATCCCCGTGCTTTGCAGTCACTGGATGAGACGATGTTTTAAAAGATGAGTGGATAAGAGCACTGTATTTTTCAAAAATGATACTTGAAAACTGTAACGCACTCCACAGCTGAAGTGGGGAACCCCCATCTCAGACGAAGCAGAACTGATGCTACGAGAGTCACATCCATGAATGCGATGTTGCGGTGTGCCTTCAGATCATTTCTGACGCATGGTGACCCTAATGCAAAGCTACCACAGGGGTTTCTTGGTAAGATTTGTGCAGAGCAAGTTTGTTTCTTTATTTAGTATTTATTTATTTATGGCATTTATATGCTGCCCTTCTCACCCCGAAGGGGACTCAGAGCGGCTTACAATATATATTTTCATACAATATATTATATTATTAGCATAGTACAATATCAGTATTATATATTACTATATTGCACTATACCATTGTATTGTAATACAATATTGCTCGCTCCATCCATGTTCAACATCTAAACAAATGACCAGCCACTGCCAGAAGGGACGGAGAGTTTCATCTATGCTGATGATCGTGCCATTACCACTCAAGCATGGAGCTTTGAGATGGCTGAACAGAAGCTCTCCGAAGCTCTAGGTGCTCTAACTGCCAATAGGAAAACCAAAGTTAGCAAAATTTTGCCTCTCCGGCAGCCTTCTATAAGCAGGAACACAGGGGTCATCACAAAAGATAAGGGAGGCTCAATCACAACTTTGTATTACAGGGAAAACCAACTGATCCCTAATCCATCTAAAACACAGACATGTGCCTTTCACCTTAAGAACAGACAAGCATCCCGAGCTCTGAGGATTACCTGGGAAGGAATCCCACTGGAGCATTGCAGCGCACCCAAATACCTGGGAATCACTCTGGACCGTTCTGCCTGAACATCAAGCAAAAAGTGGGTGCTAGAAACAATATCATACGAAAGCTGACTGGCACAACCTGGGGATCACAACCAGATGCAGTGAAGACATCTGCCCTTGCGCTATGCTACTCTGCTGCTGAGTATGCATGCCCAGTGTGGAACACATCTCACCACTAAAACAGTGGATGTGGCTCTTAATGAGACATGCCGCATTATCACAGGGTGTCTGCGCCCTACACCACTGGAGAAATTACACTGCTTAGCCGGTATTGCACCACCTGACATCCGCCGGGATGTTGCAGCCAATAGTGAAAGGACCAAGGCAGAGACATCTCCAGCTCATCCCTTGTTTGGGTATCAGCCAGCACGTCAACGACTTAAATCAAGAAATAGTTTTCTTAGATCTACAGAGACACTCGCTGGAACACCTCAGCAAGCGAGAGTTCAAAAGTGGCAGGCTCAAACCCAGCACCTCAATCCGTGGGTGATACCAGATGAGAGACTCCCCCCTGGCACACAGAAGACTGGGCTACTTGGAAGGCGCTGAACAGACTGCGCTCTGGCACCACGAGATGCAGAGCCAATCTTAAGAAATGGGGCTACAAAGTGGAATCCACGACATGCGAGTGTGGAGAAGAGCAAACCACTGACCACCTGCTGCAATGCAACCTGAGCCCTGCCACATGCACCAAGGAGGACCTTCTTGCAGCAACACCAGAGGCACTCCAAGTGGCCAGATACTGGTCAAAGGACATTTAATCAGCTACCAAGTTTGCAAAATTTGGTTTTTTTTATCTGTTTGTTTGTTTTGTTCTGTTAGAAATGTAATACAATGTTCTGGTTGTGGATTACACGATAAATAAAATGTAATGTAAATATATAATTATAATATTGTATTATTATTACTAGTATTATATTATAGTATTATACATTGTAGCCTTCTTTGAAACTGATGGAACATGATTTGTCCAAGGTCTCCCAGTGGTTTGCTGTAGCTAAATGTAGATTCAAATATTGGATCTCCTTATTTGGGGGGGGGGGGGGGGGGATCATGTTCGACTTCATAACTGCTTCGGAAAAGTTTTATTTTATTTACCTCACTTCACATGTGACATTTATGTGCAAACTAGTTTGAGTGCCTGGCATTGTCCAGGTTATTTGAAAAAGTCAAATTTTAAATTGTACAAAATGCATAAGGTTGTGGGTGAACTACAACTCACATCAACCATGAAAGGTTAACCATGAAAGTCATAGGGAGGAGGGAGCTTGTTTTCTGCTGCCCTGGAGACTAGGACATGGAGCAATGGCTTCAAACTACAAGAAAGGAGATTCCATCTGAACATTAGGAAGAGCTTCCTGACTGTGAGAGCTGTTCAGCAGTGGAACTCTCTGCCCGAGTGTGGTGGAGGCTCCTTCTTTGGAGGCTTTTAAACAGAGGCTGGATGGCCATCTGTTGGGGGTGCTTTGAATGCGATTTTCCTGCTTCTTGGCAGGGGGTTGGACTGGATGACCCAGGAGATCTCTTCCAACTCTGTGATTCTATTCTATGAAACACTCCATCAGTACTTAACTGTTCCAGCAGTCACCAGCCAACCGCTCTCCAATGCCAGAGATACAGCTTAATGGTGTAACATTAGAAAATGTTGACCATTTCCACTACCTTGGCAGGCACCTCTCCACAAAAGTCAACATCGACACTGAAATACAATACCGCCTGAGCTCTGCGAGTGCAGCATTTTTTCCGAATGAAGCAGAGAGTGTTTGAGGACCGGACATCCGTAGGGAGACCAAGGTGCTTGTTTATAAAGCTATTGTCCTCCCAACCCTGCTCTATGCCTGCGAAACGTGGACTGTCTACAGACGTCACATGCAACTCCTGGAACGATTCCATCAGCGCTGCCTCCGGAAAATCCTGCAAATCTCTTGGGAAGGCAGGCAGACAAACGTCCGCCTGTCTTTGCTAGAAGAAGCAAAGACCACCAGCACTGAAGCGATGGTCCTCCGCCATCAACTCCACTGGACTGGCCACATTGTCCGGATGCCCAACCACCGTCTCCCAAAGCAGTTGCTCTACTCCGAACTCAAGAACGGAAAACGGAATGTTGGTGGACAGGAAAAGAGATTTGAAGATGGGCTCAAAGCCAACCTTAAAAACTCTGGCATAGACACTGAGAACTGGGAAGCCCTTGAGCCCTCCAGCTGGAGGTCAGCTGTGACCAGCAGTGCTGCAGAATTTGAAGAGGCACGAATGGAAAGCGAAAAAGAGAAATGTTCCAAGAGGAAGGTGCGTCAAGCCAACCCCAACCGAGACCGCCTTGGCAGGGCTCTTGTACATGTTCATGGCACTCACTATAATCTGTAATGTCATTGGAGGGAGGGCCATTGGTATCTCCTGAATGGTGGGAGCTACAGCTGTTTGTGGAGTCAGAAGCTTGTCTGTGTAAGTGGACATCCCAGCCACACACACACACACGCATGCATTTTCACTTTTATTATGTGTATAGATATTATTTATTCTTAGTTGGTACAGATATGGGCATTTACAGGGCCTGCAAAGCTTATTAAAGATCATCTCTCAACTCTGAACTTGCCAAACTTTGCAGGACTCAAAGGCTGGCTGCCACTTCTCTGGCCTGCAAGGCAAGCAGGCGGTGGGTGGAGAGGAGATGACGACAACGGCAGGATCTTCAGTTTCTACAGGAGTTGCCAGCGCTGGCAGGGTGACAGTGAGGATCAGAAGGACAGTTTCCCTGCCTCCAGTATTCCTCAACTGGCACCACAACAAGTCTTTCGAAAAACAGGGCTCAAAATGAAGGAGAGGGTTTCACTATCAGCTCTTCCCAAGATTAGCAAAGGACCTTGCTTCCTGTATAGCCAGTCTCACAAGAGGAAAAAACAGGAAGCATTGAAAAGGGAGATACACGTAAATATATTTTTCAAATCTCCATTGAGACCATCCTCCCTTCTCCACCAAATACAAATATAGCCAATAACTTCACAACCTCTGAGAATGCCTGCCATAGATGCAGGCGAAACGTCAGGAGAGAATGCTTCTAGAACATGGCCATATAGCCCAAAAAACCTACAACAACGCAACAACAGTAAATTTACCAATTTCAAATCTGCTTAAAACAAAACCAGGATTGCCGTCCCTTTCATTAGCAAAATATAGTCAAGTCAAGTTGTACGTATCCATTATCCATGCATATGCACACGTGAGAGAATATCTATATAAATAAAAATGTAATGTTCGTTTGTGGGATTAACAGAACTCAAAAACCACTGAGGGAATTGACACCAAATTTGGACACAATACACCTAACAACCCAATGTATGTCCGTCACTCATAAAACACTGAAAAACACAGCAGAAGGGACCTCACTACCTCTGAGGATGCTTGCCATAGATGCAGGCGAAACGTCAGGAGAAATGCCTCTAGAACATGGCCCTATAGCCCAAAAAACCCCACAAGAACCTAGACTTAAAATTGCATTGTATTGTATTGTTGTTTGTTGTGTTTTTGTTAATGTGTTTTTGTTTTGTCGGCCTCTTGTAAGCCGCACCGAGTCCTGTGGGAGATGGTAGCAGGGTAAAAAATAAAGGATTATTATTATTATTATTATTATTATTATTAAGCCCCAAAAACCTAAATGACAAAAAGCTAAATGACAATACAGAAAAAAGAAGAAAGAGGGAGGGAAGGGGAGAAAAAGAAAGAAAGAAAGAAAGAAAGAAAGAAAGAAAGGAAAAGAAAAGAAAGAGGGAGAGAAAGAAAGAAGGAAAGGGAGAAGGAAGCATGGAAGCAAAGAAAGAAGGAAGGAAAGAGGTAGTGAAGGAAGAAAGGAGAGAAAGAGGGAAGGAAAGAAAAAGGGAAGGAAGGAAAGTTAGAGGTGGAAGGAAGGAGAGAAGGAAAGAAAAAAGGGGGAAAAGGAAGGAAAGAGGGAGCGAAGGAAGGAGGAAGATGTAGAGAAAGAGGGAGGGAAGGAAAGAAGGAAAGAGAGATGGAAGAAAAGAGAGACAGAAGAAGAGAAAGAAAAGGGGGGAAAGAAGGAAAGAGATAGAGAAGGAAGGAAGAAGAGAAGGAAAGACGGGAAGGAAGGAAAGAGGGAGCGGAGGAAGGAGTGAAAGAAGAGAAAGAGGGAAGGTTGGCCACAGCAACGCGTGGCGGGTACAGCTAGTATATAATATGCACAATACAAACACATATCTAAAATAATCAGCAAGGTCAGGAGTGTTATGGGCCAGATCAGAAATGCTGGCGTAGGACAGGACAAAATGTCTTTGCTTCCATTGGCTGAGACAGCCCCAGCGCTAAACCCGAAAGAGATTATGTAACTTAAGCTGCCCAGTGATCATCTGTTCCTCCAGCTTTGTTTTAAAGCGGTAGTGTGTCTAGCAACCAAATTCAAGCATGAAGCAGACTCCAGATGGAAAGCAGCCTCCCGCCACTTTCTGCCTCACAACGACGACGTTATGTCTAACATTGTATATTTTACATTTCTCACACTTCAACAGGCACCCAAGAGCAGCATGCCTCTCTATGCTTCCCATCTACCCGCTTCTCACATGAATCAATATACAGTCTGCCCTCCACACTGGCAGATTGAAGTAAGCTGGGGACAGATGGGGGACGAACAGAGGAAAAGAATGGGACACCGTAAAAGCAGCTGAAAAAGTGGGACGGCAGAGCATTAATTGAGACTACGATTTTACAAAAACCATCCAGACCCTCCTAGAAATCCACAGCTTCTATGTAGAGTTTCGGATCAGAAAAAGTAGATGGAGGAAGCAAAAGAATGGTTGGCCCCAAGGCAGCATTCTTGCACCGGATCTTTACTAATGATCAGCCACAGCCACCACTCACAAAGAGTTTTATATACGCTGATGACCTTGACCTAACAACACAAAATCCTTTGAAACAGTTGAAAACCAACTTCCTAATGCCCTGAAAGATCTCGCTATCTATTACATAGATAACCACCTGAAGCCTAACCCTGCCAAGACACAAGAGCATGCTTTCCACCTACATAATCGTGAAATCAACAGGAAACTGAAGGTTATCTGGGAAGGTCAAGAACTCAAACACTGTTCCCATCCTAAATATCTTGGCATCACCTTAGACTGAACACTAACATTTAGGAACCACTATGCACAAACAAGGCACAAAGTAGCTGCACGCAACAACATCCTGCGGAAACTTACTAATTGCGCATGCAGACCCAAAATTAATATGGACATCAGCCCTGGCCTTGTCTTACTCAACTGCCGAGTATGCCTGCCGTGCTTGGCACAAGTGTGCCCAAGCAAAGCAGTTGAACATGGCCTTGAATGAAACATGCAGAATAATCACAGGATGTCTCAAACCTACACCTGTTGATAGATTTTATAAGCTAACTAGCCAGAGTCTTTGCAGTTTGATTTTTAAATCCTCATATCATGTCAGCTTTTCAAGTTGTTTCTCTGCAATCCTTCTGTCACCTGGGATTGCGACATTGACGATCAATACTATAAAGCCTTGGCAGACCGTGCAAAAAGAATCTGCGAAGCCCACCTCCTCCAAGATGAACTGAACCACCTCAACTGGGCTCTCCAGGCCAATGGATACTCCACCTCAGACATCAGAAGAGCTGCAAGACCGAGAACAAGCCACGAGAGTAAAGATGAAGATCCACCCAGAGGAAAAGTGTTCTTGCCATACATCAAGGGAACCACTGACCACATAGGGAAGCTGATGAGGAAACACAACATACAAACTATCTACAGACCCACCAAGAAAATCCAACAAATGCTACGTTCAGCAAAGGACAAGAGGGATCCTCTCACTTCTGCAGGAGTCTACCGTATACCATGCAGCTGTGGACAAGTCTACATAGGGACCACCAAACACAGCGACCAGCATGTGGACAATTTCAACAGAATCATAGAATCATAGAATCAAAGAGTTGGAAGAGACCTCATGGGCCATCCAGTCCAACCCCATTCTGCCAAGAAGCAGGAATATTGCATTCAAATCACCCCTGACAGATGGCCATCCAGCCTCTGTTTAAAAGCTTCCAAAGAAAGAGCCTCCACCACACTCCGGGGCAGAGAGTTCCACTGCTGAACGGCTCTCACAGTCAGGAAGTTCTTCCTAATGTTCAGATGGAATCTCCTTTCTTGTAGTTTGAAGCCAGTAGTTGAAACCAGGAAAATGAACAAAATCTGGCTACCAGTATTAAAAAACTCTAAAATTGCAACAGCACAACAACAGAGAGGAAACAAACAGGACATCTAATTACCTCTCAACAAAAGTTTGCCCCAGGCGCAGTCAGGCCATTGTATGCTAATCAAGGTGGTCAGTTGAAACATTCACACCTAGCTCTAGCAGAGAAGAGTCCTTTGTCTCACCCTGGTCATTCCACAGATATATAAACCCTTTTGCCTAGTTCCAACAGACCTCACTACCTCTGAGGATGCTTGCCAAAGTGCAGGCGAAACGTCAGGAGAGAATGCCTCTAGACCATGGCCATACAGCCCGAAAAAACCTACAACAACCCAGATCCACACTTTATTTTTTAACACAATTGTGAGGTCACTCCAAAACTCTGTCCATCTGAATCCGGAAGTCCCAGAGGAGTTTGGCGTGTTCATTCTCTGTAACTTTTTCCGGCTTGTGATCCCACCAGTTAGTCGTCGCAGGCAGACGGTATTTGTGGCACAAGTTCTAATGAATCATCTGAGCAACGGTGTTATGCCTCTGCTTGTAGTCTGTCTGCATGATCTTCATAACTCTATTATTGTTGTTGTCAGTGTTAAGGCAACCAAAAGTGAAGGAGAAAGACCCCTGAATACGTCAAGAATTATTACTCCAAATACCCAACATTCATGAGCCAGAAACCTTATAAGTTAAAAAATGTACCAAATACTTAAATATATTGCCTGCCTCACCAAAAACTGGTGGAAGACAGACACTGGGTAGCAGAGGTAGACAGCAGAGGAAATTCAGGTCACCTCTTTCCGTCCACCCAGCCCCTCTCAACTGCCATGCATTAGCTTTCATTTTGGGGGAAAAGTTCAACTGTGGCATTGTAGCCTCTTGTTGACAGAGGCCAGAAAATGCAGCAACCCCAAAAAAAACCATGCAAGCTTTCAAAGGACAAGTGTGGGTGCTCCCTTTCCTGCTCCCTCTCTCTCAAGCACCTCCCAGAGCACAAACCTTTGGCAAATTCCCCTCTAATTCCTAAAACAAGTGCCCTCTCAGTATGAGGCGGGCAGCAAAGACTTGATTATCAGCAATTAGCAAATCAATGATTCTGAAAGACACTGATTTAGGCTAGCAGGCCTTATTAGCAATGCTCAAGCACAAAGGACAAGGGCAAAAGGACAACGCAACTGGGCTTTCTTCTAGAAAAAGAAGAAGCCAAAGAATACATACATCTGCATTTGAACACCCTGCTGCCACTGGCACAGGATTGTAATTTTTATCACACAAGTGAGGTCTTGCCCATATAATGTCAATGTGAGCAAAGAGTAAAGGAAAAGTACATAGGGGTTGTCATGCTGAAACCAGGAGCCCCCAATGGCACAATGGGACTGTCTGCCAGCACAAGGTCAACCATTCCAATCTGAGGAGAGCAGGATGAGCTCCAGCTCCCCATGCAGGGATATGAAAGAAGCTTCCCACAAGGATGGTAAAACACCAAAACATCTGGGCACCTCCTGGGCAACGTCCTTGCAGATGGCCAATTCTCACACACCAGAAGCAACTTGCTGCTTTTCAAGTCGCTCCTGACACAAAAATAAAAATGCTGAAAACTGGACGGCTGTTGTACCTTTAACAGTTGTACAGAAAAGGGTATTTCAATACTTACTTAGGTGATCCCTCATTGGCCAAGTAGGATAGTCTTCCAGGATCAGTGTTCTGGTGGGTCCATAGGTGACTGTGGAGCCATATTCTTGATCTGCATCTTCTACCAAAGTGAGGGCATTGGTTTCCAGGTGGAAGGCGGTCTCGGTCAGGGTTGGCTTGATTTCTTGGCACATTTCACTTTTTCGCAGTCCATTCGTGCCTCTTCAAATTCTGCAGCACTGCTGGTCACAGCTGACCTCCAGCTGGCGCGTCAAGGGCCAGGGCTTCCCAGTTCTCAGTGTCTATGCCAGAGTTTTTAAGGTTGGCTTTGAGCCCATCTTTCAATCTCTTTTCCTGTCCACCAACATTCAGTTTTCCGTTCTTGAGTTCGGTGTAGAGCTACTGCTTTGGGAGACGGTGGTCGGGCATCTGGACAATGTGGCCGGTATTTCAATAAGTGCTACCTGTTCAACATCTCTTATCTTGTATTCCAAAATCCAAAATATTTCAAAATCCAAAACTGTCTCTAAGATGGGGGACATCTTTGCTTTCTGAGGGCTCAATGTACATAAATTTTATTCCATGCACAACATTAAGAATATTATGTGTAAAATTATGTTCAGTCGGAGACCCCGGTGGCACAGTGGGTTAAACCCTTGTGCCGGCAGGACTGAAGACCGACAGGTTGCAGGTTTGAATCTGGGGAGAGCATGGATGAGCTCCTTCTATCAGCTCCAGCTCCCCATGCGGGGACATGAGAGAAACCTCCCACAAGGATGGTAAAACATCAAAACATCTGGGCATCCCCTGGGCAACATCCTTGCAGACAGCCAACTCTCTCACACCAGAAGCAACTTGCAGTTTCTCAAGTCGCTCCTGACACGGAAAAAAAAATAGTCTATGGGTATAAGTTGTATATGAAACATAAATGTATTTTGTGTTTAAACAAATACCTGATTATATATGCAAATACAGGCATTCCAGAGTCCCCAAAAGTCCAAGTTCCAAAACAGTTATTTATTATTTACAGTATTTATACATAAATGTATTCTGTGTTTAAACAAATACCTGATTATATATGCAAATACAGGCATTCCAGAGTCCCCAAAAGTCCAAGTTCCAAAACAGTTATTTATTATTTACAGTATTTATATACCGCTTTTCTCACCTCAAGGAGGAGTCAAAGCGGTTTACATATAAGTAATAGCAAAAAATGCAATGCCAGTACAAACAATTACAATTATACACTACAATTAGACATAAATCAAATTTAAAAAATACATCCATGAGCAATAAAACAATCATTAAAACAATAAAACAGTCTCGTCTGTCGAATCGCCGTTCCAGTCATTGTCTTTCCGAAATGCTGTATACATTTACTTCTACTGCCCCAAGGCTTGGTCCCAAAACCATGATTTTAATTTTTTTCTAAAAGCTAGGAGGGAGGGAGCAGATCTCACCTCATTTGGGAGTGTATTCCATAGTTCTGGTCCCAAGCATTTCGGATAAAGGAAACTCAACCTGCATTTTCATTCTGTGTGGCTGCCCCTTTCGGAACGATTACAGAAATTTCAGCACATACTTTATATTTATAGTTTGCTAATCCCTTCACTTCCAGAGGGGATACTGCACAAAAAGTATAACCCACTTACTTTAAAAACCAATTAAGCAATTTTTTTTCAATATACCAGGAGTCACCAAGAAGCTTTTGTAAATCTATTCCATTTCTAGATGTTAGAAGGTTTGTCCTTAGCTCAGGCCTTACATCATGGCAAAACATGGCTTGCACTTACTATAGGGCAAATGTTTTGCTGCTTTATGCAGCCCTTAGAATCATCCAGCAGTTGTTCTCTTGCATTTTGTCTACATCTATATATATTAAAATGCTCTGTTTGTTTTGAGTGACATCATAACTCAAAATCTGCTGGACAAATTGCCACCAAATTTGGCCACAAGCATAATTGTTTTCTTTAAGCCAGGGGTCCTCAAACTTTTAAACTGGGGGCCAGTTCACTGTCCCTCAGACCGTTGGAGGGCCGGACTATAGTTTTATTTTTAAAAAAATCAATTAAAAAATCCCTATGAACATTGCACATATCTTATTTTGCGGTGTGGAAGGGCCCTTAGAGGGGGTTCTTTCTAGCCCTCTTTAGGCAGTAATTCCAGGAGCAGAGAATGGGAAATCTTCCTATTTCTAGTCTGAACAAAATCTGGCTACCAGTATTAAAAAAACTCTAAAATTATAACTGTAAATAAAGAACAACACTCAAACACAGGGGAACTCCAGACAAGAAACAATCAGGGCCAGCTAATCACCTCTCAACAAAGGATTCTCCCTAAAAACTGTCAGGCTATGAAATGGTAATCAAGGTGGCCAATTGAAACATTCATACCTACCTCCAACAGACAAGAGTTCTTTCTCCCACCCTGGATCTTCCACAATTTTCCTCTGACATGAAGTCCAGTCATGTATGACTCTGGGGTGTGGTGCTCACCTGCATTTCTAAGTCGAAGAGCCGGCGTTGTCCGTAGACACCTCCAAGGTCATGTGGTCGGCATGACTGCATGGAGCACCGGGGCAGCCTCCCTTGGCTGGCTCACACTGCCCATCGGGCCCGATGGGCAGCGTGAGCCTGCCAAGGGAGGAGCAGCACCGCGTGGCCTACTCTCGTGTAAAGCACCTCGCGCGGGGCAGCCGCCCTTGGCTGGCTCACACTGCCCATCGGGCCTGACGGATAGCATGAGCCAACCAAGGGAGGGGCACTGTGGGGGGGCTCCTCCTCCGCGGGCCGGATAAGTTCCCTTGGTGGGCCGGAAGTGGCCCGCGGGCCGTAGTTTGAGGACCCCTGCTTTAAGCTTTCCTTTTTTCTCATGATGTGGCCAAAGTACTTCATATTTGCCTCTAATATCTTTCCTTCCAGTGAGCAGTTGGGCTTTATTTCCTGGAGGATGGACTGGTTGGATCTTCTGGCGGACCAAGGCACTCTCAGAACTTTCCTCCAACACACCACAGTTCAAAAGCATCTATCTTCCTTTGCTCAGCTTTCCCTAAGGTCCAGTTCTCCTCATAAGGCTTGTTATGTCAGTATATAAAAGTCCCATTATATATACTGACATAATGTCCTTTCCATAAAATGCCAAAATCAAAGTTTGCCCTTTGAAAATTTTTTTATGGATGATTGAATCCAGAGTTCTAGAGAGTCAATCTTATGGAAACAGGGACAAAGAATTAATTAGGTATTGCTGCACAATACCATGGGAAAAATCTTGATGTCGATAGGAAACCAAATCTCATGTCTCTCTTTGTAACAAAGGGGTTTAATTCTGACTGTAGAAAAACTAACTGCTAATTTGAAGACAGTTACTAACTAGCTGCATCCCCTTGGTAGCGAGCGACATGCAAAGGCAGGGAGGGGGCCAGGATCCAATTTTGAGCTTCTTTTCATTTCTCTTGTGGCAAAAAACCCCGTGGAAACCATCAGAAAAAGAAAGAACCAAAGAACTAAGAATTTATTATTATTATTATTATTATTATTATTATTTCGCATATTTCTACCCCACCCTTCTCAACCCCCGAGGGGGGACTCAGGGCGGCTTACAAAAGGCACAATTCGATGCCAACACGATTCGATGCCATACACTACAGTGGAAGGCCAACTGTATTCTTATTTCTGCTTTCCAAAATAATGCAAATATTGGCTTTCTCCTTACATACTTTAACATCCAGTGTGTGATAAAAAAATAGTGTGAGAAAGCAATGGAGTTGCAATGAAAAAAGCAAAATAGATTTGAGAGACAGGTGAAATTTATGGCCAGAGTTCAGCAAGAAAAACAAATGTAACTTTCATATTAACATTCCTGCCTAAATGTATTTTCTCAGAAGACGTCCTATTAGTTCTGATGCAGATGACCTTTTATGGAAGTATGCTGATGACTCCAGCCTTATTTTAAATCGAAATGTATGCTTTGGTTGCAATTTAGATGTGGAAGGTTTTTCCTTTTTCTTTGTGAGAAAACCTTGGGGCAAGTTGCATAAGTGATACTACGGATCTAAAAAAGGTAAAGGTTGTCCCCTGACATTAAGTCCAGTCATGTCCGACTCTGGGATGTGGTGCTCATCTCCATTTCTAAGTTGAAGAGCCAGCGTTGTCCGTAGACACCTCCAAGGTCATGTGGCCGGCATGACTGCATGAAGCGTCGTTACCTTCCTGCCAGAGCTGTACCTATTGATCTACTCACATTTTCATGTTTTCAAACTGCTAGGTTGGCAGAAGCTAGGGCTGACAGCAGAAGCTCAAGCCACTCCCCGGAATCGAACCTGGGACCTTTAGGTCAACAAGCTCAGCAGCTCAGAGCTTTAACCCACTGCGCCACTGGAATCTAGAGAGGTTAAATTTCCAATCTGATAAAAGTAAATGATATATTTGGCCTCCAGTATGGATAGGCATGCAGAAATGTTAAGACGCGATCCAAGGCACTACCTGCCTCTCCACATTAGTTTATTTTGGTGTGCTGAACACAGGTCAAAGTCAATTGTGCTTTTTCTAATACCTCTCTTTTACCCACACAATGTTTCAAAAGCTACTACAAGCAAAGCAGAGAAGAGCTCTTAGCAATACTTTCTGAAGAGAAGAAGCAGCAAGGGCAGTGACCCTTGGCATATGGGAAGGGAAGGTATTACAAACTTGTTGCCATTTTCAACGGGAAAACACTAAAACAGACAAAGAAGGTGGTTTTAAAAGGGGAATAATGTCCTGTCAATGTAAGTTTCTCCTGAGAAACATTTCTAGTATCACAAAGGATGACCACTTCACCTGCTTCATAGGAAATCTACAAAACAGGAGCTTTTTTGTTGAGTTTCAGGGTCAGAGAAACAGATGGCGAAAACAGAAAAATGGCCTGCTTCCTCCATCCATGTTTAACATTTACACAAATGATCAGCCACTGCCAGAAGGGACAGAGAGTTTCATCTATGCTGACGATCATGCCATCATCGCTCAAACAAGGAGCTTTGAAATGGTTGAACAGAAGCTCCCTGAAGCTTTAGGTGCTCTTACTGCCTATTATAGGGAAAATCAGCTGATTCCTAATCCATCTAAAATGCAGAAATGTGATTTTCACCTTAAGAGCAGACAAGCATCTTGAGCTCGAAGGATGATCTGGGAAATAATCCCACTGGAGCATTGCAGCACACCCAAATACCTGGGAGTTACTCTGGACCATGCTCTGACTTAATAATAATAATAATAATAATAATAATAATAATAATAATAATAATAGGACCTCAAAATCAGACTGCAAAGGCTCTGGCCTAAACCAATACAGGTGGTCCCAGTGGTCATTGGCACACTGGGTGCCATGCCAAAAGATCTCAGCCGGCATTTGGAAACAATAAATATTGACAAAATCATGATCTGTCAACTGCAAAAGGCCACCTGACTTGGATCTGTGCGCATCATTCGAAAATACATCACACAGTTCTAGACGCTTGGGAAGTGTTCAACTTGTGATTTTTTTATATGAAATTCAGCATATAGATATAGATCTAGTTCACTGTGATATACTGTGCTTTTGTGTCAGTAAAATCATCATCATCATCTTTATTTATACCCTGCCACCATTTTCCCAAGGGGACTCGGGGCGGCTAATATGAGGCCAAGCCCAAAGATACAATACAGCAAAATAAAGTACAAAACAACAAAAAATTACATCATACATAAAGTAACAAGATAAAATAAACAGTGCAAAATAACATGATGAAAAGTTGAACACAATGGGCAGATCAAATGACAAGATAAAATGATAAACCCTGGATGAGATGGGGGGGGGGAGTGTATTTGTAGGGGAGGAGCCCGAAAAGGATGAAACAGTGGGGTTAGGCCTACATTAAGGATGGGGGGAAAGTGCATCATGAGGAGAACACTGTATTGCACCACCTGATATCCGCCGGGAAGTAGCAACCAACAGTGAAAGGACCAAGGCAGAGAAATCTCCAGCTCATCCCCTGTTTGGGTATCAGCCAGCACGTCAATGACTTAAATCAAGAAATGGTTTTCTAAGATCTACAGAGACACTCACTGGAACACCTCAGCAAGCAAGAGTCCAAAAGTGGCAGGCTCAAACCCAGAACCTCAATCAATGGCTGATACCAAATGAGAGACTCCCCCCTGGGCACACAGAAAACTGGGCGACTTGGAAGGCGCTGAACAGACTGCGCTCTGGCACCACGAGATGCAGAGCCAACCTTAAGAAATGGGGCTACAAAGTGGAATCCACGACATGCGAGTGTGGAGAAGAGCAACCTATAGACCATCTGCTGCAATGCAACCTGAGCCCTGCCACATGCACAACGGAGGACCTTCTTATAGTAACACCAGAGGCACCCCAAGTGGCCAGATACTGGTCAAAGGACATCTAATCAACTACTAAGCTTGCAAACTTTGTGTTTTGTTTGTTTGTTTGTATATTGTAATTGTGTCCTTGGTGGCATTGAATTCTTGCCTTGTAAACTGCCTCAAGTCGCCAGAATGCTGAGAGGGCCGGTATAGAAATGTACTAAATAAAATAAATAAATAAATTAAATTAAATGCAATACAACTGTTTGGTTTGCTCCTGTCACGATAAATAAATTACAACATATTAGTGAGAAGCATTTTAATTGCATACATAGATATTCCTCCAAGGGGGGGGGGGGGGAACTAAGCACAATAAATATTTCAAAGAGGAACTGATAACTTTCCTCTGTCAAAGAAAATGCAGAAATATTATTGTATGTTGTTGTTCATTCGTTCAGTCGTCTCCGACTCTTCGTGACCTCATGGACCAGCCCACACCAGAGCTGGTCCATGAGGCCGTCCCCACTCCCAGCTCCTTCAAGGTCAGTCCAGTCGGCTGTCCCCACCCCCAGCTCCTTCAAGGTCAGTCCAGTCACTTCAAGGATGCCATCCATCCATCTTGCCCTTGGTCGGCCCCTCTTCCTTTTGCCTTCCACTTTCCCTAGCATCATTGTCTTCTCTAGGCTTTGCTGTCTCCTCATGATGTGGCCAAAGTACTTCAACTTTGTCTCTAGTATTCTTCCCTCCAGTGAGCAGCCGGGCTTTATTTCCTGGAGGATGGACTGGTTGGATCTTCTCGCAGTCCAAGGCACTCTCAGCACTTTCCTCCAGCACCACAGCTCAAAAGCATCTATCTTCCTTCGCTCAGCCTTCCCTAAGGTCCAGCTCTCACATCCGTAGGTTACTACAGGGAATACCATGGCTTTGACTAGGCAATGGATCTTTGTTGCCAGTCTGATGTCTCTACTCTTGACTATTTTGTCGAGACTGGACATTGCTCTCCTCCCAAGAAGGAAGCGTCTTCTGATTTCCTGGCCACAGTCTGCATCTGCAGTCATCTTTGCACCTAGAAATACAAAGTCTGTCACGGCCTCCACATTTTCTCCCTCTATTTCCCAGTTGTCAATCATTCTTGTTGCCATAATCTTGGTTTTTTGATGTTTAGCTGCAACCCGGCTTTTTTGCGCTTTCTTCTTTCACCTTGATTAGAAGGCTCCTCAGCTCCTCCTCGCTTTCGGCCATCAGAGTGGTGTCATCTGCATATCTGAGGTTGTTAATGTTTCTTCCAGCAATTTTCACCCCAGCTTTGCATTCATGAAGCCCCGCACATCGCATGATGTGTTCTGCATACAAGTTTAAAAGGTTGGGTGAGAGGATGCAGCCTTGCCGTACGCCTTTCCCAATCTTGAACCAGTCTGTTGTTCCGTGGTCAGTTCTGACTGTTGCTACTTGGTCCTTGTACAGATTCCTCAGGAGAGAGACAAGGTGGCTTGGTATGCCCATACCACCAAGAACTTGCCACAATTTATTATGATCCACACAGTCAAAGGCTTTAGAATAGTCAATAAAGCAGAAATAGATGTTTTTCTGAAACTCCCTGCCTTTCTCCATTATCCAGTGGATATTGGCAATTTGGTCTCTCGTTCCTCTGCCTTTTCTAAACCCAGCTTGAACATCTGGCAACTCTCGCTCCATGTATTGCTGGAGTCTTCCTTGCAGGATCTTGAGCATTACCTTACTGGCATGAGAAATAAGGGCCACTGTACAGAAGTTTGAGCAGTCTTTCGCATTTCCCTTTTTTGGTATGGGGATATAAGTTGATTTTTTCCAGTCTGATGGCCATTCTTGTGTTTTCCATATTTGCTGGCATATGGCAATTATTGTATACCTGTCTTAATTTAATGGGCACACTCGATTTCCATTATTAAACCTGCCTGAAGTTGTCTGAAAGAGCACAGGAAATGGTCTGAGTCATAGGTGGCAAGAAACAAGCATCCACCCCAAGACAAGTCCCATGATCACGTTCTCTCATCAATGCATCCCTGTGATTACTTAAGAACAGGTCCTTCTCACTAACAAGTTGTAACTAATTCATAAGCTGCAATGTTTAAAAGTAAGCCATAGGCTGTTCTGTGAAACCTAATGAAGTTCTTCCTGCTCCCTCCAAAATATTATTTTTCCCTTTCCAAGTCCCGGAGAAATGGAACGATAGGTAGGCAGATGTGCCTCAGCATGGGACAAAGCAGCCCGGGATCCAGCACTTCAGCACAGATTCTTGTTACATGAGAAGCCAAGACTCGTGAGCCAACTTCTACAAGGCTTGAAATCTGGCTTGTTTGGAAGCACTGAAGCATACCTCCCAATTTTTACACAATGGGGAGCTATGTTTAAATGCTGGATCCTATTCTGTTTTCCATTGCACGAAACACAAAGCAAAGCTGGAACAAATGGACGGCATCCTTTTTATGACAACTTTTTATTGTGTAATCGTCTTGTATACGGAGAGAGGTTTTCAGCAAAAGAGGCCGATCGATAAATTGGGGGCCAAAACACAGGAGAACAAAAAAAAAAACTGTTTAAAAAATAACATGCATTTATCAATAACCATGTGAAGACCTGCTCCTTCCTTTGCCCATTATGTGTGTTACGTACGAGGGTTAAATGAAAAGTAATGCCTCCACCTTCATAACTCCTCGACAGATGGCAGTACTGGTATGTTGCAGGTACTGGCTTGTTCAGTAGACTCTCCTCTACAGTTCCATTTTGGAGGGAAGCCTTAGCATTGAACAGTTGTGTTGTTAAAGTACAAAGTATGGAACCCTGCGCAGACGGTCGGTCAATGCAACGTAATTGACCGGCCTTTAAGTTTTAAATGGGTCACGGTGTCATTGTTTTTAGTGTTTTATTGTTTGCTTATGGGTTTTATTGTTGTATTTGTATGCTGTTGTTGTTGGCTGACCTTGGCCTTGTAAGCCGCATCGAGTCCTTTGGGAGATTTTGCGGCGTATAAATAAAGTTAATAAATAATAAATAATAATAGTAAGCAACGTGCAGTCATTGAATTCTTGACAGCAGGAGGTGTCACCCCAAAGGAAATTCATCAGGGAATGCAAGCTGTTTATGGTTTGTTTGGTTTTTTTGTTTTGTTTTTTTTGGGGGGGGAGGTTGTTTTTTTTGTCATGTCAGGAGCGACTTGAGAAACTGCAAGTCGCTTCTGGTGTGAGAGAATTGGCCGTCTGCAAGGACGTTGCCCAGGGGACGCCCGGATGTTTTGATGTTTTTACCATCCTTGTGGGAGGCTTCTCTCATGTCATAGAATCATCGAATCATAGAATCAAAGAGTTGGAAGAGCATTGCTGTTGTTCTATTGTTGGTGGGATTCAGAATGCTCTGTGATTGTAGGTGAACTATAAATCCCAGCAACTACAACTCCCAAATGTCAAGATTCTATTTTCCTCAAACTCCACCAGTGTTCACATTTGGGCATATTGAGTATTCGTGTAGAGTTTGGTCCAGATCCATCATTGTTTGAGTCCACAGTGCTCTCTGGATGTAGGTGAACTACAACTCCAAAACCAAAGGACACTGCCCACCAAACCCTTCCAGTATTTTCTGTTGGTCATGGGAGAACTGTGTGCCAAGTTTGGTTCAATTCCATCGTTGGTGGGTTCAGAATGCTCGTTGATTGTAGGTGAACTATAAATCCCAGCAACTACAACTCCCAAATGACAAAATCAATTTTTTGAGTGAAGGACATACATTGGGTTGTTAGCTGTCTTGTGTCCATATTTGGTGTCAATTCGTCCAGTGGTTTTTGAGCTATGTTAATCCCACAAACGGACATTACATTTTTATTTATATAGACTAGCCGTCCCCTGCCACATGTTGCTGTGGCTCAATCTGGAAAATAAAGTAACGAGAAAGTGTTGGTTTCTAATATATGTAATTTCTTTATGCTTGTGGGTAAGCAGTATTTCTTGTTGTTTCTTTGTTAGTGTTGATGTGTAAACGAAAATTACATTTTTATTTATATAGATCACTGTATGTATTATTTATTTATTTATTTATTTATTTACCGCTGTTCTCAGCCCGAAGGCGACTCACAGCGGTTCACAACCAATAAAGCAGCAAAAATTCAATACAACAGTATAAAAACATTTAACAACTTAACACATTACATAAATTAGACAATTACTACAGTAACCAATCACTATCGTCTCATCATCACAACCATAATCCAGATTCGTCATCCATTATTCCATTCCTGTGTTCATTACCAATCATTGTACTAATTATTCGAACGCCTGCACAAACAGCCAGGTCTTCACTTTTTTGCGGAATACCATTAGAGATGGTGCTAGTCTAATGTCCGTGGGAAGGGCGTTCCACAGCCGAGGAGCCACCACCGAGAAGGCCCTATCTCTCGTCCCCGCCAGCCGTGCTTGAGAAGCAGGCGGGATCGAGAGCAGGGCCTCCCCGGAAGATCTCAAAGTCCTGGTGGGTTCATAGGCAGAGATGCGGTCAGATAGGTAGCTTGTAATATTTATATGTAATAGCATCACATTGTGCCCAAAATAAGCTGCCCAGAGTCCCCCCCCCCCCAAGGTACAAATATTTGAAATAAAATAAAATAAAATACTTTCAGCTTCCTTCAACATTTCAAAGGACTTATATGCAATCTTCAGCTTCGCTGCTGCAGCCAGGCACATCATGAGACTACCTGGAGTCCTTGAGAAAAGAGGTTTGCGGAACGGAGGCCACCCACTGAGCTGGGATTTCACCGCAGCCTTCTGTGTCTCCATGAATTTCTATACACTGGACCACACTGGGATTTTTCCCTTTGTCCATCGTTTCCCCACCCCGCAACCAACCAACTTTCCAAGTTAGATTGAAAAGCAATGGAGGGATGAAAACAAGATGGTGCACGGCTTCAAGTAGCAAGTAAAATGTAACCCTTTTACGAGACGAGCTGGGGTTTCGTCTTCCCCTTAAGCATAGACACACTCAAAACATTTTAAAGGGGCCGACAAGAGTTGTGTTAAACAGACACGAGGCGCTTTTTTTCCCCCTTCCATGCAAATTTTAAAAATATACAGAGAGTGAGAGCTAATGTAACGCTTCAGGTCTGGTTATTCCCATTTGTAAAACCATTTTCCAAGTACGTATTTTCTTGGGGGAAGAGGGAGGAAGGAGGGGGGAGCCGAGCCCCACAAAGGAGTATGAAATAAATTGCTTTAGCGAAGGTTAATAATATCCTGTCGCCGTGGTAAAAGACTCAATTACAAAACCTTCAGAAGCACTCCCAAGGAAGTCATCTGCCCGCAGTGACAGAGGCTTAAACAGGGGGGGAAACGGAGAAGAGGGCTCAAGTGTTTCCCCAAAACAAGAGGTACGGGATGCGGGCGGGCGGGAAGAGCAAGGACAAGGAAGGGAAGAGTACGGAAAAGGGGAGTCGGAGAAAGATGCTCAGGCCTGGAACCGGAGTAGTCAAGGTTATAAAAAGGGAGGGGCCGAGGGAGGAAGGGAAGGAGCAAGACACTGGGAAACTATAAATCATCACGACACACAATTCTCCATAATCTCAGCAAAGAATTATGGCCTAGGGAAACCAGAACTAATTTTAGTATCAGATTTATTATGCAGGAGGGAACTGGAATTAGCAAAACGCTTCTCCAGGCTCCTAATCTAGATCACGCTCCAAGAAAAGTTTGGACCAAGAAGAAATAAGAAAAAAGAGAGGAAGGCTTGCTTTCAGCAAATCAAAGGAAAAGCTGCCTATCACTCCAGGCAGAAAGCAACTGGCCATTGTTCATAGGCCAGAAGTTGGGTCTGGCCATGGTGGTCCACGCCTTAGTTACCTCTAGTTTGGACTATTGCAATGCACTCTACGTGGGGCTGCCCTTGAAGACGGCAAGAAATTCCAATTGGTCCAACGGGTGGCAGCCAGATTATTAACTGGTGCAAATTGTATGCTTGTATGTTTCCATAAACGGCCCTATCACTTCCTTCGCCCATAGAATCATAGAATCATAGAATCAAAGAGTTGGAAGAGACCTCATGGGCCATCCAGTCCAACCCCATTCTGCCAAGAAGCAGGAATATTGCGTTCAAATCACCCCTGACAAATGGCCATCCAGCCTCTGCTTAAAAGCTTCCAAAGAAGGAGCCTCCACCACACTCCGGGGCAGAGAGTTCCACTGCTGAACGGCTCTCACAGTCAGGAAGTTCTTCCTAATGTTCAGATGGAATCTCCTCTCTTGTAGTTTGAAGCCATTGTTCCGCGTCCTAGTCTCCAAGGAAGCAGAAAACAAGCTTTCTCCCTCCTCCCTGTGACTTCCTCTCACATATTTATACATGGCTATCATATCTCCTCTCAGCCTTCTCTTCTTCAGGCTAAACATGCCCAGTTCCCTAAGCCACTCCTCATAGGGCTTGTTCTACAGATCCTTGATCATTTTAGTCGCCCTCCTCTGGACACATTCCAGCTTGTCAATTGTCCAGCATGTCCAGCATTATTTTAATTTTAATTGCATTTGGCCTACCCATTAGTTTTTAAAGTGTGTTGTCCTATTTGATAATGTTTGTGTTATTGTTTCATTGTTTTGTTGTTTTTAAACTGCTTGTATTGTTGTTGTTATTGTTTGTATTGTTGTATTTTGGGCTCGGCCTCATGTAAGCCGCACTGAGTCCCTTTGGAAGATGGTAGCAGGGCATACAACCCCCCTGCTGTACCAGCTCCACTGGCTGCCGATCTGCTACCGATCTGCTACCGGGCTCAATTCAAGGTACTGGCATTGGCCTATAAAGCCCTAAACGGTTCCGGCCCAAGATACCTAACTGACCGCCTCTCGGCCTATGAGCCCACGAGGACTTTGAGATCTTCCGGGGAGGCCCTGCTGTCGATCCCGCCTGCGTCACAGGCACGGCTGGCGGGGACGAGAGATAGGGCCTTCTCGGTGGTGGCTCCTCGGCTGTAGAACACCCTTCCCGTAGACATCAGGTTAGCCCCCTCCCTGTTGATATTCCGCAGGAAGCTAAAGACCTGGCTGTTTAAGAAGGCATTTGAATAGAAGTGCAATGACTGGTAACTTGACCATGGAATGGAACAACGGAAATGGTATTGGATTGTGAACTTGACGATGAGACGACTCGGAATGGCTTTGTAATAATGTTGATGTTTTTGATGTTTTTGATGAGATGTTTTGCTAATGATGTACTGCGGATTAATTGTCACTATGTTCGTATTTTGCACCTGTTTTTCTATGTTGTACACCGCAATGAGTCGCCAGTAGGCTGAGAATTGTGGTATATAAGCGTAGCAAATAAATAAATAAATAAATAAATTGTTGTTGTTGTTATTATTATTATTATTATGTCCTGTATGAGAAGCTGGAGCTGACAGACACGAGCTCACCCCTCTTCCCAGATTCGAACCAACAACCTTTCGGTCAGCAGTCCTGCTGGTCCCAAGGGTTTAATGCATTGTGTCACCCGGGGATCCTAGATTACACTAAGGTTCCTATATCCGTGAGGGATACCTTTCCAGTCAGACCGACTATGGGACTTGATGTTTCCAAGCTGGCCATTTTGGGGAGGGAATGTGGAGTGACTATACCAGTAGTTTCTTTCATGCCTCTCCAGTGCGCAGGACAGACTGTCAAGGATATCTTTCTTGGTTTTTGAAGGGGTCAATGGACAGGCCACCGTAGGGGTGCTCCGAAGCCTGGTTTTGGCCCTGGAGCTGGCGTGACAATGGTTTGAAAGACGATGCATGTAAATGCTTCCTGCTTAATTGCCCAGCTGCAGAGTGTATTTTGCAATTTTACACTGAAGTTTGTCTCTGGAATGTCTTTCTCTCTCTCTCACTCTTTTGTCTGTTCAAAAAAAAAAACCCAAACCAAACCGCCTTCTCCCTGCTGTCCCTCCAGGGAACGAGATGGCCGGAGTTGCTTCTTTTTACACAGGAAAGATCAAAGCACATTTTGCTCTTTCATAATGTTCATAAAACTGTTTAGCAGGTGCAGCTCTTCTCCTTTTGTTGTGGGTCTTTCTCTCCGCGTCACACTTACACACACACACAAACTGCTCTTGAGTCTTTCCACCCACTTTTTGAAAAGTAAAGCCAGTCGTAGGGTAGCACCTGCTTCCTGTTGTAACCTTTTGGTTTTGACTGAATGGGAATTACTGGGAAGAGAAGCGAATGCCTTGCCTGAACCCAAGCACACACAAAGATAAGAAAAGCCTGAGAAAATTAAATGTTGAAAGAAAACACTCTGATAAGTTTGCCTTCCGATGGCCATAGGTCAGACAGTACATAACGACAAGAATAACAGCAACCCCCGTTTCTTAAATATTGGTGGAGGTCACCGTTTTTCTGGTTGTGGGCAGAGGCAGCTCAACCATTACGCAAAGTAAGCATTTGGAGTATAGTTGATTTTGCCCAGGGGTGCTCTTGAGGCGCTCTTGGGGGAAAATAGACCTTGACATATGCGAGTTGTAGTTACTGGGATGTATAGTTCACCTAAAATCAAAGAGCATTCTGAACTCCACCAATGATGGAATTGAACCAAATATGGCACACAGAACTCCCATGACGAACAGAAAATATATATCAGTGATTGGTTGGGGGGGAGGGGGGGAAAAATACTGTTTGCTTACCATTGAAAATTACCTAGGGCCGCCTCTGGTTGTGGGTGAACTATTTATTTATTTATTTATTTACTTTACTTGTATACCGCTCTTCTCAGCCAATTAGGTGACTCAGAGCGGTTAACAATAAGAAGCGGCAAAAATTCAATGCAACACATACAGCCATTTAAAAACAATTGACACATTAACACACTAAGCAATTACCATCAGTGACCATCAATAACAATTCAATAGCGTCTCATAACTAAAATCATAATCCTAGTTCGTCATCCGTTGTTCCGATTCCTATAATTCATTGTGATTCATTGCACTGCCTATTCAAATGCCTGTTTGAATAACCAGGTTTTAAGTTTCTTCCGAAATGCCATCAATGAGAGGGCTGATCTGATGTCTATGGGTAGGGCGTTCCACAGCCAAGGGGCCACTACCGAGAAGGCCCTGTCCCTCGTCCCCGCCAACCATGCTCCTTTCTTGTAGGCTTATGACAGGCTAGAACAGAGGTCCTCAAACTAGGGGCCGGATACGGCCCTCCAAGGTCATTTACCCAGCCCTCGCTCAGGATCAACCTAAGTCTGAAATGATTTGAAAGCACACAACAACAACAACCCTATCTCATCAGCCAAAAGGAGGCCCATACTTCCCAATGAAATACTAATAAGTTTATATTTGTTAAAATTGTTCTTCATTTTAATTATTGGATTGTTTTAAAGTGTTTTTTGCACTACAAATAAGTTATGTGCAGTGTGCATAGGAATTCATTCATGCTTTTTTCAAATTATAATCCGGCCCTCCTACATTTTGAGGGGCTGTGACCTGGCTTTGTTTAAAAAGACCCCTGGGCTAGAATAGTAGTAGTAGCAGTGGTGGTGCAATGGGTTTTGTCTTTCATCAAAACCAAAGGGAAACGAGGAGTTCACAGGAGCTAGGCTATGCATTCCACACGGAAACTACGATGGCATCTGTTCTTGACAACGGGAATAAGGCCAGCCTGAAGTGACAGCCACTTCCCACTCTCTCTTTGCCAAGGCACCACAACAGTTTCTAGCAACAACTAGATGAGAGAGGCAGGCTGATCTTGAAGGATACACAGAGGGAAATATCAAGGAAAATACAAGGGTGCAGTCCAAGGTGAGAGGCTGAAAGAAGAAAGGTTTAAAAGAGGAGAGAAACTGGAGGCACAGCATGGAGTCAGCCAGATAGTCAGAACATCACAGCTAGATTTCTGGCTGCGAGCTGCGTGTTGCATCTTATCTTGGTAGCCTGAAAAGAGCTTCACTCAGTTTCTCTCCATACACAATTGCAAGTGCTGTGTTTTTTTGAAAACCCAATCCAGCTTGTACGGCTAAAGGACCAAGTGTTTCCACATGATCAGGTCTATCTGTTCAGATCAATGAATGGTCTTCTCCAAAGGTACACGCTACTATGGTCTATATCAGGGGTCCTCAAACTTTTTAAACAGAGGGCCAGGTCACAGTCCCTCAAACTGTTGGAGGGCCGGATTATAATTTGAAAAAAAAAACCTGAATGAATTCCTATGCAGACTGCACATATCTGATTTGTAGTGCAAAAAACACTTAAAAGCAATACAATAATTAAAATGAAGAACAATTTTAACAAATCAGTTCTTGTGGGTTTTTTCGGGCTATATGGCCATGTTCTAGAGGCGAAACGTCAGGAGAAATGCCTCTAGAACATGGCCACATAGCCCGAAAAAACCCACAAGAACTGAGTGATTCCAGCCATGAAAGCCTTCGACAATACAATTTTAACAAATATAAACTTATTAGTATTTCAATGGAAAGTGTGAGCCTACTTTTGGCTGATGAGATAGGATTGTTGTTGTGTGCTTTCAAGTAGTTTCAGACTTAGGTTGACCCTGAGCGAGGGACAGGTAAATGACCTTGGAGGGCCGCATTTGGCCCCCAGGCCTTAGTTTGAGGACCCCTGGTCTATATGTTCAGATCAATGAATGGTCTTCTCAAAAGTTTCACATTACTATGGTCTATATCAGTGGTTCTCAACCTGGGGTCCCCAGATGTTTTTGGCCTACAACTCCCAGAAATCCCAGCCAGTTTACCAGCTGTTAGGATTTTTGGGAGTTGAAGGCCAAAAACATCTGGGGGGCCCAGGTTGAGAACCACTGGTCTATATGTTCAGATCAATGAATGGTCTTCTCCAAAGGTTCGTGCTGCTATGGTCTATATGTTCAGATCAATGAATGGTCTTCTCAAATGTTTCACACTACTATGGTCTATATCAGTGGTTCTCAACCTGGGGTCCCCAGATGTTTTTGGCCTACAACCCCCAGAAATCCCAGCCAGTTTACCAGCTGTTAGGATTTCTGGGAGTTGAAGGCCAAAACATCTGAGGACCCCAGGTTGAGAACCACTGGTCTATATGTTCAGATCAATGAATGGTCTTCTCCAAAGGTTCGTGCTACTATGGTCTATATGTTCAGATCAATGAATGGTCTTCCCCAAAGTTTCACACTACTATGGTCTATATCAGTGGTTCTCAACCTGGGGTCCCCAGATGTTTTGGCCTACAACTCCTACGGGCAGTTTACCAGCTGTTAGGATTTCTGGGAGTTGAAGGCCAAAAACATCTGGGGACCCCAGGTTGAGAACCACTGGTCTATATGTTCAGATCAATGAATGGTCTTCTCCAAAGGTTCGTGCTACTATGGTCTATCTGTTCAGATCAATGAATGGTCTTCTCACATTACATTTTTATTTATATAGATAATATAGATTATTTTTATAGATTCTCACATTACATTTTTATTTATATAGATTATATAAATAAAATATGTGTGAGGAAGCCACAGGGAGAAGGGAGGGAGCTTGTTTTCTGCTTCCCTGGAGACTAGGACGCGGAACAATGGCTTCAAACTACATGAGAGGAGATTACATCTGAACATTAGGAAGAACTTCCTGCGAGAGCTGTTCAGCAGTGGAACTCTCTGCCCCGGAGTGTGGTGGAGGCTCCTTCTTTGGAAGCTTTTAAACAGAGGCTGGATGGCCATCTGTCAGGGGTGATTTGAATGCAACATTCTTGCTTCTTGGCAGGGGGTTGGACTGGATGGCCCAGGAGGTCTCTTCCAACTCTTTGACTCTATGACTCTATATGCACACTAGAATCCTGGCTTCATTCTTCAGAGCAAGAGATTTCAAATTGTGTCCTGTGGAAACCTGAGGTTTCCTTCTTGGGCTTTTCATATGCAAAATGAAATCCATGTACCAACCCGGGCCCTTCGATCTTCTGGGTAGGTCCTCCTTTCACCCCTACCAATCTCACAAGCTCGTCTTGTGGGCACAGGGGAAAGAGCCTTCTCCTCTGTGGCTCCCTGACTCTGGAACTCATTACCTTCTTGGCAGGGGGTTGGACTGGATGGCCCATGAGGTCTCTTCCAACTCTTTGATTCTATGATTCTATGACCTGGAGAGATCAGGAAAGCCCCTTCACTAGAAACGTTCAAAAAGAACCTTAAAACCTGGCTCTTCCACTGCGCCTTTGGCAAGTAGGTGCACAACATGACACTATGGCTCCCCTCAACGCTTCTGCCATTGGAGTACACGCCCTCCAAATGGGAAGTTTAGTTCCACAACCCTGTGTGTTTTTATGAGCTCCCTGCAAATAACCTTGCTCCTATTTTTATCTCATTAGAGTTTTTAATCATTTTATCATGTACATGTGGCCCGCCCACTGTTATCATGATTGTGTTTATTGGAATGTTATTTTGTTACTGTGTTCATACTTTTTTTTTCTATGTAATTTTGATGATGTTGCTTCTTGTGTATGTTCTAGTTTTATTTTGCTGTTCGGACTTGGCCCCATGTAAGCCGCTCCGAGTCCCCATTGGGGAGATGGTGGTGGGGTATAAATAAACTTTATTATTATTATTATTATTATTATTATTATTATTATTATTATTATTATTTGGAGAAATGTTGGAGGCCATTTCGTCCAACCGCACTCGAGACAAACCTCACACGATGCAAGGGCAGCACCCTTGACAGGTGGCTGTCCAGTTACTTATTTAACCACCTCAATTGTATGGGAGTCAACTTTCAATGGCAGTCTTCACAACAGCTTGTACTATCGAACTTATTTCTTCAAAGCTTTAATGAAAATCTGCTGCCTTGCTATTTCCACTCCTTGGTTCCATCCCAACCTTCTGGAGCCGCAGAGAATAAGTCTGCTCTGTCTTCTGTGTGACAGTCCTTCAGATACTTCAAGACAGCTATAAAATCATAGGAAATATCAGCGATGGCAGACCGGCTTCTCTAAAAGACAGCTTGCCTGCCGCTACGGATCTTTGCTGCAACACACAATCACAGGAGAATGCAGGCATGCAAGAGTATCCCTGGCAGAACACAGAGGCAATTCCTTGGCCAAAAATCCCATGGACAGAAAGGTCTGTTGAATATTGGAAGTCTGAAACACACTGCCTTAGGGCAGAATGATGCGTGTAAGCTCAATGGCAACTCAAGCCATCACAAATGAGCTACCAAAGACAGGAGCCATTGTCATGAGTACATGTGACTTTCCAGAAAGACAATGGTTCATGTATGAATCTGAGTGTCATCAAGAGATGCATGTGTGCAAGCATCATTTCCTTCACACCAGTCAACAAAGGTCCTGAATTCTTCTTGCTGGTTTATGGACTATCCCACTAGGACCTTGAGATCGGAGGAGGAGGCCCTGCTCTCGATTCCGCCTGCTTCGCGAGCACGTTTGGCGGGGACGAGAGACAGGGCCTTCTGTGTGGTGGCCCCTCGGCTGTGGAACTCCTTGCCTAGGGATATTAGATTAGCCCCTTCCCTCCTGACCTTTCAAAAAAGACTGAAAACTTGGCTCTTTGAGCAAGCATTCGGAACCTTAGGATAAATAAACAAACTTGAATCGGAAAATGACCCAGGAACAGCCAAGACGATGGACTGGATGAGGATTTGAATGAGAGGACATAGTTTTTAATTTTTTTATTATTTATTGTTTTTATGTACTAAATGTACTATAATGTTTCTTTTTTTTCTTTTTTTCTTTTGCTTTTTATCAATGTATGTATTTTATATGGCATCAAATTGTGCCAACTTTGTATGCCGCCCTGAGTCGCCTTCGGGCTGATATGGACGGGATAGAAATAATGTAAATAAATAAATAAATAATACATTCCATAGAATCATAGAGTTGAAAGAGACCTCATGGGCCATCCAGTCCAACCCCCTGCCAAGAAGTAGGAATATTGCATTCAAAGCACCCCTGACACATGGCCATCCAGCCTCTGTTTAAAAACCACCAAAGAAGGAGCCTCCACCACACTCTGGGGCAACTCTTCCATTTGAAGAGTTGTTGAAGGTTTTTTGGGCTGTAGGACCATGTTCTAGAAGCATTCTCTCCTGACGTTTCGCCTGCATCTGTGGCAAGCATCCTCACAGGTTGTCAGATCTCACAACCTCTGAGGATGCTTGCTATAGATGCAGGTGAAACGTCAGGAGAAAATGCTTCTAGAACATGGCCATAGAGCCCAAAAAACCTACAACCCAGTGATTCCAGCCATGAAAGCCTTCGACAACACATTTGAAGAGTCTCCATGGGCCATCAAGTCCAAGTTCTACTCCATGCAGGAAACAAAAATATCTCCATCAGGTAGGTCTCCAACATATTATGAAGATCTCCAGAGAAAGAGGTTACTTTCCACCTCTCTAGATAAAAGGTTTATTGCGGAATTGCTCTTAGCATCAAGACGTCCCCTCGAATGCTCAATAAAATAACACTATTCCTATCATTTTAAAGCACCAGTCCTTATCTAATCTTGGGCTTTAGCACAGGGGGTTAAACCACCAGCTGCAGAATATCTTGCCAATCAAAAGGTCAACAATTGAAGCACGGGTTGAGGTGAGCTCCCATCAGTCAGTCCAGCTTCTGCTCACCTAGTAGTTCAAAAACAGCAATTAAGTACCACTTTGGTGGGGAGCTAATAAAAGGCGGACATGCGGGCGATTTGATTGGGAGAGCGTTGAAAGACAACAAAGCTCTTCAGCATGGAAGATGGAGCGACAGCACCCCCGATGGTCGGAGTCGAGCACAACCTCCAGATGACAGAAATGGAAAAAGATGAGAAGCCTTTACCTCTGTTTATGTACTGTCTGTCTCTGTTAATTGTACAACGGCATTGAATGTTTGCCATATATATGTACTGTAATCCGCTCTGAGTCCCCTCGGGGAGATAGGGTGGAATATAAATAAAGTATATTATTCTTAGCATTTTAGCAAACCCTGGTAAGTTCTTGAATGGGAGACCACCAATGGATGCCAGGTGCTGGAAGCGATATTTCAGATGAAGGAACTAGCAAACCCACCTCTGAGGAGTCCATGCATAAGAAATTCATGGAATCACTGTAAGTCAATAAATGCCTCGAATGCCCATACACACATGCACATAACTTAAAACCATTCGAGCTGGCCCTACCCACTGAGACAGCAGAAAACAATCCACAATAATAATAAAAAACAAACCTACTACTTCCTCTCTGTGATACATTTTAAGGATTGCAATCATGTCAACTTATCTGTCATATCAGCTCATCTGTCTGAACGTATCTCCCTCTATGAACCACCACTGAGTTTAAGATCATTTGGGGAGGTCCTGCTCTCAATCTCACTCCCTCGCAGGCACAATTGGTGGAGACAAGCAACAGGGCCTTCTCAGTGGTGGCCCCGGGTGGGGCAGTGGGTTAAACCCCTGTGCCGGCAGGACTGAAGACAGGTTGCAGGTTCAAATCCGGGGAGAGGCAGATGAGCTCCCTCTATCAGCTCCAGCTCCTCACAAAGGGGACATGAGAGAAGCCTCCCACAAGGACGATAAAAACATCAAATCATCTGGGCATCCCCTGGGCAACGTCCTTGCAGACAGCCAATTCTCTCACACCAGAAGCGACTTGCAGTTTCTCAAGTCGCTCCTGACATGACAAAAAAAACCAGTGGTGGCTCCTCAGCTGTGGAACTTACTCGCCAGGGATATTAGATCATCTCCCTCCCTCCTGACCTTCCTCAAGAGAGTGAGAATGTGGCTTTGTGACCAAGACTTTAGAGAATTTGTGCAACGGATAGACTTGGAACAATGTGCAGTCACCATTGGAATGGCCCGTATTACACTTGTGGATTCCATGATTAACTCTGAATGTGTGGTTTTTAAATATTTAAATTATTTTAATGTACTTTTCAATTCTATTTTAAAACTTATTTAAGTGTACATTGTGTTTTAAGGCATTGAATCATTGCCTCTGTGTAAAGCCACCTTGAGTCCCCTCCGGGGTAAGAAAGGCGGGGTAGAAATGTCATAAATAGGTTGTTGTAGGTTTTTTCGGGCTATATGGCCATGTTCTAGAGGCATACTCTCCTGACGTTTCGCCTTCATCTGTGGCAAGCATCCTCAGAGGTAGTGAAGTCTTCGACAAAGTCATAAATAAATAAAGTCTCAATTGTCTCTTCAAAAGATTGAATGTGCCCCATCCTGTCACCCTTTTCTCAACTAACAAAATGAAGTTCAACAGTGACAAATGCAAGATACTCCACTTTGTTCAACAGTGACAAATGCAAGATACCCCACTTTGTCAGGAAAAACGAAATGCAAAGATACAAAATGGGGGATGCCTGGCTCGAGAGCAGTACGTGTGAAAAAGATCTTGGAGTCCTCGTGGACAACAAGTTAAACATGGGCCAACAATGTGATGTGATGGCAAAAAAAGCCAATGGGATTTTGGCCTGCATCAATAGGAGCATAGTCTCTAGGTCCAGGGAAGTCATGCTACCCCTCTATTCTGCTTTGGTAACCCCTATGAGGAGCAGCTTAAGGAGCTGGGCATGTTTAGCCTGAAGAAGAGCAGACTGAGAGGAGACATGATAGCCATGTATAAATATGTGAGAGGAAGCCACAGGGAGACTAGGACGCGGAACAATGGCTTCAAACTACAAGAGAGGAGATTCCATCTGAACATGAGGAAGAACTTCCTGACTGGGAGAGCCGTTCAGCAGTGTAACTCTCTGCCCCGGAGTGTGGTGGAGGCTCCTTCTTTGGAAGCTTTTAAACACAGGCTTGATGGCCATCTGTCAGGGGTGATTTGAATGCAATATTCCTGCTTCTTGGCAGGGGGTTGGACTGGATGGCCCATGAGGTCTCTTCCAACTCTTTGATTCTATGATTCTATGATAGGTTTTGTTCTCCATACTTTCATCAGGAACCAGCCAACCCAATTGCAGCTGAAAGTATATGAAAGAAAACTTTTTCATGATCAATCCATCCCTCTCCCCTCTCTCCAGCCAAAAGAAACTCCATGGGGAATGAAATCTACAATACACACACACACACATACAGGGCAACAAGGCCTTCTCCATGGGGAATGAAATCAACAAGTATCACAGAATACACACACACACACACACACAGGGCAACAGGGCCTTCTCAGTGGTGGCCCCTCAGCTGTGAAACTCCCTCACCAGGGATATTAGATCAATCCCCTCCCTCCTCACCTTCCTCAAGGGAGCTTATTTTTGTGCTGTAAACCGCCCTGAGAGAGGAGCAGTCTAAAAATAAATTTTTATTACTATTTTACTGACACAAAAGCACAGTCTGTCACAGCAAACGAGATCTATATGCTTTATTTCGTATCACAAAATCACAAGTCGAACACTTCCCAAGTGTGTAGGACTGTGTGATGTATTTTCGAATGATGAGCGCAGATCCAAGTCAGGTGGCCTTTTGCAGTTGACAAATCGTGATTTATTACTATTATTATTACTATTGTTATCATTATTAATGCAGCAGATTAAATGCAACAAACTAAAAATGAAGTTTGTAGTAGAAGATTTTTAAAGTCTTTTTTAAAAGAGAACCACAAGCTACACGAACGGCTATAACATCACGCAATGAAATTTTTCATTTGCTGGTATTTGCTTTCGTAAGAACATATTAACTGACCAGATAGCGGGAACTATGTGGGTCTTGCCAGAGACACTCCCCAAAGTAATAGAAGTGCTGCTGTTCAGTCAGTAACCATCTGACCATAGCCCCAGGGAATACCTTGTTCCAAAACAAATCTTATGTATCCATACACATATTAAAAGTGAAAAGATGTATGTGTGCATGTGGATGGGGTGCCCACTTCCACAAACAGCTTTAACCCACAGTGATGAGAAGTCACCAAAAGCCCTCCCTCCAATGACATTTCAGGTTATAGCGAGCGCCATGAACATGTAGCCCAAACCCATGTGTTTATTTTGATGCTATTTTGTTTCTTTTGTTGCATTGTTATTTCTGGGCTTGGCCTCATGTTAGCCGTCCCGAGTCCTCTCTGGGGAGATGGTGGCGGGGTATAAATAAAGATGATGATGATGATGATGACTATTATTATTATTATCATCAGAAACAAAACAAGGTAAGTCCACAGCAGACACTCTGCTGGTTGTTGTATTGGATCACACGTCGGACACTTCCCAAGTGTCTTGGACTGTGTGATGTATCGGCGAATAATGCATGCAGATCCCAGTAAGGTGGCCTTCTGCAGCTGGCAGTGCCGATTGTGTTTAAGTGTAGGCCAAGGTCTTTAGGCACTGCACTCAGTGTGCCGATCACCACTGGGACCAATGGCTTGTGCCAGAGTCTTTGCAGTTCAATCTTTAAATCCTCATATCGTGTCAGCTTTTCCAGTTGTTTCTCTTCAATCCTGCTGTCACCCGGGGTTGCAACATCAACAACCCATACTTTGTTAACACAATCGTGAGGTCAGGAGTATTGTGCTCCAAAACTATGTCTGTCTGAATCCAGAAGTCCCAGAGTAGCTTGAGGTGTTCATATTCAATAATAATAATAAGAATAATAATTATTAGAAACACAACAAGATGAGTCCACAGCAGACACTCTGTTGGCTGTTGTATTGGATCACACGTTGGACACTTCCCAAGTGTCTAGGACTGTGTGATGTATCGGCTAATAATGTGTGCAGATCCCAGTAAGGTGGCCTTCTGCCTTGTGCCAGAGTCTTTGCGCAAGAGTTAGGATTAAGAGTTAAGATTTGCATAAGAGTTGTTATTATTATTATTATTATTATTATTATTATTATTATTATTATTATTTGAAACACAACAAGATGAGACCACAGCAGACACTCTGCTGGCTGTTGAATTGGATCACGCGTCGGACACAAGTGTCTAGGACTGTGTGATGTATCAGCGAATCATGTGATGTATCGGCGAATTATTATTATTATTATTATTATTATTATTATTATTATTATTATTATCCAAGCTAGTAAATAAATAAATGCCTCAACTTTGAGCAATGGCAAAAAGAAGTAGTAGTACAGATGACATATTCTATTCCTATTAGGCTTCACAAAAACAATCTAACCATCAGGGTCAGTCAAGTCACATTCTCTCAGCCTCAGAGGAAGGCAAAGACAAACTGGCTCTGAACAAATATTTCCAAGAATAGCCTGTAATGGGTTCACCTTAGTGTAACCATAATACAGAAGTGACTCAAAGGCACGCAACAACAAAGTCAACATTCAAAAATTCTCCTACAAAGAAAGCAGAATCCACCATGAGCACAATCTGCAATGTTATTGACATACGATGGCACTGGTCCTCAATATGATCGCGAGACAGCACCATCAGGGAAAAAAAGAAAAGAAGGAAACACATATAGTCAGGCCTGTGGCATCCAGCTTTTGCTTTGTACCAGGATGATAGTCCATGCACTCGCTTTAGCAAAAGACTGGCTAGAACTGAATTGACAGCAAAGGTTTGCAAACTCATTTCATAATGACCTCCCGAGTCAAGAGAAATAGCACACTATTTAGGCATCATAAAGGCGCAAAGACAGCTTGCCTGGCAGCATTGACTTGTCATCCTTGCCCAAGGGCAGACAGAATTCCTAACAGAAAAAGTGCATTTTAAAGACTTACAGGAGGAAGGCTGAGTATGGGGAGAGGGAGAAAGAGAAAGGACAAAGCATATGTTTTCTACGCTGATGATCTAGGCCAGGCATGGGCAAACTTCAGCCCTCCAAGTGTTTTGGACTTCAACTCCCTCAATTCCTAGCAGCCTACCGGCTGTTAGGAATTGTGGCAGTTGAAGTCCAAAATACCTAGGCTTAGTTGATCCAAAAAAATGTTTCAAAACTCATTTCAGTTGTAGGGGGCACTGTGGTTCGATTCTAAAGTCAATTCTAATTTTTGCAGAAAAAAACCTTTTGTTAATGGTTTGAAACTGTTATTTACTGTTTCATTGGGTGGTCTTTACTTTGAAAATAGTTGTTTTACTCAAGAAGCAGGGAAAAGCATGCAGAGGAAATTCCTTCCTTTTCTGGTTTAAAACTGGCTTCTCTGGCTTGAGCCAAGGCCAGGGACCAGAAGCGGGGGAAAGCAAGTGGAGGAAATTCTTTCCTTCTCTGGTTTAAAACTGGCTTCTCTGGCTTTAAAACTGGCTTCTCTAGCTTGAGCTGAAGCCAGGAAATTCCTTCCTTCTCTGGTTTAAAACTGGCTTCTCTGGCTTGAGCTGAGGCCAGGGAGCAGAAGTGGGAAAAAGCAAGCAAAGGAAATTATTTCCTTCTCTGGTTTAAAACTCTGGCTTTAAAACTGGCTTCTCTGGCTTGAGCTGAAGCCAGGAAATTCCTTCTTTCTCTGGTTTAAAACTGGCTTCTCTGGCTTGAGCCAAGGCCAGGGACCAGAAGTGGGGAAAAGCAAGCGGAGGAAATTCCTTCTTTCTCTGGTTTAAAACTGGCTTCTCTGGCTTGAGCCGAAGCCAGGAACTTCCTTCTTTCTCTGGTTTAAAAAGTGGCTTCTCTGGCTTGAGCCAACGTCAAGAAATTCCTTCCTTCTCTGGTTTAAAACTGGCTTCTCTGGCTTGAGCTGAGGGCAAAGACCAAAAGCGGGGAAAAGCTGAATAATTTCCGAATCACTTCCTAAGTCGTAACAAAAATGGTGGAAAAAAGCTTCAGAAGGGCAAAGGGACTCCTGGTTTTTAAAAAAGCTTTGCTATTGCTTCAAAAAGGTAATTTTTTATGAAATTATTATGAGCAACGAGTTATCTGAGCGACTCTATCTATGCGTACTAGATATATGGTCAGCAATGAGGCTGTGTTGGTTAGAGAAGAGGTAATTAAATGTTCTATGCTTACTCCATCTTATACTGAGCTAGGACGTACCAAAGATGTACTTTTGCCCTTTAGGACAACTTTTTCATATCTGGGTTAGGGCATGGACAATGAAAAACTATCTAGTGTCAGGGGGCAGAATCTAAATCCACAGGAATCCTGAACCGGTGCTTGGCCGCTGTGACGGTCTGGATGAGGGCTAACAAATTGAAATTGAATCCAGACAAGACAGAGGTACTCCTGGTCAGTCATAAGGCCGAACAGGGTATAGGGTTACAGCCTGTGTTGGATGGGGTCGCACTCCCCCTGAAGACGCAGGTTCGCAGTTTGGGTGTGATCCTGGACTCATCGCTGAGCCTGGAACCCCAGGTTTCGGCGGTGACCAGGGGAGCATTCGCACAGTTAAAACTCGTGCGCCGACTCCGACCGTACCTTGGGAAGTCTGACTTGGCCACGGTAGTCCACGCTCTGGTTACATCCCGTCTTGATTACTGCAACGCTCTCTACGTGGGGTTGCCTTTGAAGACGGCCCGGAAGCTCCAATTAGTCCAACGGGCGGCAGCCATGATACTAACAGGAGCGGAGCGCAGGGAGCACACAACTCCTCTGCTGCACCAGCTCCACTGGCTGCCGATCTGCTACCGGGCTCAATTCAAAGTGCTGGCATTGGCCTTTAAAGCCCTAAACGGTTCTGGCCCAACCTACCTATCCGAACGTATCTCGGCCTATCAGCCCACCAGGACCCTAAGATCTTCTGGGGAGGCCCTGCTCTCTATCCCGCCTGCTTCACAGGTGCGGCTGGCGGGGACGAGAGAAAGGGCCTTTTCTGTGGTGGCCCCTCGGCTTTGGAACGCCCGTCCCATGGAGGTAAGATCAGCCCCCTCGCTGATGGTGTTTCAAAAAAGACTGAAGATGTTCAAACAGGCATTTGGCTAATTCGGTACAATGAGCTGATGACTAATGGATTGGTAATATGGACGATGAAATTGGATTATGATTTTAGTTAAGAGATGCACTGGATTATTATCGACGGGCCAATATTGTCTATTGTGTATGTTGTTTTTTATGGTTTTAATCTGAATATTGTTGTTGTTTGTACTGTTGTAAACCGCGCTGAGTCGCCAATTTAGGCTGAGAAACGGCGGTATACAAGCACAGTAATAAATAAATAAATAAATAAAGGAATACCTATGGAGTCTTCAAGGCTCTAGTTAGCAATTTTACTTTCAATATATAGAGATTCCCATAAACTTTAAATGCACGTTGAGTCATAACATTATGGTGCAGTAAAGCTACAAAAGATATACTCATGTCTAAACTGTGGCTGTTTTTGCATGTTTCTCCTTACTCCTTCTTGGAAGCATTTCCAAAAGGAAGACAAGGAATTTGGATTACTAATTACTTTCTCCTGCAGTGCTGTCTTCCTCCATTTGTTCAGGCAAAAACAAAGTCGTCTTCTATGGCTTCACACTTTGAAAGGGAAAAATGTGTTGTAGACACAGACCATAAGTGGCTGCCAGCAGAAAATTAGGGCCATGACACAAAACCCAAACTGACATATTGTGAACATGCTGTGGTGTGGATATAAGAAGTACAACTCAACCAACACACATACATAGAGAGGAATGGTCACACTGTTGCTCAACATACAGGTTCACCCAAACTATAGAGAACTATAGAGAACAAGCCCCTGGTGATGCAATGGGTCCACAGCAAACAAGATCACTCTGCTGGCTGTTGTAGTGGATCACACGTTGGACACTTCCCAAGTGTCTAGGACTGTGCAATGTATTGGCGAATAATGCGTGCAATTCCCAGTAAGGTGGCCTTTTACAGCTGGCAGGTGGTAATTTTGTCAGCACCGATTGTGTTTAAGTGCAGGCCAAGGTCTTTAGGCACTGCACCAAGTGTGCCCATCACCACTGGGACAAACTTCACTGGTTTGTGCCAAAGTTTCTGCAGTTCTATCTTTAAATTCACGTGTCAAGCTTTTCCAGTTGTTTCTCTTCAATCCTGCTGTCGCCTGGAATTGCGGCATCAACAATCCATACTTTGTTTTTTAACATGATTTTGAAGTCAAGAGTATTGTGCTCCAGAACTCTGTCTGTCAGAACTCGGAAGTCCCAGAGGAGTTTGACACGTTCATTTTCTGTAACTTTTTCAGGTTTGTGATCCCACCAGTTCTTTGTCGCAGGCAGATTGTATTTGTGGCACAAGTTCCAATGAATAATCTGAGCAATGGTGTTGTGCCTCTGCTTGTAGTCTGTCTGCGCAATCTTCTTGTAGCAGCTGAGGATGTGATCCATTGTTTCATCTACTTCCTTTCATCTACTTCTACACTTGTGATCTGTCACCGACTTTTCAATTCTGGCTTTGATGGCATTGGTTCGAATGGCTTGTTCTTGGGCTACCAGAATCAGGCCCTCCTTTGTCTCCTTTTTCAAAGTCCCATTTGTGAGCCACAGCCATGTTTTTTCTTTGTCAATTTGGCTCTCAATTTTTCCCAGGAACTGTCCATGGAGAGCCTTCTTTTGCAGTCTTCTCTTCTGCTCTGAATTGTGGTTTTACGGTATTAACTCTGTCTATTTGTGAGTCACAGCCATGTTTTTTCTTTGTCAATTTAGCTCTCAATTTATTATTATTATTATTATTATTATTATTATTATTATTATTTTACAGCCACAAAAGCACAGTCTGTCACAGCAAACGAGATCTATATGCTGGATTTCATATCAAAAAATCACAAGTCGAACACTTCCCAAGTGTGTAGGACTGTGTGATGTATTTTCAAATGATCCGCACAAATCCAAGTCAGGTGGCCTTTTGCAGTTGACAGATCGTGATTTTGACAATGTTTATTGTTTCCAAATGCCGGCTGAGATCTTTTGGCACGGCACCCAGTGCGCCAATGACCACTGGGACCACCTGTATCGGTTTATGCCAGAGCTTTGGCAGTTCGATTTTGAGGTCTTAATAGCGGCTGAGTTTTTCCTGTTGTTTTTCCTCAATGTGGTTGTCATCTGGTATGGTGACATCAATAATCCAGACTTTCTTTTCCACAATCGCGATGTCAGGTGTATTGTGTTCCAAAACTTTGTCCGCCTGGATTTGAAAGTCCCACAGTATTGTCGAAGGCTTTCATGGCTGGAATCACTAGGTTCTTGTAGGTTTTTTCAGGCTATAGGGCCATGTTCTAGAGGCATTTCTCCTGACGTTTCGCCTGCATCTATGGCAAGCATCCTCAGAGGTAGTGAGGACCTCACTACCTCTGAGGATGCTTGCCATAGATGCAGGCGAAACGTCAGGAGAAATGCCTCTAGAACATGGCCCTATAGCCCGAAAAAACCTACAAGATCCCACAGTATTTTTGCGTGTTCATTTTCCACGACCTTTGTGGGTTTATGATCCCACCAATTCTTTATTGCTGGCAGGTGGTATTTGTGACGTAAGTTCCAGTGAATCATCTGGGCCACAGAGTTGTGTCATTTTTTGTAGTCTGTCTTTGCGATTTTCTTGCAACAGTTGAGCATATGGTCCATGGTTTCATCAGCTTCCTTGCACAGTCTGCATATTATTATTATTATTATCATCATCATCATCATCATCATCATCATCATCATCATCATCCGCCCTGAGTCGCCTGCGGCCGCCCTGAATCACCTGCGGACTGATATGGGCGGGATATAAGTGATGTAAATAAATAAATATGTGCCCCCACCTTCTCTGAAGCCATCAACAAACACTCCTATTGAAACAAAAATGTCATCCATGAGTGTGGCATCAAGCATGTGGCATCCGAGGGGCCTTTGACTCCATGAAGATGGGTTTGCAATTCTGATTATTATCACGGTCAGTGGCACAAAGGGGTTAATGTGTATCTGTGACCTTGTTGAATTTTTTTTTCTATTCACTTTGTAGTCTATGGCTGAGAAAACACATGAAGGCAGAGAATCATCTGAGCAGTCCTCAACTCTTGCACATATCAATGTTTACACACAACCAGACCATAAACAATTTCCCAAAGTCTCTCTCCCACCGCTCCCATTCATCCAACACAGTAGCACATCTCTTGCCCTGAAAATACCACCTTAATGAAAGACTGGAAGCTTGTACAAGGCACTGCAATTAAAAAGAAGGGGGGAAACACAACACGTAATTGCATTTCCCTTCAGAGAAGCTATATCTAAGGCACATGCTGTGTTACACTATTTCCAGCAACTTGGCTAAAAATAAGTCCAGTAGTTTCTCAGTCATTCCGATTCTCAGCATATCAGGGGGTGTGGGGAAGGGAGAGGAGGAATCAGGGAAGGCAACAGGCCAAAAAATAAAGGGTGGGGGTGGGTAAAGAATCTATTATCATTAACTGGGTTGTCACTGGCAGTGACAAATAAATGAATTTGATGGTTTTCGATCAGTCATTAGCAGACCTACCCCCAGGCTGAGAACGGCTGAGTGCTTAGGAGACAGAGATGCTTGGAAAGTTGAGAGGTGGGGAGAGGCATCCCTCCCCCATTTGCTTCTTCTGTCTGACACCACAGCGTTAACTAGATCAGTGTGAAGCCATTCCTCTTGAAACACTTGGTAACTTCCGTGCTCTTTTTTTAAAGAAGGGAGAGATCCACAAGAAGGAAAAACAAGAATATCTGCCTTTTTTCTTTCATATTATCCCAAAGAAGACGACAAGGAAGACAGGCACAAAATCCATCTCAATAAATGTAATTTACATTTAGAACAAGTGCATACAGTGGCACTGAATGCTAACTAAATAAATCACAGGCAAATGCCTGAATTCTACTCGTAGTCTCAACTAAAGTAGACTCACTGAATCAATGACATCCTCATTAAGTGCTGGCTCAACCATGATTTAAAGCAGTGTTTCTCAACCTGGGGGTCGGGACCCCTGAGAGGGTCATGAAGGGGTGTCAGAGGGGTCGCCAAAGACCATCAGAAAACACAGTATTTTTTGATGGTCATGGGGATTCCATGTGAGAAGTTTGAGTCAATTCTATCATTGGTGGAGTTCAGAATGTTCTTTGATTATAATGAACTATAAATCCCAGCAACGACAACTCCCAAAAGTCAAGGTCTATTTTCCCCAGGCTCCACCAGTGTTCACATTTGCGCATATTGAGTATTTGTGCCAAGTTTGGTCCAGATCCACCATTGCATGAGTCCACAGTGCTCTCTGGATATAGGTGAACTACAACTCCCAAACTCAAGGTCAATACCCACCAAATCCTTCCAGGGTTTTCCGTTGGTCATGGGAGTTCTGTGTGGCAAGTTAGGTTCAAATCCATCACTGGTGGAGTTCAGAATGCTCTTTGATTATATGTGAACTATAAATCCCAGCAACTACAACTCCCAAATTACAAAATCAATCCTCCCGCAAACCCACTAGCATTTACATGTGGGTGCATTGGGTATTTGTGCCCAGTTTGGTCCAGTGAATGAAAATACATCTTGCATATCTAATATTTACATTATGATCTATAACAGTAGTAAAATGACTGTTATGAAGTAGCAACAAAAACAATGTTATGGTTGGGGGTCACCACAACACGAGGGGCTGTATTAAGGGGTCGCGGCATTAGGAAGGTTGAGAACCACTGATTTAAAGGGTCTATTCTAACTGAAAACAGACCAATGAGCTAAGTACCAAATGTGTAGCCAGGTTTCCAACCAAGTTCAAGATCTTGCATCAGAGGTGTAGATTAAGACCCTGCTTTCCGTCCCGCCATTGTCACAGGCATGATTGGTGGGGACGAGAGACAGGGCCTTCTTGGTGATGGCCCCCCGGCTATGGAATTCCTTTCTGGTGAGATCAGGTCGGCCCCCTCCCTCCTGTACTTCAGAAGGATGACAAAAATTTTGCTGTGGGAGCAAGCTTTCAGAACAGGGCAATGAAGTGGCAATAGGAAAGATGACCAGGCCAATTTGACTTGACGCGGATGACTAGGACAGGTTTAAATGGTGTATTTTAATATTTTGATAATTTTTTTAATGTTTATTTATGTGTATGTGAATTTGTGTCCCGGCATTGAATGTTTGCCATGTATATGCTGTGCTCTGCCCTGAGTCCCCTTCGGGGTGAGAAGGGTGGAATATAAATGTTTTAAATAAATAAATAATAAATAGTTGCAATAGTACACCAATGCTCAATCGCCTGATCTGAACTCTTTTAAAGAAACAAGCAGAATTCCAAAATCCAAAACTGTCCACTTATATGGCTAGATAGAATCATAGAATCCTAAAATTGGAAGAGATCTCATGGGCCATCCAGTCCAACCCCATTCTGCCAAGAAGCAGGAATATTGCATTCAAATCACCCCTGACAGATGGCCATCCAGCCTCTGTTTCAAAGCTTCCAAAGAAGGAGCCTCCACCATACTCCGGGGCAGAGAGTTCCACTGCTGAACGGCTCTCACAGTCAGGAAGTTCTTCTTCATGTTCAGATGAAATCTCCTCTCTTGTAGTTTGAAGCCATTGCTCCATTGCGTCCTAGTCTCCAGGGAAGCAGAAAACAAGCTTGCTCCCTCCTCCCTGTGGCTTCCTCTCACATATTTATACATGGCTATCATATCTCCTCTCGGCCTTCTCTTCTTCAGGCTAAACGTGTCCAGCTCTTTAAGCTGCTCCTCATAGGGCTTGTTCTCCAGACCCCTGATTATTTTAGTTGCCCCGTCCTCTGGACACATTCCAGCCTGTCAACATCTCCCTTCAATTGTGGTGCCCAGAATTGGACACAGCATGATGTGAGTTGTTCTTCACCCCCAACCTTATGCATTTTGGATCATTAAAAAATGACTTCTTCTACTAACCCAGGCAATGCTGGGTACCCAAGCTAGTCCAAAATATTGAATAGAGTTGCCTTCAGGCTATGCGTATAAGGTGAACATGAAAAACAAATGAAGGAAATGCTCACATGTGGGTTCCATTCCAAATACATCACATTATTTGTGTACATGTAAATGTTCCAAATTCCGGGGGGGAAAATCAAAATCCTAAATATTTCTGGTCCTACGCATTTCAGATAAGGGATACTCGGCCTGTTCCTCAATTGTGAATGCAAACAGAAAACAGTTATGCAATGTTAAGTCTAACTTATAACATTGTAACTGACCAACAGATTACACAAGACAAACATGCCATGGGAAAAGGGCATTAATAAAAGCATCTGAAACACTTTGACAAGAATCAGAGACATGCCACAATGTCCGTAAATATACATTTACAGTGCACATTTAATTCCCCCAAAACACTTTATTGTAAACACACACCAATTGAGTTCCTTTGGGGAGAGAGGGCGGGTTATAAATATTATTATTTATAACCCGCCCTCTCTCCCCAAAGGAACTCAATTGGTGTATGTTTACAATTATTATTATTATTATTATTATTATTATTATTATTATTATTATTATTATTATTATTCTGCCTTAGTTAGACCACACCCGGAATATTGTGTCCAATTCTGGGCACCACAATTGAAGAGAGATATTGACAAGCTGGAATGTGTCCAGAGGAGAGCGACTAAAATGATCAAGGGTCTGGAGAACAAGCCCTATGAGGAGCGGCTTAAGGAGCTGGGCATGTTTAGCCTGAAGAAGAGAAGGCTGAGAGGGGATATGATACCCATGTATAAATATGTGAGAGGAAGCCACAGGGAGGAGGGAGCAAGCTTGTTTTCTGCTTCCTTGGAGACTAGGACGCGGAACAATGGCTTCAAACTACAAGAAATGAGATTCCACCTGAACATTAGGAAGAACTTCCTGACTGTGAGAGCTGTTCAGCAGTGGAACTCTCTGCCCCGGAGTGTGGTGGAGGCTCCTTCTTTGGAAGCTTTTAAACAGAGGCTGGATGGCCATCTGTCAGGGGTGCTCTGAATGCAATATTCCTGCTTCTTGGCAGAATGGGGTTGGACTGGATGGCCCATGAGGTTTCTTCCAACTCTAGGATTCTATTATTTTATCCAAAACTAGCCGTAAGCTGCCACGTGTTGCTGTGGCCCACATGGGGGTTCTGTGTGGGAGGTTTGGCCCAATTCTATCGTTGGTGGGGTTCAGAATGCTCTGTGATTGTAGGTGAACTATAAATCCCGGCAACTACAACTCCCAAATGTCAAGATTTTATTTTCCCCAAACTCCACCAGTGTTCACATTTGGGCATATTGAGTATTCATGTAGAGTTTGGTCCAGATTCATCATTGTTTGAGTCCACAGTGATCTCTGGATGTAGGTGAACTACAAATCCAAAACTCTCAGTCAATGCCCACCAAACCCTTTCAGTATTTTCTGTTGGTCATGGGAGAACTGTGTGCCAAGTTTCAATTCCATCGTTGGTGGGGTTCAGAATGCTCTTTGATTGTAGGTGAACTATAAATCCCAGCAACTACAACTCCCAAATGAAAAAAAAAATCAATTTTTTTGAGTGAAGGACATACATTGGGTTGTTAGGTGTCTTGTGTCCAAATTTGCTGTCAATTCATCCAGTGGTTTTTGAGTTCTGTTAGTCCCACAAACAAACATTAATTTTTTATTTATATAAGATTATCTCTGTCACTTTTAAAAGAAAGAAAACTAAGCTTGCATGTGTTTTGGGTTCAGGACCAAAGCGTTCAGCTATTTTGCAAATGACATAGTTCCAAAAAAACAAAAACAAAACAACCCATCAACTAATTCAGATAAACCTTTGCATCTGGAAAGCAAATACAAGCTATTAAAACTTGGTCAAATTCACTTTACAGTTTGGAATCTTTGTTCAAGCAAAGGAAAGACCACAAACATATTTTGCAACCAGATACATTTCAAGGACATTTTCAAGGCCATTCTGCCATGTAAGATTTCAGCCCCAAATCAAAACTGATTGAGAAAAGTAACTCAGAAAACGGATGCAAGATATGTTGTCAAAGGCTTTCATGGCCATGTTTCTGCGAGTTTTCCAGGCTGTCTAGCCATGTTCCAGAAGCATTCTCTCCTGATGTTTCTCCCACATCTATGGCAGGCATCCTCAGATATATGAACCCTACTTGCCTAGTTTCCAACAGACCCCTCAACCTCTCCCCTTATCATAATAATAATACTAGTAATACTAATAATAATAAACTTTATATATACCCCAGCACCATCTCCTCAATAATAATAATAATAATAATAATAATAATAATAATACTAATAATAAAGAAACGGTTCTGGCCCAGACTACCTGTTCATACATATCTCCTGCTACGAATCATCACAAAGTTTAAGATCTTCAGGAGAGGCCCTGCTCTCGATCCCACCACTATCGCAAACACTGTTGATGGGGACGAGAGAAGGGGCTTCTCAGCAGTGGCCCCCCGCCTATGGAACGCCCTCCCTAGAGATATCAGATTGGCCACCTCCCTCTTGTCTTTTAGAAGGAAAATCAAGACCTTGTTATGGGACCAAGCATTTGATCAGTCAGCAGCAAGTGGAAGAAGATCACACAACTTATGGCAATGAATTGACCCGGACTGGTTTTTGGGGTTGATGTGAGTTTTCCAGGCTGTATGACCATGTTCCAGAAGCATTCTCTCCTGATGTTTCACCCACATCTATGGCAGGCACAGGTGTGGACCACCTTTACTGGTTTGTGCCAGAGTCTTTCCAGTTCTATTATTATTAGGGGAGATGGTGACAGGGTATAAATAAAGATTATTATTATTTATATGTATACCCCGCCCTTCTCCCCCCGAAGGGGGACTCAGGGCGGCCTAACAAAAGCATCATACGATGCTAGCATCATAAAAACAACCACAGTACAATCAAAAAAATTAAAAATTAAAACAATTAAAACAATTAAGACACATCCATTAAAATCAAAATCCAAAAACCAGTCTTTATTATGCCTGCTGTAAACATAGAAGTCTGGGGAAAATGGAAGGAAAAAGGAAGAGGGGCCGACCAGGGGCAAGATGAATGGATGGGATCCTTGAAGTGACTGGATTGACCTTGAAGGAGCTGGGGGTGGTGACGGCTGACAGGGAGCTCTGGTGTGGACTGGTCCGTGATGTCACGAAGAGTCAGAAATTACTGAACGAATGAACAACAACAATGTATATGTAGAATTGAATTATAAGGTCATGCAGAGTCCCCTTCGGGGTGAGAAGAGCGGGATACAAGTGTGGTAAATAAATAAATAAACATTGTGAACATTTCAGTCTTGTTTAGTTCATTTATTTATTTATTTACGGCATTCTTATGTCACCCTTCTCACCCCGAAGGGGACTCAGAGCGGCTTACAAGATACATACAATATATATTATTAGTATAGTACAATATCAGTATTATATATTACTACTAGCCGTCCCCTGCCATGCGTTACTGTAGCCCACATGAGGGTTCTGTGTGGGAGGATTGCCCCAATTCTATCATTGGTGGGGTTCAGAATGCTCTGTGATTGTAGGTGAACTATAACTCCCAAATGACAAAATCAATTTTTTGAGTGAAGGACATACATAGGGTTGTTAGGTGTGTTGTGTCCAAATTTGGTGTCAATTCGTCCAGTGGTTTTTGAGTTCTGTTAATCCCACAAACTAATATTACATTTTTAATAGCGGACCCTGCCACGGTCCCTGCCAGTTTGGTGATCTGGAAAATAAAGTAATGAGAAAGTGTTGGTTTCTAATATATGTAATGTCCTTCTGCTTGTGGGTAAACAGTATTTCTTCTTGTTTCTTTGTCAGTGTTGATGTGGAGAGTATCTGGTTTGCCTACTCTGGAACATGCAACATATTATTGTCCTTCTTTAGGGGTCCCTTTCAAATCTATGATACTATATCTGTGTGCGTGTGAATCATATCTATCTATCTATCTAGCTAGCTAGCTAGCTAGCTAGCTATCTATCTCTATCTATCTATGGCTGGATGGCTCTTTGTCAGGAGGACTTTGATTACGTTTTCTTGCCCTGATGAAGGGAGTTGGATTGGATGGCCTGAAGTATTTTCTGATGGTCATAGGGGTTATGTGTGGGAAGTTTGCCCCAATTCTGCCGTTCGTGGGGTTCAGAATGCTCTTTGATTGTAGGTGAACTGTGAATCCCAGTGACTACAACTCCCAAATGTCAAGGTCTATTTCCCTCAAACTCCATCTGTGTTCATATTTGGGTATGCTTGCTGACTGCTTGTGTCAAGTTTGGTCCAGATCCATCATTGTTTGAGTCCACAGTGTTCTGTGGATGGAGGTCCCATCTCGTATCAAAGTGAAAAAGCAGCGGGCAAGAGAACCAGTTGGGAGAGACCCACCTCCCCCCGGGAAGGTTTGGAGGCCGCCGAAGGCAAGAGGGGCGCGGGGCTGCAGCAGAAATCGAGCCCCCGGCTCAGGAGAAGACGGCGGGCCTCCCGTCTCGTGTTGTTTGTGTTTCCTCGGCGGCCCCCCGCAGGTTCCATGCCCTCCCCGGCCATTAGTGCTTACATGGGCCTGATGGGCTTTCTCAGGCTGGGCTCGCAATCTCTCTGTGTATGTGAGACAGCGGTGGGAGCGATGGGGTAGAGGGGGGCAGGCAGGCAGCAGTGTGCATGCGGAGGGAGACTTGAGCGCGGGGGAAGCTGGGAAATGGAGTCCTTCCTCCTCATCGTATTCCTCCCGAGGCCTCTGTGCATGCTCGGTGTTTTTAGGGTATTTTGAATTTGTGTTGTTGCGTATTGGTGTTTGGAGGGTTGTTGGTCATACCTTGGGGGAAGAGGTATTAGCAGGCCAAATTTGGTGAGATTTTGTCCGGTGGTTTTTCCGTTTTTGACCGCCTAATTACGCCCTTAAGCTTTTTATATATGTAGATTGTACTATACCATTATATTGTAGCATTATTAGTAATATTACATGTAATATAAATATATAATTATAATATAATATTATTATATTGTATTACATCATAATATTATAAATATTATATGCATATACAATATATTATATTACATTATATTATAGTTCACTAAGGAAGTGAGGTATATGTTTAAAAATATTAAAAAGAGGAACGAAGTACAAGAAATGTTTAACACAGACTGGATTTTGCTCCTTTTTGCACTGGAACTGTCTCCAAATGTGCAAAATATGAAACCTGGATCAAATACTGCTGCTCTGGCAGTTCTGAAACTTCTTCTAAAAATCAGAGCAACCATATCAAATAATCATCGTGCTTTTAAGGAATCCCTTCCCTCCTGGATCAGAAAGTATAAGTCAAGTTGTCACACATCAATGCAAGCAACGCAAGGGTACCCAATAATGTATGCTCTGCATTTCCAACCCCCTTTCTCTCTCCTGAACCAGGTGCATCCTTCACATATTTCAATCCTTCACACCGATTTCTCTTCTGTAATCACGCCCAAACTGGTAAAATCCAGCACAGCATGGAGCGGGCACACATACACAAAAAGACAAAAGATGCGAGCAACTGAAGGACAGATGTCTTCCACTGGAATGCAACTTATGAGAAAAAGGATAAACAGTCTGAAAATACTTGTAAGCAAACAGTATAAAAGGAAATGGTAGGAAAAACAGAACTAACCACAGTTTCAAATATATAGATGAGATTTTACACAAAGATCCAGGAAAAAATACTGAGCTTATTAGTATTGACAGATTAGAGAGATGGGTCAAAACTAACAAAATGAAGTTCAACAGTGACAAATGCAAGATACTCCACTTTGGCAGGAAAAACAAAATGCAAAGATACAGAATGGGGGACAATGCCTGGCTCGAGAGCAGTACGTGTGAAAAAGATCTTGGAGTCCTTGTGGACAACAAGTTAAACATGAGCCAACAATGTGATGGCAGCATTGGCAGCAAAAAAAAAGCCGGCCTGCATCAATAGGAGCATAGTAGGCCTGTCCGGTTTCGTTCGTTATTTCGTTATTTCGTTAATGTTTTGTTATTTTTACCATATCCGACGCGATTTCAAAACATATTTTCAAACCCGGAAGGGTTTTTAAATATCGAAACGGCAACTACCAGAGTATTTACGAGCTTTCGCCCGTTTTGTAAATGGGGCGGGCGGGGCGAAGGGGCGGCGATCGGCTCCGGCTCCTGCGCCCTCCTCCTCCTCCTCCTCCTCCTGGCACTTCCTGCAACACAGCTGCGGAGGCCTTCAAGATGGTATTGGTCTCCCTGCGCTCCGGCTCCTGCGCCCTCCTCCTCCTCCTCCTCCTCCCAGCTGTGTTGCAGGAAGTGCCAGGAAGGAGGAGGAGGAGGGCGCAGGAGCCGGAGCCGATTGGATGGCGCGCGCGCGCTCACCCTTACAACCAGCCTCCGCGCGCCATCCAATCGGCTCCGGCTCCTGCGCCCTCCTCCTCCTCCTCCTCTCCTCCTGGCACTTCCTGCACCACAGCTGGGTGAGGAGGAGTAGGGGAGGAGGAGGAGGAGGAGGAGGGCGCAGGAGCCGGAGCCGCGCGCGCGCGCCATCCAATCGGCTCCGGCTTCTGCGCCCTCCTCCTCCTCCTCCTCCTCCCAGCTGTGTTGCAGGAAGCGCGCGCTCACCCTTACAACCGGCCTCCGCGCACCATCCGATTGGATGGCGCGCGAGGCCGGTTGTCTCTTTAAGGCGCCTCTCCCAGCTGTGTTGCTGCTGCAGGAAGTGCCAGGAGGAGGAGGAGGAGGAGGAGGGCGCAGGAGCCGGAGCCGGAGCGCAGGAGCCGGGGAGGGGATTCCTGCAGCGCCGGCTTTGCCTCCGTGGCCCGCCTGAGATGAGAGCTGCATCCAGGCTTGCTGTGAGTTTTCTGGGCTGTATGACCATGTTCCAGAAGCATTCTCTCCTGACATTTTTCTCATATCTTATAGCAGGCATCCTCAGAGGTTTGTTGGAAACTAGGCAAGTAGGGTTTATATCCCTGTGAAATAACGTCCAGGGTGGGAGAAAGAACCCTTGTCTGTTGGAGGCAATTGTGAATGCTGCCATTGGCCACCTTGATTAGCATTGAATGGCCTCGCAGCTTCAAAGCCTGGCTGTAAGGTCCAGGGTGGGAGAAAGAACTCTTGTCTGTTGGAAGCAAGTGTGAATGTTGCCATTGGACAGCTTGATTGGGATTAAATGGCCTTGTAGCTTCAAAGTCTGGCTCCTTCCTGCTCAGGGGAATCCTTTGTTGGGAGGTGTTAGCTGGGTCTGACTCAAACCCGCTATGTCTGTATAGTAGGCCTGTGCGGTTTCGTTTTCCATTTTAAAATATTTTTTAATATTATTTTTTTAATATTATTTTTTAATATTTTTTTAATATTATTTTTAAAAAATATTCTAGAAAAAGAAAAGACTCTTCTGTTGGTGTGTGCTCTCATTTGCCCTGTCTCGTGGCTGTGTTTGGTCCACATCAGGGCCATTTTTGGGTTAATTTTCCATTTTTAATATTATTTTTTAATATTATTTTTTAATATTATTTTTAATATTATTTTTAATAATATTTTTTAATATTATTTTTTAATATTAAAAAAAAAAAATATTCTAAAAATTCGTTAATATTTACAAAATTTTGTAAATACCAAAACTTTTTTTGGGAAAGTTTTGTAATTATTTTAAATATCGAAACAAAAAAACACCCCAATTACAAAACGATTTTAGAAACAAATTTTTTCTTGATCAAACAGGCCTAGAGCATAGTGTCTAGATCTAGGGAAGTCATGCTACCCCTCTATTCTGCTTTGGTTAGACCACACCTGGAATATTGTGTCCAATTCTGGGCACCACAATTCAAGACAGATATTGACAAGCTGGAATGTGTCCAGAGGAGGGCGACTAAAATGATCAAGGGTCTGGAGAACAAGCCCTATGAGGAGCGGCTTAAGGAGCTGGGCATGTTTAGCCTGAAGAAGAGAAGGCTGAGAGGAGATATGATAGCCATGTATAAATATGTGAGAGGAAGCCACAGAGAGGAGGGAACAAGCTTGTTTTCTGCTTCCTTGGAGACTAGGACGCGGAACAATGGCTTCAAACTACAAGAGAGGAGATTCCATCTGAACATGAGGAAGAGACTTCCTGACTGTGAGAGCCGTTCAGCAGTGGAACTCTCTGCCCTGGAGTGTGGTGGAGGCTCCTTCTTTGGAAGCTTTTAAACAGAGGCTGGATGGCCATCTGTCAGGGGTGATTTGAATGCAATATTCCTGCTTCTTGGCAGGGGGTTGGACTGGATGGCCCATGAGTTCTCTTCCAACTCTTTGATTCTAGGATTCTATGACCTGGGGACCCACAGGTTGAGAACCACTGTTTTAGGTTGTGCCATTTTGCCAGGTTATCTTTTGATCTGCCCACTCCACTTCTGAGTCTGTTCAGGGACTCCCAAGTTGCCCGTTCTTGGTTTGTCCCTGGAGGATTGGGATTTCCTGGTTGAGCTGTCCAGAGGGATACCCCTTGCTGTTGGGGGGAGGCCAAGAGGAGTGGTAGTTCTCATAAAGCTTTTCCTTGATTTGAGTCTACTGGGAGGAGGCTGGTAGCCATGTAGTGGGTGGCTTTCACAGTGTTCAGCGTTATTTCTCTCACATTTAGCAGCAACTTCCCATTGCAGGGGGGGGGGCAATGCCAGCTAGCTTGTAGAGTTTATCAACAGGTGTAAGTTTAAGACATCCTGTGATTATTCTGCATGTTTCATTATTGCTATGTTCACCTGCTTTGCATGGGCAGACCTACGCCAAACAGGGCAGGCATACTCGGCAGTTGAGTAAGACTCTTCTGAGTAAGATACTGAGCTGAAAACATGTGTAGGTTTAAGACATCCTGTTATTATTCTGCATGTTTCATTCACTTTGCGTGGGCAGACAGGGCAGGCATACTCGGCAGTTGAGTAAGATACTGAGCTGAAAACAGATTTTTCCTTTCAGGTTTTGTACATCACTATTTTTAACCACTCTATAATGCAACGGGGTGCAGGGATGGCTCTTAGAAAACACATATACAAACACTTGACTAATTGCTGGGGGAATTGCTTCTGGGCAACTTGCTTGTCAAGCTCATTAGCTCAGTTCATGCCAAGTGAAAATAATAGAAACTTAACAGTGGTTTGGTGGGCTGCCTAGACTAACAAACCATGGTTTGCAATCAATCAGTAAGCCAAAAGTAGAAAGCCATGGTTTCAGGTAAGATTTGCACCATTTGGAAAGATGCCCAAACTAATCCAATGTGCTCTGCACCAGAAGACAGAAATGAACGCATAAACTCAGAAAGAAAGTGGTGGAAAAGGAGGAGAGAAAACACAGGCCAAGAAATTGCAAAACTGGTACAATGCTAAACTCCCACAACTGCATGTAAACAGAGACCAGAAACTAGCAGCAGGGGCGGCTCGTCCATTACGCGAAGTAAGTGGTCGCAGAACACCTTTTTTTGCCAGGGGCGCAGAGGCGCCTCTGTAAATGCCCCTTGACCGCCACTTGAGGAGCTCACAACAGCCCTAGCAGTCCGGAGGGAGCCTTGGCTTTCTTGCCGCGCTGCCGGGCAATCCTCTTCCCAAAGGGGCCGGGCCCTTGAGCCTCGCCTAGCCCCTCTCGTTCCTGCTCCACCCAGCCACCAGGTGCGCGAGCAGAGAAGGTGCTCAATTATTCTCCGTGTTCAATCCCTTCCCCATGACCGGCACCCTTTCCCAATCCCCCAGCACTCCATCCGCCTCCTCTCCCCAATCCGTGGGTGGGCCAAGGGGCGGAGCCACCACGCCTGGCCCGCTTTGGGTCCGGAGGCGTGTCTGAAGACCCCAGCATGCGCACCAAAAGTCGCCTCTTCTCCTGACTTTCTCTTCAGCCATTGGGACCAAGAGAGAGAGAGAGCCCCTCCGGCTGGAGGTATCTCCCACCTCCGCTCCCTCCTTTGTTTTTGCGCCTACCTTCAGGAAAGGTGGGCATCTCCACCTCTCTCTCTCTCTCTCTTGGTCCCAATGGCTGAGGAGAAAGTCAGGAGAAGAGGTGACTTTTGGTGCACACGCCAGGGTCTTCAGGCACGCCTCCGGACCCAAAGCAGGCCAGGCAAGGGAGCAAGTGCGGCAAGTGTAGTTACTGGGATGTATAGTTCACCTACAATCAAAGAGCATTCTGAACTCCACCAATGATGGAATTGAACCAAATATGGCACACAGAACTCCCACGACAAACAGAAAATATATATCAATGATTGTTTGGGGGGGGGGGGTGCCAAAATACTGTTTGCTTACCGTTGAAAATTACCTAGGGCCGCCTCTGACTTGCAGTTGAACTGCAATTCCTAGCCATCATAACAGAGTCAACAATAAAGGGAAATGGATGCTGCAATTCAATACCTAGAAAGACACACATTTTCTATCTCTTCCTGGTGAGTTTTGGTTAAAAAATACAGTGTGGTATGACACATTGCTAAAACTACTCTGCAGAAGAAATATAAATGTATGTGGCCTACAATATCTTAGTCATAGCACCTCTATAGTCTGCCTTCCTAAATACAATTTGTTTGTGGAGAAGCTTAGATAGGGGCCTTCAAAGATAAGGCCCTGCAGCAGCCTTCATCAGCAAGGCCTAACAATTATAACTGTACTTGAAAAGGTGAATGGAAATGTACCTACTTTGCCAAGCTCTTTCAGCTGTGGCTGACGACACCACTACTTAGCAAGCCAACGAATTCTGCTAAATTGACAGATATTACCCATTTAATGAGTGCTCAGTCAGCTAGTATGTGGCCTCAGGGGTGGTTTGACAAAAGCAATCTAGATATTTCTTAAATGTGAAGGAAACCAAATAGCTGAAGACATCAACTAGATTTCGCCACTATTTTGTATAGGGGCCGAGCTTGGCACAGCAGGCTAAACCACTGTGCTGCAGAAAAATCATGCTGATTGGAAAGTCAGCTGTTTGAGTCCGGGTTGGGGTGAGCACCCACCATTAGCCCAGCTCACTTGCCCACCTAGCAAGTTGAAAGCAGAATTTATTTATTTATGTATTTATTTGCGGCATTTGTAGCCTGCCTTTTTCAGCCTTACGGCGACTCAAGGTGGCTTAGGAATCCCACTGGAGCATTGCAGCGCACCCAAATACCTGGGAGTCACTCTGGACCGTTCTCTGACCTACAAGAAGCACTGCCTGAACATCAAACAAAAAGTGGGTGCTAGAAACAATATCATACGAAAGCTGACTGGCACAACCTGGGGATCACAACCAGATACAGTGAAGACATCTGCCCTTGCGCTATGCTACTCTGCTGCTGAGTATGCATGCCCAGTGTGGAACACATCTCACCACGCTAAAACAGTGGATGTGGCTCTTAATGAGACATGCCGCATTATCACGGGGTGTCTGCGCCCTACACCACTGGAGAAATTACACTGCTTAGCTGGTATTGCACCACCTGACATCCGCGGAAGTAGCAGCCAATAGTGAAAGGACCAAGGCAGAGACATCTCCAGCTCATCCCTTGTTTGGGCATCAGCCAGCACGTCAACGACTTAAATCAAGAAATAGTTTTCTAAGATCTACAGAGACACTCGCTGGAACACCTCAGCAAGTGAGAGTCCAAAAGTGGCAGGCTCAAACCCAGAACCTCAATCCTGAGCCCTGCCACATGCACGATGGAGGACCTTCTTGCGGCAACACCAGAGGCACTCCAAGTGGCCAGATACTGGTCAAAGGACATTTAATCAGCTACCAAGTTTGCAAAATTTGTGTTTTGTTTTTTTTTATCTGTTTGTTTGTTTTGTTCTGTTAGAAATGTAATACAATGTTCTGGTTGCGGATGACACGATAAATAAATAAGGTGGCTTACAGAATTGGTAGGATTTGATGCCATACATTCTTAAAAATACAGTTAAAAACATTTACCCTAATATTATAAAAACCATATAAAACCATTAAAAACTACAGAAGAAATGCATGTAAGCCTTTCCTTAGGTAAAGCATATTTATCATTACCAAAAAAAATGGACCAAAACTCCATTGCTTCGAAATGAATCCATTTGAACCGACTCCAATCCAGTTTAGACCCAAATTCTATTATCCTGCACTTGCAAAAGCAGTAATTATGAACTAATTGAGTAGTTGTTTGTTGTTATTGTTATTCATACTCCTACTATTGCAATGCCAAAATAACTTGATCAACCTATATAATAGGCTATGACTTGGACAAGGACAAGGTGCTGCTTTTCCTCAGGCTGAAATAGCTTAGAAGGCTCTTGACTTATAGCACTATAGATAGGCATCCTCCTTCTTCACAAAATGGACAGAATACAGCCTTTAAAAAAAACCAATCCAGTCAATAAAATGTAACACTTGAAACCGCAGCAATGTTCCCCCGTCCCCCCCCCCCCCAAATGGCTGGAGTCAGGCACAGTCTCCAGATGCTGGAGATGCAAAAAGATGGGAAGCCTTTACCTCTGTTTATGTACTGTCTGTGTTCTGTCGCGCGCTGGGCCTGTAAATAATTGTCTTTAAATAGGACGTGTGACTTGAGCCCAGCGGGTTTTCCACCACAAATAGTCTTTAAATGGCTTGTGAAGTATAACAAAGTCCTTTATTAATGAACATTCAAACAGAAACTTTTCTTGTCTTCAGAAAGTTAAACAAATGATTCCAGGCTTCCTAATCTTGTCCACGAAGGACAGGCAACTGTCTTCAATAACTAATTCTTGGCTTTAAAAGAAAATCCCCCTTTTTAACTTCTTCCAGGCTGACTGTAATCTAATTCTTACTGATGTGGGCTCCGCTACCGGGTCGAATTGCATCTCGAACGCAGAGTGGACCTACCAGTAAGGCTAATAGATTCTCCAGCTGGAGTTCTTTGGTCTTTAGGACTGTTTCCCTGGAAATCTTTGGAGACTCTTAAGACTGTTCTCCCCCAGAAAGTCTTAAGGGTTGTACAGGGGAAACTTGCACACATCCTGTACATTAGCTTTCCTTGCTGAGACTAACTAAAAAATGGCTCCCTTCCCTTCCCAATTGCCCTGAGCAAGGGGCGGAACCAAAACTTAACGATGATGGACAAGTGACTTGCCCTATGACTGCAACCAAAGGAAGCCACCTATCTGCAGAACCTCTGAAACCCTGGACTGCAAGCAAACACTCAATACAAAGCAAATAAAATTGGAGCTCCTGGTACAGCCGTACCAGCACAGTCTGTCTTTGTGAATTGCATAATGGCATTGAATGTTTGCCGTATATGTGTACTGTAATCTGCCCCGAGTCTTCTTGTTATTTATTTATTTATTTATTTATTTAAAGGGCTGTGTGACTGAGATTCCTCAGAGTCAAAGGGCTACAGGGAGAGGTATGTGTGTTTGTTTTTCTAAAAGGGACAGAGGAAGTCTGTAGAAATTTTGGGTTACTAGCTCAGCAAACACTGGGCACTAGTAAACAAACCAAACTCATTCACTGCCACTACTCACAAATTCTAAGAAAACAAGGCTCTGTGTTCCCAGATTACTCTCAAAATAGGATACACCAAACCTACCAGTATGCTTAATACCTAGGCTGTACTAGAGTTCCCAACACATTTAGCCTTCATTTTTCCAACTTTTCTCCTAAAAGCGACAGGACGGTAAGGAAGCTTTCCCAAGCACACCCGGTTACAGGGAGAAATTGGATTCACCTCCCTTTCTCTTCCCTCCTGGGAAACGTAGCCCTCAATTTCCTGCCCAAAAGAACTAATTAGTCCTGAGTGACAGCACAGTCTATGGCAGCGGTTCTCAACAAGTGGGTCGCAACCCCTTTGGGGGTCTAACAAGTCTCTCACAGGGGTCGCCTAAGACCTTCAGAAAACACAGGGCAGAGTGGCCCCTCCATGGCCACATCCCAGGAAGAAACAGAAGTAACAATGAAAATACGGTATATACACAAGTATAAGCCGGCCCTAATATAAGCTGAGGCATCTAATTTTACCACAAAAAAACTGGGAAAACATATTGATTCGAGTATAAGCCGAGGGTGGGAAATGCAACAACTACTGCTAAATTTCAAAATAAAAATAAAATTACATTAACTGAGGTATCAGTAGGTTAAATTGTCTGGTTGCTCCTGACACGATAAATAAAATAAATAAGTTGGTTAAATGTTTTTTGAATATTTACATAAAACTGTAATTTAGGATAAGACTGTTCTACTCTGATTAAACCATTATTCTAACCTTCTTCAATGTAAATGTGCTTACATATCCTTCCAATAATAATAAAGTAAAATAATACAAGTAATAAAAATAATAATAATAGAGTAAAATAATGGAAATGTAATAATAACAGTAATAATAGAGTAAAATAATAGATGTAATAATAACAAATAGAGTAAAATAATAAACGGAATAATAGAATAAAATGATATATGTAATAATAATAAATAGAGTAAAATATTAAAAGTAATAATAATAAAGTAAAATAATAAATATAATAAAAGAGTAAAAGAATAAATGTAATTTTTTTTTTGGTCATGTCAGGAGCGACTTGAGAAACTGCAAGTCGCTTCTGGTGTGAGAGAATTGGCTGTCTGCAAGGACGCTGCCCAGGGGACACCTGGATGATTTGATGTTTTTATCATCCTTGTGGGAGGCTTCTCTCATGTCCCCGTATGAGGAGCTGGAGCTGATAGAGGGAGCTCATCCGCCTCTCCCCGGATTCAAACCTGCGACCTGTCGGTCTTCAGTCCTGCCGGTACAGGGGTTTAACCCACTGCACCACTGGGGGCTCCTAATAAATGTAATAATAGAGTAAAAAAATAAATGTAATAAAAATAATAGAGAAAAATAATGGATATGTAATAATAATAGTAATAATAGAGTAAAAGAATAAATGTAATAATAACAAATAGGGTAAAATAATAAATGGAATAATAGAATAAATTAATATATGTAATACTAATAAATAGAGTAAATATTAAATGTAATAATAATAAAGTAAAATAATAAATATAATAATAGAGTAAAAGAATAAATGTAATAAAAATAATAGAGAAAAATAATGGAAATGTAATAATAATAGTAATAATAATAGAGTAAAAGAATAAATGTAATAATAACAAATAGGGTAAAATAATAAACGGAATATTAAAATAAAATAATATATGTAATAATAATAAATAGAGTAAAATATTAAATGTAATAATAATATTGTAAAATAATAAATATAATAATAGAGTAAAATAATAAATATAATAATAGAGTAAAAGAATAAATGTAATAAAATAATAGAGAAAAATAATGGAAATGTAATAATAATAGTAATAATAATAGAGTAAAAGAATAAATGTAATGATAACAAATAGGGTAAAATAATAAATGGAACAATAGAATAAAATAATATATGTAATAATAATAAATAAAGTAAAATAATAAATATAATAATAGAGTAAAATAATAAATGTAATATTAAGGTAAAATAATAAATGTAATAAAAATAATAATAGAGTAAAATAATCTAAAGGTAATAATAATAAATAGAGCAAAATAATAAATGCAATAATAATAATAATAATAATAATAATAATAATAGCAAAGCAAAATAATAAATAACCTTAACTTGAGTATAAGCCAAGGGGGGCTTTTTCAGCCTAAAAAAATGACTGTAAAAATCAGCTTATACTTGAGTATATATGGTACATCCTGCATATCAGACATTTACATTATGATTCATAACAGTATCAAAATTAGTTATGAAGTAGCAACAAAAATAATGTTATGGTTGGGGGTCACCACAATATGAGGAACTGTATTAAAGGGTTGCGGCATTAGGAAGCTTGAGAAACACTGGTCTAGGGAATGTGCCATTAGAGCTAGAAGTCCCAGGACTCACTGAAAAGAATGATTTCAGCTTGCCTGTTAAAGTAAAAAAAATTAAACAAACAGGAATGGAAAAAGAAAAAACAAAATAATGTGAAAGAAATACTTTGAGTCTTCAAAAAAAGCAACGAAGGCCGCCCCATGCTAAGAGACAGAGAGCCAATCTCGAAATCTGGCTTCACAGCGATCTTGATGCTGAGTTTTGTTTTTGGAGGTAAACTCCAGACAAAAGCTCTTTTGAACATGACTGACATGTCCTTGCAAGCAAACTAATGCATTACAACAAGGCAATCCTGAAGAAGGAGGGGGGAGGAGGGGAAAGAACAGGTCACTTATCCAATCAAACTTAAGCCTCTTTGTTTCCACGCTTTCTCGGCTCTCTCAGAAGAACCCAGATATTCCAATACCAGCCAGAGGATCCTCTAGTTTGAAAGGAAACGCACTTTGCCGAAAGGTTTGCACAGGGAGAGACAGAGAAGCAGCATTTCTTTGTCAGAGAGACATAGGGGGGGGGGGGACTATCATCATCATCATCATTTAATAACTTATTAATCGCCCTCCATCCGAGAATGCTCCAGGCGATTTACAGCTAAATTATAAAAGATAAAATACATACATACAAAAATTAGAAATCAACAGAGATCGAATGCTCTAGTAAAAAGCCAGGTCTTAAGTGCGAGAGTAAAAGGCCCTAAGTCACGCATGGCTCTCATGTAGGGCGGCAAGGAATTCCACGACTATGTGTGTCCTTCCCTTTCAAGAGAAGACTTCAACCTCAAACAGACAAATCAGGGCTTTGCATTTATATCTATTAGGGCTGTCCAAACACGGAAAAATTTGTTTCTAAACTCGATTCGTTTTTAGGGGTTTTTTGCATTTTGTTATTTAAAAGAATTCCGAAATTTTCCTTAAAAAAAGTTCGATATTTACGAAATTTCGGAAATTATAAAACAATTACGAAACAATTACGAATCGATTATGAATCGATTCGTTAATGGCGGCCGCGATCGCACAATACCCATAAAATACTTCTGAAGCTTCCCTCTCCCTCTGTTGTTGACTGTTGGTGTGATAATTATATTTTTTTTTCACTGAGAAAACAAACAGCAACCCTAAAACTTGCACCAGACATGTGGAAATAATAACAAATAATGAATCAATAACGAATCAATAACAAATCAATAACAAATCAATAACGAAACAATTACGAAATGAATTGGAAAAATTCGTTTCGTTTTTTAGTTGCTCCTGAATGGTTCAATATTGCTTAGTTATAAAAAAAATAACGAACTTTTAACGAATTACGAAATTACGAAACGAAACCGCCCAGCCCTAATATCTATCACTGCTGCGCAACATAACAATGGTCTGTTATTAAGATCAGAGGAAAGGGAGAAACAACTCCTCCAACGAGACGCGCAATCACACAAACAAGGATGGTTACGAGAGAGTCTCCAGTAGTTCCGAGTTTCTTACGACATCCAAACAGTCCGGCCTCGGCTTGAAAGTCCACCCAAACCCCCCAAAGCGCTCTTCCCCAATCTGGAAAGCGGCAATGAGACACACACACACACCGAATCCACCTTTTAAAAGCATTATTGATCCTTCGTTCTTACCTTAGGCTGAGCTCGTCGGGGAAATGCAACTTTAGGGTCAATCTGTGTTGGAGGAAAGAAAAATGGAAAGCAACGTGATTTGTGCATTTTCCTGTGCAAGGCAAAGAAAAAGGAACATAAATAAAGCCCCAAAGATTGCACTGCCTGATTAATCCCTCATTTCTCAGAAATCAAGAATCTTGCAAAAAAAAAATAGGGCAGGTAATGAATGGAGTGGTTGAAAAAGAGGGCAGACATGTATGGAGAATGACTAGGAAAGGGAGCCAGTGTGCTCTTTTGAGCTATCAAGAATGTACAGCTGACTAAATAGATATAGGTATGTATCTGTGTATATGTATTGAGAAGAACTCTCCTATGCTAATCTGACCAACATATCCTGGATGCCAGGTGCAATTTTCGCATTTTGCAAATGGCAGAGATTACAAAATATGAACATTTTGCAAAGCAAGGTTGGAATCCACAAACACTTTTTCCCCCATTTTTTTGGCCTGCGCACACAATGTCCAGGCTGTGTGTATTTATTTTCTTTAGGGCTGTTAATGCCTCCACGGTTTGAGAGAGGTATGTAACAAAAATATACAACACAGGGACTGCTAGTTTTAAATGAATTTCAGCTAAAATGCCAGCAAGAAAAGCATTTTTCCCCTTTTCCTGTGACTGCAGCACCAATTTAGCATTGAACAGTCGTCCGGAAGAACGTAGGTGTGAAAAGACTTTGAAACTTCTAGGCCAGAGTGAAGAGAGAGGGGGCCAGGGGACAGTCCCACCTCGTCTCCTGTGCTATGTTAATAATATAATATAATATATTGTATATACATATTGTATAAACATTCAATGCCATTATACACTGACAGGACAGACACAGTACACAGATAGAGGTATATAGGTTTTTCCCATCTTCGGCGTCTTGGAGGTTGTGCTCAATTCCGGCCACGAGTGGTGCTGTTGCACCTTCCTCCATGCCAAAGAGCCCTGTTCACAGACTACCTCCTTTTGATCGAATGGCCGGCAGTTTCTGAGTGACTAGGTGGGGGCAGGGGACAGTTCCACCTCGTCTCCTGTGCTATGTTAATAATATAATATAATATAATATAATATAATATAATATAATATAATATAATATAATATAATATATTGTATATACATATAATATTTATAATATTATAATGTAATGCAATATTATAGAATCATAGAATCAAAGAGTTGGAAGAGACCTCATGGGCCATCCAGTCCAACCATTCTGCCAAGAAACAGGAATATTGCATTCAAATCACCCCTGACAGATGGCCATCCAGCCTCTGTTTAAAAGCTTCCAAAGAAGGAGCCTCCACCACACTCTTGGGCAGAGAGTTCCACTGCTGAACGGCTCTCACAGTCAGGAAGTTCTTCTTCGTGTTCAGATGGAATCTCCTTTCATAGAATCATAGAATCAAAGAGTTGGAAGAGACCTCCAGTCCAACCCCATTCTGCCAAGAAGCAGGAATATTGCATTCAAATCACCCCTGACAGATGGTCATCCAGCCTCTGTTTAAAAGCTTCCAAAGAAGGAGCCTCCATTACACTCCGGGGCAGAGAGTTCCACTGCTGAACGGCTCTCACAGTCAGGAAGTTCTTCCCTCATGTTCAGATGGAATCTCCTTTCTTGTAGTTTGAAGCCATTGTTCCTTGTCCTAATCTCCATGGAAGCAGTAAACAAGCTTGCTCCCTCCTCCCTGTGACTTCTTCTCACATATTTATACATGGCTATCATATCTCCTCTCAGCCTTCTCTTCTTCAGGTAAACATGCCCAGCTCCTTAAGCTGCTCCTCATAGGGCTTGTTCTCCAGACCCTTGATCATTTTAGTCACCCTCCTCTGGACACATTCCAGCTTGTCAATATCTCTCTTGAATTGTGGTGCCCAGAATTGGACACAATATTCCAGGTGTGGTCTAACCAAAGCAGAATAGAGGGGTAGCATTTTGTAGGATTTTGTAGTAGGATTTTGCTGTGAAGGGCCAAGTTAACATTCACCCTTTTTTTCTGTGTCAGGAGCGACGTGAGAAACTGCAAGTTGCTTCTGGTGTGAGAGAATTGGCCGTCTGCAAGGACGTTGCCCAGGGGACACTTGGATGTTTTACCATCCTGTGGGAGACTTCTCTTATGTCTCTGTATGGGAAGCTGGAGCTGACAAGCAGGAGCTCACCCCACTCCACTTTCGGTCTGCAGTTCTGCCAGCACAGGAGTTTAACCTCTTGCACCACTGGGGGCTCCATTCGCCCCATGAAGGGCTAAGTTGACATTTCATTCTATTTAGAAACAAATTCATTGAGATTTTTATTCATTTTGACTCAAATTAATTATTTTATTAGAAGGGTGAGGTAGAAATGCTGTAAATAATAATAATAATAATAATAATAATAATAATAATAATAATAAAGCGGCAGAACAGATACGTGTCTCTCCGTGCCCTGTTTTGCCATCTTTGTTAAAGAGGTATAATAGGTATGTAGAGGCATTTTGATTACATTGGATGATCCTAAAATATTTCAGACAATCCAGGAAAAAATAAGATTTGAGACCATTTCTAGTTAAGAGATGTAGCTGTACAAGTTCTGTAATATAGTTTAAGGTTTTATTCAACAACAACTCTTTAATTATAATATTATATTTGTATTTTTCCTTTCCCCGAGCAGACTACAACATACACAGATAGGCAAACATTCAAGGTCTTTAATACAGTGGGATAACAATGGCATACAAATGCACAGAGCAAAGGTAAAGGCTTCCCCTTTCATCTCCGGCTTTCTGGAGGCGGTTCTCAACTCTGGCCACAGGGAGGGGCTCTTGTGCCATTTCCAAGCCAAGGAGCCTGTTGTTCATAGACCTCTCCTGTTCATGTTGCCGGCATGGCTGCATGAGCATATTTATTACCTTTCCGCCAAATTGGTACCTATCGATCTACCCACATTTGCATGTTTTCGAATTGCTAGGTTGGCAATAGCTAGGGCTAACAGTGGGAGCTCACCCCGACTTGCAGGTTCAAACTGCTAACCTTTAGATCAGCAGATTCAACAGTTCAATGATTTGTCGAAGGCTTTCATGGCCAGAATCACTGGGTTGTTATAGGTTTTCGGGCTATATGGCCATGTTCTAGAGGCATTCTAGGAGCCCCCAGTGGCGCAGTGGGTTAAACCCCTGTGCCAGCAGGACTGAAGACTGACAAGTCGCAGGTTTGAATCCGGGGAGAGGCGGATGAGCTCCCTCTATCAGCTCCGGCTCCTCACGCGGGGACATGAGAGAAGCCTCCCACAAGGATGATAAAAACATCAAATCATTCGGGCGTTCCCTGGGCAACGTCCTTGCAGACGGCCAATTCTCTCACACCAGAAGCGACTTGCAGTTTCTCAAGTTGCTCCTGACACGACAAAAAAAAGAGGCATTCTCTCCTGACGTTTTGCCTGCATCTATGGCAAGCATCCTCAGAGGTTGTGAGGCTCACTACCTCTGAGGATGCTTGCCATAGATGCAGGTGAAACGTCAGGAGAGAATGCCTCTAGAACGTGGCCATATAGCCCGAAAAAACCTACAACAACCCAGTTCAACGGTTTAACTCTTCCTGCCAACCTAGCAGTTCGAAAACATGCAAATGTGAGTAAATCAATAGGTACCTCCTGAACTACTGCACCGTGGCGTTGCATACTTTAAAAAAAATATAGCCTGAAAATAACAAAAATGATGTGTTTTGGGATTAAATTGATTTTAAAAAACACACATAGCCAAATCTGTTAGATGAGGTTATGTTGTTGTGTAGACAAATAGTACTAGATTTCTTGTTTATTTATTTATTTTCGACGTCTTGAGTTCCCAAAAGGGGACTCAGTTCGGCTAAAAAGATATATATATATATATATATATACATACAATGTATTATATTATTAGCATAGTACAGTATCAGTATTAATTATTACTATATTGTATTATACCATTATATTGTAATATCATTAGTAATATTACATGTAATATAAATATATAATTATAATATATTATTATATTATAATTAAGAGGAGGGCGACTAAAATGAGCAAGGGTCTGGAGAACAAGCCCTATGAGGAGCGGCTGAAGGAGCTGGGCATGTTTAGCCTGAAGAAGAGAAGGCTGAGAGGGGATATGATAGCCATGTATAAATATGTGAGAGGCAGCCACAGGGAGGAGGGAGCAAGCTTGTTTTCTGCTTCCCTGGAGACTAGGACGCAATGGAGCAATGGCTCCAAACTACAAGAGAGGAGATTCCATCTGAACATGTGGAAGAACTTCCTGACTGTGAGAGCCGTTCAGCAGTGGAACTCTCTGCCCCGGAGTGTGGTGGAGGCTCCTTCTTTGGAAGCTTTTAAACAGAGGCTGGATGGCCATCTGTCAGGGGTGATTTGAATGCAATATTCCTGCTTCTTGGCAGGGAGTTGGACTGGATGGCCCATGAGGTCTCTTCCAACTCTTTGATTCTATGATTCTATGATCCTACACATTTCATAGAATCATAGAGTTGGAAGGGACCTCGTGGGCCATCTAGTCCAACCCCCTTCCAAGAAGCAGGAAAATTGCATTAAAGTTATGTCTCAAGTAAATGGTTACAGGACCGCAGCCTCAAAAAGGATCCACCCGTACGACAATCACTTCAACCGCTAACACTCATTGCAAACTACTTGCAGAGTCTGAGAAATTGACTTTTTTAGTCCAGTTGTGGGACTTGGTATGGCTTCCAAGAACTTATATTTGCCTCACCCAGATACAGAACTTCTGTCTGAAATCCAGAGCTGGGCCTTAAATAAATGGAAAGCGTCAAAACCACAACCATTTTGAGCGTGTGACAAAAAATGTTTTCAAGCTGCACTCATTCAGACACATCCCGTCATTACTGCCTCCCGCTTTCAGCAAAAACTTTTTTAAAAGTTTCTATATCTGAGAAATGAGTGATTACATGCCGCATTATAAACAGTTCAGGAAGCATACAAAGAAAACTTACAAAAACCTTCTTCTAGAAAGCGAACCCTTTCATAGAGATTAACATTATCTACATATACATATATTCAGCACGGTCTAGATACTTTTCTACCACAGGAATAACAACAGGTATAGTAACAAGGAGGGTCTGTGGACCGTAATAAATATTGTTGATGTTGTATAGATTTTCCATTGTATTTTCCACCATTTAAGGAACAAAGATGAGAAACGCTAAACATCTACAATTATTCTCCTTCCGGTTTTAACATTGAGAGGGGATTCCTTTTACTGTTTGCTGTTTAGCATGAAGCTTGTGGTGGGAGACCAAACATACAAGGGTTGAATGAAAAGTAATGGTTCTACCTTCATAACTCCTCAACAGATGGCAGTACTGGGATGCGGCAAGTACTGGCTTGTTCAGTAGACTCTCCTCTACAGTTCTGTTTTGGTGGGAAGCCTTAGTACTGAATGGTTGTGTTGTTAAAGTGCAAAGTAATGCCTCCACCTTCGTAACTGCTCAATAGATGGCAGTACTGGGATGCGGCAGGTACTGGCTTGTTCAGTAGACTCTCCTCTACAGTTCCATTTTGGCTAGAAGCCTTAGCATTGAATGGTTGTGTTGTTAAAGTGAAAAGTAATGCCTCCACCTTCGTAACTCCTCAACAGATGGCAGTACTGGTATGCGGCAGGTACTGGCTTGTTCAGTAGACTCTCCTCTACAGTTCCATTTTGGTGGGAAGCCTTACCATTGAACGGTTGTATTGTTAAAGTGCAAAGTAATGCCTCCACCTTCGTAACTGCTCAATAGATGGCAGTACTGGGATGCGGCAGGTATTTCTTTATTTCTTTATTTATTTCGGGTACTTTTACCCCGCACTTCTCAACCCCCGAGGGGGGACTCAGGGCGGCTTACAAAAGGCACAATTCGATGCCTATACAAAAACTATATATAGTGTACAAAAACCATAGTTAAAACAATTATCACAGTTAAAACAATCATAACAATCAATATACATCACATCATATAAAAACTATTCACATGCTTAGCGTTCGTCTTTCAGAGTTCCAAATTCCATTCCATTAGTCATTTCCTGGCCATTCTCAAAGTCCTTTCTTTATCTGCCCGATTGTCCGAATGCCTGGTCCCAAATCCATGTTTTCAGTTTTTTCCTGAAGGAAAGGAGTGATGTCGCTGATCTAATTTCCCCGGGGAGTGAATTCCACAGGCGAGGGGCCACCAGTGAGAAGGCCCTGTCCCTCGTCCCCACCAGCCTCACTTGTGATAGAGGTGGGGCCGAGAGCAGGGCCTCCCCAGAAGATCTTAAACTCCGAGGTGGGACATAGAAGGAGATATGTTTGGGCAGGTACGCTGGGCATTGGATGTCCTGTGACAGTAACCACCAAGTTTCATAAGCAAAAGGTTGACAAAGTTCTTGTGGGTTTTTTCGGGCTATATGGCCATGTTCTAGAGGCATTTCTCCTGACGTTTCGCCTGCATCTATGGCAAGCATCCTCAGAGGTGAGGTCTGTTGGAACTGGGAAAAAGGGTTTATATATCTGTGGAATGACCAGGGTGAGACAGACTTTTTTCAGTTGGGCTAGGTGTGAATATTTCAACTAACCACCTTGATTAGCATACAATGGGCTGACTGTGCCTCGTTGACAGATTGATTCAGGACGATTGTTGTATCACTCAGAGAGAAATTTCAAGCAAGTTCAAAAGCACATTCTAAGGATTATTTCTGCGTTTGATTTATTAAAATATTCCCATCCAAACCCAAGTAACGAAGGTGGAGGCATTACTTTTCATTCAACCCTCATAATTCACAATATTGCTCTTCCAGAGAGAAAATGATACAGAAAGTGTGAGGACACACCAGAGGCACAGCAAAATTACAAAAAAAGGGGTGCCCACTCTGTGCGGTGAAACTATGCCTTGGGGAAAAAAAACCGAAAAGTCTTCTCTCCATTATCAGAACTGTCACGATCCACATACCAAAGCTATACCTGTTGCATATCCCTGTCAACTATTTAAAAGAGCAAACAGAAGGGAGAAAAAATGGGCTACTAAAAAATAAAATTAGTTAGTTAGATAACAATGCTACTTACTGTATCTACAAGTCCTCTAGGAAATGACTAATAATAATAATAATAGTACTATTTCTGATATGAATGGCCATTACCTAAAACCAAGCTTTTAACGTAACTGTAAACAAGAGCGGCGCCTTCCATCTCAATACCCAACCGAGCTGCTTCCTGTGCTGAACGTTGAAACAGAGTCAAAAGCTATGCAACAGAACTCAAGGACAAGAAACTATCAGAGGTGTAACAACGCTCGTCTTAGCTTTTCACTCTGCGGAAGACACATGTTTTGAAGGGCAGATGCCTTAAGCCCACTCAAAGGACAATAATGGGTGCCGTCTGTGCATCAGAGGGGATGCAACTCAATTCTTCGCATTGCCCAAACACACATTAAAATGGTCATGGTAATAAACGGAAGCGGATTGAATAATATTGGCCCTTGAAGCAAATCACCGTTGTCTCTCCCGCCCCTCTTCCCCTTCTGTTTCCCCACCGTCAATTTTGGATAGCAGCTTCCCTGAGGACAAGGACCTGTTCTTCTTGTCGCTCTGGAAAGTGCAATACCATCGATGGCATAATAATAATAATCACAATAGCACGTATAAATGCAATCTAAAGAATTGCATTTATAGCTTGGTGTAATACAAACTTTTTTGTACAACTCAGACGACACATTCAATGCAGCGAAGAAGACTTCTCCTGCCAGAAATGACTTTTAATAATAATAATAATAATAATAATAATAATAATAATAATAATAATAATAGGGGTTGTTGTGAGTTTTCTGGGCTGTATGGCCATGTTCCAGAAGCATTCTCTCCTACGCCACATTCAATGCAGTGAAGAGGACTTCTCCTGCCAGAAAGGTCTTTAACTTTAAATAATAATAATAATAATAATAATAATAATAATAATAATAATAGGGGTTGTTGTGAGTTTTCTGGGCTGTATGGCCATGTTCCAGAAGCATTCTCTCCTACGTCACATTCAATGCAGTGAAGAGGACTTCCCCTGCCAGAAATGTCTTTAACTTTAAATAATAATAATAATGATAATGATAATAATAATAATAATAATAATAATAATAATAGGGGTTGTTGTGAGTTTTCTGGGCTGTACGGCCATGTTCCAGAAGCATTCTCTCCTACGCCACATTCAATGCAGCAAAGAGGGCTTCCCCTGCCAGAAATGTCTTTAACTTTAAATAATAATAATAATAATAATAATAATAATAATAATAGGGGCTGTTGTGAGTTTTCCAAGCTGTATGGCCATGTTACAGAAGCATTCTCTCCTACGCCACATTCAATGCAGACAAGAGGACTTCTCCTGCCAGAAATGTCTTTAACTTTAAATAATAATAATAATAATAATAATAATAATAATAATAATAGGGGTTGTTGTGGGTTTTCCAAGCTGGATGGCCATGTTCCAGAAGCATTCTCTCCTACGCCACATTCAATGCAGCAAAGAGGGCTTCCCCTGCCAGAAATGACTTTAACTTTAAATAATAATAATAATAATAATAATAATAATAATAATAATAATAGGGGTTGTTGTGAGTTTTCCAAGCTGTATGGCTATGTTCCAGAAGCATTCTCTCCTGACGTTTTGCCCGCATGTATGGCAGGCATCCTCAAGAGGTTGTGAGGTCCGACCTCTGAGGATGTCTGCCATAGATGCAGGCAAACATCAGGAGAGAATGCTTCTGGAACATGGTCATACAGCCCAGAAAACCTCACAACAACCCAGCAATTCCGGTCATGAAAGCCTTCGACAATACATACTAATTTATTTATAACCTGCCCTCTCTCTCCGAAGGGACTCAGGGCGGTAAAGCTTGACTTCTCCGGAGCACATCTGAATCTTATTACCTTATGACCCGCCGGCCTTCTAGCCTCGCCGCCCCAGTATCCAACCAAATAATTAAGGAATGTTTGAGCTTGGGTAACATGCTCAGACAAGCCCATCGGATTTGTACAAAAACTTATTAGAACTTGGGGGAAAAATCCACCTGCATACAAGGACATGGGTGGAAATTAAAATCCGATTTGTTTCTTAAAGAGCATGTGAATTACAAAAAAGATCTTGATTAAGAACAGAGCACAATCTCCCCAAATCTTCCAGGAAAGGGGACTTATTGACACCACAAACTGGAACCATGCATTCTCTTTCTTTCCCTCTCTCTCTCTATATATATATATATATCAACCACAATAAAGGTAAAAGTTTCCCCTTGACATTAAGTATAGTTGAATCCAACTCTGTGGGGTGGTGCTCATCTCCACAGGTAAATTGAAGAGCCGGTGTTGTCCGTAGATGCCTCCAAGGTCATGTGGCCAGCATTTTTATTTGTCGTGTCAGGAGCGACTTGAGAAACTGCAAGTCGCTTCTGGTGTGAGAGAATTGGCCGTCTGCAAGAACGTTGCCCAGGAGACGCCCGGATGATTTGATGTTTTTATCATCCTTGTGGGAGGCTTCTCCCATGTCCCCTTTGCATGAGGAGCTGGAGCTGATAGAGGGAGCTCATCCGCCTCTCCCCGGATTCGAACCTGCGACCTGTCGGTCTTCAGTCCTGCCGGCACAGGGCTTTAAGCCACTGCGCCACCGGGGGCTCCTTCAATGATCTACTCACATTTGCATGTTTTCGAACTGCTAGGTTGGCAGAAGCTGGGGCTAACAACAGGAGCTCACCCCACTCCGCGGATTCAAACTGCCAACTTTTCCGTCAGCAACTTCAACAGCTCAGTAGTTTAACCCACTGGGCCACCGCAGCCCCTTTATATGAACCACCATAACAATATTAAAACTAAATAATTAAAACTAAATAATGCATGCTGATTCATAGAATCATAGAGTTGGAACAGACCTCAAGGGCCATCCAGTCCAACCCCTTTCTGCCAAGAAGCAGGAATATTGCATTCAAAGCACCCCTGACAGATGGCCATCCAGCCTCGGTTTAAAAGCTTCCAAAGAAGGAGCCTCCACCACACTCCAGGGCAGAGAGTTCCACTGCTGAACGGCTCTCACAGTATATAGATTCAAATCTATAATTATTTCATTTATACTCATATTTTTTTTCCGTGTGGGAAGTGGCTTGAGAAACTGACGTGAGAATTGGCTGCCTACAAGGACGTTGCCCAGGGATGCCTGGATGTTTTACTATCCTCTGGGAGGCTTCTCTCAGTCAAGTTGGAGCTGACAGACAGGAGCTCACCCCGATCCCTGGATTCAAACCTTCGACCTTTCGGTCAGCAGTCCTGCAGGTGCTAGGTTTAACCCATTGTGTCTCCTCTTAATACCCATATTAAAACTAAATAATTCTAGATCTGAATCGGTAGAATCATAGAATCAAAGAGTTGGAAGAGACCTCATGGGCCATCCAGTCCAACCCCATTATGCCAAGAAGCAGGAATATTGCATTCAAATCACCCCTGACAGATGGACATCCAGCCTCTGTTAAAAAGCTTCCAAAGAAGGAGCCTCCACCACACTCCGGGGCAGAGAGTTCCACTGCTGAATGGTATGCACCACAGTTGTAGCAATCAGGCTCCTCCCTTCTAAACAACAACAGCAACTTCATCCTGCCACCAACCCCACAAAAACATCTAACACGTTGGTGACCTTTACTTTTAATCCTATGTCTGTGCAAAACTCACCAAAGAAGTTAACTTTGGTAGGATATGAGCATCCCTTTGCAGAGTTAGATCTGGAAATTGAGGAGCTTTCCAGATCAAACTCTCCTTTAATTTTTCAGCCCAATACATCAGAATGACTTTGAATATCCTTTGACTACGATTCTACCTCTACCGTATCTCAGGTATCTTTCCCCCATATACTAGCTATGTCATCTCAGGACAACGCTTTACGGCTCGTTGCAAAAAGAAGCTCTCTTTCTCCCGCCCCACAAAAGGGCAAAACAAGGAAAAGCACAACCAAAGACTACCTTTAATGCATACTCAGAAAAATGCTACTTTTCCTCATATTATTATTATTATTTAATCTGGGGAAAAGCAATTTTCTTCTGTATTAGAAAAACCCTCTTCTGACCGACACACACATATAGATGAAGGTGGATCAAAAAGTAACGCCTCCATTGCTCTAACTTTTATTTCTTTCACAGCTACTAGACTATCTATGCAAGATATGATAGAGGGAACCTTACTCTACTGATCTAGTCTTTTCTTTGTCCGATTGACTGACTAGAACCATGAATCTGATGCTCAAAGAAAAAGTTGTCATTGAATTTTTGGAAAAAGAAGGAAATCCAACATTGCTTGAGGGATGTTTATGACTTGGCCCCTTCTGTTTGGACCTCTGAAAGACAACCTACGTGGTTTCAGATTCAATGACTTGAATGACATTAAAACAGCTTTAACATCATGGGTCATGAAGCAAAACACTGAATTTTTCCAAAACTGGTTTCAATGCCTAGGTTGTCTGTCTGTTCTCCACATCTGTATGCTTGTCCACTGTGCCCTGCCTCACGTACAGAGGAGGAATCGGAGGCTACAGACAATGCCAGGAGCCCCCGGTGGCGCAGTGCGTTAAACCCCTGTGCCAGCAGGACTAAAGACTGACAGGTCGTAGGTTCGAATCCGGGGAAAGAGCGGATGAGCTCCCTCTGTCAGCTCCAGCTTCTCATGCGGGGACATGAGAGAATCATAGAATCATAGAGTTGGAAGAGTCCAACCCCCTGCCATCCAGTCCAACTCCCTGCCAAGAAGCAGGAATATTGCATTCAAAGCCTCCCACAAGGATGGTAAAACATCAAAAACATCCAGGCGTCCCCTGGGCAACGTCCTTGCTGACGGCCAATTCTCTCACACCAGAAACAACTTGCAGTTTCTCAAGTCGCTGCTACCACGACAAAAAAAACAAAACAAAATAAAAAACAGACAATGCCGTTGCTGTTGCCCGTTTTTGGTCAAAAGATATTTAGCCACCTGCGCGCCTTCTATTTTTTATCAGTTTTATATTAATTTATGCAATGCTTTTGATACAAAAATAATAATGAATAAATATGCCTAGGTTAAACGATGGTGCAAATGTGTACAAATTCAATGTATTGTCGAAGGCTTTCATGGCTGGAATCACTGGGTTGTTGTAGGTTTTTTGGGCTATACGGCCATGTTCTAGAGGCATTCTCTCCTGACGTTTCACCTGCATCTATGGCAAACATCCTCAGAGGTGATACTAATAATAATAAACTTTATTTATAGCCCGAAAAAAACCTACAACAACAATAATAATCTTTATTTCTCCCTGACGTTTCACCTGCATCTATGGCAAGCATCCTCAGAGGTGATACTAATAATAATGTGATACTAATAATAATAAACTTTATTTATAACCCAAAAAAACCCACAACAACCCAACTTTATTTATATCCCACTACTATCTCCCCTACCAACAACAATAATAATAATATTTATTTCTTCCTAATGTTTCACCTGCATCTATGGCAAGCATCCTCAGAGGTGACACTAATAATAAACATTATCTATAGCCCGAAAAAACCTATAACAACAATAATAATCTTTATTTCTCCCTGACGTTTTGCCTGCATCTATGGCAAGCATCCTCAGAGGTGATACTAATAATAATAAACTTTATTTATGGCCCGAAAAAACCTACAACAATCCAACTTTATTTATATCYCACCACTATCTCCTCTAACAACAACAAMAACAATAATAATCTTTATTTCTCCCTGACGTTTCGCCTGCATCTATGGCAAACATCCTCAGAGATGATACTAATAATAATAAACTTTATTTATAGCCCGAAAAAACCTACAACAACAATAATAATCTTTATTTCTCCCTGACGTTTCGCCTGCATCTATGGCAAGCATCCTCAGAGGTGAGGATGCTTGCCATAGATGCAGGCGAAACGTCAGGAGAGATTGCCTCTAGAACATGGCCACATAGCCCAAAAAACCTACAACAACCCTGTGTACAAATTGATGGCGACTATGTTGAACAGTAGTTTTGTGTAGAGGGCAGTTCAGGCTATGATCTGGAGCGACTTCTGCTGTTCTAGGTTCATTCATAACGTTTTTATGACCCAGGAGGCAAAACTTTTTGACCCACCCTCGTATAAACACACATACTTGGGGCATTGAAGCATTGTTTATCAAGCTAAGTGGCTTAAGCAGCAATTGGCAGATAGATGCACACTGAACCGAGTTTAATATTTAAATGGCCCAGGGGTTACTTAAGGAAACAACATTAAACTATTTTTAAAGTTACACAAAGCAAAAGTTCCGTCATGGTAGTAAAAATTGAAGGAGTCCCCCACCTCTCGTATATCTTAAGCAGACCCAGCTAGGGGAGGGGAGGGTGACTGTCTCTTTAAATAAGCCTGTCACGGTCATAATATTGCAGGAAATAAAGGAGACATTCAACGCACTCACTCCCAAACATCAATGCCACATCATATAACTTACCGTCTTGGAATCTAATTCGTGGTGGGGTTGAGCTAATACTTTATCTACACTTGCCGGATCCGCAAAGGTAACGAAACCGAACCCCCTGAAAGGAGACAAAGAACAAGAGCTGGTGTTTTGGGGTCGTTTTCGAAGCGGAAAGTCAGAAGCGGCAAAAATACGAAGGTGCAGAGCTTCCTCCTGGCTTTTTTTTCAACCTTCGCTATCAAAACAATGACTAAACATGGTCCAAAAAGATGGGAACCAAACCATGAATGTATTTTTTAAATTAACCCTTTTTTCCCCGACTTCCCCTCCTATCCTTCCGCGTTCAATCCCTGCTTTGTTTCGTCCAGAAATCTCTATTTGGTGGAGGATATTTACAAGGAGGGTTGGTTGAAAGAAGCCCAAATCCTTGCAAATCCAACGGTAGCAAGTTTGGGGGAGGAAACGAAGAGATAAGATTCCTAAGAACAGAAATGAACAAGACACGGAACTTCCAAAAACAGAAGTTGTCTCAAACTTTATGTATAAATATATAATTATATATATATCTCCTCCAAAAGATATCTTGTGTTGACTCTGTTGAGCATAATTCAATGAAATATAGAAATATATAAACACTAGAAGGGGGGTCCATATCAGGCATAGGCCAACTTTGGCCCTCCAGGTGTTTTGGACTTCAACTCCCACAATTCCTAACAGCTTACCGGCTGTTAGGAATTGTGGGAGTTGAAGTCCAAAACACCTGGAGGGCCGAAGTTGGCCCATGCCTGTTCTATATGAACTTTGATTCAAAAAGACAAAGGGATCTGTTTACCTGGAGCGCTTGGTGGTCGGGTCTCGCATGACCATACATTCTCGGATGTCTCCAAATTTGCTAAAATAATCTCTAAGGTTATCTGTAAAGAGGGAAAGAAGCGAGTAAGAGAAAAAATGGGGCACGAAAGAAGTAAAAATAGATCGATAATATTATTTTTGATCATGTGTGCTAAGGAAGGGCACTTGGAGTGCTTCTGTGAGCCGCCGCGAGTCCCTTATAACCATTATTATTATTATTATTATTATTATTATTATTATTATTAATGGGAAGATGGTGGCAGGATATAAATAAAGTTTATTACTATTATTATCATTATTATTATTAGAGGAGATGGTGGTGAGGTATAAATAAAGTTTGTTATTATTAGGTAAGATGGTAGGAGGTGCAAAGTTTATTATTATTAGTATTACTATTGGGTGAGATGGTAGGAGGTATTAACTTTATTTATACCTCCTCCCATCTCACCCAATACTAATACTAATAATAATAATAAACGTTACACCTCCTAGCATCTTGCCCAATAATAATACTACTAATAATAAACTTTATTTATGCCCCACCACCATTTCCCCTAATACTACTAATATTAATAATAATATTTATTTATACCTACTCCCATCTCACCCAATACTAATACTAATAATAATAATAAACGTTACACCTCCTAGCATCTTTCCCAATACTACTACTACTACTAATAAACTTTATTTATGCCCCACCACCATCTCCCCTAATACTACTACTACTACTACTAATAAACTTTATTTATATCTCCTCCCATCTCACCCAATACTAATACTAATAATAATAATAATAATAAACGTTACACCTCCTAGCATCTTTCCCAATAATACTACTACTACTAATAAACTTTATTTATGCCCCACCACCATCTCCCCTAATACTACTACTAATAATAATACTTTCTTTATACCTCCTCCCATCTCACCCAATTCTAATACTAATAATAATAATAAACATTACACCTCCTAGCATCTTCCCAATAATAATACTACTAATAAACTTTATTTATACCCCATCACCATCTCCCCTAATATTACTACTAATAATAATAAACTTTATTTATGCCTCCTCCCATCTCACCCAATACTAATACTACTAATAATAATAAACGTTACACCTCCTAGCATCTTGTCCAATAATACTACTACTAATAATAAACTTTATTTATGCCAAACCACCATCTCCCCTAATACTACTACTACTACTAATAAAATTTATTTATTATTAGTAGTAGTAGTATTAGGAGAGATGGTGGTGGGGTATGAACAAAGTTTATCATTATTATTAGGGGAGATGGTGGCAGGATATAAAGATTATTAGTATTATTAGGTAAGACGGTAGGAGGTATAAAGTTTATTATTATTAGTATTACTACTGGGTGAGATGGCAGGAGGTATAAATAAAGTATATTAGTAGTAGTATTATTATTAGGGAAGATGGTGGTGGGGTATGAACAAAGTTTATTATTATTATTATTATTATTATTATTATTGGGGGAGATGGTGGCAGGGCATAAATAAAGTTTATTATTCCACAGATATATAATCCTCACTTACTTAGTTTCCAACAGACCCCTCAACCTCTGAGGATGCCTGTCATAGATGTGGACAAAACGTCAGGAGGGAATAAAGTTTATTATGATTGCTGTTGTTGTTGTTAGAGGAGATAGTGGTGGGATAGAAATAAAGGTTATTATTATTCATAGTATTATTATTATTAAGGGCTGCTTGGGGGGAATAAAAAGTGGTGTTTTTGTGTCTCTTTGAAAGACAAGGAAAGGACAGAAGGGGAGATGGTGGTGGGTATAAATAAAGTTTATTATTATTATTACTAGTATTATTATGGGAGATGGTGGTGAGGTATAAATAAAATTTATTATTAATATTTTTATTATTAGGGGAGATGGTGGCAGGTATAAATAAAGTTTTTTATTATTAGTATTACTAGTATTACTATTATTATTATTATTATTATTATTATTATTATTATTAGGGGAGATGTTGGTAGGGAATAAATAAAGATTATTATTATTATTGGATATGGTGGTGAAGTATACATAAAGTCAAATGAATGAATTGTTTATTGTACTAGCCATAGGCCATGCCATCAATAATATACTAACTTTATAAACACTTTCCAATATAAACCTTAAAACGTAAAATTACGAAAGCAGAGACATGACAATGACAGTGTCATGCTTTGTGTCCATCCCAACCGTTTCCATTTCTGTTAAAGTTAATTAGTATTGCTATTAGGGGAGATGGTGGCGGGTACAAATAAAGATTATTATTAATATTAATGGTATTATTATTATTATTATTAAGGGAGATGGTGGCAGGGAATAAATAATAACAATAATTATTATTATGGGAGATGGTGGTGAGGTATAAATAAAGTTTATTAGTAATAGTAGTAGTAGTATTAAGGACTGCTTTGTGGGGGGGAATAAAAAGTGGTGTTTTTGTGTCTCTCTGAAAGACAAGGAAAGAAGAGGCGATGAGGACAGAGAGACCTTCCTTTAGGGGAGACGGTGGCGGGTATAAATAAAGTTTATTAGTATTAGTATTATTAGTATTAAGGGCTGCTTGGGGGAATAAAAAGTCATGTTTTTCTGTCTCTTTGAAAGACAAGGAAAGGACAGAAGGGGAGATGGTGGTGGGTATAAATAAAGTCTATTAGTATTAGTATTAAGGGCTGTTTGGGGGAGGGATAAAAAGTGGTGTTTTTGTGTGAAAGACAAGGAGCGATGAGGACAGAGGGATCCTCCTTTAGAGGAGATGGTGGTGGGTATAAATAAAGTTTATTAATATTAGTATTATTAGTATTAAGGGCTGAATAAAAAGTCGTGTTTTTGTGTGAAAGAGAAGAGGCGATGAGGACAGAGGGATCCTCCTTTAGGGGAGATGGTGGCAGGTATAAATAAAGTTTATTAGTATTAGTATTATTAAGGGCTGCTTGGGGGGGGGATAAAAGGTGGTGTTTTTGTGTCTCTCTGAAAGACAAGGAAAGAAGGGGCGATGAGGACAGAGGGATCCTCCTTTAGGGGAGACGGTGGTGGAAATAAATAAAGATTATTATTATTATTATTATTATTATTATTATTAAAGGCTGCTTTGGGGGGAAATAAAAAGTCGTGTTTTTGTGTGAAAGGCAAGGGGTGATGAGGACAGAGGGATCCTCTTTTAGGGGAGATGGTGGCGGGTATAAATAAAGTTTATTATTAGTATTAAGGGCTGTTGGGGGGGGGATAAAAAGTGGTGTTTTTGTGTCTCTTTGAAAGACAAGGAAAGAAGGGGCGAGGAGGACAGAGAGACCCTCCTTTAGGGGAGACGGTGGTGGATATAAATAAAGTTTTAGTATTATTAGTATTAGTATTATTATTAAAGGCTGCTGGGGGGGAATAAAAAGTGGTGTTTTTGTGTCTCTTTGAAAGGTGAGGAAAGAAGGGGCAGGAGGACAGAGAGACCCTCCTTTAGGGGAGACGGTGGCGGGTATAAATAAAGTTTATTATTATAAGTATTAAGGGGGGGAAAGAGATGATGTTTTTGTGTCTCTTTGAAAGGCAAGGAGAGGACGGAAGGAAGGAAGGAAGGAAGGAAGGGGTGATGGGGACCGAGAGAGAGAGAGAGAGAGACCCTCCTTGCGTCTCCCCCTTCCACCCAGTGCGCCGCCGCCAACCCCCCCAAAAGTGCGCACAGGCAAATGTAAGGTCGAATAGAGGACTCGGAGAAGCAGATCTGTTATTTGGAGCACATAAAGGATCTGCCATGTGCCTTGGGGTGCGCAAGGGTAGGGGTGGGGGGGACGGAGAGAAGGAAGAGGGGGGGCAAACCCCAAGGCAAACTGACCTGGGATGATGACAACAAAGACCCATCAAAGGAGGCAAGGCTGGGAAGGGGATGGTGGAGGGAGGGGAGTGGGAGAGGATAGCAGCGCCCCCTCCTCATGTTATTCACACCTGATTCACACACACACACACACACACCCACAAGAGCCCCCCCTCCCCTTCTCTAGACTCACCTGGTGAGGTTTGCCAACTCAAGCCGCCAATAAACATTTTGCTGGAAGGAGAAAACAGAACAGAGTTAAGCCCAGATGTCAGATCGGCCATTTTGACGTGTAACTTGCAAAAGCTACAAGGAAAAGGAGAGAGGGAGAGGGAGGGGGGCAAAAGGGGGGGTTGAGGAAGAGGAGGAGGCAAAGAAGAGAGAGAGAGAGGGAGAAAGAAAGAGAGGAAGGAGATGGATGGAGAAGGAAATCAAAACAGAGAGAGAAAGAGAGAGGAGGCTGATCATCTCCCTCCTTCTCTCTGTCCCTCCAAGAGCCAGGTGAGTAACTAAAGGCCAAAGGGGGGGGGGGGCTCCCCACGCGTGGAGGGCAGGCACGAGTGGGACTGCCTCGCCCCCAAACTTACTTACCCAGGGTCGTGCTGAGAGTCGTTAGGGGGGCCGGACATGGCTTGGCTCCCCTCCGCCTCCATGGCTCTGTGACCAAGAAGGAAAGAGAGAAAGAAAGAGAGAGAGAAAGGAAGAAGCTCTTCTCTCTCTTTCTCTTTCTCACTCTCTCTCTCAAGAGCAGGCAACCCCTCTCCCACCCTCTTCCTCCTCCTCCTCCTCCTGGAGTCCCCCCTTTCTTTCCTTTCTTCTCTCCTCTTCCTTCCTTCTGCTTTCACCCCTTTGCTCCTCAATCAGCGTCGCACCCCTTCCTCTGCCCTATCTGAAAGGAAGGAAGGAAGGAAGGAGCCAGGCAGACCCGTCCACACGTGGGATCAGCTCGGCTTAGCGGAGCTCAAGCGCCCTCCTTGCTTGCTTGCTTGCTTGCCTGCCTCTCTCTCTCCCTCCCTCCTTCCCTCCTTCCCCCCCAGCCCAGCTCAGCTCAGCCAGCCACCCCCGCCTGAGAAACGCGCGTGGGGCGGGGCTCCGCCACGCAGAGCAGCCCATTCGGGGCACGTCACACTCCCGGGAAGGCCCCGCCCACTCTTCCTCCTCCTCCTCCTCCTCCCCCCCTTCTTGGCCCCCTTTCTCCCCTTGCAAAGCAGCCCAGCCTCAGCCCTGTCGCCTGGCTTGACCCAAGCTTCTTCCTCGCCGGTGGATTCACAGGGCTTCCCTTTGCAACATTGAAACCACAGCAAACAAGGCTGGGAGGACATTGTTGCAAACACATCAAAGGGAAAGGGATACATTTAAAAAAACACACACACACATACGAGTTTGGGAATAATAATGCAATGGGTTGCTGTGAGTTTTCAGAGCTGTCCGGCTATGTTTTCAGAAGCATTCTCTCCTGACATTTCGCCCACACCTCAGATATATAAACCACTCTTGACTAGTTTCCAACAGACCCCTCAACCTCTGAAGACCCATAACGAAATGTTTGGGAATAATAATGCAATGGGTTGCTGTGAGTTTTCAGAGCTGTCCGGCTATGTTTTCAGAAGCATTCTCTCCTGACATTTCGCCCACACCTCAGATATGTAAACCACACTTGACTAGTTTCCAACAGACCCCTCAACCTCTGAAGACCCATAACGAAATGTTTGGGAATAATAATGCAATGGGTTGCTGTGAGTTTTCAGAGCTGTCCGGCTATGTTTTCAGAAGCATTCTCTCCTGACATTTCGCCCACACCTCAGATATGTAAACCACACTTGACTAGTTTCCAACAGACCCCTCAACCTCTGAAGACCCATAACGAAATGTTTGGGAATAATAATGCAATGGGTTGCTGTGAATTTTCAGAGCTGTCCGGCTATGTTTTCAGAAGCGTTCTCTCCTGACATTTCGCCCACACCTCAGATATATAAACCACTCTTGACTAGTTTCCAACAGACCCCTCAACCTCTGAAGACCCATAACGAAATGTTTGGGAATAATAATGCAATGGGTTGCTGTGAGTTTTCAGAGCTGTCCGGCTATGTTTTCAGAAGCATTCTCTCCTGACATTTCGCCCACACCTCAGATATATAAACCACTCTTGACTAGTTTCCAACAGACCCCTCAACCTCTGAAGACCCATAACGAAATGTTTGGGAATAATAATGCAATGGGTTGCTGTGAGTTTTCAGAGCTGTCCGGCTATGTTTTCAGAAGCATTCTCTCCTGACATTTCGCCCACACCTCAGATATGTAAACCACACTTGACTAGTTTCCAACAGACCCCTCAACCTCTGAAGACCCATAACGAAATGTTTGGGAATAATCATGCAATGGGTTGCTGTGAGTTTTCAGAGCTGTCGGGCTATGTTTTCAGAAGCATTCTCTCCTGACATTTCGCCCACACCTCAGATATGTAAACCACACTTGACTAGTTTCCAACAGACCCCTCAACCTCTGAAGACCCATAACGAAATGTTTGGGAATAATAATGCAATGGGTTGCTGTGAGTTTTCAGAGCTGTCCGGCTATGTTTTCAGAAGCATTCTCTCCTGACGTTTCGTCCACATCTATGGCAAGCACCCTCAGATATATAAACCACACTTGACTAGTTTCCAACAGACCCCTCAACCTCTGAGGGTGCCTGCCATAGATGTGGGCGAAACGTCAGGAGAGAATGCTTCTTGAACATGGCCAGACAGCCTGGAAAACTCACAGCAACCCATAATGAAATGTTTGAGAATAATAATTCAGTGTTTGAGAATAATAATGCAATGGGTTGCTGTGAGTTTTCCGGGCTGTCCGGCTATGCTTCCAGAAGCATTCTCTCCTGACGTTTCGGCCACATCTATGATAAGCATCCCCTGAGGTTGGAAACTAGGCAAGTAGGGTTCATACCTCTGAGGATGACTGCCATGGATTTGGCCGAAACATCAAGAGAGAATGCTTCTGGAAAAATAGCCGGACAGCCCGGCTATATTTCCAGAAGCATTCTCTCCTGACGTTTCGCCCACACCTATGGCAGGCACCCTAAGATATATAAACCACACTTGACTAGTTTCCAACCTCAGGGGATGCTTGTCATAGATGTGGGCGAAACGTCAGGAGAGAATGCTTCTGGAAATATAGCCGGGGTGTCTGGCTATGTTTCCAGAAGCATTCTCTCCTGACGTTTCACCCAAATCCATAGCAGGCATCCTCAGATATATGAACCCTACTTGCCTAGTTTCCAACCTCTGAGGGTGCCTGCCATAGATGTGGGCGAAACATCAGGAGAGAATGCTTCTTGAACATGGCCAGTTAACCTGAAAAACTCACAACAACCCATTGCATTATTATTCCCAAACATTTCGTTATGGGTCCTCAGAAGTTGAGGGGTCCTCAGAAGTTGAGTTGAGGCACCCTCAGATATATAAACCACACTTGACTAGTTTCCAACAGACCCCCTCAACCTCTGAGGACCCATAACGAAATGTTTGGGAATAATAATGCAATGGGTTGTTGTGAGTTTTTCAGGTTGACTGGCTATGTTCCAGAAGCATTCTCTCCTGACGTTTCACCCACACCTATGGCAGGCACCCATATATAAACCACACTTGACGTTTCACCCACAACCTCTGAGGATGCCTGCCATAGATGTGGGTGAAACGTCAGGAGAGAATGCTTCTGGAACATGGCCATACAGCCTGGAAAACTCACAGCAACCCATAACAAAATGTTTGAGAATAACAATGAAATGTTTGAGAATAATAATGCAATGAGTTGCTGTGAGTTTTCCAGGCTGTCCGGCTATGTTTCCAGAAGCATTCTCTCCTGATGTTTCGCCCACACCTATGGTAGGCACCCTCAGATACATAAACCTGACTTGACTAGTTTCCAAGAGATTCCTCAACCTCTGAGGGTGCCTGCCATAGATGTGGGCAAAACGTCAGGATAGAATGCTTCTGGAACATGGTTACAAGCAACCCCTAGTGAAATGTTTGAGAATAATAATTCAGTGTTTGAGAATAATAATGCAATGGGTTGCTGTGAGTTTTCCGCGCTGTCTGGCCATGTTTCGGGAATATTGTGTCCAATTCAGGGCACCACAATTCAAGAGAGATATTGACAAGCTGGAATGGGCCCAGAGGAGGGCGACTAAAATGATCAAGGGTCTGGAGAACAAGCCCTATGAGGAGCGGCTTAAGGAGCTGGGCATGTTTAGCCTAAGAAGAGAAGGCTGAGAGGAGATATGATAGCCATATATAAATATGTGAGAGGAAGCCACAGGGAGGAGGAAGCAAGCTTGTTTTCTGCTTCCCTGGACACTAGAACGCGAAACAATGGCTTCAAACTACAAGAGAGGAGATTCCATCTGAACACGAGGAAGAACTTCCTGACTGTGAGAGCCGTTCAGCAGTGGAACTCTCTGCCCCAGAGTGTGGTAGAGGCTCCTTCTTTGGCCATCTGTCAGGGGTGATTTGAATGCAACATTCCTGCTTCTTGGCAGGGGGTTGGACTGGATGGCCCATGAGGTCTCTTCCAACTCTTTTATTCTATGATTTTATGATTCTATGATTCTCTCCTGAAGTTTTGCCCACATCTACGTCAGGAGAGAATGCTTCTGGAACATGGCCATACAGCCTGAAAACTCACAAGATGCTGAAGATGGGAAAGCCTATTGTTGTTGTTTATTTGTTTAGTAGCTTCCGACTCTTCATGACCTCCTGGACCATCCCAGGCCAGAGCTCCCTGTCAGCTGTGGCCACCCCCAGCTCCTTCAGAGTCAAGCCAGTCACTTCAAAGATACCATCCATCCACCTTGCCCTTGGTCGGTCCCTCTTCCTTTTTCCTTCCATTTCCCCCAGCATCAGTTGTCTTCTCTAAGCTTTCTTGTCTTCTCATGATGTGGCCAAAGGACTTCATCTTTGCCTCTAATATCCTTCCCTCCAGTAAGCAGTCAGGCTTTATTTCCTGAAGTATGGACTGGTTGGATCTTGCGGTCCAAGGCACGCTCAGAATTTTCCTCCAACACCTATGTACAGTTGTCTGTCTTGTCAGTGTATAACAGCATTGAATGTTTTCCATATTTGAGTTCTGTGATCTGCTCTGACTCCTCTTTGGGGTGAGAAGGGCAGAATACAAACCTCACAGGAGAACATGAGGTGCAGTTGCATAGGCGAGTTTTGATAAAATATTTCAACTTCTTAGACTGCTTAACTTGTTAACTTGTTTATAACTTTTTAAAATGACATTGTGTTAATGGTGTTTCCTTCCATTAGGTTGGTTTTATCATGTGGAACCTGAAGATCTTCAAACAGAGTGTGGGATATAAATCTATATAAATAAAAATGTAATGTTTGTTTGTGGGATTAGAATAACTCAAAAACCACTGGAAGAATTGACACCAAATTTAGACATAATACACCTATCAGGCGAACAAGTGACCATCACTCATAAAAACATTGAAAAGCACAGCAGAAGAGACTTAAAAAGCCAAAAAACACATTACAACACATAGAATCAAAGAGTAGGAAGAGACCTCATGGGGCATCCAGTCCAACCCCATTCTGCCAAGAAGAAGGAATATTGCATTCAAATCACCCCTGACAGATGGCCATCCAGCCTCTGTTTCAAAGCCTCCAAAGAAGAAGCCTCTACCACACTCCGGGGCAGAGAGTTCCACTGCTGAACGGCTCTCACAGTCAGGAAGTTCTTACTCATGTTCAGATGGAATCTCCTTTCTTGTAGTTTGAAGCCATTGCTCCATTGCGTCCTAGTCTCCAGGGCAGCAGAAAACAAGTTCACTCCCTCCTCCCTGTGACTTCCTCTCACATATTTATACATGGCTATCATATCTCCTCTCAGCCTTCTCTTCTTCAGGCTAAACATGCCCAGCTCCTTAAGCCGCTCCTCATAGCGCAAAACCACATAATATATATATGCAAACACACATATATACAAATATATACACACCCAAAACACGTATACACAGACTGGGCCACAGCAATGTTTAATTTGTTGTCCATGAGGACTCCAAGATCTTTTCCACAAGTACTGATCTCGAGCCACGCGTCTCCCATTCTGTATTCTTATTCTTAACTAGGCGTCCCATGCCATGTGTTGCTGTGGCCCACATGGGAGGTTTGGCCCAATTCTGTCGTTGGTGGGGTTCAGAATGCTCTGTGATTGTAGGTGAACTATAAATCCCAGCAACTACAACTCCCAAATGTCAAGATTCTATTTCCCCCAAACTCCACCAGTGTTCACATTTGGGCATATTGAGTATTCTTGTAGCGTTTGGTCCAGATCCATCATTGTTTGAGTCCACAGTGCTCTCTGGATGAAGGTGAACTACAACTCCAAAACTCAAGGTCAGTATTTTCTGTTGGTCATGGGAGTTCTGTGTGCTTTTGGTGGAGTTCGGAATACTCTTTGATTGTAGATGAACTATAAATCCCAGCAACTACAACTCCCAAATGACAAAAATCAATCCTCCCTCAACCCCACCAATATTCAAATTTGGGCGTATCAGGTATTTACGCCAAATGTGGTCCAGTGAATGAAGATACATCCTGAATATCAGATATTTACACGACAATTCATAACAGTAGCAAAATTACAGTTATAAAGGAGCAAAAAAAATAATAATGTTATGGTTGGGGGTCACCACAACATGAGGAACTGTATTAAGGGGTCACGGCATGTAAGTTGAACTACATGGATGTAGGTGAACTACAACTCCAAAACCAAAGGACACTGCCCATCGAACCCTTTCTGTATTTTCTGTTGGTCATGGGAGAACTGTGTGCCAAGTTTGGTTCAATTCCATCGTTGGTGGGGTTCGGAATGTTCTTTGATTGTAGGTGAACTATAAATCCCAGCAACTACAACTCCCAAATGACAAAATCAATTTTTTTTGAGTGAACGACATACATTGGGTTGTTAGGTGTCTTTGTGTCCAAATTTGGTGTCAATTCGTCCAGTGTTTTTTGAGTTCTGTTAATCCCACAAACGAACATTACATTTTTATTTATATAGACTTTGAGTTGTTTGTAAGTCAGATGTTTATGTTGAATGTTTTTATATTGAATGTTTTATATTGTGTATAAGCTATTTTTAATTGTAAGTCGCTCGGAGCACTTTGGTGGAGAGCGACTAATTAAGAAATAAAGTGATGATGATGATGATGATGATGATGATTGTGAAATCTTTGAGAATAATAATGCAATGGGTTGCTGTGAGTTTTCCGGGCTGTCTGGCCATGTTCCAGAAGCATTCTCTCCTGTCGTTTCACCCACATCTATGGCAGGCACCCTCAGGGGTTGTGAGGTCTGTTGGAAACTATAGTGAAATGTTTGAGAATAATAATGCAATGGGTTGCTATGAGTTTTCCGGGTTGTCCGGCTATGTTTCCAGACGCATTCTCTCCTGACGTTTCGCCCACATCTTGCATAGATGGGCATTTATCTCAAATCTGTCCTGGCCAGGCCAGGGGGTTGAGTCTGAGTGAAAGAGGGTCTACCCTAGCAAACCTTTTGTATTGTTACCCAATACCCCCATGCATATGGGATATATTGACCATGGTGATCAGATAATGATATGAATAAACATAACAGTTTAAATAATGTACCAGTAAGGCCTTCTTGCGGACCACCTTGAGAATTTCGGGGACCTCCCTTCCCCCCCCCCCCCCCCCCAGCTACATGCCTGTTCCTGGCTATATGAGAAAAAAGCTTGGCTACAAGAGCATCTTCAAGATATGTATATTTCTCTATAGGGAAATATAGCCTCTCTCTCTATAGGGAAATACAGTCTGAAGAAATGCCTTGGTTTCTTAGATGGATAAAAGCACGAGATGCCCCGTTCTGTCCATCATCCAGCCCTGGGACATAGAAGGAAGCGGTCCCTAGAAATTGCATTCTGCCGATCGACCGCTCTCCCTAGTTCCCATTTTGAACATGACCATATTGGTTGAAGTGGTTAGTGGTGGATCACAAGTGTTTAAATGTCTCCCGAAAGACCTGATCCCATATGCCACTCCGCGGGGCTCACCCTTTATTCTCCACAGGCGCAATTTTGCTCGCAGGTGATTCCGCAAATGAAGGAAACTTGAAAGGGACTCTCTGCGCTTTAATCAGAACCCTCCCCCCCCCCACTCCCGTTTTGTCTTTCCTTTAAAAAACTAATTTTATTCACCACCGTTCCCTTCCTGCAAAATAAAATAATACAGAAATACTTGCCAAGAAAGGGACAATCAGCTTCAAATGAGCAGTGGGATCGAGCAAGGGAGAGAGAGACTCAGCATTTGTATTACCTTCAGCGTAATGCCATTTCAAGGTCAAGGAAGGATGTTTCTGAATTCTTTTCTGCTCCTGCTTTGCGATTATACCTATTTGCCCAAGTCTCCTAGGCAAATATTTTGGACAACGCCAGATATTATAAATTTGGGGACATATCTTGCAAACTTATCAATCATTCATTAAAGGAATTTAAAGAGAGAAGAGCATGTGGCTGCAGACCTAAAGCATCCTTAAAAGAGAGGAGGCACCATTTAAGGGAAGAGCCATTTTTTCTTGGGATCAGCTAGGACAGGACTTTGGAATCCCCTCTGTGGGGACAATGGGGTCTGAAGCACCCACCCCATTGGGTTCAAAACTAAAATAGATTTTGGCAGAAGAGCTAAATTAAAAAGGCACTATTGCAGAAGGCAGAAGAACAGAACTGAGTCTGGAGCATCATGGGCCCACAATAATAATAATAATAATAATAATAATAATAATAATAATAATAATAATAATAATAATAATACACTTTATTTATATTCCGCTTTATCTCCCCAGAGCTTGCTTGCTTGCATGCTGGTTGCTTCTGGATTGAGAGAATCAGCCGTCTATGAAGACGTTGCCCAGGGGACGCCCGGATGTCTTGCAATCCTGCAAGGAGGCTTCTCTCATGTCCCCTGCCTCAGGGGAGCGTGCTTGCTCTATCCATGTTCAACATCTACACAAATGACCAGCCATTGCCAGACGGGACAGAGAGTTTCATCTATGCCAATGAAGGTGCCATTACTGTTCAAGCAGGGAGCTTTGAGATGGTAGAACAGAAGCTTTCCGAAGCTCTAGGTGCTCTTACTGCCTATTACAGGGGAAACCAGCTGATCCCCAACCCATATAAAACACAGACATGTGCCTTTCATCTCAAGAACAGAGAAGCATCCCGAGCTCTGAAGATTACCTAGGAAGGAATCCCACTGGAGCACTGCAGCGCACCCAAATACCTGGGAGTCACTCTGGACCGTGCTCTGATCTACAAAAAAGCACTGCCTGAATATTAAGCAAAAAGTGGGCGCTAGAAATAATATCATATGAAAGCTGAGTGGCACAACCTGGGGATCACAGCCAGACACAGTGAAGACATCTGCCCTTGCGCTATGCTACTCTTGCTGCTGAGTATGCATGCCCAGTGTGGAACACATCTCACCACACTAAAACAGTGGATGTGGCTCTTAATGAGACATGCCGCATTATCACGGGGTGTCTGCGCCCTACACTGGAGAAATTACACTGCTTAGCCGGTATTGCACCACCTGACATCCGCCGGGAAGTAGCAGCCAATAGTGAAAGGACCAAGGCAGAGACATCTCTAGCTCATCCCCTGTTTGGGTATCAGCCAGCATGTCAACAACTTAAATCAAGAAATAGTTTTCTAAGATCTACAGAGACACTCGCTGAAACACCTCAGCAAGCGAGAGTCCAAAAGTGGCAGGCTCAAACCCAGAACCTCAACTCAATGGCTGATACCAAATGAGAGACTCCCTCCTGGGCACACAGAAGACTGGGCGACTTGGAAGGCGCTGAACAGACTGCTCTCTGGCACCACAAGATGCAGAGCCAACCTTCAGAAATGGGGCTACAAAGTGGAATCCTCGACATGTGAGTGCGGAGAGGAGCAAACCACTGACCACCTGCTGCAATGCAACCTGAGCCCAGTGTGGCGGAGGCTCCTTCGTTGGAAGCTTTTAAACAGAGGCTGGATGGCCATCTGTCAGGGGTGATTTGAATGCAATGTTCCTGCTTCTTGGCAGGGGGTTGGACTGGATGGCCCATGAGGTCTCTTCCAACTCTTTCATTCTTCTGGGACGTAGTGCTGGAGGTTATCCTATTCTGGAAAGGCACATCGGAATAGCCAGGTCTTCAAGTTCTTCCTAAAGACTGCCAACGTGGGTGCTAGTCTAATGTCTTTGGGGAGGGTGTTCCAAAGTCGGGGGGCAACCACAGAGAAGGCCCTGTCTCTCGTCCCCACCAAACGAGCCCTCCTCTGGACACATTCCAGCTTGTCAATATCTCTCTTCAATTGTGGTGCCCAGAATTGGACACAATATTCCAGGTGTGGTCTAACCAAGAGGGGTTTCCTTTGAAAACATTGACTGTTTCAAGAAAAATACATCAAAATATTGAGACTGTTGTGGTTGGGGCTTCTTCCGATATGGTTATGAATGTTACGGTATAGGTTTTTATTTGTTGTGCGTTGTTATTGACATATTTGATGAGAGGAAGCCATTTGTCACTGAACACCAGTCAACCTTCTTGTCCATTCAGCCTTCTGACATTATCAGCGAGCTTTTCCATTAACCATATGTCCCAAAGCTTTTTGGCATCCATTTTCTAAAGTGAGGTCTCCTGTTTTCCAGAGTCTGGCTATTTCCATTTTAGCAACAGTGATTAAAAATGTGATAACTTCAATGTTGTTGTTTTTCAGCTAAAAATTATTGAGAGCAAGAGTCAGGCTGGGCAGAATTTCATTATATTTTTGTCTAGTGATTTGGGAAATTGTGCCTACAATCATGGACCAGTGCTTATGTATTAATGGGTCCTCCAGCCACATGAGTGACTGGACTGACCTTGAGGGAGCTGGGGGTGGTAACGGCCGACAGGGAGCTCTGGCGTAGGCTGGTCCATGAGGTCACGAAGAGTCGGAGACGACTGAACGAATGAACAACAACCAGCCACATGAGTAAAGAGGTCCCCTTGTCTTTGCATCCTCTCTAGCAGCTGGAGGCAAATCTTTCGATGTCTTTCCCATCTGTATCAGTGTGGGGCACCATTTGTGTTTTGTTTTTCAGCCTATTTTCTTTAATGGCAATCAATTTAGACTTGAAAAGGGACAAACTTCAGATGTTTAACCATTTAGTTTCTGGGATCTCCATTTCCCAGAGAAGAAGCAAGCTAAAAGAGGCTGCAGCACTTTACTCGGGCCTACATGGAAGGTCAAGATTTCCTCCCATCTTCTCTTGTGACCCCTGCTCAGTTAACCGAGTCCAAATTAGTTCTGAGCTCTGTTTGCAGCAATTGCAATAGGCTGAGGGCAAGGGAGGAAAGTGGGGGAAAGAGAGAAAAACTGGGTAATTTCAAAAGCATCTGAAAAATCAGAGATTCAATCAGGACTTCCCCTATCAAAGTGGGAAGATATGTTGAGATTTATTTATTTCTCGTGTCAGGGCAGCCAGTCTGTTACATTACATTTCTAACAGAACAAAGCAAACAAACAGACAAAATACAAAATGTGTGAGTTTGGTAGTTGATTAAATGTCCTTTGACCAATATCTGGCCACTCGGAGTGCTTCTGGTGTTGCTGCAAGAAGGTCATCCATTGTGCATGTGGCTGGGCTCAGGTTTCATTGCAGCAGGTGGTCAGTGGTTTGCTCCTCTCCACACTCGCATGTTGTGGATTCCACTTTGTAGCCCCATTTCTGAAGGTTGGCTCTGCATCTCATGGTGCCAGAGCGCAGTCTGTTCAGCGCCTTCCAAGTCACCCAGTCCTCTGTGTGCCCAGGGGGGAGTTTCTCATTTGGTATCAGCTATTGGTTGAGGTTCTGGGTTTGAGCCTGCCACTTTTGGACTCTTGCTTGCTGAGGTGTTCCAGTGAGTGTCTCTGTAGATCTTAGAAAACTATGTCTGGATTTAAGTCGTTGACGTGCTGGCTAATACCCAAACAAGGGATGGGCTGGGGATGTCACTGCCTTGGTCCTGTCACTATTGGCTGCTACTTCCTGGCGGATGTCAGGTGGTGCGATACCGGCTAGACGGTGTAATTTCTCCAGTGGTGTGGGGCGCAGACACCCCATGATAATGTGGCATGTCTCATTAAGAGCCACATCCACTGTTTTAGTGTGGTGAGATGTGTTCCACACTGGGCATGCATACTCAGCAGCAGAGTAGCACAGCGCAAGGGCAGATGTCTTCACTGTATCTGGTTGTGATCCCCAGGTTGTGCCAGTCAGCTTTCGTATGATATTGTTTCTAGCACCCATTTTTTGCTTGATGTTTAGGCAATGCTTCTTGTAGGTCAGGGCACGGTCCAGAGTGACTCCCAGGTAGTTGGGTGCGCTGCAATGCTCCAGTGGGATTATTTCCCAGGTAATCCTCAGAGCTCGGGATGCTTGTCTGTTCTTGAGATGAAAAGCACATGTCTGTGTTTTAGATGGATTAGGGATCAGCTGGTTTTCCCTGTAGTAGGCAGTAAGAGCACCTAGAGCTTCGGAGAGCTTCTGTTCTACCATCTCAAAGCTCCCTGCTTGAGCAGTAATGGCACGATCATCAGCGTAGATGGAACTTTCTGTCCCTTTTGGCAGTGGCTGGTCATTTGTGTAGATGTTGAACATGGATGGAGCAGGCACGCTCCCCTGAGGTAGCCCATTCTTCTGTTGAGGTGGAGTTGGGACATCATGAGGAGCCTTCCCAGAAGAACACAATCTATATAAAAATGTAATATTCCTTTGTGGGGTTAACATAACTCAAAAACCACTGGACGAATTGATACTAAATTTGGACATAATACATGTATCAGGCCAACAAGTGACCATCACTCATAAAAACACAGAAAAGCACTGCAGAAGAAACTTTAAAAGCCCCAAAATAAAATAAAAAATACATTACAATGCATACGCAAACAAGGAGCCAAGAATGTGATGCGGTGGCAAAAAAAGCCAATGGGATTTTGGCCTGCATAAATAGGAGCAGAGTGTCTAGATCTAGGGAAGTCATGCTACCCCTCTATTCCGCCTTGGGTAGACCACACCTGGAATACTGTGTCCAATTCTGGGCACCACAATTCAAGAGAGATATTGACAAGCTGGAATGTGTCCAGAGGAAGGCGATTAAAATGTTCAGGGGTCTGGAGAACAAGCGCTATGATGAGCGGCTTAAAGAGCTGAGCATGTTTAGTCTGAAGAAGAGAAGGCTGAGAGGAGATATGATAGCCATGTATAAATACGTGAGAGGAAGTCACAGGGAGGAGGGAGCAAGCTTGTTTTCTGCTTCCCTGGAGACTAGGACGGAACAATGGCTTCAAACTACAAGAGAGGAGATTCCATCTGAACATGAGGAATAACTTCCTGACTGTGAGAGCCGTTCAGCAGTGGAACTCTCTGCCCCAGAGTGTGGTGGAGGCTCCTTCTTTGGAAGCTTTTAAACAGAGGCTGGATGGCCATCTGTCAGGGGTGATTTGAGTGCAATCTTCCTTCTTCTTGGCAGGGGGTTGGACTGGATGGCCCATGAGGTCTCTTCCAACTCTAGGATTCTATTATTCTAATATTTTAAAAGGAATCACATTTTCGTATTTCCTTGTTGGATATTGTTCGCACAGCAGGCTAAACTGCTGTGCTGCACAAACATCCTGCTGATCAGAAGGTTGGCCGTTTGAATCTGGGTCGGAGTGAGCACCTACCATTAACCCCAGCTCGCCGGCCCACCCAACAGGTCGAAAGCAGAAATGTAAGTAGATAAAATAGGTACCAAGGAGGTAATAGCGGGGAGGAATGTGACGTTCCTGCTCTTGGCAGGAGGTTGGACTGGATGGCCCACAAGGTCTTTTCCAACTCTTAGACTCTATGAAAGGGACCTTTAAAGATTATCGATTGGAGGGAAGCTTGGCATGGAAGGTGGAGCAACAGTACGGCACCTTGGCCGGAGTCGAGCACAGCCTCCAAGATGCCTGAAATAAGATAGGAAAAAACTGACTTTACCTCTGTTTGTGTTGTCTGTCCTTGTTAATTGTATAATTGGCATTGAGTGTAAGCCACTCTGAGTCCCCTTTGGGGTGAGAAGGGTGGCATATAAAGACTGCAAATAAACAAACAAATAAATAAATAGTTTGACAAGCCTAATTTAGGTGAAAGGTAAAGGTTTCACCTCACACTATGTCTAGTTGTGTCCAACTCTGGGAGTTGGTGCTCATCTCCATTTCTAAGCCGAAGAGCCGGCATTGTCCATAGACACCTCCAAGGTCATGTGGCCAGCATGGCTGCATGGAGCACCGTTACCTTCCCTCAAAAACGGTACCTATTGATCTACTCACATTTGCATGTTTTTGAACTGCTAGGTTCACAGAAGCTGGATTCAAACTGCCAACCTTTCGGTCAGCAAGTTCAGCAGTTCAGCGGTTTAACCTGCTGCACCACCAGTTTAAGCATCCAAAATTCAAAATACTTCAAAATCCAGATAGTGACACCTGTGCTTTCTAATGTTGAATGTATATCAATTATCATAAAAAATTATAAAACTGCCTCCCGGCTATATATATGAAACATAAATAAATTTAGACTTTCAAAAGCAAATATTGCAATTTTAATAAAAAATCAATATTAAAACACTTCCAGTCCCAAGCATTTTGGGTAGGGGATACTCAACCTTTAAAAGAAAAAAAAAGCAACAAGACTACAATCTTACACACAGCAGGATGTGCTCTGGTGACTCAAAATAGACCTATTTATAAACAAAAATGCTTTGGTTCCATATTCAAGATGGTCAACAGGAATAACACAAAAGTCCCTTCTAGAGTTTATTAGGACAGAAAGAAACCCCAGTGTATGTATGTATATGTATGTATTTATGTACATACATACAGGATATATATATATATATATATATATATATATATATATATATATATAAGCCTGCCACGCGTTGCTGTGGCCCACATGGGGGTTCTGTGTGGGAGGTTTGGCCCAATTCTATCGTTGGTGGAGTTCAGAATGCTCTGTGAGTGTAGGTGAACTATAAATCCCAGCAACTACAACTCCCAAATGTCAAGATTCTATTTTCCCCAAACTCCACCAGTGTTCACATTTGGGCATATTGAGTATTCGTGTAGAGTTTGGTCCAGATCCATCACTGTTTGAGTCCACAGTGATCTCTGGATGTAGGTGAACTACAACTCCAAAACCAAAGGACACTGCCCACCAAACCCTTCCAGTATTTTCTGTTGGTCATGGGAGAACTGTGTGCCAAGTTTGGTTCAATTCCATCGTTGGTGGGGTTCAGAATGCTCTTTGATTGTAGGTGAACTATAAATCCCAGCAACTACAACTCCCAAATGACAAAATCAATTTTTTGAGTGAAGGACATACATTGGGTTGTTAGGTGTCTTGTGCCCAAATTTGGTGTCAATTTGTCCAGTGGTTTTTGGGTTCTGTTAATCCCACAAACGAACATTACATATATATATATATATATATATATATATATATATATATAAAATGATGTAATTTCAGAACTCTAACAAAACTTTCAAAATTTAATTATTATTTCATTATTGGTGATTTTAATGACAGAACCAATTAGGAACTGCCATTTATTATGAAATTTTGAGAGTTTTGTTAGAGTTCTGAAATTTTCACCACCAGAACTTTAGTTCTGTAAGTACTTTAGAACCATTTAGAACCATGGATTGCCCAAAATACTTACTTCATCTGGGGTTTTTTAAAGCTACATTCAATTGATTAACCAGTGAGTCCTTTAAAAAGCAACAACTTTTAATTAGCTACTAAGATGTATAGTCAACCTTCCACATTTGCAGGTTTAACCTTGGCAGTTTTGATTGTTGGTCGATTATGTGCTGCCGCCTCCGCTGCTGCCCTATGCCATTTTTAATACAGCAGCATCAAACTGCTATAAGTACAGTGTGTGAACACACCCTTGGACATTTCTCCATGTCCTAATGGTCATTGTGGGTGGGAGCTGTAACAGAATGAACTGAATAATATAATAATACACTTTATTCCTATTCCACCCTATCTCCCTGTGGGTACGGCAAACATTCAATACAATTAACAGACAGACAGCACGTAAACAAAGATGTTTATTATTTATTTATTTACAGTATTTATTTACAGTATTTATATTCCGCCCTTCAATGTACATATACATGGCAAACATTCAATGCCATAGACACATATATAGACAGATATACAGAGGCTACTTAACATTCCAGCTTTTTTTATGAGTGCATTCTGGCCACCAGGGGAGCTGTTGCTTCACCATCCATTACACTGACATAGTACTTCCTCATTCTTTGCATACTTGCTGGCGATTTTTATGGCATCATAAATTAGTTAAATTAGCCTCCCACATATGTGGTACCTACATTTCATACTTGACAAATGCAACTGTCTTTCAGGCTGCAAAGGTCGACAGCAAGCTACACAAATTGGTCGGACGCTCACTCCGACCTGGGTTGGCTTCAAACTCATGACCTTTCAGCCAGTAGTGATCTTAATGCAGCTGACTCTCAGCCAGCTGTGCTACAATCCTGGTAAAGGCTTCCCATCTTTTTCCATCTTCTGCATCTGGAGGCTGTGCTCGACTCCAGCCACGTGCTGTGGCTCCATCTTCCATGCTGAGGAGCTTTGCTGTCTTTAGATGGTCTCATAGAATCATAGAATCAAAGAGTTGGAAGAGACCTCATGGGCCATCCAGTCCAACCCCCTGCCAAGAAGCAGGAATATTGCATTCAAATCACCCCTGACAGATGCCCATCCAGCCTCTGTTTAAAAGCTTCCAAAGAAGGAGCTTCCACCACACTCCGGGGCAGAGAGTTCCACTGCTGAACGGCTCTCACAGTCAGGAAGTTCTTCCTCATGTTCAGATGGAATCTCCTCTCTTATAGTTTGAAGCCATTGTTCCGCATCCTAGTCTCCAAGGAAGCAGAAAACAAGCTTGCTCCCTTCTCCCTGTGGCTTCTCTCACATATTTATACATGGCTATCATATCTCCTCTCATCCTTCTCTTCTTCAGGCGAAACATGCCCAGCTCCTTAAGCCGCTCCTCACAGGGCTTGTTCTCCAGAACCTTGATCACTTTAGTCGCCCTCCTCTGGACACATTCCAGCTTGTCAATATCTCTCTTGAATTGTGGTGCCGAGAATCTCCCGATTGAATTACCGGCATGTCCACTTGGATACCATTTATTACCTCCTTGATAAAGCAGTACCTATTTATCTATTCACATTACGTTTTCGAACTATTAGGTGAGCAGAAGCTGGGCTGATGGTTGGGTACTCACCCCAATACGGTCTTGATCTTTCGATTGGCAAGATTTTCTGCAGCTGGCAATTTAACCCGCTGTGCTAAAGCCCGGCCCCTTTGATCTCCAACATCCCTTCCTAATCTATGATTTTTTTTTGTTAAATTCCAAGTGCCAGACCCCGATAGGGCAGTGATTCACTGGGCATAAAACACAGGCGCATGCATAACTTATGGCATCAACCTTTTCTCTATCTATCTCTTCTTGTGCCCACTCACCTCTGCCACGCTTGGCTCTCTCCAGTGAAAGGCCTCTTGGGAATTATACATATTTATCATATTAGAATGATTACATAAGGAAGCAAACAAGGACTGTCGAAAAGGAAAAGCAGTTGAATATGAATGTAAAGTACCTACCCTGTGGCATAGCCTGTCGCTTGCGGCACTCTGGCCTACATTTTGCAGAAATATTCATTCATGCCAAGTAAACACTTTCACATCTCAGAATGAGCATCCGCTAAGAGGTGTAACATGACAGAAGCAGATTCTGAACTCCGCTCAGTTTGAAGATATCTGCTGATTTCCTTATTGGTTACTTGATCATCATTATCTCCAGAAAAGGCCCTATCTATCCATCCATCTATCTGTCTAGTACAGTAAGATCTCTTTGACTGTATAATCCATCTCTATGATTTCACTTTCCAAGCCCAAGTTTGCCAGGTCTTCTAGGTAATTCTATCTTAAGCTTCCTTTGGAAGCTACCATAAGTGTGCTAGAGGAGCTAGCAAATTCCTAGAAATGATGCCTCTCTAGAAATCTCTAGGTCCTCCAATGCTACTCTATGATATTTATTTATTTACAGTATTTATATTCTGCTTCTCACGCTCCAGCTCCTCATACAGGGACACGAGAGAAGCCTCCCATAAGGATGATAAAAACATCAAATCATCTGGGCGTCCCCTGGGCAACGTCCTTGCAGACGGCCAATTCTCTCACACCAGAAGCGACTTGCAGTTTCTCAAGTTGGTCCTGACACGACAAAAAAAAAACTCCTAAGGGGACTAAGGGCGGATCACAGAACACATATACAGCAAACATTCAATGCCATTATACACTGACAGGACGGACACAGTACACAGACAGAGGTATATAGGCTCTTCCCATCTTTGGCGTCTTGGAGTTTGTGCTCAATTCTGGCCACAAGTGGTGCTGTCGCTCCTTCCTCCATGCCGAAGAGCCCTGTTCACAGACTACCTCCTTTTGATCGAATGGCCGACATTTTCTGAGTGAAGAGATGGGGGCAGGGGACAGTTCCACCTTGTCTCCTGTGCTATTCTAATAATATATATTGTATATACATATAATATTTATAATATTATAATGTAATGCAATATAATACTGCTAATAATGATATTATATTATATTATAATATTATTATACTATATTTATATTACACTAGCCGTCCCCTGCCACGCGTTGCTGTGGCCCACTCTGGTGGTCATGGGGGTTCAGTGTGGGAGGTTTGGCCCAATTCTATCGTTGGTGGGCTTCAGAATGCTCTGCGATTGTAGGTGAACTACATATCCCAGCAACTAAAACTCCCAAATGTCAAGGTTCTATTTTCCCAAACTCCACCAGTGTTCATATTTGGGCATATTGAGTATTTGTGTAGAGTTTGGCCTAGATCTATCATTGTTTGAGTCCACAATGCTCTCTGGATGTAGGTGAACTACAACTCCAAAATTCAAGGTCAAAGTCCACCAAACTCTTCGAGTATTCTCTGTTTGTCATTAGAGTTCTGTGTGCCAAGATTGGTTCAATTCCATCATTGGTGGAGCCAGAATGCTCTTTGATTGTAGGCGAACTATAAATCCCAGCAACTACAACTCCCAAATGACAAAATCGATTTTTTTGAGTGAAGGACATACATTGGGTTGTTAGGTGTATCGTGTCCAAATTTGGTGCCAATTCATCCAGGGTTTTTTTTTAGTTCTGTGAATAGCACAAACAAACATTACATTTTTATTTATACAGATGTAATATTACTAATAATATTACAGTATAATTGATATAGTACAATATAGCAATATTTAAAACTGATATTGTACCATGCTAATAATATATTGTATGCATATATACCTTGTAAGCTGCACTGAGTCCCCTTCGGGGTGAGAAGGGCGGCATATAAATGTCGTAAATAAATAAAATAAAATAAATTTCTGGTATTTCCTTATGGCGCCATTAAAACTCTGTACCCGATAGTTTCCATCAGTGTCTTGAGGCCGTTACTGGATGGCTGCGTGCCAGCAGGTTGAGGGTGAATCCAGGAAAGACAGAGATCCTATGGCTGGGTCGACCGGGCAGTGGGGATATCCATCTGCCTACCCTTGATGGCGAGCCGCTACACCCGTCATAATTGGTCAAGAGTCTGGGAGTCCTTTTGGACCCTCTGCTGGCGATGGAGGCCCAGGTCTCCGCCGTGAGCAGAACCGCCTTCTTTCATTTGCGGCAGGCTAGATGGCTGGCCCCCTCCCTGTCCAGGGACGACCTAGCTACGGTGATCCAGGCCACAGTCATCTCAAGACTGGACTACTGTAACGCCCTCTACATTAGCCTTCCTCTGTCGCTGATCCGGAAGCTCAAGTTGGTACAAAACGCAGCTGCTCGGCTTCTTGCGGGAATTCCGATGAGATGCCACATAACACCAATCTTACTGCAGCTGCATTGGTTACCAATTGAGCACCGGATCACTTTCAAAGTGATAGTACTCACCTTTAAGGCCTTGCATGGTCTAGGGCCGATGTACCTGAGGGACCGCCTCACCCCCTACCAACCCCAGAGATCCCTCCGTTCTGAGGACCAAGATCTGTTGGAAGTCCCCAATGTCAAGACCTTGCGTCTAACAACAAACAGACGCAGAGCCTTCACAGCAGTGGCACCATCACTCTGGAATACTCTGCCACCTGAAGTCCGTGCCTTGCGGGACTTACCAGCTTTCCGCAGGGCATGTAAGACATACCTGTTTCGACAGGCTTTTAATGTGTGATATTGCTGTTTTTAAATTGTTTTAAATTACTTTTAAATTTTGTTAGATTTTAGCCATTCTTGTAAGCCGCTCTGAGCCCCAGGGGAGTGGCGGAATATAAGTTCAAATAATAAATAAATAAATAAATAAAATATCTCCCCGCTTAGTGGTACCTATTTATCTACTCACAACTGTTTTCAATCTGCTAGGTGGACAGTGAGCTGGGCTGAAGGTCAGGCGCTCACCCCCGACCCAAGCTAAGAACTGCCAACCTTTTGATTGGCAAGATGTATTGCAGCTGGTGCTTAACCTGGCTGTGCTAAAGCCCGGCCCATATGCTGGGATTGAAACACAGGTCATTTAATGGCATTTGGTCATACCCACGATTTCAAGTAACCATGATCCGGCTTGGAAGGTAGTCCCCAGGAATATTTTACTGGGCAGGCAAAATTTCACAGGGTAGATTCCCTTAGAAATGCTATAAATCAAGAGTGAACACAAAGAAGTCTCAGTGAGTGGAGAGTAGTGGGCTTATGGCCAGAGGATTTGTCCTTCTGTCTCTTCTGTCTTTGAGGCAGCTTTGGGGAGGTAATTTTACCTGGGACTTAGTACCTAGGGTGGGTGGCCCAAAGGGTTAATCCCCCCTCCTTTCTTGCTACCCTGATCCAATTTGGCAGGGCATGCCCCAGCTGCTTTTCAGGTAAAATTAAAATGTTGCGCGATCTGATCATTAATCTCTTGTGCAACATGTGGTTTGGCTCTCAGTCTGATCCGTCTACCAGACTCTTCTTATGTTCTTAAAAAGGCTGAAAACATCACACAGGAGAGGGAAAAGCAAAAAACGACATGAACAAAGTCTTTTGACTCACTGTTCCTGCAAAGTGGTCTCGGCGGAAGGTTTTTTTTTGCTGTTGTGTAGCAGGATATTTATTTATTTATTTATATTTACAGTATTTATACCCCACCCTTCTCACCCTGAAGGCGATCCAGAGCAGCTTTGCAGAATACTCACATATAGCAAACATTTGATGCAGATTATACGCTTAACAAGGAAAGACAACACAAACAGAGGTAAAGGCAGTTTTTCTGGCATCTTGGAGGCTGTGCTTGACTCTGGACACAGGGGGTGCTGTGGCTCCATCTTCCATGCTGAGGTTTCCTTTGATCGATCAATATCCTTAAAGGCACAATTATTACGTCCTCGCTAAAAGCAGTACCTATTTTATCTACTCATATTTCTGCTTTCGACCTGCTAGGTGAGAATCTGAGCTGGTGCTCACCCCAACCTGGGATCAAACTGGTGACCTTTTATTCAGTAGGATTTTTCTGCAGCACAGCGGTTCAGCCTGCTGTGCTAAGCCTGGCCCATTTCAGAATAAGGGCTGTTTTCCACATTGTTGTTGTAGTTTTTCAAATCATATAACGGTGGGTTTTCACCCCGACACAGGCTCGAACTATTGACCTTTTGATCAGAAGGATTTTTCTGCAGCACAGCGGTTCAGCCTGCTGTGCTAAGCCCGGCCCGTTTCAGAATAAGGGCTGTTTTCCACATTGTTGTTTTAAGTCTTCAAATCATTTAACAGTGGGTGCTCACCCCAACCCGGGCTCGAACTGGTGACTTTTAGATCAGTAGGCTTTTTCTACAGCACACAGTTTAGCCTGCTGTGCTAAGCCTGGCCCTCTTCAGAATAAGGGCTGGTTTTCACATTCTTATTGTAGGTCTTCAAATCATTTAATGGTGGGTTCTCACCCCGACCCAGGCTCGAACTGGTGACCTTTTGATCAGCAGGATTTTTCTGCAGCACAGCGATTTAGCCTGCTGGGCTAAGCCTGGCCCATTTCAGGGGACTACCTTCCGGCTTGGAAGGTAGTCCCCAGGAATATTTTACTGGGCAGGCAAAATTTCACAACATTCACAACATTCTTGTTGTAGGTCTTCAAATCATTTAACGGTGGGTGTTCACCCCGACAGAGGCTCAAACTAGTGACCTTTTGATCAGCAGGATTTTTCTGCAACACAGCGGTTCAGCTTGCTGTGCTAAGCCCGGCCCATTTCAGAATAAGGGCTGGTTTCCACATTGTTGTTGCAGATCTTCAGATTGTTTTCAACTTACAGCAATCCTAAGGCTACCTTGGCCTTCCCCTGAGGTTGAGAGGTGTGAATTGCCCAAAGTCACCCAATGGGTTTTCATGGCTGAGCAGGGATTTGAACCCTCACCTCCCAAGGTCCCGGTCTATAGTCAAACCACAAGACCACAATGGCTGTGGGGTCTGGGCCTAATTGCTGATAGAAGAGTGCAAATGCTTTTCCTTACATGCTAATTTTCTACATGAACAGAAAGAACTAAAATGATGAAGGATCTGGATTACAAGCCCTATGAGGAGCAGCTTAAAGAGCTGGGTATGTTTAGCCTTCAGAGAAGAGATGACTGAAAGGAGACGTGATAGCCATGTATAAATATGTGAGGGGAAGTCACAGGGAGGAGGGTGCAAGCTATCATGTCTCCTCTCAGCCTTCTCTTCTTCAGGCTAAACATGCCCAGCTCCTTAAGCCGCTCCTCATAGGGCTTGTTCTCCAGACCCTTGATCATTTTAGTTGCCCTCCTCTGGACACATTCCAGCTTGTCAATATCTCTCTTCAGTTCTGGTGCCCAGTTAAGGTAAAGGTAAAAGTTTTTCCCTGATATTAAGTCTAATCGTGTGCAACTCTGGGGATGATGCTCATCTCAATTTCTAAGCTGAAGAGCTGGAGTTGTCCATAGACACCTCCAAGTTCATGTGGCCAGCATGACAGCATAGAGTGACAGGAGCTCACGTTGCTCTCCAGATTAAAAACTGTGACTTTTCGGTCAGCAAGTTCAGCAGCTCAGCGGGTTTAACCCACTGTGCCACAGCTGATAACCACACCATAATAATCTGAAACTGACCTAATGGCAAACAGCAACAACAACAACCAATCACTCAATTTACAGCCTGCTCTAATATTACTTTTCTAGATTTATTGCTTCCGTCATAGAGTTCATTTTTCTCAAAAGAGTCCCACCTGCGAGCATGCTAGTAATCATTTTAGCTGATATTAATTCTTTTAATTGTGTTACTAAGCCACCTTGGCGGCTCTGTTTCCATACATAGACAGAGTGTGCATTTATTCAATAATGAAATAAATCCCACTTTGAGAGGCCACTAAACTTAATTTATAAGTACAATAAATACATAGTCATCCCAAAAGTAAAAAGTACAGCTATTTCATGATGATCAATGCTCCTCAAACCCTTCAAATGATGTTCCCAGAGGGCTGTAACATTAAACAAGGCAAGCTTAAACAAGCTGGGTTTGGGAGAAGCCAGCTTGTGGCCTTGGAGGATGCTGCCCTCTACTGGGCATCCCTGATATCGCTCTTCTGCCCATTTTGCTCTTATATGAGGGTTGAACAAGTTAGTGCTGGCCTGGCTCCATTCCTAATTGAAGGCCTTTTCTTCTTCCTTTTAATATATACTTCTCGCAGGACTGTTCCTTCTAATCCTGATGCCAGAAATACAAAGTCAGACTGGCACCAATGATATTACTAATGCAGGCAAATGAGCTCTCCTATTTGCAACCACATTTTGAATTAGAGGGTGTTAAAAACTCCGCAAAAAGACAGCAGAGCAGTTTAAATAAATTAGAGTCATAGAATCATAGAATCCTAGAGTTGGAAGAGACCTCATGGGCCATCCAGTCCAACCCCATTCTGCCAAGAAGCAGGAATATTGCATTCAAATCACCCCTGACAGATGGCCATCCAGCCTCTGTTTAAAAGCTTCCAAAGAAGGAGCCTCCACCACACTCCGGGGCAGAGAGTTCCACTGCTGAACAGCTCTCTCAGTCAGGAAGTTCTTCCTCGTGTTCAGATGGAATCTCCTTTCTTGTAGTTTGAAGCCATTGTTCCACGTCCTAGTCTCCAAGGAAGCAGAAAACAAGCTTGCTCCCTCCTCCCTGTGGCTTCCTCTCACATATTTATACATGGCTATCACATCCCCTCTCAGCCTTCTCTTCTTCTGGCTAAACATGCCCAGCTCCTTAAGCCGCTCCTGATAGGGCTTGTTCTCCAGAACCCCTGATCATTTTAGTTACCCTCCTCTGGACACATTCCAGCTTGTCAATATCTCTCTTGAATTGTGGTGCCCAGAATTGGACACAATATTCCAGGTGTGGTCTAACCAAAGCAGAATAGAGGGGTAGCATGTAGGGCTGGGCGGTTTCGTTTCGTAATTTCGTAATTCGTTAAAAATTCGGTTTTTTTTGTTACGAAGCGATAACGAACCATTCAGGAGCATCTAAAAAACGAAATGAATTTTTCAATTCGTTTCATAATTGCTTCGTATTCGTTTCGTATTCGTTTCGAAATCGTTTCGAAATCGTTTCGAAATCGTTTCGTTATTATTTCCGCATGTCTGGGGCAAGTTTTATAGTTGTTGTTTGTTTAATCAGTGAAAAAAAATTATAAATATCACACCAACAGTCAACAACAGAGGGAGAGGGAAGCTTCAGAAGTTCCCCCTGTCCCATATGGAGGTTTTTTTAGCGTATTGCGCGGTCGCGTCCGCCACTAACGAATCGATTTGTATTCGTTTCGTATTCGTTTCGTATTGTTTCGTAATTTTACGAAATTTCGTAAATATCGAACTTTTTTAAAGAAAAATTTCAGAATTCTTTTAAATATCGAAACGCAAAAAACCCCAAAAAACGAATCGAGTTTAGAAACAAATTTTTCCGTGGTTGCCCAGCCCTAGTAGCATGACTTCCCTAGATCTAGACACTATGCTGCTCTTGATGCAGGCCAAAATCCCATTGGCTTCTTTTGCCGCCACATCACATTGTTGGCTCATGTTTATTTTGGTGTTCACGAGGACTCCAAGATCTTTTTCACACGTACTGCTCTCGAGCCATGCATTGTCCCCCATTCTGTATCTTTGCATTTCGTTTTTCCTGCCAAAGTGGAGTATCTTGCATTTGTCACTGTTGAACTTCATTTTGTTAGTTTTGGCCCATCTCTCTAATCTGTCAAGATCATTTTGAATCCTGCTCCTGTCCTCTGGAGTATTGGCTTTCCCTCCCGATTTGGTGTCGTCTGCAAACTTGATGATCATGCCTTCTAGCCCTTCATCTAAGTCATTAATAAAGATGTTGAACAGGACCGGGCCCAGGACAGAACCCTGCGGCACTCCACTCGTCACTTCTTTCCAGGATGAAGAGGAAGAATTGGGGAAAATCACCCTCTGGGTTCGTCCATTTAACCAATTCCAGATCCACCTCACTGTAGTTTTGCCTAGCCCACATTGGACTAGTTTGTTTGCCAGAAGGTCATGGGGGACCTTGTCGAAGGCCTTACTGAAATCCAGGTACGCCACATAACTCATAACTTTGTGGGATTAACATAACTAAAAAACCACTGGCCGAATTGGCACCAAATTTGGACACAATACATCTATCAGGCCAATGGGTGACCATCACTCATAAAAACACTGAAAAACACAGCAGAAGGTACTTAAAAGTCAAAAAAATTAAAAGAATACATTACAACGCATACACATAACCACATTGTTCCCCTGACATTAAGTCCAGGCGTGTCTAACCCTTTGGGTTGCTGCTCATCTCCATTTCTAAACCCAAGAGCTGGCGTTGTCCATAGACACCTCCAAGGTCATTTGGTCACATGACTGCATGGAGCATTGTTACCTATTGATCTACTCACATTTGCATGTTTTCAAATTGCTAGGTTGGCAGAAGCTGGGGGTTACAGTGGGAGCTTATGCTGCTCCCCGGATTCGAACCTGCGACCTTTCAATTAGCAAATTTAATAGCTCAGCGGATTAACCCATTGCGGACTCTGGCATAACCACATGTGTATTTATGCATACTCACTTAAATACACATATACACAAATATATACACACATATACACAGACTGGGCCACAGCAATGTGTGGCAGGGGGTGGCTAGTAAATAAATAAAATAAGTCTGTTGCTGTACAGCAAATAATTTGCCCTGCATCCGTAGCGTGATCTATAGGTGCGTATGTCACTAATCTAAGTGTGCATAGTAATTACATCAGGGCACATAGAAGATTTCCGGAGAAGAACCTCTTCCCGACTAAAAAGTCTGGGTGAGAAAAGAACTATTGCCACAATTTTAGAACACAGAGAAGTTTCCAAAACTCAATTAGGAATTGGGGAGGGAGGGCGGAGGAATCTGGCGGATGGATGTAAAAAGGAAATAATAAATTAAAATGTACTACCTGTCCTCAATGTGTTCTTGCTGGTTGATGTTACGATGGGGAAAGTCTGACATTATTTGAAAAAAGAGTGATGTATCATCAGGATAGCATTGTTCTGAAGATGTATGATGCTAATACATCACTGGAGCAACAGAGCTTTAATGATGTACGATGCCAAAATGGCCCTGGCCAGGGAGAAAGCATCCAGGAGACTATGTCCATTTCGATTTATAATCAGGGGGGAAAAAACCTTTCAAAATTGGTTGTCTCTTTTCTTTGTCAAACTTTCATTGATGAAGAAGGAAGTTCAAGGATAACCTATGTCAAACAGGAGTTTCAAGACTTCCAGCAGATTCACACAACTTATTTTCTCATTCCCATAGTAAGACTCCCTTATGTGTTAATACCAAGTTGAAAATCTTTGGGTTGTTGTAGGTTTTTCAGGCTATATGGCCATGTTCTAGAAGCATTCTCTCCTGATGTTTCACCTGCATCTATGGCAAGCATCCTCAGAGGTTGTGAGGTCTGAAAATCTTTGTTTCATGGTCAGGTGAGGAAAAGAAAGTGCATCGGTTATGGACCAGCATATATTTAGCAAAACAGAGTTTTGTTGGATTGGTGACAGTTTGGATTCTGAACACAAACTGTCCTTTCCACGCACTTCCATCTATGCCTAAAGTCAGCAAGTATCAGGGAAGTTAGACACCATGTGCTAAAGTACTTTTTTTCTCAGAATCCAGACAAGACCTCTTCAAGAATAAGAACTATTGTCCTTGTCCTGGGAAATGGAAGACACAGAGCCATGTCTTACCAACGAACAAATTTTATTGTTCGTTGGTAGGTTGGCCTTATCAAAGTTGGTCTTATCAAAACAGATAACAGACAACATACAACATACATCTAATCCTCTTAAAATAAAATAGAAATATACAGGTATTTGGGTTGTTGTAGGTTTTTTCGGGCTGTATGGCCATGGTCTAGAGGCATTCTCTCTTGACATTTCGCCTGCACTTTGGCAAGCATCCTCAGAGATAGTGAGGTCTGTTGGAACTAGGCAAAAGGGTTTATATATCTGTGGAATGACCAGGGTGAGACAAAGGACTCTTCTCTGCTAGAGCTAGGTGTGAAAGTTTCAACTGACCACCTTGATTAGCATACAATGGTCTGACTGAGCCTGGGGCAAACTTTTGTTGCGAGGTAATTAGATTTCCCTGCCTGTTTCTTCTCTGTTGTTGTGCTGTTGCAATTTTAGAGTTTTTTAATACTGGTAGCCAGATTTTGTTCATTTTCATGGTTTCCTCCTTTATTTGTCGGCTTGAAACCAATGTAGCTTAGCTGTAGATATATACATCAACTAAAGATCACCAGCACTGAAGCAATGGTCCTCCTCCATCAACTCCGCTGGACCGGCCACATTGTCCAGATGCCCAACCACCATCTCCCAAAGCAATTGCTCTACTAAGAAATCAAGAACAGAAAATGGAATGTTGGTGGGCAGGAAAAGAGATTTAAAGATGGGCTCAAAGCCAACCTTCACAACTGTGGCATAGGCACTGAGAAGTGGAAGCACTGGCCCTTGTATGCTCCAGCTGGAGGTCAGCTGTGACCAGCAGTGCTGTAGAATGAAGGGCGAAAGAGAGAAACGTGCCAAGAGGAAGGCGCGTCAAGCCAACACCAACTTGGACCACCTTCCACCTGGAAACCCATGCCCTCACTGCGGGAGAACATGCAGATGAAGAATAGGGCTCCACAATCACCTACAGACCCACCACCAGTATACCGATCTTGGAAGACAATCCTCCTCGGACAACGAGGGATTGCCTAAGTAAGTAAGTAATACATCAACTCTCTTCATCTCCCCTACACTGCACCCCAATCTGATCTATGTACTCCGATCGCCTTTTAGCAACTTTAAACAAATAAAGGGAAACTTTTGTTGTCATAATGTAGACAACCCCCAAACAAGCTCAAGGTCCATTTGTAACTGGTCAACAGAAATGATGTGAGGGTGATCTGGCTGTGACATCTATCACCCCATTGATTGCCAGGGTAGATTCGGCGGATCTGTCTGGCTAGGCAAATGTTTCCCCTTTCTCTCTCACCGCTCCATGTGCATCCTTCCCGAAGCTGCGCACTTGGTGGAAGACGACAATGTCCCAGGTTTAGAAGGAGTGTACCAAGGTCTCCAGCCCTCAGTCCCAGGTATACAATAGCTGCGCTCCCCTGCTAAAACCCCCAAACAAGCTCAAGGTCCATTTATAGGAGAATGTAGGGTAGTCAAGCTTCCATGTCTTACCAAGAAAATCCCATGATAGCTTTAGGGCTGTCATAGTTAGAAACTACTTGAAGGCAAACAACGACATATCTTGATTTAATTCAGGTTTTTGACATGCTCCCCCATAGTATTATTTCAAAGAAGCTGCTAAAATGCAGAGTAGACTATACCACTGGGTGGATTTTTAATTGATTGATGGCCCCAACCAAAAGAGTATTTCGGTCGGCAAGATTTTCTGTATCTGAGACTTTAACTCACTGTGCTAACCAAGAGACTTTATTCAGCTTGGAAAAGATTGACATCTTTTGTGAGTAATTAGCTGTGTGTGGCAGAGGGTGGGATTAGATGGCCTTTGTGGTCCCTCTCAATTCAGTGGCTCTAGCCTGAATTGTACAAATATTCCTGGCAACTCCAGATTACTGGACATCTGACTCACCGCTGAAGTCAATGCACCCAAAATACAAATCTGGGTCTTTAGGGGGAACGTAACGGTATCCAGCATAGGATGACTCTCTACTATAAATCTATTTATTAATTTAAAATTTCAGGCTTCGAGTCTGGCCATGTTTCTTTTTCTTCCCTTTATTGAATGGGTATACACCCCTCCCCAAAAGGAAGAAATTGTCTCTTTAGCTCACATCTTGTTGTAATTTTACTTTATAAAAACTTCTGGTGACTCCAATCTGAACTCTCTCCTAGACAGATAGGCAAAACACACTGTATATGCAACAGGGGTTTAATTGGGTTAACATCTAAATTACTGCTACACATCTTCCTTTTCTTGAGAACACTTTTTTCCTTTTTAATTTCATAAAACAATATGAAAGACATACATCTTCATAAAAGTTGGCTTTGCTTTTTTCTTTCTCCAATAAGTATCCCATATAAATATCTTTGCCTTATCTAAAACTGAAGAGGACATCTTTACAACTTCTGATTTGAGTGGGGACTCAGTGCAGGATCTCGATATTCTCGCAACCAGGCCTCCTTTCTGTCAAAAAATGGGTGCATTGGTAAGATATATGTCACCTACTCCCAATACCATCCTCTCTGAGCCTCTATGTTCCATCTCGCAACCTCAGATCATCCGGGGAGGCCCTGCTCTTGCTTCCATCAACATGATAAAGGGTCTGGAGAACAAGCCCTATGAGGAGCGGCTTAAGGAGCTGGGCATGTTTAGCCTGAAGAAGAGAAGGCTGAGAGAGGATATGATAGCCATGTATAAATATGTGAGAGGAAGCCACAGGGAGGAGGGAGCAAGCTTGTTTTCTGCTTCCCTGGAGACTAGGACGCGGAACAACGGCTTCAAACTACAAGAGAAGAGATTCCATCTGAACATGAGGAAGAACTTCCTGACTGTGAGAGCCATTCAGCAGTGGAACTCTCTGCTCCGGAGTGTGGTGGAGGCTCCTTCTTTGGAAGCTTTTAAAAAGAGGCTGGATGGCCATCTGTCAGGGGTGATTTGAATGCAATATTCCTGCTTCTTGGCAGGGGGTTGGACTGGATGGCCCATGAGGTCTCTTCCAACTCTTTGATTCTATGATTCTATCGCAAATGCGTTTGGCGGGGACGAGAGACAGGGCCTTCTCAGTTGTGGCCCCCCACCTATAGAATGCACTCCCAAATGAAATAAGATCGACTCCATCCCTCCTGGCCTTCAGAAAAAAATTAAAATTGTGGTTTTGGGGCCGGGCCTTCGGGCAGCAGATGTAATTTGCACCATAATGGACCTTGACTGGAATGGTGTTGCGGCAGATGACATTGTGACTTTGTTTTATTGTTTTTATTAATGTTATGTGTATTGGCTTTAATGATTGTTTTGTATTTGATTGTGTTATATTATTGTAATTGTGATGCAGCGGTCTTGCACCGTTACTAATGTAAACCGTCCTGAATCCCCTTTGGGGGGTTGAGAAGAGATGGGGTACAAATGCCAGTACTAAATAAATAAATAAATAATGTGCCATGATAGGAATTCATACCATCCCGGGCTTTAGCACAGTGGGTTAAATTGCCAGCTGCAAAACATCTTGCCGATCGAAATATCGACAGTTCAAGTCCGGGTTGGAGTGACCTCCCAACCATCAGCCCAGCTTCTTCTCACCTTACAGTTCGAGAACAGTAATGTGAGTAGATAAATAGGTACCGCTTTGGCGAGGAGGTAATAAAAGGAGCCTATGTGGACATGCTGGTGATTCGATCAGGGGAGTATCTAAAGACAACAAAGCCCCTCGGCATGGAAGATGGAGCGACAGCACAGCCTCCAGATGCCAGAGATGGAAAAAGATGGGAAGCCTTTACCTCTGTTCATGTATTGTCTGTTTTGTTAATTGTACAACAGCATTGAATGTTTGCTGTATATGTGTACTGTAATCCACCTCGAGTCCCATCAGGGAGATAGGGCGGAATATAAATAAAGTATATTGTATTATTATTATCCCCAACATATCACAGTTTACTTTTGCCTGAGCTGACCCCTCAGCCCCCTCATTCAATGAGGTTAGTACAAACTACTTTTGCATTTTGAACGCAGTTGGCAGTAACTGAAAAAAACTGAGGGGTGAAACAGAAAGAGGGACATTTTAAAAGCAGCTGAAAAGCAGGACAGTAGATTAAATGTGACTGTTCTTTCCAAATTGGCATCGTTGGAGGATATGGGGATGCCAAAATACAATTAAGTCTCCCTTCCAGCTCTGTCCCTACTATAACCGCTCTGAGCCTTCGGGGAGTGGCGGTATATAAAATTGATAAATAAATAAATGAATAAAAGTCACAATGCGACACTTGCCAGACATTCACCAGGGTGAATATTAGCATCTTTCTATCTCCTTACCTGCATCATCTGGATTTTAGAAGTAATGTCCCCTCCGAATGGGCCGGGCTTTAGCACAGAAAGTTAACCGCCAGCTGCAGTAAATTTTGCGAACCAAAAGGTTGACAGTTCGGAGCCCGGGTCAGGGTAAGCTCCTGGCCTTTAGCCCAGATTCTGCCTATCTAGCAGTTTCCAAAACAGCCATGTGAGTAGATAAATAGATACCTGTAGCGAAATTGCTACTCTATGTTAAATTTTTGGTGTATAGCTCTATGTTTACATATGGCAGATAGGGAAGAATAGGCCCAGACAGGGTAGCAACAGTAGAGATAGGGTTCATTTGCATATGGAAGCCGATTGGTCATATGCAGATTAGTGTAGGCCCAGGATTTGAACAGGTTGCTAGGCCAAAAATGACAGTTGGGAAGAGAAGAGCTAAACATTCGAAAGGGGTGGAGCCAAAGTTTAAAAATAGGCAGTTAGAGAGTCAGAAGAGTTAGTTAGGAATGGCTGGCTTGTGAGGTTAGTTAGGAATAGCTGTTTGTGAAGAGAGTTAGGAATTGATGTTTGTGAGAGACAGTTAGGAACTTCTGTGAGAGAAAAGAGTTAAGAACTCTTGTTAGAAAAAGTTACTTAAACAGTTAACAGTTAGTTAAATTTTAGGAACATAAAGAAAGCCAGTGGTACTTTAGTCAGAAAATAATCTCAGTCAAGAGTGTGTAAAGCAAGTAACATGTTTGTGAATGTGAAACATTGAAAGTCTATTTCAGAAAAGTAAACTCAGTATATGAAACTGACTGTAAGCCTCAAGTTTGCAACAAAACACAAATGGTAACTACAAGCGTTGGACCCAGAAGTTATAAATAAACTGTGTTACTTTGTTATACAGAAGTGTGTCTCAGTGCCTTACAAAGGTTAAACAGAACACAAAGTTCCAGGTAATATAAAAGAAGTAACTGAAACATTATAAGAGTAAAGAGGTTTCTTCTTAAATAAAGAAATAGTCTCCCTCCCTCGTCATAAGATAAATTGGTGGCAATAATATTACGCTTCTTCTTTTCAGTACTGCTTAAAGTGGGGAGGTATTTAAGGCACCCATAAGGAAATGCCAGAACAATGCCGGTGATTCAATCAAGGAGGAAGTGTACGAACAAAGCTCTTCGGCAGGGAAAGTAGAGCGACAGCACAGCCCCATGGCTGCAACCAAGCACAGCGTCCAAGATGCCGAAGATGGGAAAGCCTATATATACTTCTATCTATGCACAGTTGTCTGTCTTGTCAGTGTATAACAGCATTGAATGTTTGCCGTATATGTGTTCTGTGATCTGCTCTGAGTCCCCTTCGGGGTGAGAAGGGAGGAATAGAAATATTATAAAGAAAGAAATAAATCGTGTCCCATTAAAGCTCCCACCATTGGCAGCAGCTTACTGCCTAAGCACTCCATGAAGGAGTCTCCTTCTTTGAAGGCTTTAAAAAAGAGCCTGGATAACCATCTGTCCAAATGCTTTGAATGTGTACTCCTGCATAGCAGGGGGTTGGACTGCTTGGCCCTTTGTCTCTTCTCCAATCCTATGATTCCATTTAGTACGTTTGAATGCCTCCTGCTGCCCATATTCTACTAGGTCTGGTTGGCAAGTTTATTTTATCTTCTGACAGAAGTATAGCAGCTACCACACTTCAAATAGAAGAGAAAGCAAGGGGCAGCATATGTCCAGTCAAGCACTCCAAGGTTGACCGCCATCTGGCTAAGACAGCTTGCAGATGGGTAGCTGACCAGAAGGCAGCTGCCGCAAACGGAGGTTATGTAATTTTAAGAGTGTGAAGGAGACAGGGTCTCCCTCAATTCTTGGAATACTTGGCCAAATCTTTCAATAATTTACCTTAAGCTTGGAGAGTGTTCAAACTGAAAGGCTTCTGAAGCATCTAAATTTCGGTTGGAGCACACAGGATTAAGTGGGCCCAACTCTGGCAAATTGGGAGAGATGGAGAGTGCATCATCTCACTATGGTACCAATCTGGCTCAGGTCCCCTTCATGCTTGCTTTTCTACAATTCTCTCTAAAACAGCATTTCTCAACCTGGGGGTCGGGACATGTCACAAGGACATGTCAGAGGGGTTGGCAAAGACTATCAGAAAACACAGTATTTTCTGTTGGTCATGGGGGTTCTGTGTACGAAGTTTGGTCAAATTCTATCATTGGTGGGCTTCAGAATGCCCTTTGATTGAAGGTGAACTATAAATCTCAGCAACTGCAACTCCCAAATGTCAAGGTCTATTTTCCCCAAACTCCACCAGTGTTCACGTTTGGGCATATCGAGTATTTGTGCCAAGTTTGGTCCAGATCCATCATTGTTTGAGTCCACACTGCTCTCTGGATGAAGGTGAACTACAACTCCAAAACTCAAGGTCAAAGCCCACCAAACCCTTCCAGTATTTTCTGTTGGTCATGGGAGTTCTGTGTGATTTTGGTGGAGTTTGGAATACTCTTTGATTGTAGGTGAACTATAAATCCCAGTAACTACAACTCCCAAATGATAAAAATCAATCCTCCCTCAACTCCACCAATATTCAAATTTGGGCGTATCAGGTATTTATGCCAAATGTGGTCCAGTGAATGAAGATACATCCTGAATATCAGATATTTACACGACAATTCATAACAGTAGCAAAATTACAGTTATAAAGGAACAAAAAAATAATGTTATGGTTGGGGGTCACCACAACATGAGGAACTGTATTAAGGGGTCACGGCATTAGGAAGGCTGAGAACCACTACTCTAAAACAAACAACCATGGATAACAACAAGATAAACTTCACATCTACAATAGAAATGCATGTATTTTCATGCACTTCAATTGAATGTCTTGACCAAGGGTCCTCAAACTTTTTAAACAGAGGGTCAGGTCACAGTTCCTCAAACTGTTGGAGGACCAGATTATAATTTGAAAAAAACATGAATGAATTCCTATGCACACTGCACATATCTTATTTGTAGTGCAAAAAACACTTTAATGCAATACAATAATTAAAATGAAGAACAATTTTAACAAATATAAATACGGGGAGGCGGTGGGCGAAGTCCTCAAACTACGGCCCGTGGGCTGTCCCCGGCCCCTTGAGGGCATTTATCCGGCCCGCAGGGTACGGAGAAGGGTGAGAGGCAGCGGGCGAAGCATAGAATCATAGAATCATAGAATCAAAGAGTTGGAAGAGACCTCATGGGCCATCCAGTCCAAGCCCCTGCCAAGAAGCAGGAACATTGCATTCAAATCACCCCTGACAGATGGCCATCCAGCCTCTGCTTAAAAGCCTCCAATGAAGGACCCTCCACCACACTCGGGGTAGAGAGTTCCACTGCTCAACAGCTCTCACAGTCAGGAAGTTCTTCCTCATGTTCAGATGGAATCTCCTTTCTTGTAGTTTGAAGCCATTGTTCGCGTCCTAGTCTCCAGGGAAGTAGAAAACAAGCTTGCTCCCTCCTCCCTGTGGCTTCCTCTCACATATTTATACATGGCTATCATATCTCCTCTCAGCCTTCTCTTCTTCAGGCTAAACATGCCCAGCTCCTTAAGCCGCTCCTCATAGGTTCTCCAGACCCTTGATCATTTTAGATGAGGCGAGGCTCCATCCCGAAGGTAGGAGAAGAGCAGGCTGGGCCCAGGGAGGTGGCGGGTGAAGCGGGGGGCCAGGACCGGTCCACGGGCCATAGTTTGAGGACCCCTGGCCTTGACATTGCTGAAGTGGAGATTTAAAGATGGGCTTAAAGCCAACCTTAAATACTGTGGCATAGAAACCGGGAACTGAGAAGCCTTGAGTGATCTGTCTGGAGGTCAGCTGTGACCAGCAGTGCTGCAGAATTCAAAATGGCATGAATGGAGGGTGAAAGTGTGCCAAGAGGAAGGCACGTCAAGCCAACCTTGACTAGGACCCCCTTTCACCTGGAAACCGATGTCCTCACTGTGGGAGAACATGAGGATGAAGAATAGGGCTCCAAAGCCACCTACGGACCCACCACCAAGACACTTGGAGGACCATCATCCTCAAGCTACGAGGGATCACCTAAGTAAGTAAGTAAGGACCATGGAAAGCCACACACCACAAGCATTTAACCTTGGTTCATTCTTGTGCTTGAGAATGTGATAACTAACTGATACATCTTAGGAAGCATCTCATTTGTGCTATTTTAATAGCAAACTACCCTCACCAACTGGGTCTCAGACAGCTTGCTTGCCAGGTTGGGCAAGTGGTGGGAAATCATTGCACCCCAGGTCACAGAAAAGGGGTTGGTAGAAATCCTTGGCTTTCTAAAGGCATGAAATGAGATTATGCTTCTTGGGTGCTGTGTTGCCCAGCTTGGCATCCACTGGGTCTGGAATCCCACATGAATGAGACCCTGCCAGCAGAACGACAGTAGGCAAACACTTGGGTTTTGTCTCAAGCAGAGTTCTCATTGCTTATCTAATCTCCGTCTTCCTAATGATGCAGTTAGAATTAAATTACAGTGTTTTTTTAATCTAGTTATAAATGCATTTACTGAGCACATTTCATCTTGAGTTACACAGCACTGGCATTTAGAAGAGATGGCCTGCAGCTGCATACAGACTCCCATTTTGTGGACTCCTCACATCCTTTTTTACATTATTGAATATGTTTCTTCAGTGGGTAAAGGAACATATAAAAGAAATTGAAAAAAAGGTCAGATTCATGGTTCAACAATGTGTTGACATGAGATTTGTAGAAGCAAAGATATTGTTACATCTGAACTGGGAACCTGCTTTAGTCGGTTTCAAAGCAGTGTCAAACCCTAGCACAATGGTTCTCTACTATGGATGTATTGTGGTTCTTATTATTTACTACCTGTCCCCTGCCACATGTTGCTGTGGCCCAGTCTGGTGATCTGGAAAATAAAGTAACGAGAAAGTGTTGGTTTCTAATCTATGTAATTTCTTTTATGCTTGTGGGTAAACAGTATTCCTTGTTGTTTCTTTGTTAGTGTTGATGTGGAGATTGTCTGGTTTGCCTACTCTGGAACATGCAACATATCATTGTCCTTTTTTAGGGGTCCCTTACAAATCTATGATACTATATCTGGATCTCACAGCAGCATTTGACACAGTCGACCACAATCTTTTGACCCACCGCCTTGCTGTTGCTGGAGTCAGGGGGACAGCTTTAAACTGGCTGTCCTCCTTTCTTCACAACCGTGGACAGCAAGTGGAGAGGGGAGGCCTGGTCTCTGAAAGGTCCCCTCTGTCTTGTGGGGTTCCTCAGGGGGCCATTCTCTCCCCTCTGTTGTTTAACATCTATATGTGACCACTTGCTCAGCTGGTTTGAGGTTTTGGGCTTGAGTGTTACCAGTACGCCGATGACACTCAGCTGGTGCTGAAGATGGAAGGCCGACCGGACTCTGTACCCGATTGTTTCCATCAGTGCCTCGAGGCCGTTACTGGATGGCTGCGTGCCAGCAGGTTGAGGGTGAATCCAGCAAAGATGGAGATCCTATGGCTGGATCAACTGAGCAGTGGGGATATGCAGCTGCCTACCCTGGATGGTGAGGCGCTACGCCTGTCATCATTGGTAAAGAGTCTGGGAGTCCTTTTGGACCCTAGCTGACGATGGAGGCCCAGGTCTCCGCCGTTAGCCAAACTGCCTTTTTTCATCTGCAGCAGGCTAGACGGCTGGCCCCCTACTTGTCCAGGGATGACCTAGCTACGGTGATCCAGGCTACGGTCATCTCAAGACTGGACTACTGTAACACCCTCTACACTGGCCTTCCTCTGTCGGTGATCCGGAAGCTCAAGTTGGTACAAAATGCAGCTGCTCGGCTTCTTGCGGGAATTCCGATGAGATGCCACATAACCCCAATCTTACTACAGCTGCATTGGTTACCAATTGAGCACCGGATCACTTTCAAAGTGATGGCACTCACCTTTAAGGCCTTGCATAGTTTGGGGCCGATGTACCTGAGGGACCGCCTCACCCCCTACCAACCCCAGAGATCCCTCCATTCTGAGGACCAAGATCTATTGGAAATTCCTAGTGTCAAGACCTTGCGTCTAACAGCAACCAGACGCAGAGCCTTTACAGCAGTGGCACCATCGCTCTGGAATACTCTGCCACCTGAAGTCCGTGCCTTGTGGGACTTATCAGCTTTCCGCAGGGCATGTAAGACATACCTGTTCGACAGGCTATTAATGTTTGATATTGCTGTTTTTAAATTGTTGTAAATTGTTTTTAAATTGTGATAGATTTTAGCCATTCTTGTAAGCCGCTCCGAGCCCCAGGGGAGTGGCGGCATATAAGTTCGAATAATAAATAAATAAATAAATAAATAAGGTCTCTTCCAACTCTACGAGTCTATGATTCTATGACTCAGCAATCACAGTGTCCTGCAATTGTGGATTATTCATTCTGTCTGTGGATGAGCTTCCAGGCATCTCTCTTACTGGTAGATGGAAGAAATTCATATTTTTTCTAACATCCCAACCACTGCCTCATCCTTTTGCACATTTTGCTGGGCAGGAAGGCACAAGAATCACAGCCGAACGCGCTAGGGATCAACAAACAACATAAAATCCGCATGGAAGCACTTAATTAACAAAAGGAAAGTAAACAAACCAGCCAAGTCTCCAAGGTCAGTCAATAAACACCAGCAATTATGAGTTTGTCATTTGCATAGCATCAGCAATGGGAGGTGCTGCTCCTTGCATGCAGAAAACGCCTTCATCTGGAAGAGCCTGCCCCGAGGATCTTACCATGCAAGGGGATGAAGAATCAAGTGAGCAATAAGACACCATCATTTCAACTTGAGAGGAAAGGCAATCAGACGGCTTGATAAATTAAAATTCTATAATGGTGCTTAGTCACTAGAGGCATCCTTAAGATCCAGTTATTTGTACTGTGAACTGCTGATTGATAGGGGCAATTCACATTGATTAGGCGCCATTTTATTTCAAAGCAAAGAGTCCTTACAAAGCTACATAATTGGCCCAGCTATGTTGTTATGACCCTGTCCTTGGATGCCCCCTTCATACAGTGACCTGGAGCTTGATAGATCTGGCTCAGGCACCCCTTTCCCAGGCTGTGGGGAGCATAGCCGGACTTAAACTCCCAAAGTACACCCGGCAGTAAGAGACTGTGAGAACTATAGTCCCAAAGTGTAGAAGATCTGAAGGTTCTCTCTCTGACTTGCCTTGAGGTTCCTGGTCAAGCTACAACAGTGTTTCTCAAACTTCCTAATGCCACAACCCCTTAATACAGTTCCTCATGTTGTGGTGACCCACAACCATAACATTATTTTCATGCTACTTCATAACTGCCATTTTGCTACTGTTATGAATGATGCTATTATTCTATCACGTAAATATCTGATATGCAGGATGTATTTTCATACACTGGACCAAATTTGGCACAAATACTTGATACACCCAAATTTGAATGCTGGTGAGGTTGAGGGGAGAGGATTGATTTTGTCATTTGGGAGTCGTAGTTGCTGGGATTTATAGTACACCTACAATCAAAGAGCATTCCGAACACCACCAATGATGGAATTGAACCAAACTTGGAACACAAAACTCCCATGACTAACAGAAAATACTTGAAGGGTTTGGTGGGCATTGGCCTAATGCTGTGACCCCTTAATACAGTTTCTCATGTTGTGGTGACCCCCAACCATAACATTATTTTCGTTGCTACTTCATAACTGTCATTTTGCTACTGTAATGTAAATATCTGATATGCAGGATGTATTTTCATTCACTGGATCAGATTAGGCACAAATGCCAGATATGCCCAAATCTGAATACTTTTGGGAGTTTTGACATTTGGGAGTTGTAGTTGTAGTTTCCCTACAATCAAAGAGCATTCTGAACTCCAGCAGCTAAAGAATTGAACCAAAGAACTCCCATGACCAACAGAAAATACTGGGTTTGGTGGGCATTGACCTTGAGTTTTGGAGTTGTGGTTCACCTACATCCAGAGAGCACTGTGGACTCAAAAAATGTTGGATCTGGACCAAACTTGGCACAGATACTCAATATGCCCAAATGTGAACACCGGTGGAGTTTGGGGGAAATAGACCTTGACATTTGGGTGTTGTACTTACTGGAATTTATAGTTCGCCTACAATCAAAGAACATTCTGAACCCCACCAATGATCGAATTGGGTCAAACTTCCCCACATAGGACCCCCATAACCAACAGAAAATACTGTGTTTTCTGATGGTCTTTGGCGACCACTCTGACACGCCCTCCCCACCCCCTCCCCCATGGGTCCCGACCCCCAGGTTGAGAAACACTGAGCTACAATGAAAAGAGCTTGTTATTTTTGAACTTCCAACTTGAGTGAGGAAAGGTGCTGCTCTCTATTTTAAACTTCATCAGAGAAAAAGAGATAATTGAGATAGGGTTTCACCAAGCAATCCATACTAGGTTATATCCACACCATTCATTTTACATGGCACTTAAGAAAAAAACACACACACACAACTGTCCATGGACAAAAAACAAATGAATTGTCACAGAAGCAACAAATTCTCAATGCCATGCACATCTTCCAGGCTGGGAGTACAAACACCATCCGTCTCTATTTTGGGGGTGTTCCAGCTTAGTTTTATCATAATAGATAGGAAGCAATGAAGTTAGAGCAGTATTAATAAAGGGAAAGAATCTCTGCAAAGCAAGTTAAGAATAATTCTGGACAGAACTGGATTGAAACAATCCTATTGCAAATGCAAGATACTCCACTTTCTGGAAAAGATTGTTAAGGAAGCGGTCTGCAAACACTTAGAAACAAATGCAGTCATCGCTAATAGTCAACATGGATTTATCAAAAACAAGTCATGCCAGACTCATCTGATCTCTTTCTTCGATAGAGTTACAAGCTGGGTAGATGCGGGGAATGCCGTGGATGTAGCGTACCTGGATTTCAGTAAGGCCTTCGACAAGGTCCCCCATGACCTTCTGGCAAGGAAACTAGTCCAATGTGGGCTAGGCAAAACTATGGTGATGTGGATCTGTAATTGGTTAAGTGGACGAACACAGAGAGTGCTCACTAATGCTTCCTCTTCATCTTGGAAAGAAGTGACAAGTGGAGTGCCGCAGGGTTCCGTCCTGGGCCCGGTCCTGTTCAACATCTTTATTAATGACTTAGATGAAGGGTTAGAAGGCATGATCATCAAGTTTGCAGACAACACCAAATTGGGAGGGATAGCCAATACACCAGAGGACAGGAGCAGAATTCAAAACGATCTTGACAGATTAGAGAGATGGGCCAAAACTAACAAAATGAAGTTCAACAGTGACAAATGCAAGATACTCCACTTTGGCAGAAAAAATGAAATGCAGAGATACAGAATGGGTGACGCCTGGCTCGAGAGCAGTACGTGTGAAAAAGATCTTGGAGTCCTCGTGGACAACAAGTTAAACATGAGCCAACAATGTGATGTGGCGGCAAAAAAAGCCAATGGGATTTTGGCCTGCATCAATAGGAGCATAGTGTCTAGATCAAGTAATGCTACCCCTCTATTCTGCTTTGGTTAGACCACACCTGGAATATTGTGTCCAATTCTGGGCACCACAATTCAAGAGAGATATTGACAAGCTGGAATGTGTCCGGAGGAGGGCGACTAAAATGATCAAGGGTCTGGAGAACAAGCCCTATGAGGAGCGGCTTAAGGAGCTGGGCATGTTTAGCCTGAAGAAGAGAAGGCTGAGAGGAGATATGATAGCCATGTATAAATATGTGAAAGGAAGTCATAGGGAGGAGGGAGCAAGCTTGTTTTCTGCTTCCCTGGAGATTAGAATGCGGAGCAATGACTTCAAACTACAAGAATGGAGATTCCATCTGAACTTTAGGAAGAACTTCCTGACTATAAGAGCCTGCAGTAGAACTCTCTGGCCCGGAGTGTGGTGGAGGCTCCTTCTTTGGAAGCTTTTAAACAGAGGCTGGATGGCCATCTGTCAGGGGTGATTTGAATGCAATATTCCTGCTTCTTGGCAGGGGGTTGGACTGGATGGCCCATGAGGTCTCTTCCAACTCTTTGATTCTATGATTCTATATATATAGTGTAGAGAATAATATTACTGCCAGTTATCAGTAGCTCATCGATTAGCATTGTGGTGAAGGTTAGAGATGAGCGTCTTCATTCCGTTTCCCTCCAAGTGCAAAGTTTGCGCTGTAATATGCTACCTAAATGCTAAGGGCATGAACACCACTGCGATTCATCATGAAATTGTTTCAGTTTATGGAGAGGATGTAATGTCAAGACACCATGTGACAAAATGGGTACGGAATATATTGTGAGACTATGAAGAAACTTTGCAGAGCCATCCAAAACAAAATTCATGGGATGTTGATGGCAGGAGTCTGTCTCCTTCATGACAATGTGCATCTGCACACCGCTCATGCAACACAAGAGTGGTTGGCTTCATTTGGTTGGGATGTTTAAAGCCATCCCTCTCACAGCCCTGACCTCGCATCCAGTGACTATCATCAGTTCACTCAATTGAAGGAACACCTGGGTGGAAAACACTTTTTTGACGATATTGAGGTGAAAATCAAAGTGACGAACTGGCTGAAAAAGGCAGAGGGAAACTTCTATAATACAGGCATCAAACACTCGTCCCGTGGATGACAAAATGTATTGAACTGAATGGTGCTTATGTGGAAAATAATGTAATACTTATGCTACAATCCATGCAAGTTTTGTTAGAATATATTCATTATTTGTATTTTAAAAAACTCTTGTAACCTTGCTTTCCAGATAACCTTCATACATATGTCCTGGAGCCCCCAGTGGCACAGTGGGTTAAAGCGCTGAGCTGCTGAGCTTGCTGACTGAAAGGTCACAGGTTACAATCTGAGGAGTGACATGAGCTTCCACTGTCAGCCCCAGCTTCTGTCAACCTAGCAGTTTGAAAACATGCAAATGTGAGTAGATCAATAGGTACCACTCTGACGGGAAGGTAAGGGCGCTCCATGCAGTCATGCCAGCCACATGACCTTGGAGGTGTCTGCGGACAACGCAGGCTCTTTGGCTTAGAAATGGAGATGAGCACCACACCCCAGTCAGATACGACTGGACATTTATCTTTACCTATATGTCCTGTAGCTCTTAGGTTTCCCTGTCCTTGTTTTTGGAGACTTTCTGCCACGAATAGAGTTACGTTCCATGCAGCTTTGGCATCTCCATTACCTACATCAGCATGACCAATTGCCTAGGAAAATAATCATGGCATTTAATAAAAATAAAAATACCCCCTTCCATTTTCCCTGCCGCTCCTGGCCGCACTTCTCCTTAATAACAGCACTCACTAAACATTTGTCAGGTGGAAACTGCAGCTGAGTACAAGAGCAGGCAGGCAACCGCTCTGAACTGACGACCGGCGGGACTCTGTAGTCGCAGCGGCCAATCAATCTCAAGAACTTGCTAAGTGAGAGATGGGATATAATGTAAGCCATTATTCCTTCCTTATGCATGAAAATGAATTATTCAGTAAAGATTTAGACTCCTTTTTATTACCATGTTGAATTTATGCGGCATACAAACCATAAAGGCAGATTGGAAATTGCTTCTGCGCCTCGTCCGTGAGAGTCTGGAGCCGCAGGGCTTGGGTAGCCCTTCTCAATTCTGCCTGGTCTTCTGGACTGCCAGAAGAGCTTTTGGTGCACAACTACAACTTGTGTGCCAGCTGCACCCGTACCTTGGGAAGTCTGACATGACCACAGTGATCCATGCTCTTGTTACATTCCAAATAGACTACTGCAATGCACTCTAGGTGGGGCTGCCTTTAAAGACTACCCGGAAGCTTCAACTAGTCCAATGGTCAGCAGCCAGGTTACTCACCGGAGCGGCATACAGGGAGCATACAACTCCTCTGTTACGCCAGCTCCACTGGCTGCCGATCAGCTTCCAAGCACAATTCAAAGTGCTGGTTTTAACCTTTAAAGCCCTAAACAGTTCTGGCCCAGACTACCTGTCCGAACGTATCTCCTGTTATCAAGAGCAGGGCCTCTCCTGAAGATCTTAAACTTTGTGATGGTGCATAACAGGAGATCCCACCACCATCACAAACTTGGTTGGTGGGGACGAGAGACAGGGCCTTCTCAGCAATGGCCCCCCATCTGTGGAACTCTCTCCCCAGGAACATCAGGCTGGCCATCTCCCTCCTATACAGGGGCGGCTCGTCCATTACGCGAAGTAAGCGGTCGCAGAACACTTTTTTTTGCCAGGGGCGCAGAGGCGCCTCTGTAAATGCCCCTCGACCCCACTTGAGGAGCGCCCCCTCAGCTCACAACAGCCCTAGCAGTCCGGGGGGAGCCTCGGCTTTCTTGCCTTGCTGCCGGGCTATCCTCTTCCCAAAGGGGCCGGGCCCTTGAGCCTCGCCTAGCCCCTCTTGTTCCTGCTCCACCCAGCCACCAGGTGCGCGAGCAGAGTCGGTGCTCAATTGTTCTCCGTGTTCGATCCCTTCCCCATGACCGGCACCCTTTCCCGATCCCCCGGCACTCCATCCGCCTCCTCTCCCCAATCTGTGGGTGGGCCAAGGGGCGAAGCCACCACGCCTGGCCCGCTTTGGTCCGGAGGCGTGTCTGAAGACCCCAGCGTGCGCACCAAAAGTCGCCTCTTCTCCTGACTTTCTCTTCAGCCATTGGGACCAAGAGAGAGAGAGAGAGAGAGAGCCCCTCCGGCTGGAGGTATCTCCCACCTCCGCTCCCTCCTTTGTTTTTGCGCCTAACTTCAGGAAAGGTGGGCATCTCCACCTCTCTCTCTCTTGGTCCCAATGGTTGAGAAGAAAGTCAGGAGAAGAGGTGACTTTTGGTGCACACGCCGGGGTCTTCAGGCACGCCTCTGGACCCAAAGCAGGCCAGGCAAGGGAGCAAGTGTGGCAAGTGTAGTTACTGGGATGTATAGTTCACCTACAATCAAAGAGCATTCTGAACTCCACCAATGATGGAATTGAACCAAATATGGCACACAGAACTCCCGCGACCAACAGAAAATATATATCAATGATTGGTTGCGGGGCGCCAAAATACTGTTTGCTTACCGTTGAAAATTACCTAGGGCCGCCTCTGCTCCTATACTTTAGAAGAAAATTGAAGACTTGGCTTTGGGACCAGGAGTTCGATTAGTGGACAGCGGCAACTGGAAAGAAGACTTAGGGTACTGCGACATTGAATTAACCCAGATTTGTATTGTTTTAATGAATTGCTTTTAATAGTTTAATGTATTTGTTGACTATTTATATGATGATAGCATCGTACAGTGCTTTTGCCACCCTACATGAGAGCCATGCGTGACTTAGGGCCTTTTACTCTCGCACTTAAGACCTGGCTTTTCACTAGAGCATTTGATCTCTGTTAATTTTTAATTTCTGTATGTAATATTTACATAAAACTGTAATATGAGATAAGACTGCCCAACTCTCATATATGTAGGGTGGCAAGGAATTCCATAATTTCCTTCTACTTTCTCTTTTTCCTTTCTTCCTTCTCTACCTGTTTCTTTCCTCCCTTCCTTTGCTCTTTGGTTCCTTCCCCCCTCTTTCTTTCTTTTGTTCCTTCTCTCCTTCCTTCCCTCTCTCTTTCCTTCCTTCTTTCTCTTTTTTATTTCCTTCCCTCCTTCTATTCCTCTTTCTATCCATTCTTCTCTCCTTCCTTTCTTCCTTCCTTCCCCCTTTCTGTGTATATGTGTTTTGTGTGCGTATATATGCATATATGTGTGTGTATATGCTTTTTAATGGTCTGGATCAGAACCAAAGGATCAACATTTTTTTTTCAAAATCAGATTTTACTTCTTTTCCTCTGTAGGAAGCCCTTACTAATGTTTGCTTCACATCTCCTTCATTGTAATTTGAACCCTTTAGTTCCAGTTCTATCCCGCAAAGCATACATACCACACATCGTTGGATAATTTCCAGAGCAATTATCAATTCTACAATTCATTTCTGAATCAATATCAGAAACAATCAAACAAACAGAAAATGGTTCAGCTTCACTAACAGCAGGAATTAAAAAGTGAAAACTTAATTAAAAATACAGCATACCCTCAAAACCTTCTGACTTGTAGAAGAAATAAGATAGTGAACACAATTAATACTTAATCTGGCATTGTTACAATGGAACTGCTCCTTCTCGAGAAATGTTCCCAGGCTAAATGGGGTAGTTTCGCTCTTCTGAGGATGTTAGGAAATATCTAATCTCTTCCGCAGGTGGAGGGAGGCCAAGAAAGCTGGATGTCACCAGAAGAGAAGCAGACAATGGGGAGAGGTTTCTCTTACCTCCCCATTTTAACTCTGAATTTTGCAGTTTTCAAGATCTGTGGTTTAGAAGGGAACAAGTGCAGCACGGCTGAAAGACTTTATATAAGGATTTTTTAATTGCTAGATTAAGGGTGTGGAACATCTGGCCTAGAAGTTTTCATCTGCTCAAAGAACCTGAATCAATTGAATCCGTGGATGCAGAAACCATGGATACGAAGGACTAACTGTACTGGAGTATTCTACATATATCCTCAAAATTCTATGAGACAGACCCATGTCTGTTAAAACACATAATACTGCAGTTTGGATACATGCTAAAAGCACTTACCTAAATTTTATTTGATTACTATCTTGGTTACCCAGTTTTGCCCGGGTTATTTGAAAAAGTCAGTTTTTTAAAATTTTACAAAATGCATAAGGTTGTGGGTGAACTACAACTCACATCATGCTAGGCTAACCCCCGAGAAACTCCATCAGTACTTCAAGTTAGGGTATGTTTGGGTTCACAGTGCTGAACTACAGCTCCCCCAAATCAAGGTGAATTTCCCCCAAAGACCTCCAGTATTTCTTGCTGGTCATGGGGGCTCTGTGTGCCAAGTTTGGTCCAATTCCATCATTGATGGATTTCAGAGTGCTCCTTGATTGCAGGTGAACTATAAATCCTAATTTTTAATTGTTTTTATATGTTTTATATTGCTATGCTGATTGTTTTAATCGTATTTTTAATGAATGTATGGCATCACATTGTTGCCAATTTGTAACCTGCCCTGAGTCGCCTAAGGCTGATAAAGGCGGGCTATAAATGCCGTATATAAAATAAATAAATAAATAAATATAACTTCAAAAATTCCAGGCCAATTCCCCTCAAAACCCTCCAGTATTCAAATATGGGCATATCGGATATGCATGCTAAGTTTGGTCGAGATCCATCATTGTTTGGGTTCGTAGTGCACTCTGGATGTAGGTGAACGACAAATCCTATTGCTCCAAAGGCCTTTAGTATTTTTTGTTCGTCATGGAGGTTCTGTATGTCAAGTTAGTTCCAGGTCCATTGTTGGTGGAGTCCAGAGTGCTCTTCAATTGCAGGTGAACTATACATCCCAGTGCCTACAAATCGTGGTGAATTCTCCCCAACGTCTCTAGTATGTTCGGCTGCTGATCAATTCCTCTGTTTGCTATGTGTCATAGAAAATAATAGGAAAGGTTTAAGGGAGAGAAGTGGGCAGGGAAAATGCGTGGGAAAATGGAAGGAAAAAGGAAGAGGGGCCGACCAAGGGCAAGATGGATGGATGGATAGTGGTCCACGCCTTGGTTACATCCAAACTGGACTATTGCAATGCGCTCTACGTGGGGCTGCCCTTGAAGTTTGAACTGGTACAACGGGCGGCAGCCAGGCTCCTTGCTGGAGCAAACTATAGGGAGCATTTGCGTGTGCAAGTGCGATACACCTCCCACAGCCAACCCAAGAAGTACACTCACACATGATGTGGGATGAACAATGGCCACAACTCATTTATTGATAACAGGAACAAGGGTTGGTCAGCCAAGCATGGGTCCTGGATCATGATCGGACAGCTCAATACTGCCCGATCCCGCACACACCAGGGTGCCGCCGGCACAATACCGGGCACACGCAACTCGGCACCCCTGGGACCACCGGGCGTCCCCCCTAACCGCTAGGGGGGATACCAAACCAGATCCAGGGCCCATGCCCCACGCCCACAAGGAGTTGTGACGAGAAGCATAAGACAAACAAGTAACTGTTAACAGGTAACTGTGACAAGGTGAACATCTCCAAAAATTAACAGCCAATGAAAACATAAACCGCATGCAGGGTGGGTGGGATGGATCAGCTGTTGCAGGCCAAGTGCCTGCCAGGGAGCCTGGGCAGCCTTATGAAGGCTGACCCGAAAGAGGGAGAGGCCAGCTCAGGCCTCAGCTGTGGTGGGCGTGGTCAATTGGCCATTGGCCCCTTGACCCACCGGCGGGAATTCTTCCCACCATCAGAGGGGGCTTCTGGGAGGAAGAAGCCCCCCCTCAGGCAAGAATGGCGGTGGGGGACACCCTGCACCGCAACTTCTTTGGCCCGGTAAGTCGGGCCATGCTATACAATGCCCCTATTAAAACAGCTTCATTGGCTGCCGATAAGTTGCCGAGTCAAATTCAAGGTGCAGGTCATGACCTATAAAGCGGTTCGTGCCCCGCCTATCTCAGCGATCGCATCCCCTTCTATGAACCGGCTCTAAGATCTTCCGGGGATGCCCTCCTCTCGGTCCCACTACTGTTGGTGGGGATGAGAGAGAGGGCCTTCAGTGGTGGCCCCCCGCCTCTGGAACGCCCTTCCAAGGGAAATAAGACAGGCTAAAGCAGCCCTACACACTGTTGAATATGGCCTTATTCTTCCTACCAATTATCTAGTAGGCCTGGGTAACAACGCAAAAATTTGTTTCTAAAATCGATTTGTATTTGGGGGGTTTTTTGTTTCGATATTTAAAATAATTACAAAATTTTCCTTTTAAAAAGTTCGGTATTTACGAAATTTCGTAAATGGTAAAAAATTAACGAATCGATTTCCGAAACAATAACGAATCGATTCGTTAATGGCGGACGCGACCGCGAAATACGCTAAAAAACCTCCAAAAACTTCTGAAGCTTCCCTCTCCCTCTGTTCTTGACTGTTGGTGTGATATTATAATTTTTTTTCACTAATTAAACCATAAAACTGGCCCAGACATGCGGAAATAATAACGAAACGACCTCTGAACAATAACGAAACGAATACAATAACGAAATACGAAGCATTTACAAAACGTTTAAAAATTCGTTTTTTTTTATGATTGCTCCAGAATGGTTCGTTATCGTTTTGTAAATGGAAAAATTAACGAATTATTAACGAATTACGAATTAACGAAACGAAACCGCCCAGGCCTATTATCTAGATCACTTCCTCTAATCGGCCCCGGAATGAACAGCCACAGACCCCTACCTAATATTATTGTTGCCTGCCATTGCACTTAATTTCCAGGACCCCTAGAATTTTTGGGCTTGCACAAATCTTGGCCCACCCTTTTAAATTTTTAAATTGCCTTGAACAGGCAGGATTACTTTTAATATATATGTGTTCTGGCGACAATTTTTATGCTTATATTTTGTTTTGTTAATCTTACGGTTATGTTGTTTTTTACTTTGTATGTTTTGTGATGTTACCTGGAAACTGCTCTGAGTCCCCTAGGGGAGATGGAGTGGGATATAAATAAAGTTTTATTTTTTATTATTATGGTATCCTTGAAGTGATACAATAATAATAAAAAATAAAAATAAAACTTTATTTATTTATTATTATGGTATCCTTGAAGTGTGGAAGGCAAAAGGAAGAGGGGCTGACCAAGGGCAAGATGGATGGATGGCATCCTTGAAGTGACTGGACTGACCTTGAAGGAGCTGGGGGTGGTGACGGCCGACAGGGAGCTCTGGCGTGGGCTGGTCCATGAGGTCACGAAGAGTTGGAGACGACTGAACGAATGAACAACAACAATCCTTGAAGTGACTGGCTTGACTCTGAAGGAGCTGGGGGTGGTGACGGCCGACAGGGAGCTCTGGCGTGGGCTGGTCCGTGAGGTCACAAAGAGTCAGAAGTGACTGAACGAATAAACAAGTGGGCGGGGTAATGCAAATTCCACACCAATGGAGACAATAATCAACACTGGGATGCCTGTGGTGGAGGAAACACATAATATCTAGGATGAAATGGTCCCCATATGAAAGCTTTCACTTGGGTGGGGGGCAGTATGGTGTTTGTGGAGGACATTGGCAGGACTCTTGTATATGTTCATGGTGCTCGCTGTAACCTGCAGTGTCATTGGAGGGAGGGCCATTGGTGTCTCCTGAGTATTGGGAGCTATAGCTGTTTGTGGAGACAGGAGCTTGTTTGTGTATGTGGGTACCCCAGCCCCCCCCCCCCCCAACACACACACACATTTTCACTTTTAATTTGTGTATAGATGTAACCATGAGATATTACTTGTTCGAACTGTACTATTTGTCAATTTATTTTAAAGCAGTGCCAGACCAAGACATCGTTTTTAATCTGAAGCTGAAGTCTGCATCCACCAACAATCAACATTTTTGGACCCAATCCTGTCTTCATCCCCTGAGCCCTTCCCAGAAACAGGTACCTTCACTACATGGCAGGGATTGGACCTGCTTGTTGAACAAGTCCTGGCACATACACAAAAAAGATGGTAAGCCTTTCTGGCACGCACATTGTTCAGTGTGCATTTTCTATTTGTTCATTATAACAGAAAATGGAGTTTAAAAGAGATTAAGGGCTTTTAGTTTTATGGTTAACAAAGAAGTTGTTTTCTCCCCCCAAAGAGAGAAAGATTTTGCAAGACTGGGAAAATGCAAAGATATTTTGGCTGGGTTTTTTTTACCAGCAACCGGCAGCAGATTGAACACATTGCAGAGTTAATTGCTTCTTTTCAGGAGGAAGCGAAATGTCCATCAGGAGTGACAAGGACTTGCTATTTCCAGGTCATGAAATCTGCAAGTCAAAGGTGAAGAAATAGCTGCTCTTGCAGAGTGATAAGTTTTTCCCCTTACAATGTGTGCGCGTATGTGTGTATTCCTATCTTTTAAAGGAATGTTAGAATGTAGAAGGAAGCTACTTTCCCAAGATTTCTGGGAAGACGCAATTGCCAATCATTTTTGTATTTCTTCACTTTGAAATGTAATTGTGAGGTGCAGAAATTCAAAAACCAACCGAGCTAGTGCCGTTTTCCCCTTCTGCAGTCCATATGCAGTGTACGTGAAGCAGAGGAGACGTTCTGCAACTCCCTCTCCAAAACTGAATCAGGGTATGAGAAGACATTGAAATTGTAGGATATCAAAATAAATTAGGACTTTGGTTTCTTGTTGTGTGCCTTCAAGTTCAACAGTGACAAATGGAAGATACTCCACTTTGGCAGGAAAAACAAAATGCAAAGATACAGAATAGGGGATGCCTGGCTTGAGAGCAGTACGTGTGAAAAAGATCTTGGGAGTCCTCGTGGACAACAAGTTAAACATGAGCCAACAATGTGATGTGGCGGCAAAAAAAGCCAATGGGATTTTGGCCTGCATCAATAGGAGCATAGTGTCTAGATCTAGGGAAGTAACGCTACCCCTCTATTCTGCTTTGGTTAGACCACACCTGGAATATTGTGTCCAATTCTGGGCACCACAATTCAAGAGAGATATTGACAAGCTGGAATGTGTCCAGAGGAGGGCGACTAAAATGATCAAGGGTCTGGAGAACAAGCCCTATGAGGAGCGGCTTAAGGAGCTGGGCATGTTTAGCCTGAAGAAGAGAAGGCTGAGAGGAGATATGATAGCCATGTATAAATATGTGAGAGGAAACCACAGGGAGGAGGGAGCAAGCTTGTTTTCTGCTTCCTGGAGACTAGGACGCGGAACAATGGCTTCAAACTACAAGAGAGGAGATTCCATCTGAACATGAGGAAGAACTTCCTGACTGTGAGAGCCGTTCAGCAGTGGAACTCTCTGCCCCGGAGTGTGGTGGAGGCTCCTTCTTTGGAAGCTTTTAAACAGAGGCTGGATGGCCATCTGTCAGGGGTGATTTGAATGCAACATTCCTGCTTCTTGACAGGGGGTTGGACTGGATGGCCCATGAGGTCTCTTCCAACTCTTTGATTCTATGATTCTATGAAGTTGTTTCTTGCTTACATTGACCCTAAGGCAAACCTGTCATAGGGCTTTCCTTGGCAAGATTTGTTCAGAGGGTGATTTGCCTTTTTCTTCTTTTGAGAGAGTGTGACACGTCCAAGGCCAGTGACTATTTATTTACTAGGCCTGGGTAACAACGGAAAAATTTGTTTCTAAAAACGATTCGTTTTTTGGGGGTTTTTGCGTTTTGATATTTAAAAGAATTCCGAAATTTTCCTTAAAAAAAGTTCGATATTTACAAAATTTCGTAAATGGTAAAAAAAATTCAAAACAATAACGAAACAATAACGAATCGATTCGTTAATGGCGGCCGCGATCGCACAATACGCTAAAAAAACTTCTGAAGCTTCCCTCTCCCTCTGTTGTTGACTGTTGGTGTGATATTATATTCTTTTTTTTCACTAATTAAACAAAAAACAACTATAAAATTTGCCCCAGACATGCGGAAATAATAACGAAACGACCTCAAACCAATAACGAAACGAATACATAACGAAATACGAAGCATTTACGAAACAAATTGAAAAATTCGTTTCGTTTTTAAGTTGCTCCAGAATGGTTCGTTATCGCTTCGTTAACAAAAAAATGACGAATTTTTAACGAATTACGAATTAACGAAACGAAACCGCCCAGCCCTATTATTTACAGTAGTTATATTCCGCCCTTCTCATGCCGGAAGGGACTCAGGGTGGATCACAGAACACATATACGGCATAATGCCATTCTAGGATAGACAACTGTACATAGATAGAGGTATATATAGGCTTTCCCATCTTTGGCATTTTAGAGGCTGTGCTTGGTTCCGACCAATGGGGAGGGGGGTGCTGTTGCTCCACTTACCCTGCCAAAGAGCTTGACCAAGTTGACGGCATTTTTCTGGCATTTCCTTATGGGTGCCTTAAATAACACCCTGCTTAAGCGGTACCTATTTATCTAATCACATTGCTGTTTTTGAAACTGCTAGGTAGGCTAAAGCTGGGCTAAAGGCCAGGACTCATCCTGACCCGGGCTTCGAACTCTAAAACCTTTCAGTTGACAAGATTTATGAGGGTTGAATGAAAAGTAATGCCTCCACCTTCGTTACTTGGATTTGGATGGGAATGTTTTAGTAAATCAAACGCACAAATAATCCTTAGAATGGGCTCTTTAACCACCACTATTCACTTTTCCACATAATCACCAGACAATTAGATACATTTCTGTCAATGATGAACAAGTTTTCTGAAGCCGTCACGGAAGAAGTTGACACTGTTCCCACAACCAGTGTCTAACTGTTCTCTCAACATCTTCATCAGAAGCATAATGATAATGATGTCCCCACAGATCTTCTTTCATTATCGGGAACAGGTGGAAGTCAGATGGTGTTTAATCTGGATTGTATGGAGGATGTCATACGGTGGTGAGATCCAGTCTCTGAAGTTTCAAGTCTGTGTGCTTTCACTTCATTTCATTTCATCCTGGGTACCCATCGTGCACAGATCTTCCGATAGCCAAGCAAAGCAATAATGTGACCCACACATTCTTGTGAAATGCTGATTATGCTTGAAATTTCTCTCAGAGTGAAACAACGATCATCCTGAATCAATCTGTCAACCATTTGCTTGTGAAACTCGGTGATTGCTGTCACAGGACATCCAACTCTTTGTTTGTCACGCAGTCAGATGTTCCCACCTCAACATCTTTAAACTTACTTGCCCAACGACATGCAGTACTCACATCAACACACTCACCCTAAACAGCTTGCATTCTCTGATGAATCTCCTTTGGGATAACATCTTCTGCTGTCAAGAATTCAATGACTGCATGTTGCTTGAGTCGCATTGACCGGCCATCTGTGCAGGGTTCCATACTTCGCACTTTAACAACACAACCATTCAATGCTAAGGCTTCCCGCCAAAATGGAACTGTAGAGGAGAGTCTACTGAACAAGCCAGTATCTGCCACATACCAGTACTGCCATCTATTGAGGAGTTAGGAAGGTGGAGGCATTACTTTTCATTCAGCCCTCGTAATACAGCTGGCAGTCAATCTGCTGTGCTAAAGCCCGGCCCTTGACTGATAAAACAGTGTACAACTGCTATAACTTTGGGGTGCAATGTGCTAAAACATTGCACCCCAATGTTTTAGCATGCTGCATTATCACTGGATGTCTGCGCCCTACACCACTGAAGAAAATATAAGGTTTAGCCGGTGTTGCACCACCTGACATCCTCCTGGAAGTAGCCGCCAATAATGAAAAGACCAAGGCAGTGGCATCTCCGGCCCATCCTCTGTTCGGCTATCAGCCAGCATGCCAATGCCTTAAATCAAGAAACAGTTTTCTAAGATCTAAAGAGATACTTGTACCTGCTGTGCTAAAGCCCAGCTAAGTGAGGACAAATTGCCCAGCAAGTTTGCGGCAATTGAGGTAAGATGAGGAGAAAGAAGTGGAGAGAGAAGTTGGGATGTTTTAAAAGCAGTTGACGATATGGGACTACAGTTGTAGGCTATGTCATCCTATTGGGAAGGTTGCAGGATATGCCATCCTATTGCTGCATCCTTTCCTTCAACAAGGACTATATATTTTTTTGTTTTTGTTCATTCGTTCAGTAGTTTTCCAACTCTTCGTGACCTCATGGACCAGCCCACTCCCTATGAGGCGAAACCTCCCCCAGCTCCTTCAGAGTCAAGCCAGTCACTTCAAGGATGCCATCCATCCATCTTGCCCTTGGTCGGCCCCTCTTCCTTTTTCCTTCCATTTTCCCCAGCATCATTGTCTTCTCTAAGCTTTCCTTTCTTCTCATGACGTGGCCAAAGTAGGACAAACTTTGTCTCTAATATCCTTCCCTCTAATGAGTTCTTGGGCTTTATTTCCTGAAGTATGGACTGGTTGGGTCTTCTCGCAGTCCAAGGCACTCTCAGAACTTTCCTCCAACACCACAGTTCAAAAGCATCTCTCTTCCTTCACTCAGCCTTCTTTATGGTCCAGTTCTCACATCCGTAGGTTACTACAGGGAATACCATTGCTTTAACTATGCAGATCTTTGTTGCCAGTGTGATGTCTCTACTCTTCACTATTTTATCGAGATTGGACATTGCTCTTCTCCCAAGAAGTAAGCGTCTCCTGATTTCCTGGCTGCAGTCTGCGTCTGCAGTAATCTAGAAATACAAAGTCTGTCTCTGCCTCCACGTTTTCTTCCTCTATTTCCCAGTTGTCAATCATTCTTGTTGCCATAATCTTGGTTTTTTTTTTTATATGTTTAGCTGCAACCCAGCTTTTGTGCTTTCTTCTTTCACCTTGATTAGAAGGCTCCTCAGCTCCTCCTTGCTTTCAGCCATGGTGTCATCTGCATATCTAAGGTTGTTAATTTTTCTTCCAGCAATTTTCTCCCCAGCCTTGCATTCATGAAGCCCCGCACATCGCATGATGTGTTCTGCATACAAGTTGAATAGGTTGGGAGAGAGTATACAACCCTGCCGTATGCCTTTCCCAATCTTGAACCAGTCTGTTGTTCCGTGGTCAGTTCTGACTGTTGCTACTTGGTCCTTGTACAGATTCCTCAGGAGAGAGACAACGTGACTTGGTATGCCCATACCACCAAGAACTTGCCACCATTTATTATGATCCACACAGTCAAAGGCTATAGACTAGTCAATAAAACAGAAATAGATGTTTTTCCGAAACTCCCTGCCTTTCTCCATTATCCAGCGGATACTGGTAATGTGGTCTCTCCTTCCTCTGCCTTTTCTAAACCCAGTTTGTACATCTGGCAACTCTCTCTCCATGTCTTGCTGGAGTCTTCCTTGCAGGATCTTAAGCATTACCTTACTGGCATGAGAAATAAGGGACACTGTACAGAAGTTTAAGCAGTCTTTAGCATTTTCCTTTTTTGGTATGGGGATATAAGAATGGGGATATAAAGGACTATATTATGGTTCCCAAAAGTCCAGAATCTACTGGTGAGCAAACTTGGCCAAAGTGCAGCCAGTGTGTCGTGGTAAGAGGCATTTTTCTCTCTGAATCAGGTAATGTGACAGGCACATAACTCTTTTTTGGATGAATAGATTCCTTAATCTACAATTTTTACAGCCCTATTTATATCTAAATATGCTCCTCATATATACACATATAACAGCAGCAAAGTCATTTCTTCATAAATCCAATATCCTGCTGTGGTGAGAGAGTGAAAACATGATCTATGTAAGGCTGGTGGGGTTTCCCCCTTCATCTAAAAAATTATGGCATGATTCATTAATCCCCTCTTCTGTTGCCGCTCCCGACACAGCAACATGTAATGTTTTTATCATCCACTCCATGTGTCAAAACTTCTGCAAAGTCATTCCAAGAACAGGCCTATTAGACTAGGCCAGTAAATGCGATGTTTTTAGATAAATATTAATTTTTAAGGTTGTAATCTTAACCCCTTTTACCTAAGAGTAAATCCCATGAATTCTCGAGTAGACATAAATAGGATTACATTCACATTACAGAATAACAGCTTTTAAAGTTGTTGTTGCAAGGAAGCCTTCTGTGTCAAAGGAAAAGGGAAGAAACATAGCTCTTTGGGGGATTCATACTTCTCTTGAACTGCAATATCGTGCACGCTTATTTGGCATTAAGTCTCACTGAAACCATAACATAAAACTAGATTACTGTAATACGCTGTGCACAGAGCTGTTTCAAAGCCAGTTCAGAAACTTCACTTGGAGCAGAATTCAGCCACAAGAATTTTTGTGGACGCCAGGTAATTGGACCACACTGTACCAGCTATATTGGCTATCATTTTCCTCCTGGGCCTAATTTAAAATGCAAGTTTGGGCCTGTAAATCCACTTTAACTAAAATGCAAGCTATACATATATAAATTCTCATTTTTGTGGACCTTATGGCAGCCTATGACACGGTGCAACATAGAAAAATGCTATAAGGGGAGATATGCCCAGTTAAATGCGCAATTCCAGAGGTTAGCCAGAAGAGATAAGGAACTATTTTTAAATAAGCAATGCATGGAAGTGGAAGAAGACAACAGAATAGGAAAGACAAGAGACCTTTTCCAGAAAATTAGAAACATTGGAGGTAAATTTCAGGCAAAAATTGGTATGATAAGAAACAAAGATGGCAGGGACCTAACAGAAGCTCAAGAGATCAAGAGAAGGTGGCGAGACTATACAGAAGATCTGTATAGGAAGGATAATAATATCGAGGATAGTTTTGACAGTGTGGTGAATGAATTAGAACCAGACATCCTGAGGAGTGAGGTTGAATGGGCCTTAAGAAGCATTGCTAACAACAAGGCAGCAGGAGACGACGGGATCCCAGCTGAACTGTTTAAAATCTTAAAAGATGATGCTGTCAAGGTGATGCATGCCATATGCCAGCAAATATGGAAAACACAAGAATGGCCATCAGACTGGAAAAAATCAACTTCTATCCCCATACCAAAAAAGGGAAATGCGAAAGACTGCTCCAACTTCCGTACAGTGGCCCTTATTTCTCATGCCAGTAAGGTAATGCTCAAGATCCTGCAAGGAAGACTCCAGCAATACATGGAGCGAGAGTTGCCAGATGTTCAAGCTGGGTTTAGAAAAGGCAGAGGAACGAGAGACCAGATTGCCAATATCCGCTGGATAATGGAGAAAGGCAGGGAGTTTCAGAAAAACATCTACTTTCTGCTTCATTGACTATTCTAAAGCCTTTGACTGTGTGGATCATAATAAATTGTGGCAAGTCCTTGGTGGGATGGGCACCCCAAGCCCCCTTGTCCCTCTCCTGAGGAATCTGTACAAGGACCAAGTAGCAACAGTAAGAACTGACCACGGAACAACAGACTGGTTCAAGATTGGGAAAGGCGTACGGCAAGGCTGCATACTCTCACCCAACCTTTTTAACTTGTATGCAGAACACATCATGCGATGTGTGGGGCTGGATGAATGCAAAGCTGGGGTGAAAATTGCTGGAAGAAACATTAACAACCTCAGATATGCAGATGACACCACTCTGATGGCCGAAAGCGAGGAGGAGCTGAGGAGCCTTCTAATCAAGGTGAAAGAAGAAAGCGCAAGAGCCGGGTTGCAGCTAAACATCAAAAAACCAAGATTATGGCAACAAGAATGATTGACAACTGGGAAATAGAGGGAGAAAACGTGGAGGCCGTGACAGACTTTGTATTTCTAGGTGCAAAGATTACTGCAGATGCAGACTGTGGCCAGGAAATCAGAAGACGCTTACTTCTTGTGAGGAGAGCAATGTCCAGTCTCGATAAAATAGTAAAGAGTAGAGACATCACACTGGCAACAAAGATCCGCCTTGTCAAAGCCATGGTATTCCCTGTAGTAACCTACGGATGTGAGAGCTGGACCTTAGGGAAGGCTGAGCGAAGGAAGATAGATGCTTTTGAACTGTGGTGTTGGAGGAAAGTTCTGAGAGTGCCTTGGACTGCGAGAAGATCCAACCAGTCCATCCTCCAGGAAATAAAGCCCGACTGCTCACTGGAGGGAAGGATACTAGAGACAAAGTTGAAGTACTTTGGCCACATCATGAGGAGACAGGAAAGCCTAGAGAAGACAATTATGCTGGGGAAAGTGGAAGGAAAAAGGAAGAGGGGCCGACCAAGGGCAAGATGGATGGATGGCAGCCTTGAAGTGACTGGACTGACCTTGAAGGAGCTGGGGGTGGTGACGGCCGACAGGGAGCTCTGGCGTGGGCTGGTCCATGAGGTCACGAAGAGTCGGAGACGACTGAACGAATGAACAACAACAACATATAAAGTCTACCCTATTACCCGGGACTATTATTTTACAAAAACTATCCAGACCTTCCTAGAAAACAGCAGCTTCTATGTGGAGTTTCAAGACCGGAAAAGTAGATGGAGGAAGCAAAAGGATGGTTTATCTCAAGGTAGCGTTCTTGCACCGGACCTTGTTGAACATCTTTAGTAATGAACAGCCACAGCCACCACCCACAAAGAGCAAACACAAGCAAAATAATGTATTGTCAAAGGCTTTCATGGTTGGAGTCACTGGGTTGTTGTAGGTTTTTTGCGCTATATGGCCATGTTCTAGAAGCATTCTCTCCTGACGTTTCACCCACATCTAGTGGCAGGCATACTCAGAGGTTGTGAGGTCTGTTGGAAACTTGGCCAGTGAGGACATTCCACAGATATATGAACCCCACGTGCCTTGTTTGCCTGCAAAAAAACATTTACCATTGTGATTTATGTACTATAGGGGTGCAGACTATTGAGCTATCTGCTTCCCTTCAGTACTACGACTTGTAGTGGATTTGTGTTTGTTGCAATTCTGGGAATCATAGAATCAAAGAGTTGGAAGAGACCTCATGGGCCATCCAGTCCAACCCCCTGCCAAGAAGCAGGAATATTGCATTCAAATCACCCCTGACAGATGGCCATCCAGCCTCTGCTTAAAAGCTTCCAAGGAAGGAGCCTCCACCACACTCTGGGGCAGAGAGTTCCACTGCTGAATGACTCTCACAGTCAGGAAGTTCTTCCTAATGTTCAGATGGAATCTCCTCTCTTGCAGTTTGAAGCCATTGTTCCGTGTCCTAGTCTCCAAGAAAGCAGAAAATCCATTGTCTTTTGTGGAAGGACGGTACCCAGGGGACGCCATGATGTTTTTGATGTTTTACCATCCTTGTGGGGGGCTTCTCTCATGGTCCCACATAGGGAGCTTGGGCTCACAGAGGGAGCTCATCCATGCTCTCAACCCACTGTGCCAGTGGGGGCTCCTAATCCAATGGATTTGATAGGAGAGTGAAAGCATTTGCCTGGATTGATCTAACCACAAGGGATCTGAAGCTGCTGAATTCAAAATCTGTGCCCTGGATTGATCCGAGCCCCTTCTACACTGCCATATGAAATCCAGATTATCTGCTTTGACTCGGATTGTATGGCAATGTAGAAGATGAGCCAGATTTTATTTATTTGCACGAAAAAGGCCAGCCATGTTAAGGAACGATTCCAAAACAAAACAAAACAGGCAATACCCACAAGTTAAGACAGGAATGAGGCTGAATAAAAATGGTGGGCTGACAATGATATTAATATTCTATGTATGCATTAGATGCAGGATATATAAACATGAAATGCAGAGCCTTAGAACAAAACATTACATTTATATTGTGTTAGACCTTATCTCTCCCTCCCTCTTGCTCTCTCTCGGGATATCTGATACAGAAAGAAAAACAAATCAAATCACAAGGAATAAGGAGATATTGTTGTTCCCTTGACCTCGGTTAGCTTATTCCCAAAAAGTTATTATGTATCATCATTCAACTTCCCAAATGTAATTTATCCATTATCTGCATCTCTGTTGTGTTTTTCTCTGTACTTTGCAAGGAAGGGCTTACAAAGCCGTCCTCGCTCATTATGAGTTGTACCTGTGAAGGTGTCATGAGGCTGGGTGAAGCAATCGAAGTCCTGGGGCAGAAGCCAAGGCAGAGTCCTTTCGTGCACATTGCTGAGCAAGAGCGGTGGCCTGAAAATAACATAAATACATCCATGAGGAAATACACCCTCAACCTTAGTCTACATATTTTATGTCAATTACTTGAATAGCCAGCTAATACCTCCCAACAAAGAATTCCCCCAAGCAGGAAACAGTCAGGCCTTGAAGCTGCAAGGGCATTCAGTGCTAATCAAGGTGGTCAATTACAACATTCACACTTGCCTCAAACAGACAAGAGTTCTTTTTCCCACTCTGGACATTCCACAGATATACGAGGGTTGAATGAAAAGTAATGCCTCCACCTTCCTAACTCCCCAACAGATGGCAGTACTGGTATGCGGCAGGTATTGGCTTGTTCAGTAGACTCTCCTCTACAGTTCCATTTTGGCGGGAGCCTTAGCGTTGAATGGTTTTGTTGTTAAAGTCCAAAGTATGGAACCCTGCGCAAACGGCCGGTCAATGCGACTTAAGCAACGTGCAGTCATTGAATTCTTATTGCTTTGTTGTTTTTACTGATGTGTTGTTGGACTTGGCCTCATGTAAGCTGCCCCGGGTCCCCTTGGGGAGATGGTGGCGGGGTATAAATAAAGTATTATTATTATTATTATTATTATTATTATTATTATTATTGACAGTTTTTGCGGGAAGCCTTAGCATTGAACGTTGTGTTGTTAAAGTGCAAAGTATAGAACCCTGTGCAGACGGTAGGTCAATGTGACTTAAGCAATATGCAGTCATTGAATTCTTGACAGCAGAAGGTGTCACCCCAAAGGAGATTCATCAGAGAATGCAAGCTGTTTGGTGATTGTGTTGATGTGAGTACTCTGTGTCGTTGGGCTAGTAAATTTAAAGATGTTGAGGTGGGAACACCTGACTTGTGTGACAAAGAGTTGGACATCCTGTGACAGCAACCACAGTTTCACAAGCAACAGGTTGACAGATTGATTCAGGACGATTGTCGTATCACACAGAGAGAAATTTCAAGCATAATCGACATTTTACAAGAACATGTGGGTCACATTATTGCTTTGCTTGGCTATCAGGATGGGTACCCAGGATGCTGATGCTTGAAATGAAAACACAGACTTGAAACTTCAGAGACTGGATCTCACCGCCGTATGACACCGTCTGACTTCCATCTGTTCCCGATAATGAAAGAGGATCTGCGGGGACATCATTATGCTTCTGATGAAGATGTTGAGAGAACTGTGCGGAAACAGAGTGTCGACTTCTTTAGTGACGGCTTCAGAAAACTTGTTCATCATTGGTGGAAACGTATCCAATTATCTGGTGATTATGTGGAAAAGTGAACAGTGGTAGTTCAAGAGCACATTCTAAGGATTATTTCTGCGTTTGATTTATTAAAGTATTCGCATCCAAACCCAAGTAACGAAGGTGGAGGCATTACTTTTCATTCAACCCTGATATAAACCTCACTTGCCTTGTTTACAACAGACCTCACAACCAGTGGGGATGCCTGCCATAGATGTGGGTGAAACGTCAGGAGAGAATGCTTCTGTAACATGGCCAAACTCACAGTAACCCAGTGATTCTGGCTACTAAAGCCTTCGAAAACATTTTAATAGCTGCTGTTGTCTTAATGAGTTTCAACTCCGCTGGGCCGGCCACGTTGTCCGGATGCCTGACCACCGCCTCCCAAAGCAGTTGCTCTACTCTGAACTTAAGAATGGAAAACGGAACGTTGGTGGGCAGGAAAAGAGATTTAAAGATGGGCTCAAAGCCAACCTTAAAATCTCTGGCATAGACACTGAGAACTGGGAAGCCCTGGCCCTTGACCACTCCAGCTGGAGGTCAGCTGTGACCAGCAGTGCTACAGAATTCAAGGAGGCACGAGTGGAGGGCGAAAGAGAGAAACGTGCCAGGAGGAAGGCCCGTCAAGCCAACCCCGACCGGGATCGCCTTCCACCTGGAAACCAATGCCCTCACTGTGAGAGAAGATGCGGGTCAAGAATAGGGCTCCACAACCACCTACGAACCCACAAGGAAACGCATAATGGAAGACCATCTTACTCGTCCAACGAGGGATCGCCTAAGTAATTGCTGAATTGTTTTTAATTTGCTTTGGTTCTGTATTGTTATATTGTGTGTTGAGGCCTTGGCCTTTGTAAGCCGCATCGAGTCCTTCGGGAGATGCTAGCGGGGTACAAATAAAGTTTAATAATAATAATAATAATAATAATAATAATAATAATAATAAGTAAATAAGTAAGTAAGTTGTTTTGACATTTATCAGATTCTATAGTACTTTGAATGTTTGCATTGCTTTGTTTTAATGGAAAGAAGCTAGATATAAATAAAACAAGTAAATAATAAAATATAATCAATAAAAAGAGATACGCAATTATTCCTCTCCCCTAAAAAAATTAATGTCAAGATATTGCAGGAAAGAAGAGACAGAAGAAGACTAAAAGACCATCAATGAGGAAACACAACATAATTGAGACACAAAGCTTGTGGAAATTAACTTTTAAAATATTGATTCAAGAGAACAAAGACTTTAGATGGAAGACAAAATATCTATAAGAGGGATATGGGGGGGGGGGCAGGACGAAAACTGGAGCGTTGGCAGTTTGATTCAAAGCTTGCGTGAGTCAGCGACACGAGAGGCAGCCTCAATTTGATAAGCAGATGAGTGAAAATTTTGCATGCGAGGACGGTACTGATGGAGGAAATATCGAGGGGAATGGCAAGAGATGGGAAGGCGACAGAAACAGCTGCGCACAAGGAGAGATGCAGGAGGTGTGATGGAAAAGAGAAGGTCATTGTGATCCATGAAAGTCTCGAAAGAAAAGAGAAAAGTGGAGGATTGCTGGGGAGACCAGATGTTTCTATGCCAAGACAATGATAGAACAGTAATTACAGAGAGATGGAGCACCCTTCAGATGCCCGAAGGTGGGGGCAGGACAGTGGCAGGGCAAAGCGGAGAGCTGTTTGTCTGGAGGCCCCCGGTAAAGGATGTAGCAATAAGCACACCGCTCTGGCTATTTATTACAGGAGCGATGGGCAAACAGAGGGAAATGGACACTTCTCTACATAAATGAAGACATAATAGCATGATTAGTATTAGCACGATGAGCAAAAGGACCCATCGGGGTTGGAAGACAGGGGATGGATTAAAAGGGCGGGAGACGGTCTTCTGTCCCCTGGTCTCCAACCTCCATGGGCCCTTCTGCTTTTTGCAGTAATAGTAATAATGCTATTCTGTCTTCATTAATTTCTGTATAATAAAAGTTTATTCATCTCTATTCGCCCTCCGCACCACCCTTGTTCTCATGGGACCTTGTAATACATTTATCCAAATTCTCCATTGAGGAAGACTAAGAATGGCTCTTCTAGACAATCTAATTAATGCTGTTTGACACCACTTGAACTGGCATAGTTCCATAGTTGGATTTGTAGTTTGGTAAGGCATCAGCAGTGGTAGGGAAAACTACATAGGGACCACCAAACGCAGCGTTGCCCAAACACAAATCAAGGAACATGAAAGGCACTGCAGACTACTTCAACCTGAGAAGTCAGCCATAGCAGAGCACCTGATGAACCAACCTGGACACAGCATATTATTTGAGAACACAGAAATGCTGGACCACTCTAACAACCACCATGTCAGACTACACAGAGAAGCCATTGAAATCCACAAGCATGTGGACAATTTCAACAGAAAGGAGGAAACATGAAAATGAACAAAATCTGGCTACCAGTATTAAAAAACTCTAAAATTACAACAACAAAACAGCAGAGAGGAAACAACCAGGCACATCTTAACACCTCTCAACAGAACATTTTCCCAGGCTCAGCCAGGCCTTCAAATGCTAATGAAGGTGGTCAGCTGAAACACTCACACCTAGCTTCAGCAGAGAGCTCTTTGCCCCACCCCAGTCATTCCACAGATATATAAACCCATTTTCCTATTTCCAACAGACCTCACTACCTCTGAGGATGCTTGCCATAGATGCAGGCGAAACGTCAGGAGAAATGTCTCTAGAACATGGCCCTATAGCCCGAAAAACCTACAAGAACCTAATGTAATGTTCGTTTGTGGGATTAACATTACTCAAAAACCACTGGACGAATTGACACCAAATTTGGACAGCATACACCTAACAACCCAATGTATGTCCTCCACTCAAAAAATTGATTTTGTCATTTGGGAGTTGTAGTTGCTAGGATTTATAGTTCACCTACAATCAAAGAGCATTCAGAACTCCACCAATGATGGAATTGAACCAAATGTGGCACACAAAACTCCCATGACCAACAGAAAACACTAGAAGGGTTTGGTGGGCATTGACCTTGATTTTAGGAGTTGTAGTTCACCTACATCCAGAGAGCACTGTGGACTCAAGCAATGATGGATCTGGACCAAACTTGGCACAAATATTCCATATGCCGAAATATGAACACAGATGAAGTTTGGGGGAAATAGACCTTGAAAATTGGAAGTAGCATTTACTGGGATTTATAGTTCACCTACAATCAAAGAGCATTCTGAACTCCACCAATGATGGAATTGAACCAAACTTGGCACACAGAACTCCCATGACCAACAGAAAATACTAGAAGGGTTTGGTGGGCATTGACCTTGAGTTTGGGAGTTGTAGTTCACCTACATCCAGAGAGCACTGTGGACTCAAACAATGATGGATCTGGACCAAACTTGGCACAAATATTCCATATGCCCAAATATGAACACAGATGAAGTTTGGGGAAATAGACCTTGACATTTGGGAGTTGTAGTTACTGGGATTTATAGTTCACCTACAATCAAAGAGCATTCTGAACCCCACAAACGACAGAATTGGGCTAAACTTCCCACACAGAACCCCCAGGACCAACAGAAAATACTTAAGGCCATCCAATCCAACTCCCTTCACCAGGGCAAGAAAACATAATCAAAGTCCTCCTGACAAAGAGCCATCCAGCCATAGATATAGATAGATAGATATGAATCACACACAGAGAGATATAGTATCCTAGATTTGAAAGGGGCCCCTAAAGAGGGACAATTATATGTTGCATGTTCCAGAGTAGGCAAACCAGACAATCTCCACATCAACATTGACAAAGAAACAACAAGACATACTGTTTACCCACAAGCATAAAGAAATTACATATATTAGAAACACTTTCTAATTACTTTATTTTCCAGATCAACAGACTGGCCCACAGCAATGTGTGGCAGGGGGCAGCTAGTTATCTATATAAATAAAAATGTAATGTTTGTTTGTGGGATTAACATAACTCAAAAACCACTGGTCAAATTTACACTAAATTTGGACACAAGACACCTATCAGGCCAACGAGTGACCATCACTCATAGAAACACTGAAAAACACAGCAGAAGGGGCTTAAAAAGGCAAAAAGATGCTACAGCGCATGCGGAAAAACAACTCTCCCTGGCAAACAACACACACAAAAGCATATCCACACTCTCTTCTGGACTACAGCTCCCAGCATTCCCCTAGACCAGGCTCTTTAGGAGAGGAGGATGATCCAAATGCACTGCTTCCAAGATGCAAGCGTTCTTCTCCTTAGATTTCTTTGAGAACATCCCAGTCCCTGCATATTTCCATGTCCCTATTCCTGGACTGCAACTCCCAGCAATCCTCCAGATAGGTTAGATAGAGATAGGTAGGTAGGTAGGTCTGTCAGGAGAACTGCTGGGAGTTGCAGTGCAAGAATAGGTAGAGAAGGAAGAAAGGGGAGAAAGAGGAAGGGAAAGAAAAAGTGGGGGGTGGGGAAGGAAGGGAAGAAGAAGAGAAGCAAGGATGGAAGGAAGGAAAGAAAAAAGGGAAGGAAGGAGAGAAAGAAGAGAAAGAGGGAGGGAAGGTTGGCTACAGCAACACGTGGCGGGTACAGCTAGTCCATATAAATAAAATTCCAATGTTTGTTTGTGGGATTAACATAACGCAAAAACCACTGGACGATTGACACCAAATTTGGACACAATATACTTATTAGGCCTATGAGTGACCATCAATCATAAAACACTGAAAAACACAGTGGAGAAGATTTTAAAAGCCAAAAAAAAAAACCCATTACAACACATGCATAAAACCACATATATACACACACAAGATGTATATACATAGACTGGGCCACAGCAACGCATGTCAGGGGGTGGCTAGTAAATAATAACAACAACAATAACAATCATAATCATAATAAACTTTGGGTTGTTGTAGGTTTTTTGAGCTATATGGCCGTGTTCTAGAAGCATTCTCTCTTGACGTTTCGTCTGCATCTGTGGCAAGCATCCTCAGATGCTTCTGAGGATGCTTGCCACAGATGCAGGTAAAACGTCCAGAGTGGATTACAGTATACACATATACAGTATACACATATACATTCAATGAATAACAATGACATACAATACACAGGCAAAGGCCTTCCCCTTTTTCATCTCTGGCATTTGGAGGCAATGCTCAACTACATCCATGAGGATGTGCTCTTGTTCCATTTTTCCATGTCGAGGAGCCTATTGTCCATAGAAATCTCAGTGCTGCCAGCATGTCTGCATGGGGCACCCTTTTACCTCCCCACCAAGACGGTACTTATTGATCTACTCACATTGCATGCTTTCGAACTGCTAGGTTGGCCTAAGCTAGAGCTAACAGTGGGAGCTCACCCCGACTCATGGCTTCAAACTGCCACCCCTCCAGTTAGCAGATTTCCTGCAGCTAGTGGTTCAACCCGCAGTGCTACCCCTAAAAAAATAAATAATCCCCATTCTCCGAATAGAGCTGCAAAAGCTTAGGTTGTCTTGGGAGAACCTAAAAGAAGTGCCTACTTTATCTGCTGAAATGCTACTTCTGGACTTTTTGAATTGTTTGGGTGATAAAATGGCAGAGGTGGCTCTTTGGTGCTTCCCCTCAAAGTAACGCTGTGAGAGTAAAGGGAATTGGTGCTTCTTTTAGGTTCTCCCAAGATGTACTTCATTTTGGTCTTTTATCACCCTATGCAGAGATAAAAGTTAAGGTACAATGAGAACTCTTATCCAAAAAGGAACCACCTGCTTCTCTGAGGAGAGTGGCAAAAGGCCTTTTTGAATACTTGGGAGGGAAAATTATAGCGGTGGTGTTCAAAAGTAGTTGAGATGGCCCTGGTGCTTTTGCCTCTTTGTGAAATGAAGTTATCTATCACTCATATCTTCATAAAGCTCTGGAGAGGCTTATCCTGCACAGAATTATGGAAAAAATAGACCAATTTATGATCCCAGAGCAAGCTCGTAGTCCTCCAAGTGTAGTTCTTGGCAGTGGGTCCGTAGGTGACTGTGAAGCCCAATTCTTGATCCGCATCTTCTCCTGCAGTGAGGGCATCAGTTTCTAGGTGGAAGGCGGTCCTAGTCGGGGTTGCCTTGATGCACCTTCCTCTTGGCATGTTTCTCTCTTTCACCCTCCATTCGTGCCTCGAATTCTACAGCACTGCTGGTCACAGCTGACCTCCACTGGAGCGCTTCCGTTCTCAGTGTCTATGCCAGAATTTTAAGGTTGGCTTTGAGCCCATCTTTAAATCTCTTTTCCTGACTTCAAACATTTGGTTTTCTGTTCTTGAGTTCAGAATAGAGCAACTGCTTTGGGAAACAGTGGTCGGGCATCCGGACAACGTGGCCGGTCCAGCGGAGTTGATGGCGGAAGACCGTCGCTTAGCTGCTGGTGGTCTTTGCTTCTTCCAGCACGATGACATTTCCCAGCTTGTCTTCCCAAGAGATTTGCAGGATTTTTTGGAGACAGCGCTGATGGAATCGTTCCAGGAGTTGCATGTGACGTCTGTAGACTGTCCACGTCTCACAGGGTTGGAAGGACAATAGCTTTATAAAAAAGCACGTTGGTATTCCTGAGGATGTCCCGGTCCTCAAACACTCTCTGCTTCATTCAGAAGAATGCTGCACTCGCAGAGCTCAGGCAGTGTTGAATTTCAGTGTCAATGTTGTCTTTTGTGGTGAGGTGGCTGCCAAGGTAGCGGAAATGGTCAACATTTTCTAATGTTATACCATTAAGTTGTATTTCTGGCATTGGAGACAGATTGGAGAGAAAGGGAAAAGCTGCACATCACAAGTGCTGGACCTGACTTAGCACATAGAAGATGATTTTGACAGACAGCAGATTACAGGAGCTGTCTTCATTGACCCGTCAGCATCTTACAATACTGTAAAATCATCGCCTTCTCTTGAGAAGAATGTATAATATCACAAAGGATGACCACTTCACCCGCTTCATAGGATGGCAAAAACAGAAGAACGGCCTGCCTCAGGAGAGCGTGCTTGCTCCATCAATGTTTAACATTTTTAATAAATGATCAGCCACTGCCGGAAGGGACAGAGTTTAATCTATGCTGATGATCGCGACATCACCACTCATGCAGGGAGCTTTGAAATGGTTGAACAGAAGCTCTGACAAGCACCTCGAGTTCTGAGGATTACCTAGGAAGGAATCCCAGCAGAGCATTGCAGCACAACAAAATAGCTGGAGTTACCCTGGACCGTGCTCTGACTTACAAGAAGCACTGCTTGAATATCAAGCAAAAGTGGGTGCTAGAAATAATATCATACGAAAGCTCACTGGCACAACCTAGGGATCACAACCAGATACAGTGAAGACATCTGCCCTTGCTACTCTGCTGTTGAATACACCTGCCCAGTGTGGAAAATATCTAACCACGTTAAAACAGTGGATGTGGCTCTTAATGAGACATGCCTCATTATCACTAGATGTCTATGCCCTACACCGCTGAAATTGTACTGTTTAGCTGGTATTGCACCACCTGACATCTGTTGGGAAGTAGCAGCCAGCAATGAAAGGACCAAGGTACTGACATCTTCAGCCCATCCTCTGTTCAGACATCAGCCAGCATGCCTTAAATCAAGAAATAGCTTCCTAAGATCTACAGAAACACCTCAGCAAGCGAAAGTCCAAAAGTGGCAGGCTCAAATCTGGAACCTCAAATCAGTGGCTGATATCAGATAAGAAATTCTCTCCTGGGCACACAGAAGACTGGGTGACTTGGAAGGTACTGACCAAGCTGCGCTCTGGCACCACAATATGCAGAGCCAGTCTTAAGAAATGGGGCTACAAAGTGGGAGACCGCGACATGCGAGTGTGGAGAAGAACAAAGTGGTCTGAGCCCTGCCGCATGCACAATGGAGGACCTTTTTACAGCGACACCAGAGGTGCATGTGGCAGGGCTCAGACCGCATTTGTTCTTCTCCAAGTGGCCAGCTTTTGGCCAAAGGAAATTTAGTATAATGCCAAGTTTTAAACTTTGCTTGTGGTTTTTTCAATGTATTAAAAATAGAAATTATTAATTAGTTTTTGACACAATAAATAAAATAAATTAATGTGTTGTCGAAAGTTTCCATGACCAGGATCACTGGGTTGCTGTGGGTTTTCCGGGCCGTATGGGCATGTTCCAGAAGCATTCTCTCCTGACATTTCGCCCACATCTATGGCAGGCATCCTCAGAAATTGTGAAGTATATTGGAAACTAAGCAAAAGAATAACACTCTGAAAAAAGGGGAATTCCAGACATGGAACAATCAGGGCCAGCTTACACCTCCCAACACAGGATTCCCCCAGGTAGGAATCGGCCAGGTCTTGAAGCTGCAAGGCTTTGCGATGCTAATCAAGGTGATTAATTGCGACATTCACACCTGCCCCCAATAGGTAAGAGTTCTTTCTCCCACCCTGGACCTTCAACAGATATATAAACATCCCTTGTTTAGTTTCCAATATACCTCACAACCTCTGAGGATGCGAAATGTCAGGAGAGAATGCTTCTAGAACATGGCCAGACAGCCCAGAAAACCCACAACCACCCAAAATAAATAAATACCAAAACTCATAATTCTGGCCCCCCAAACCTGATCTCAGTTAACATTCAGAAAACACGTGCTTGCAAATCCAGTTTATGATCTCGTAACTTCTTCTGGACAAAATGTCACCTGTTATTTAGAAACACAAAATGAAATACAGACTCAATCACCCATCAGCATTGCTTCAATGTCAGAGTTGCACATATATGATTCATAGATATTATTTTGAAGAAGCAATAAAATCAACCAAAGATACTGGGTTGTTGTAAGTTTTTTGGGCTGTCTGATCATGTCCCAGAAGCATTTTCTCCTGATGTTTCGCCTGCCATAGATGCAGGTGAAACGTCAGGAGGGAATGCTTCTGGGACGTGGCCATACAGTCCAAAAAACTTACAGCAACCCAGTGATTCCGGCCATGAAAGCCTTAAACAATACATTCAACCAAAGATATTTTACTTTCTCTCAGAAGCTAAATGTAAAGTCTTCTGTAATGGTCATGCCTCAGGGATAGGTCATAACCCATCGTTCATCAGTGTTGCCAAGATGCCCTCATCCGAAGATCGTTGAACTACAAATGGGCCCTATTAACAAGTGGACAAGATAATGATGAAAACTGAACAATTTGCCAGCATGAGGAGAGGAAGAAAATACTAGCTTTGAGGCAGAATAGCATTTGAGATGTTTTTCTAAGTAGCAACAAATATTTGCTTGTTCTTCTTAATCAAAAGAAACAATTATCTTCGTTATAAAGCTTTAAAATATCTTCCTCTATTGAAGCACTGCAATGTTCATTTCAATTTATTTAATTAATCAATTAAATGGAAGACACTATTAAGTTGGAGAAGGGGAGAAAACCCTTTTAGTTGGTTGACAAACATACATGGAAAACAAAGGAAAGGGCATAATTTCCTCCCAGAAAGTCACATTACCTTAACAAATTGCCCATCACAACGCAAATCTTGCTGTTTGTGGGCTGTGGGTCAAGCCACACATTATGCTTAATGTGGAGCATAAAATATTTTTGTTTTTGACAATAGTTGAAACAAACACAGCTAAGTATTCATATCAAATACAAGTTGTTTTTGTCCGTGTCAGGAGCAACTTGAGAAACTGTGAGTTGCTTCTGGTGTGAGAGAATTGGCCATCTGAAAGGATGTTACCCAGGGGATGCCTGGATTTTTTACCATCCTGTGGGAGATTTCTCTCATGTCCCCGCATGGGAAGCTGGAGCTGACAGGCAGGAGCTCACCCCGCTCCCCTGATTTGAACTGTCGACCTTCCAGTCCGCAATCCTGCCTGCACAAGGGTTTAACCCATTGCACCACTGGGGGCTCCATTCACTCTGTGAAGGGCTAAGTTAACATTTCAGTCTATTTAGAAACAAACCTCTGTTCCATATCATTGAGATGCTTATTCATTTTGACTCAAATTAATTATTTTATGAGCAGCTTATAGGAATGTGTCTTATAACGTGGCATCTCTCTCTGCCCTGTTTTGCCATCTGTGTTAAAGAGGTATGCTAGGTATGTAGTTGTTGTTCATTGTTGTTCATTTGTTCAGTCGTCTCCGACTCTTCGTGACTTCATGGACCAGCCCATGCCAGAGCTCCGTGTCGGCCGTCACCACCCCCAGCTCCTTCAAGGTCAGTCCAGTCACTTCAAAGATGCCATCCATCCATCTTGCCCTTGGTCGGCCCCTCTTCCTTTTACCTTCCACTTTCCCCAGCATAATTGTCTTATGGTATGTCTTAAGGTAGAGGCATTTTGATTACATTGGGTGATCCCAAAATATTTCACACAATCAAGGGGAAAAAAAGATTTGAGACCCTGATTTCAGTCACTTAAATATATTTCAGAGAGTTAATATTTTAGAATTTGTTTCCCTGTGATAATAAGGTTTTTGTGTCAGGAGCGACTCGAAAAACTGCAAGTTGCTTCTGGTGTGAGAGAATTGGCCATCTGCAAAGACATTGCCCAGGGGACGCCCCAGTGTGGGAGGCTTCCCTCATGTTACCATCCTTGTGGGAGGCTTCCCTCATGTCCCCGCATGGGGAGCTGGAGCTGACAGAGGGAGCTCATCCACATTCTCCCCGGATTCGAACCTCCAACCTGTAAGACTTCAGTACCACTAGCGCAAGGGTTTAACCCCCTGCGCCACCAGTTACAATGTAGTTAAGCAACCAAAATTGTTACAAGTTACAATGTAATTAAACAACCAAAAATTAAAGCTTCCTAAAACAAACATTTAAAAGGAAACAAATAGAAAATCCAGCACATTATCATAGAATCATAGAATCAAAGAGTTGGAAGAGACCTCATGGGCCATCCAGTCCAACCGCCTGCCAAGAAGCAGGAATATTGCATTCAAATCACCCCTGACAGATGGCCATCCAGCCTCTGTTTAAAAGCTTCCAAAGAAGGAGTCTCCACCACACTCCGGGGCAGAGAGTTCCACTGCTGAACAGCTCTAAAATCAGTAAAGGCCTGTCAAAACAGACAGGTTCTGGTGGTGACCAGGGGAGCATTTGCAGTTAAATCTTATGCTCCAGCTGCGCCCGTACCTTGGGAAGTCTGATCTGGCCACTGTAGTACACGCTCTGGTTACATCTCGTATAGACTACTGCAGCGCGCTCTACATGGGGTTGCCTTTGAAGACTGTCTGGAAGCTCCAAATGATCCAACGAATGGCAGCCAGATTGCTAACAGGAGCGGTGCTCAGGGAGCATACAACTCCACTGCTGCGCTAGCTCCAATGGCTGCCAGTCTGCTACCGGGCACAATTCAAAGTGCTGGCTTTAGCCTATAAATCCCTAAACGGTTCTGGCCCAGCTTATCTATCCGAACGCATCTTCCCTTATGAACCATCTAGGACCTTAAGATCGTCTGAAGAGGGCCTACTCTCATTACCGCTTTAGTCACAAGCACATTTGGCGGAGATGAATGACAGGGCCTTCGCGATGGTGGCCTCTTGGTTATGGAACGCCCTCCCTATAGATTGGCCACCTCCTTGTAGTCTAATCGTTCCGTTGTCCTGTGTCAATTACTATGCATTTGCAAACGCTTGCTCAAAAAGCCATGTCTTGACTTTTTTCCGGAATGTTAAAAGGGAGGGGGCCAATCTAATATCTATAGAGAGGGCGTTCCATAGCTGAGGGGCCACCATCGAGAAGGCCCTTTCTTTCTGCCATCCTGGACATCATTCCACAGATATATAAACCCCACTTGCCTAGTTTCCAAAAGACCTTACAACCTCTGAAGATGCCTGCCATAGATGTGGCTGAAATGTCAGCAGAGAATGCTTCTTGAACATGGCCAAACCCACAGCAACCCAGTGATTCCGGCTATTAAAGCCTTCAAAAACATTTTAAAAGCTGGGTTGTTGTAGGCTTTTCCGGGCTATATGGCCATGTTCTGGAGGCAATTTTTCTCCTGACGTTTCGCCTGCATCTATGGCAAGCATCCTCAGAGGTAGTGAGGTCTGTTGGAAGTAGGAAAAATGGGTTTATATATCTGTGGAATGACCAGGATAATGTTTCAGCTGATCACCTTGATTTGCATTCAATGGCCTGGAAGCGCCTGGGGGGAATCTCTTGTTGAGAGTGATTTTCTGTGCCTGTTTGTTTCCCCTCTGTTGTTTTGCTGTTGTAATTTTAAAAGCTGCTTTTTTGGGGGGTCAGGAGCGACTTGAGAAACTTGAGAAACTGCAAGTCGCTTCTGATGTGAGAGAATTGGCCGTCTGCAAGGAGGTTGCCCAAATGTTTTGATGTTTTACCATCCTTGTGGGAGGCTTCTCTCATGTCCCCGCATAGGGAGCTGGAGCTGACAAAGGGAGCTTATCTGCACTCTCCCTGGAATTGAACCTTCAGTCCTGCCGGCACAAGGATTTAACTCACTGCGCCACCGGGGGCTCAGTGATGTGGCTGAAATGTCAGGAGAAAATGCTTCTGGAACATAGCCACAGACCTCACAACCTCTGAGGATGTTTGCCATAGGTGCAGGCGAAACGTCAGGAGAGAATGCTTCTAGAACATGGCCATATAGCCCAAAGAAACCTACAACAAAGCAGTGATTCCAGCAATGAAAGCCTTCGACAATACATAGCCAGACAGCCTGGAAAACTCACAGCAATCCAAAATTATTGTTTTTTTCTACTAAACCTGCATGTTCACTTCTATGTAACTTTATGTGTTCCTATGTATCCCTATGTTATCACTCTTCTGCTGGAAGTTTATTCCTTTTCTCCCTTATATTTAGTTACATTAAGTTGCACTTGGCCTTGTAAAGGAATTCTCTTGTGTTTCCTTCATTTTCTATGTTTTGTTGCTGTGGCAAAATTTACAATATGTGGTCTCAAAGACGTCTCCTCTTGTTTTTAGGCCTAATGATGGCAGTTTTGGGAAGCCGGCCATTTATTTGACAACACAGCCATAGAATCAGAATCCAAGAGTTGGAAGAGACCTCATGGGCCATCCCCATTCGGCCAAGAAACAGGAAAATTGCATTCAAAGCACCCCAACAGATGGCCATTCAGCCTCTGTTTCAAAGCTTCCAAGAAGGAGCCTCTACCACACTCTGGGGCAGAGAGTTCCACTGCTGAACAGCTCTCACAGTCAGGAAGTTAGAATCATAGAGTTAGAAGAGACCCTCATGGGCCACCCAGTCCAACCCCACTCTGCCAAGAAGCAAGAAAATTACATTTATAGCACCCCTGACAGATGGCTATCCAGCATCTCTTTCAAAGCTTCCAAAGAAGGAGCCTCCACCATACTCTGTGGCAGAGAGTTCCACTGCTGGACAGCTCTCACAGTCAGAAAGTTAGAATCATAGAGAGTTAGAAGAGACCTCGTGGGCCATCCAGTCCAACCCCATTCTGCCAAGAAGCAGGAAAATTGCATTTCAAAGCACCCACGACAGATGGCCATCCAGCCTGTTTCAAAGCCTCCAAAGACCGAGCCTCCACCACACTCCGGGGCAGAGAGTTCCACTGCTGAACAGCTCTCACCATCAGGAAGTTAGAATCATAGAGTTGGAACAGACCAGGTGGGCCATCCAGTCCAACTCCATTCCGCCAAGAAAGAAGGAGCCTCCACCACACTCCGGGGCAGAGAGTTCCACTGCTGAACGTCTCTCACAGTCAGGAAGTTCTTCCTAATGTTCAGATGGAATCTCCTTTCTTGTAGTTTGAAGCCATTGTTCTGCGTCCTAGTCTCCAGGGCAGCAGAAAACAAGCTTGCTCCCTCTATATGACTTCCTCTCACGTATTTATACATGGCTATCATGTCTTCTCTCAGCCTTCTCTTCTTCAGGCTAAACATGCCCAGCTCTTTAAACTGCTCCTCATAGGGCTTGTTCTCCAGACCCTTGATCATTTATACAGCCAGCCATTAAAATATATTTTTGTTTTATTAATGTATTTATACATTAATACACCCCAGGGCAGAGAGTTCCACTGCTGAACAGTTCTCACAGTCAGGAAGTTAGAATCATAGAGTTGGAACAGACCAGGTGGGCCATGCAGTCCAACCCCATTCTGCCAAGAAAGAAGGAGCCTCCACCACAGTCTGGGGCAGAGAGTTCCACTGCTGAACATCTCTCAGAGTCAGAAAGTTATAATCCTAGAATTGGAAGAGACCTGGTGGGTCATGCAGTCCAACCCCATTCTGCCAAGAAAGAAGGAGCCTCCACCACAGTCTGGGGCAGAGAGTTCCACTGTTGAACAGCTCTCACAGCCAGGACGTTCTTCCTCATGTTCAGATGGAATCTCCTTTCTTGTAGTTTGAAGCCATGTCTGTAGCTAATTATGTATAAAACCAGCATCCCCACAAAATAACAACTGGTGAAAATGGGAGAAAAATGGCAATTTTTTTCCTCACAGAAAATGACGCAAAGCGCCACTGCTTCTTGCCCTCTCGGCCACGGCTGCTTCCCGCCTACGCAGAGTGGCCAATGAGAGTGAAGGAAGCTCTTGAATCCTCGCCTGGGATTGGCTGTTGTGCTTGGCACTCATTCCACACTCATTTCCCTCATGCTTCGCCTCAGAAACGAAAAAGAGCGGGAAACGGCCAACTGCTCTTTTTGGCCTTGAAAAACGCCTCAGGAAACAGAAAAACAACCAATTTTTAAACAAATAGTATCTCAAAACGTTCTCCCAACATAGCAGCTAATAGAGGCAGGGCCCGAGGCTGTTAGGAATAGTGGGAGTTGAAGTCCAAAACACTTGCAGGGCCCAAGTTTGCCCAGACTTGATACTTCTAATAAATACAAAAAAAATCCAAAATATTCCCGATGTCTTATGCTCTATTGCCACCTCCTGACCGTTTCCTCAGCTGCAACTGTATGGAAATATTTTCCATACATATCATATACATTAATAATGTCATATGTTGTTGTTCATTCGTTCAGTTGTCTCCGACTCTTCGTGACCTCATGGACCAGCCCACGCCAGAGCTCCCTGTCGGCCGTCACCACCCCCAGCTCCTTCAAGGTCAGTCCAGTCACTTCAAGGATGCCATCCATCCATCTTGCCCTTGGTCGGCCCCTCTTCCTTCTGCCTTCCACTTTCCCCAGCATAATTGTCTTCTCTAGGCTTTCCTGTCTCCTCATGATGTGGCAAAAGTACTTCAACTTTGTCTCTAGTATCTTTCCCTCCAGTGAGCAGTCGGGCTTTATTTCCTGGAGGATGGACTGGTTGGATCTTCTCGCAGTCCAAGGCACTCTCAGAACTTTCCTCCAACCCCACAGTTCAAAAGCATCGATCTTCCTTCGCTCAGCCTTCCCTAAGGTCCAGCTCTCACATCCGTAGGTTACTACAGGGAATACCATGGCTTTGACTAGGCGGATCTTTGTTGCCAGTTGATGTCTCTACTCTTTACTATTTTATCGAGCTGGACATTGCTCTCCTCCCAAGAAGTAAGTGTCTTCTGATTTCCTGGCCACAGTCTGCATCTGCAGTAATCTTTGCACCTAGAAATACAAAGTCTGTCACGGCCTCCACGGTTTCTCCCTCTATTTTCCAGTTGTCAATCATTCTTGTTGCCATAATCTTGGTTTTTTTTGATGTTTAGCTGCAACCCGGCTTTTGCGCTTTCTTCTTTCACCTTGATTAGAAGGCTCCTCAGCTCCTCCTCGCTTTCGGCCATCAGAGTGGTGTCATCTGCATATCTGAGGTTGTTAATGTTTCTTCCAGCAATTTTCACCCCAGCTTTGCATTCATCCAGTCCCGCACATCGCATGATGTGTTCTGCATACAAGTTAAAAAGGTTGGGTGAGAGGATGCAGTCTTGCCGTACGCCTTTCCCAATCTTGAACCAGTCTGTTGTTCCGTGGTCAGTTCTGACTGTTGCTACTTGGTCCTTGTACAGATTCCTCAGGAGAGAGACAAGGTGGCTTGGGATGCCCATCCCACCAAGAACTTGCCACAATTTATTATGATCCACACAGTCAAAGGCTTTAGAATAGTCAATGAAGCAAAAATAGATGTTTTTCTGAAACTCCCTGCCTTTCTCCATTATCCAGCGGATATTGACAATCTGTCATATACACCCTTTGAAAACACAAGGTATCAATGTAGAAATGAAAAGAAACGGTTCCAAGCTATTTACGAGCTTCTTTGGAAAATATAACTAATTTAGGGCTCCCCCTTGTTGTGCCGTTTTAATGCTTCCAATCATTGACCAAATAAACTGAAATAAATACAAATAAATACAAGAAATATAATAAATACATTAAATGCTAATCAAGGTGGCCAATTGAAACATTCACATTTGTTTACTGTTTACAGCACATAGAAGATGGCTTTGAAAGGCAGCAGATCACAGGAGCTGTCTTCATAGACCTGTCAGCAGCCTATGATACTGTGAACCACCGCCTCCTCCTGAGAAAAATGTATAATATCACAAAGGACGACCACCTCACCCGCCTCATAGGAAACCTGCTACAAAACAGGAGCTTTTTTGTTGAGTTCCAGGGCCAGAGAAGCAGATGGCGGAAACAGAAGAACGGCCTGTCTCAGGGAAGCGTGCTTGCTCCATCCATGTTCAACATCTACACAAATGACCAGCCACTGCCAGAAGGGACAGAGAGTTTCATCTATGCTGATGATCGTGCCATTACTGCTCAAGCAGGGAGCTTTCAGATGGTAGAACAGAAACTATCCGAAGCTCTAGGTGCTCTTACCGCCTATTACAGGGAAAACCAACTGATCCCTAATCCATCTAAAACACAGACATGTGCCTTTCACCTTAAGAACAGACAAGCAACCCAAGCTCTGAGGATTACCTGGGAAGGAATCCCACTGGAGCATTGCAGCGCACCCAAATACCTGGGAGTCACTCTGGACCATGCCCTGACCTACAAGAAGCACTGCCTGAACATCAAGCAAAAAGTGGGTGCTAGAAACAATATCATACGAAAGCTGACTGCTTGAGCGGTAATGGCACGATCATCAGCATAGATGAAGCTCTCTGTCCACTGTGGCTGGGGATCACAACCAGACACAGTGAAGACATCTGCCCTTGCGCTATGCTACTCTGCTGCTGAGTATGCATGCCCAGTGTGGAACACATCTCACCACACTAAAACAGTGGATGTGGCTCTGAATGAGACATGCCGCATTATCACTGGGTGTCTGCGCCCTACACCACTGGAGAAATTACACTGCTTAGCCAGTATTGCACCACCTGACATCCGCCGGGAAGTAGCAGCCAATAGTCAAAGGACCAAGGCAGTGACATCTCCAGCTCATCCCTTGTTTGGGTATCAGCCAGCACGTCAACGACTTAAACAAAGCCACAAAATGGAATCCACGGCATGCGAGTGGGGAGAAGAACAAACCACTGACCACCTGCTGCAATGTACCCTGAGCCCTGCCACATGCACAATGGAGGACCTTCTTGCGGCAACACCAGAGGCACTCCAAGTGGCCAGATACTGGTCAAAGGACATTTAACCAAATACCAAATTGGCAAAATCTCTGTTTTTTTTTCCTTTTTCTTTTTAATCTGTGTGTTTGTTTTGCTCTGTTAGAATTGTAATACAATGGTTGCTGATGATACGATAAATAAATAAATAAATAAATAAATAAAATATCTGTGGAATAATGTCCAGGGTGGGAGAAAGAATTCTTGTCTGTTTGAAGTAAGTGTGAATGTTACAATTGGCCACCTTGATTAGCGTTTAATGGTTTTCTTACCTCACAGGGGAATCCTTTGTTGGGAGGTGACTGCTGGACCACTCTAACAATGACCATATCGGACTACAAAGAGAAGCTATTGAAATCCACAAGCATGTGGACAATTTCAACAGAAAGGAAGAAACCATAAAAATGAACAAAATCTGGCTATCAGTATTTTAAAAACTCTAAAATCATAACAGTATTATTTATTTATCGTGTCATCAGCAACCAGACCATTGTATTACATTTCTAACAGAACAAAACAAACAGATAAAAAAACCACAAATTTTGCAAACTTGGTAGTTGATTAAATGTCCTTTGACCAGTAGTTGGCCACTTGGAGTGCCTCCGGTGTTGCTGCAAGAAGGTCCTCCATTGTGCATGTGGCAGGGCTCAGGTTGTATTGCAGCAGGTGGTCAGTGGTTTGCTCTTCTCCACACTCGCATGCCGTGGATTCCATTTTGTGGCCCCATTTCTTGAGGTTGGCTCTGCATCTCGTGGTGCCAGAGCGCAGTCTGTTCAGCGCCTTCCAAGTCGCCCAGTCTTCTGAGTGCCCAGGGGGGAGTCTCTCATCTGGTATCACCCATGAATTGAGGTGCTGGGTTTGGGCCTGCCACTTTTGGACTCTCGCTTGCTGGGGTGTTCCAGCGAGTGTCTCTGTAGATCTAAGAAAACTATGTCTTGATTTAAGTCGTTGACGTGCTGGCTGATACCCAAACAGGGGATGAGCTGGAGATGTCTCTGCCTTGGTCCTTTCACTATTGGCTGCTACTTCCCGGCGGATGTCAGGTGGTGCAATGCCGGCTAAGCAGTGTAATTTCTCCAGTGGTGTAGGGCAGACACCCCGTGATAATGCGGCATGTCTCATTAAGAGCCACATCCACTGTTTTAGTGTGGTGAGATGTGTTCCACACTGGGCACTCATACTCAGCAGCAAAGTAGCATAGCGCAAGGGCAGATGTCTGGGCATGTTTAGCCTGAAGAAGAGAAGGCTGAGAGGAGATATGATAGCCATGTTTAAATATGTGAGAGGAAGCCACAGGGAGGAGGGAGCAAGCCTGTTTTCTGCTTCCTTGGAGACTAGGACAGGAACAATGGCTTCAAACTACAAGAGAGGAGATTCCATCTGAACATTAGGAAGAACTTCCTGACTGTGAGAGCCGTTCAGCAGTGGAACTCTCTGCCCCGGAGTGTGGTGGAGGCTCCTTCTTTGGAAGCTTTTAAGCAGAGGCTGGATGGCCATCTGTCAGGGGTGATTTGAATGCAATATTCCTGCTTCTTGGCAGGGGGTTGGACTGGATGGCCCATGAGGTCTCTTCCAACTCTTTGATTCTATGATTCTATGATCAGCAGCAGAGTAGCATAGCGCAAGGGCAGATGTCTTCACTGTGTCTGGTTGTGATCCCCAGGTTGTGCCAGTCAGCTTTCGTATGATGTTGTTTCTAGCGCCCACTTTTTGTTTGATATTCAGGCAGATATATAAACCTCCCTTGCTTAGACCTCACAACCTCTGAGGTTGCCTGCCATAGATGCAGGTGAAACGTCAGGAGAAAGTGCTCCTGGAATATGTCTATACGGTCCAGAAAATTCACAGCAACCCAGTACTATAACTCACAACTACCATAGTAGACAAGCTTTTTAATTACAAGGTACATCCATGTTTTTTTTAAACAAAAATAAACTTTGAACTCAACAGCAATGTTTAAATTTATTTATTTTTAACAGTATTAAATTAGGTTAAATTATCTTTTTTTTTCCAATTCCACTTTTGAAACCAATCTAACAAGGAACAAAAAAAAAATTGAGACACACCACTGCAATATTAATTCCAAATATTTTTTTCCCTTTAAGTCAGATCTGTACAGCAAAAAAGTAGCAAAGAGTTAATGACCATTCTGACCATATACAGCAAAGCTAAGGGGACAAACGTCATCCTGTACATGAGAGGTCACAAAAAAAACCTTCACACCTTCTAATTTGCTCAGCTGTAACGACACACCCCAAACCATTTCTACCTACAGAGGAAAATTTGGTATGGAAAAAACAAAACCAATTTTGCTCGAAGTTCCCTTTTTGAGTTTCTCCTGCCTCATTTTCTTCTTCGTCTCTTGTACAAAATATTACATTTTTTTATATATATTTACAAAGGTCTTTGCACAACTAGAAAACAAGTTATGAATTACAATCAGGCTTGGCTATCCATTGATCTGGGGATTTAAATGGTTTTATCGCATAGTTTAAGGAGCTTTGCAAAATGGTGATTTCCTGCTTCTGACACGAACCTTAATTTTTTAAAAATTAATCAGTAACCTGCAAAGCGCAGCAGTATTCATTATTATTCAACTTTCCAGCTGCCCACAGCCAGAATTATTTACCTTTTGGAAGTACAGAACTGCCATCAAGTGCATGATTACATGCTTCCAGGAAATATAATTTATTTTTTTATTTTTTGGGGGTGGGGGGGGGGGGAATTTGGAAGCAAATTTTCATCTTCAGATAAAGTAAGTTAACATTAAGGCAGTGGTCAACAGGAAACGGGAGTGTGTTCAACACAATTTCATCGTTGCTCTATGATCATATATTAATTTACTATTACTCTTTTTCTTTTTTTTGAATGTCACTTTTGGACCCAGGTGAGAAAGTAGATAAAGGGGAGGCGGGCTTCCAAGCGACGATTTCCTATGGCTTACGGTTCAACTCCAGGCCTTCCTGCAAAAATGAGGTACGCAATCTAGACTTGTTGTCAGGTGGACACATCACAGCTGGCCACGAGCGTAAATGTTTGGGGAGGGCTCAGGAAGGAGAGTTGCCAAACCCAATTTTGAAACAGTGCCAAAAACTGGAGAGAAAGAGGGGGAAAGGGTAAGGTGGTTGTGGAGGGTGGGGCGGATAAGGAAAACTAGTCCAGAAAACAGAGAAGGATGTCCTTAGTAGTTTTCGACCCACTGTGCGAGGCCACTCTCCACCAAGGTTCTGTTGATAGACACCAACTGGAAAAGAAGATAAACAAGCCTGGATCAGCTGCTATTACACCACATTTGCAGACGAGATTATTTGAAGAGTTAATCAATGTAGTCCAGTGGTTCCCAACCTATTTTTGGGAACCACTGGACCACTTTTACCAGAGACCAGTTGACCAGGGACCAGTTGACCAGGGACATTTTGGCAAGGGACCATTTTGACGGGGGACCACTTGAACACGAACATCTTTGGCCACGGACCACTTTGACCAGGGACATCTTTGACAAGGGACCATTTTGACCGGGGACCACTTGAACCAGGGACCACTTTGACCAGGGACCACTTGAACACGAACATCTTTGGCCAGGGACCACTTTGACCAGGGACATCTTTGACAAAGGACCATTTTGACCAGGGACATCTTTGACAAAGGACCATTTTGACCGGGGACCATTTGAACCAGGGACCACTTTGACCAGGGACCACTTGAACACGAACATCTTTGGCCAGGGACCACTTTGACCAGGGACATCTTTGACAAGGGACCATTTTGACCAGGGACATCTTTGACAAAGGACCATTTTGACCGGGGACCACTTGAACCAGGGACCACTTTGACCAGGGACCACTTGAACACGAACATCTTTGGCCAGGGACCATTTTGACCGGGGACCACTTTGACCAGGGACCACTTGAACAGAAACATCTTTGACAAGGGACCATTTTGACCGGGGAACACTTGAACTAGGGACCACTTTGACCAGGGACCACTTGAACACGAACATCTTTGGCCAGGGACCACTTTGACCAGGGACATCTTTGACAAGGGACCATTTTGACCGGGGACCACTTGAACCAGGGACCACTTTGACCAGGGACCACTTGAACACGAACATCTTTGGCCAGGGACCACTTTGACCAGGAACATCTTTGACAAGGGACCATTTTGACCGGGGACCACTTGAACCCGGGAACACGAACATCTTTGGACAGGGACCACTTTGACCAGGGACCACTTGAACAGAAACATCTTTGACAAGGGACAATTTTGACCAGGGAACACTTGAACCAGGGACCACTTTGACCAGGGACCACGTGAACAGGGATATCGTTGGCCAGGGACCGCTTTGAACAGGGACCGCTTGAACAGGGACATCTTTGGCCAGGGACCACTTTGACCAGGGACCACTTGAACAGGAACATTTCTGACCAGGGACCATTTTGACCGGGAACCACTTGAACAGGAACATCTTTGACCAGGGACCACTCTCCAACATTAGTACCAAAAGGGTTACCAATCAGTTATTGGTTAACTTTAGATTTAGTTTGGTTACTTGGGGCGCTGATTCAGAAAACTGCATTGGATAGACCACATCAGCTCTAGTTTCTGATAGAGAACATATTCCATCCAGTAGTCACAATCTGCTCGCCCACAGAAAACCATCTTTAATAATCTAGAGCTGATGTGACAGTAGTAATCTTTTATGAGTACTCTCAACATTCCCGTTTTGCGAGACCAATCATTCTCGTTACCGTATGGCTTCAAGGCAACAGTGTAGTAATGGTGAGGCCGAGGACCACATTTTCCTTCTTGTGTACTACTGGTGATCCATGGACCACTGTTGGGAACCACTGATGAAGTTCCTCTAGGAATCTCTAGGTACACAGGAAGTTGATCACATATTGGAGCTGGAGAACCTAGAGGTTCCTAAAGAGAACATGTCCATAGCCATTGTTGAGTTTTCCAGCGTGAGTATGTGACTCTGTGATCACAGGGTTACACTGGTAGACCCAGAGATTCCTAGAAAACTATAGTATTCTCTCTTTTTTTCCTCTTCCATGCAGGTTCTGTGCCCCCAACCCAATGAACATGGAGTACCTACTGAAATACTGTGCCGGGCTGTTGAAAATTATGGGAGACAAGGGACCATTTTGAAGTCTAAAACTCTTGGGAGGACCGAAGTTTGGCCACATCTGGTTTAGAGGCTTCAAAATTGGCTATGGACCACACATAATCCATAGATATACAGTTCCCACTCGGTTATACAGAAACTGAGAAGTCCAGTTCATTTATGCCAGTGGTTCCCAATCTTTGGTCCTCCAGGTAGTTTGGACTTCAGCTCACAAAATTCCTAATAGCTGGTAAGGCCACTGATTTATACAGAAATTCAACTAAATGCTCACTTTTTTATTATAACACTCTTAACCAAGAGACTACTAAGGATTGGACAAGAGGTCATTAGACTGGGTCAATTTATGCATTCGACACACACACGCACCCCTTCAATAACATACCTCGTCTCCTAACATGCTCCATAGTTGTATTAGAGGCAAGCCTGTTGCACTGTCACAATTCGTAACCTGGAAACAGAGAGGAGCATTTGGATTTCAAACAACGGATGGGCCAAGAAGCAGAGTTATGTATTTATGTATTTATGTATTATTTCCTATATTTATACCCTAGCCTTCTCCCCCCCCCCCCCCCCCGGGGGGGGGAGGGGAACTCAGGGCAGCCTCACAGCAAGTATCATAAACATAAAACATTTCAATACATACATTAAAACAGTTAATTAAACAATTGATTAGACACGCCAGTTAAAAACCAAATCCAAGTCTGGGTCCATTCATAGGTTGCCTGAGTCTTCTTTCCACTTGCTGCTAATCACTAATCAAACGCTTGGTCCCATAACCATGTCTTAAGTTTCCTTGTGAAAGACAGGAGGCAGGTTTCCAGTCTGATGTCCCTAGGGAGAGAGTTCCACTGTCAGGGGGCAACCGCTGAGAAGGCCCTGTCCCTCGTCCCCACCAATCGCATTCAGAGCCCCCAGTGGCGCAGTGGATTAAACCCCTGTGCCAGCAGGACTGAAGACCTACAGGTCGCAGGTTCGAATCCGGGGAGACGAGGATGAGTTCCCTCTACCAGCTCCAGCTCCTCATGCAGGGACATGAGAGAAGCCTCCCACAAGGATGATAAAACATCAAAACGTTCCCTAGGCAATGTCCTTGCAGACAGCCAATTCTCTCACACCAGAAGTGACTTGCAGATTCTCAAGTCTCTCCTGACACGACCAATCGTGTTTGCGATGGTGGTGGGATCGAGAGCAGGGCCTCTCCAGATGATCTTAAACTTCGTGATGGTTCATAACAGGAGATACGTTCTGCCATGTAGCCTGGGCCAGAACCGTTTAGAGCTTTAAAGGTTAAAACCAGCACTTTGAATTGTGCTCGGAAGCTGATCGGCTGCCATTGGAGCTGACATAACAGAGGGGTTGTGTGCTCCCTGTGCGCTGCTCCAGTGAGCAACCTGGCTTTCTGACCATTGGACTAGCCTATAAAGCCCTAAATGGTTCCGGCCCAGCTTATCTATCCGAACACATCTCTCCCTATGAACCCACCAAGAACCTGAGATCGTCGGAGGAGGCCCTGCTCTCGATCCCGCCTGCTTCACAAGCATGTTTGGTGGGGACAGGGCCTTATCTGTGGTGGCCCCTTGGCTGTGGAACTCCCTGCCTAGAGATATTAGATCGGCCCCCTCCCTCCGACCTTTTGAAAAAAGCTGAAAACTTGGCTCTTCAAGGAAGTATTTGGAGCCTCAGCATAATCAGACAAACTCAAATCGGAAAATGACCTAGGAATGGTTAAGATGATGGAACAGGCGAGGACTGAACATGAAGGCATAGCTTTAAATTTTTTTATTGTTCACTGTTTTTATGCTTTTAGATACATTGTGATGTGATTTTTTTTTCTATTTTTACTGATGCGTGTATTTTATATATGGCATCGAATTGTGCCGACTGTTCACCGCCCTGAGTCGCCTTCGGGCTGATATGGGCGGGATAGAAATAGCGTCAATAAATAAACAAATAATATCCAGAGCCAGGAGGACAAATTCCTCCTGAACATACAGGCAACGGCAGCACAATAAATGATGATTTGATTTCCATGTGACTGTCACCCTGCTTTTGGAGAGGAAACAATGATTTCTGATCACAGAATTCTGATTTCTGATTTTTTTAATGTTTTGTGTATATTGTTTCCTTAATGCTATTTTGTTTATTTTATTGCAATTTGTATCTTATTGTAATTTGTTGTTTGGGCTTGGCCTCATGTAAGCTGCCCCAAGTCGCCATTGGGGAGATGGTGGCGGGTATAAATAAAGTATTATTATTATTATTATTATTATTATTATTATTATTATTATTATTGTTATTATGTTTATTATTATTCTAACTCTTGCCTCAAACTTCTCAAAAACTGAATGCAACCCGAACTGAGAAGCAGCCGTTCCACATACCTGTGCAAGCAGGGGAGTCCCTCTGGTCATTTCACTAACTGTTGTGTCTGCTTCGGGTGAAAAGTTATCGTCACCTTTTCAGGAAAGGAGAGAAGAAAATAATTAAAAGTAATTCGAATATCTTACCAAATGCAGAAATGTTGTATTTTTGGAATGGGCATGAGAGTATAATAAATCCAATGGGATTTTGGCCTGCATAAATAAGAGTCTAGTGTCTAGATCCAGGGAAATCATACTATCCATGGTCTATTCTGCCTTGGTCAGACCACACCTGGAATCACACTGTGTCCAATTCTGGGCACTGCAATTGAAGGGAGATGTTGACTCTAAGCTGGAATGTGTCCAGAGGAGGGCAACTAAAATGATCAAGGATCTGGAGAACAAGCCCTATTAGGAGCGGCTTAAAGAGCTGGGCATGCTTAGCCTGCAGAAGAGAAGGCGGAGAGAAGACATGATTATGAGGGCCATGGATCAAGATGTGAAGTTTGGGTATCTGCCAGCACGTCAACGACTTAAATCTAGAAATAGTTTTCTAAGATCTACAGAGACACTTGTTGGAACACCTCAGCAAGCGAGAGTCCAAAAGTGGCAGGCTCAAACCCAGAACCTCAACCAATGGCTGATACCAAATGAGAGACTCCCCATCCCGGGCACACAGAGGACTGGGTGACTTGGAAGGCGCTGAACAGACTGCGCTCTGTCATAGCCATGTATAAATATGTGAGAGGAAGCCACAGGGAGGAGGGAGCAAGCTTGCTTTCTGCTGCCCTGGAGACTAGGACGCAATGGAGCAATGGCTTCAAATTACAAGAAGGGAGATTCCATCTGAACATTAGAAAGAACTTCCTGACTATGAGAGCCGTTCAGCAGTGGAACTCTCTGCCCCGGAGTGTGGTGGGGGCTCCTTCTTTGGAGACTTTTAAACAGAGGCTGGATGGCTATCTGTTGGGGGTGCTTTGCTTGCAATTTTCCTGCTTCTTGGCAGAATGGGGTTGGACTGGTCTCTTCCAGGTCTCTTCCAACTCAAGGATTCTATGATTCTATATAAAGCCTGAACTCTCACTAGATGCCTAAAGGCTGCCATCTTGATAGAATCATAGAATCATAGAGTTGGAAGAGACCTCATGGGCCATCCAGTCCAACCCCCTGCCAAGAAGCAGGAAAATTGCATTCAAAGCACCCCTGACAGATGGCCATCTAGCCTCTGTTTCAAAGTTTCCAAAGAAGGAGGCTCCACCACACTCCGGGGCAGAGAGTTCCACTGCTGAACGGCTCTCACAGTCAGGAAGTTCTTCCTAATGTTCAGATGGAATCTCCTCTCTTGTAGTTTGAAGCCATTGTTCCGTCCTAGTCTCCAGGGAAGCAGAAAACAAGCTTGCTCCCTCCTCCCTGTGGCTTCCTCTCACATATTTATACATGGCTCTCATATCTCCTCTCAGCCTTCTCTTCTTCAGGCTAAACATGCCCAGCTCCTTAAGCCGCTCCTCATAGGGCTTGTTCTCCAGACCCTTGATCATTTTAGTCGCTCTCCTCTGGACACATTCCAGCTTGTCAATATCTCCCTTGAATTGTGGTGCCCAGAATTGGACACAATATTCCAGGTGTGGTCTAACCAAAGCAGAATAGAGGGGTAGCATGACTTCCTCAGATCTAGACACTATGCTCCTATTGATGCAGGCCAAAATCCCATTGGCTTTTTTTGCCGCCACATCACATTGTTGGCTCATGTTTAACTTGTTGTCCACAAGGACCCAAGATCTTTTTCACACGTACTGCTCTCGAGTCAGGCCTCCCCCATTCTGTATCTTTGCATTTCGTTTTTCCTGCCTAAGTGGAGTATCTTGCATTTGTCCCTGTTGAATTTCATTTTGTTAGTTTTGGCCAATCATCTCTCTAATCTGTCAAGATGGTTTTGAATTCTGCATCTCGTATTCACAGGAGCATCTCTTATTCACTCCAAATAAATTGCCGCAACTAGAGATTGGTATTACCTGGCAGTGGAACTACATTGTCCAGCAGGACTTCTGCTCCTTGGAAAGGTAGTGTTACAAAGTCAGACCTATTAAAAAAATAGAAATGCAACAGATTATCTGCATTATGGAGTTCAATTATGAAATCCTCAAGAGAAGCTACCGAAATCCACTCATAGAAAAAGACAAAGTGGGGAGCTCCATTGATCAGTGGCAGACACGGGTCTTGTGGTGCTGCCAACCTTTCTTTCTGAGTAAGTTCCCACTGTTTTTATTTCAAAGGTGGGGCTAGAAGAGGTGCTGCAAACTCCACAACAAACACCCTGAGCAGTCATTCTTTAAGACTTAAGGACATTGCCTGAGGTATGCAAGGTAAACAACAGCTAACCAGGAGTCCATATCCATGGCACACATTCTGCCATCAGTTGATTGGACAGGTTTATCCACTTTCCCCATTTGGGTTTCCCATAGCCTCAGAAGGGAGTTGGCCAACTGACCTGATTTGCCTAAGGGTGTCGATCTTGACTCTCTCATATCCGCCATAGTCCACGTATCTGATCTCCACTTCGCCGACGTCTTTGAAGTATCCCACCACTTGTGCCCGCCACCAGGCCCCTTCCACTCCCGGCGCTGCACAGATGGCACCAACTGAAGAGCAGGAAAATTGAGAACGGGTCAGGCACAAGTGCTACCAATAGGCAGATTGATAACAACGCTGCTTACTGCACTCTGAAATCTCAAAATTTCTTCACCTAATGGTTCAATGATTTCTTCCTGTGCCAATGTCATTGGTTTATTTATTTATTGACGACATTTATATGCTGCCCTCCTAACCCCGAAGGGGACTCACAGCAGATTACAAATATATATACATACAATATATTGTATTACTAGCCGTCCCCTGCCACGCGGTGCTGTGGCCCACATGGGGGTTCTGTATGGGAGGTTTGGCCCAATTCGATCGTTGGTGGGGTTCAGAATGCTCTGTGATTGTAGGTGAGCTATAAATCCCAGCAACTACAACTCCCAAATGCCAAGATTCTATTTTCCCCAAACTCCACCATTTGTTCACATTTGGGCATATTGAGTATTCGTGTAGACCAGGGGTCCTCAAACTAAGGCCCGGGGGCCGGATGTGGCCCTCCAAGGTCATTTACCCGGCCCTTGCTCAGGGTCAACCTAAGTCTGTAACGACTTGAAAGCACACAACAACAACAACAACAACAATCCTCTCTCATCAGCCAAAAGCAGGCCCACACTTCCCATTGAAATACTAATAAATTTATATGTGTTAAAATTGTTCTTCATTTTAATTATTGTATTGTTTTTACGTGGGTTTTGCACAACAAATAAGATATATACAGTGTGCATAGGAATCCATTCATGCTTTAATCCAGCCCTCCAACAGTTTGAGGGACTATGACCTGGCCCTCTGCTTAAAAAGTTTGAGGACCCCTGGTGTAGAGTTTGGTCCAGATCCATCATTGTTTGAGTCCACAGTGATCTCTGGATGTAGGTGAACTACAACTCCAAAACCAAAGGACACTGCCCACCAAACCCTTCCAGTATTTTCTGTTGATCATGGGAGAACTGCGTGCCAAGTTTGGTTCAATTCCATCGTTGGTGGGGTTCAGAGTGCTCTTTGATTGTAGGTGAACTATAAATCCCAGAAATTACAATTCCCAAATGACAAAATCATTTTTTGGAGTGAAGGACATACATTGGGTTGTTGGGTGTTGTTAGGTGTCTTGTGTCCAAATTTGGTGTCAATTCGTCCAGTGGTTTTTGAGTTCTGTTAATCCCACAAACGAACATTACATTTTTATTTATATAGATTAGCATAGTACAATATCAGTATTAAATATGACTGTATTGTACTATACCATCATATTGTACTATTATTTGTAATATTACAAATAATATAATATATAATTATATCATATTATTAGCAGTATTATGTCGCATTACATTATAATATTATAAATATATGTATATACAATATATTATATTATATTATATATTATATTATTATATTATTAGCATAGCACAGGAGACAAGATGGAACTGTCTCCTTCCCCCCCCCTCCGGTTTTCACTCTGGCCCAGTGCAGCAGTTGGTGCTGTGGGGAGGGGTCCCCAACTGATGACATATGCAGGAGACAAGATAGAACTGTCCCCTGGCCCCCTCTCTCTTCACTCTGGCCCAGAGCAGCAGTTGGTGCTGGAGGGAGGGGTCCCCAAATGACGACATATGCAGGAGGCAAGATGGAACTGTCCCCTGGCCCCCTCTCTCTTCACTCTGGCCCAGAGCAGCAGTTGGTGCTGGAGGGAGGGGTCCCCAAATGACGACATATGCAGGAGGCAAGATGGAACTGTCCCCTGGCCCCCTCTCTCTTCACTCTGGCCCAGAGCAGCAGTTGGTGCTGAGGGGAGGGGTCCCCAAATGATGACATATGCAGGAGACAAGATGGAACTGTCCCCTGGCCCCCTCTCTCTTCACTCTGGCCCAGAGCAGTTGGTGCTGGAGGGAGGGGTCCCCAAATGACGACATATGCAGGAGGCAAGATGGAACTGTCCCCTGGCCCCCTCTCTCTTCACTCTGGCCCAGAGTAGCAGTTGGTGCTGGAGGGAGGGGTCCCCAAATGACGACATATGCAGGAGGCAAGATGGAACTGTCCCCTGGCCCCCTTTCTCTTCACTCTGGCCCAGAGCAGCAGTTGGTGCTGAGGGGAGGGGTCCCCAACTGATGACATAAGCAGGAGGCAAGATGGAACTCACCTCTGGCCTTCCTAAATGTGAGACTGAGGTAGACATGGAAAGGAAGTGATTGCATTTCTGGGTCCGTGTGTTACTGAACCACAAGAAAGGAGGCTGGGCAAGGTTGTGGCTTCCTACACCTCCTTCGGGTATGAAGTGGGTCTACAAGTAGAGAAAAACATGGTACCATTGTTTGAATGTTGGACTTGCAAGTTACTTACCTTCCACTGGGGTTGGTAGGGTTGGAATCCCGGGCTGGGAATAACAGAGGAACATCTGCTGGTCTAGACTGCGAAGGACGTGGCACGTGGGGTGCATGTGCTGCTGCACAAATAGGTGTCCGGCATTCAGCTGGTTGACCACAATCACTTCCACAGTGACCCCTTCAGGAAGCATGAGCTACCAGAGGGAAGGGAGAGAAAGGAACTCAAATTCTACAAGTGGCATAGACACTGAGAACTTGGAAGCTATGGCCCTTGAGTACTCTAACTGGAGGTCAGCTGTGACCAGCAGTGCTGCAGAATTTGAAGAGGGCAAAAGAGAGAACTGTGGTAAGAGGAAAGTGTGTCAAGCCAACCCTGACCAGGTCTGCCTTTCATCTGGAAATTGATGCCCTCACTGTGGAAGAACATGCAGGTCACAAATAGGGCTCCACAGTCACCTACGTATCCACCGCCAAGACACTACACTTGGAAGGCCATCGTACTATGACAACGAGGGATCACCTAAGTAAGTGAGTATGTTGTAAGACCAAGTTCTAGGGCTTGCACATATTAGGGAATGGATTCTGATCCACAAAAGCTTGTGCTGTGACTTGTTGTGTCTTAGATACAGATATTTCCCTCCGGGCCCGCGCTTACCCAGGAGATCATGCGGAGGGAATGCAAAGGCAACAAAGGAGGGGGCGGCGTGTAGATGTTGGTGAGGCTCAGGTCTTTGAACTTCTTCCCAATCAAGCTCAGGGCTTTGTCAACATTTTGCTGAGAGCCTGCGAAAAGGAAAAGGGTGGGAGGAAACAATATTTCAGATAGGCATTTATGAAATACTAGCCATCCCCCTGCCACGCGTTGCTGTGGCTCAGTCTGTGTATATGTGTATATGTGTGTGTTTGCGTATATATATATGTGGTTTTGTGCATGCGTTGTAATGTATTTTTCTTTTTTTTTTTGCTTTTTAAGTCTCTTCTGCTGTATTTTTCAGTGTTTTTATGAGTGATGGTCACTTGTTCGCCTGATACATGTATTGTGTCCAAATTTGGTGTCAATTTGTCCAGTGGTTTTTGAGTTATGTTAATCCCACAAACGAACATTACATTGGGTTGTTGTTGGTTTTTTGGGCTCTATGGCCATGTTCTAGAAGCTTTCTCGCCTGAATCTATGGCAAGCACCGGGATTGTGGCGCAGCTGGCTGAGTGTCAGCTGCATTAAGATCACTCTGATCAAAAGGTCATGAGTTCAAAGCCAGCCCGGGTTGGAGTGGGTTTCCAACCAATTGTGTGTAGCCTGTTGCTGATCGAAAGGTTGACCTTTGCAACCCGAAAGACAGTTGCATCTGTCAAGTAGGAAAATTAGGTACCACCTTAAAGTGTGGGGAGGCTAAACTAACTAATTTATAAGGCCATAAAGAAGACTCCAGCAGGGGAAGCATGCGGGGAATGCGGAAGTACTTCATCAGTGTCACAGATGGACGATGAAAGCGACAGCTCCCCTGGCGACCCGAAAAGGTTAAATAGCCTATGTGTATGTCTGTATATGTTTGTATGTCAAATACTGGCATTGAATGTTTGCCATATATGTGTACACTGTAATCCACCCTGAGTCCCCTGCGGGGTGAGAAGGGTGGAATATAAAAGCTGTAAATAAATAAATAAATAAATAAAATAAGCATCCTCAGAGGTTGTGAGGTCTGTTGGAAACTAAGAAAATGGGGTTTACATATCTGTGGAATGTCCAGGGTGGGAGAAAGAACTCGTCTGCTTGAGGTGGGTGTGAATGATTCAATTGGGCACCTTGATTAGCATTTAATGACCTAGCAGTTTCAAGATCTGACTTCTTACTGGCTTCTAAAATCGTAACAGTAAACAAACTGTCAACCTTTTGATCAGAAAGATTTTCTGCAGCTGGTGGTTTAACCCGCTATGCTAAAGCCCGGCCACTACTCTTCTGCCATGTATAGGAAGAGCTTGGGAATTTGTTGTATCCTGGCTGGTGCTCTTTGCTGCTGTGCCTCAGGTGGTCTAATATCTTGGGCCAACTGTGAACATGTGCTGACATTAGCAGGTTTTTCTAACTGGGCACGAACCCACTTACCTTCTATATGGCAGATCTGGAAGTCCTGAGTGTAAGGTATGGTGGAAATGTAGATTTTGGCACCGGATGCTTGTTTCAGGAAGCTGACCGACCTCCCCTGTTTGCCTATCAGGCGACCAACTAAATGCTTCAGAAAACAATAAAACAAGTATATGCAATTAGGAGAATCAAGAAGTACTTTTTAAGGCTTATCAGAAGTGACAAAAAATAAAGTCAGGAAATCACATGCGTCCCCCCAGATCCCCTCAGTCATTTCCAAATTGTGTAAATTGCTATAATTTCCATGCAATTTGTATCCAAAAATTGTACCTAATCTGCAAAATCCACATATAAACACCCTAATAATAATAATAATAATAATAATAATAATAATAATAATAATAATAATAATAATATAAACACCCTAATAATAATAATAATAATAATAATAATAATAATAATAATAATAATAATACTTTATTTATACCCCGCCATCATCTCCCCAAGGGGACTCGGGGCGGCTTACATGAGGCCAAGCCCAAGAACACATCAGTAAAAACAAAACAGCAAGCAAATAAAACAATACAATTAATATAACTTACATATAAACAATAACACAGAGAATTTAAAACCTTATGGCCTATTTCGCATTCAGCTCCTACACAAGTGCTTTCTACACAAGGAGCACAAGTTTAGCCTGAAGAAGAGAAGGCTGAGAGGAGATATGATAGCCATGTATAAATATGTGAGAGGAAGCCACAGGGAAGAGGGAGCAAGCTTGTTTTCTGCTTCCTTGGAGACTAGGACGCGGAGCAATGGCTTCAAACTACAAGAGAGGAGATTCCATCTGAACATGAGGAAGAACTTCCTGACTGTGAGAGCCGTTCAGCAGTGGAACTCTCTGCCCCGGAGTGTGGTGGAGGCTCCTTCTTTGGAAGCTTTTAAGCAGAGGCTGGATGGCCATCTGCCAGGGGTGATTTGAATGCAATATTCCTGCTTCTTGGCAGGGGGTTGGACTGGATGGCCCATGAGGTCTCTTCCAACTCTTTGATTCTATGATTCTATGATTCCGGAGCCAAAGTAAAAGGTATAGGCTTCACTTTGATGTTTAAGTCCAGGTGTGTCCAACTTTGGGGCTGGTGCTCATCTCTATTTCTAAGCCGAAGAGCCAGCATTCACCGTAGACTCCCCCAAGGTCATGTGGCCGGCATGACTGCATGGAGTGTTGTTACCTTCCCGCAGAAGCGGTACCTACTGATCTACTCACATTTGCATGTTTTCAAACTGCTAGTTTGGCTGGGGCTAACAGCGGGAGCTCACTCAGCTCCTCTGATTCGATCTGCTGACCTTTAATCCACTGCGCCACTGGAGCCATATCCTGGCCAAAATTGAGGTTGCCTGTTTTGGAAAACCCTCCCCAGAGGAGACAGCAAGGCCTCTTCGTACTCTTTCCTCCCACTCCAAATGAAATCCCACAACTCGTTGAATTATTGCAATGGCAATTTCTATTCCAATTGTGTACTCGAAGTTTGTTTTTTTATGCGGCTTTGGACAGATCAATGTATAAATCGCAATTTAAGCAATATATATAATATAAAGATTGGGAACAAGAGTGTTTTGGATGTTACCTTTGGTATTTCTATCTCCCAGATAACAAGCTCTGTCTTAAGAGGGTCTGATCCAGTCTTTGAGTTCTGGCAGCTGCCATTCTTTCGGAGAGCGCACTCACTGTCCATGGAATCCATGCTATTTACATCTGAGTCTACAAGAGAGGACGAGAGGAGCATTGAACCACAGGAGTGAAATCTGTTGGAGCATGTAAAAATCAGCTGGTGAGTGTGTTAACTGAAAAATGCAAGGCACGAAGCTGATTGGTTGGGCCATACCCAGAAGCTAGCTGAGCCTGGGAGTTTTGGCAACAGTTACATGTTTAGCTTTTCTGTGCAGGAGCTTGCCAGGATAAGTCAGTATATTTTTTGCTTCTGAACTGCTGGAAGAAGAGTTTTCACATGAACACTTAAGGACCATTTGAATCTCTTTCAAAAGACATTGTGTGAGTCAATGTTCACATGACTATACCTATGTTGCTCTGCATAACAAAGAATAAACACCTTATTCTTTACTGAACATCTGCATGCCACATCTTTTCTCTAGCAAGACAGTGTGTGGATTGGTAAAGACGTGAACTACACGTGGTTTGCATTCCACCACAAAGTCCCAGGCCTGTTCTTAGAGGACATTCATGAAGCATACAGAGCAAAATAACAACTGTGCTGAGGAAGACCAGAGCTGAGTAGCAATCGCCAAGGATACTGTGTTATAGGTTACATGTACCTTGAATGTGCAGACCCACACAGGGCTAGGATGTCTGCAAAACGGTGTTATACATTATGGGATTTGGGCAACGGGGAAGAGGGATAGAGAGGGAGGGTTCCCAAAAACAACCTTGCAAGAACTCAACCACAGCATTCCAGGAAGGAAAACACACGAATTGAACATTTTGTGGGCCTGCCATGTGTTAATGTGGCCCAGTCTGTGTATATGTGTTTTGGGTGTGTATATATTTGTGTATAGGTGTGTTTGCGTAGATATATACTGTATATCAGGGGTCCTCAAACTATGGCCCGGGGGCCGGATACGGCCCTCCATGGTCATTTACCTGGCCCTCGCTCAGGGTCAAAATAAGTCTGAAATGACTTGAAAACACAACAACAACAAAAACAACAACAATCCTATCTCATCAGCCAAAAGCAGGCCCACACTTCCCATGGGAATACTAATAAGTTTAAAATTGTTCATTTTAATTATTGTATTGTTTTTAAGTGGGTTTCTTTGCACTACAAATAAGATGTGTGCAGGGTTGTTGTAGGTTTTTGGCCATGTTCTAGAGGCATTTTCTCCTGACGTTTCGCCTGCATCTATGGCAAGCATCCTCAGAGGTAGTGAGGTCTGTTGGAAGTAGGAAAAAGGGTTTATATATCTGTGGAATGACCAGGGTGGGACAAAGGACTCTTGTCTGTTGGATGTTTTCACTGGATGTTTTCACTGACCACCTTGATTACCATTTGTATATGTGTTTATGTGTGTATTTATATATTTGTGTATATGTGTATTTATATGGTTATGTGCATGAATTGTAACATTACATTTTTATTTATATAGATAGACTAGCAGTCCCCTGCCACACATTGCTGTGGCCCAGTCTGTGTGTGTATATGCATATATATTTGTGTATATATTTGTGTATATATGTGTGTTTGTGTATATATGTGGTTTTGCGCATGTGTTGCAATGTATTTTTTCTTTGTTTTTTGGCTTTTTAAGTCTCTTCTGCTGTGTTTTTCAGTGTTGTTTTGAGTGACTGTGGCCAAACCTTCCTTTCTTTCTTTCCTTCCCTTCCTCTTTTCCTTCTACTTTCCCTTTTTTCTTTCTTCCTTCTCTACCTGTTTCTTTTCTCCCTTCCTTTGCTCTTTGGTTCCATCCTTCCCTTCCTCTTTCTTTGTTTAGTTCCTTCTCTCCTTCCTTCCCTCTCTCTTTCCTTCCTTCTTTCTCTTTTTTATTTCCTTCTCTCCTTCCCTCCTTCTATTCCTCTTTCTATCCCTTCTTCTCTCCTTCCTTCCTTCCCCCTTTCTGGGTATATGTGTTTTGTGTGTGTATATATGCATATATGTGTGTGTATATATTTGTGTATGTGTGTTTGTGTATATATGTGGTTTTGTGCATGCATTGTAATAGGGGTTTTTTTTTGTTTTTTGGCTTTTTAAGTCTCTTCTGTGGTGTTTTTCAGTGTTTTATAAGTGACTAGCTGAGCCCTGCCATGCATTGCTGTGGCCCAGTCTGTGTATATGTGTTTTATGTGTGTATATATGTGTGCATGTGTGTGTGTGTATATATGTAGTTATGCGCATGCATTGTAATGATTTTTTTTTGGCTTTTTTAGTCTCTTCTGCTGTGTTTTCCAGTGTTTTTATGAGTGATGTGTGTGTGTATATTTGTATATATATGGTTTTGAGCATGCGTTGTAATGCATTTTTTTTGGTTTTTTAAGTGCCTTCCGCTGTGTTTTCTAGTGTTTTTACGAGTGATGTGTGTGTATATATTTGTATATATGTGGTTTTGTGCATGTGTTGTAATATATTGTATATATATTTGTGTATATATTTCTATATATGTGGTTTTGCACATGCATTGTAATATATTGTGTATGTATTTGTATATATATTTGTATATATATGGTTTTGCGCACCTCCTAGTTTTGCACACCTCCTAGTTCATGTGGCCAGCATGACTGCACGGAGCGCCGTTACCTTCCCACCGGAGCGGTACCTATTGATCTACTCACATTTGCATGTTTTTGAACTGCTAGGTAGGCAGAAGCTGGGGCTGACAGCAGGAGCTCACCCTGCTCCCTGAATCCAAACTCCTCTTCATGTCTTCTCTCAGCTTTCTCTTCTGCAGGCTAAACATGCCCAGCTCTTTAAGCCACTCCTCATAGGGCTTATGTGTGTGTGTATTTATTTTATATATTTTTATATATATGGTTTTGTGCATGTGTTGCAATGTAATTATTATTATTATTATTATTATTATTATTATTTTGCTTTTTAAGTCCCTTCTTCTGTGCTTTTCAGTGTTTTTATGAGTGATGGTCACTCGTTGGCCGGAGAGGTGCATTGTATCCAAATTTGGTGTCAATTCATCCAGTGGTTTTTGAGTTATGTTAATCCCACAAATGAATATTACCTTTTTATTTATATAGAGAGATGGGGAAGCAGCAGGAAGGCCTTACCTCCTGAGTGCTCTGCATCTGCTTCAACCGACCAGGCCTGCTCATGTCCCCGAGGGACGCACTCCTCCTTCAGCACCCCATTGCTATACGGCACCTTGTTTCCCGCTAGCGTAGAGGAGAACGGTTTTCTGCTCAGTGCCGACCTTTGCTCCAAGTCCTCATTGATGGGCATGTTCAACAGATCCAGGCATTGCTGCAAAGCAGGGGACAAAGGGATTTTCAAAAGGTCCTCTGCACTTGCCCCGTCTTCTGATGCGCATGCATTGCAGCCGGAATCTGAAGTGTGAGCATCTTCAATCTCCTCCTCCTGGTCTGTGGTCACGGCTTCGTCGCTGAGAGGCTGCCCAGTAAATAGAGAGTCCTGAGACTGACCAAAGGTGGGGTTTCCCAGGAGGCCATGTGTCAAGTGGCTAGAGAACACCGTATGGTCGGTACTTCCTTCTAGGAAGGGAGGTCGTTCTAAGGGAGGAACCTTCTCGGCTGCAGAGTCACTCATTGTGCTGCATTCCGCACTCGTGCACATCTTCTCCAGCTGTTTGTCAACACAACTGGCCCCTTGACAGATCCTGTCAGACACGTTGTTCACTGACCCAGAAAGAACTTCTTCGGTGGCAGCTTGGATGACATTGGAAATTATATGTATGGCAACTTGGTCAATGTTCTCGATTTCCTCTTTGTCCAACCTGATGCCTCCGATCTTCTCCTTCTCCAAACCGCCCTTCTGTCCCTCATCTCCATACCTGTAGTGGTTCAACATACTACCAGCCTTTGAACTGGACGTCTCTACTTCCCGTGACATCTCAACATCAGTGGTCTCCATCTCAACAGCAGCGCCACCATTCATCTCCTCCCTTTCAGTTTGATCTAATGGAGCTTTATGTGCCACATCAGAGCAGGGAATGGGCAAAGAGCCAGCACTAGGACACTGCTCTTCTTCGGAGTCGTTCCGGACTGTTAGATCTTCACCGTTATCTTCTGGTTTCTCCAAATGAGATGAGTCCAGCAGAACTCCCGTCATAAAAATGGCCTGGGGCACCTGGTCTGCAACTTGTGTGGAATCCAGCTTTGCCTCAGCAGTCATTTCATCCCTGCTGGAGCTTCCTATTTGTGCAGCTGGAGGGGAGGACTCCAGGACATGGGATCCCGATATACCTTGACACCTGATCATTTCTAGTTTTTCACTGTCGTCCCGAAGTCTGTTCAACTCAATGGTCGTTCTTGCATCAGCCTGTTCGTCTCTTTCTGAAGGATCCAAGCAACCAGCCTGCTGTTCTGATGGCGCTCGCGGTTCTCCTGAAGGCTCAACCGCGATGGATGACTGAGCAGCCTCTTTGGCTTCCAAAGGCAACAAGAGTTCATTACTTGGCGGTGTGTCTTCACCCAAATGGGACTCCTCCGCAGCGGAGACTAGCCTGTGCTCTTCCAAGCTGGGTAGGTCTTGCCTGTCGTGGTTGTTGGCTCGCTCTTTTCTACGCGAGGAAAACCACCACCATCCAATGAGTGCCAGCACCCCGGGTATGGCAAAGGGAAGGAAAGCGCGGAAGCGCAGCGCCATTTTTTTAATGACTCAGCAACAGCACCTAAAGGGTGGAGGGGAGAGAAGAAGAGTGCAAAATTGAGTTCAGTTTTCTCCTCTTAATTCTTTGCAAAACACTAAGCATGATTTGACTGCAAAAGAACGTTAAGACTTGATTCTTTACTCCCCTCACCCTGCAAAAGTGAAGCTATCCGAAGCTCTAGATCAGGGGTAGGGAACCTTTGGCCCTCCAGCTGTGGTGGACTTCAACTCCCACAATTCCTTGAGGCTCGGCATTGGGCCAAGGTAAGCCTTTGGGGCGAATGCCGAGCCTCAAGGAATTGTGGGAGTTGAAGTCCACCACAGCTGGAGGGCCAAAGGTTCCCTACCCCTGCTCTAGATGCTCATAGGAAATCTGCTACAAAACAGGAGCTTTTTTGGTGAGTTCCAGGGCCAGAGAAGCAGATGGCGGAAACAGAAGAACGGCCTGCCTCAGGGGAGCGTGCTTGCTCCATCCATGTTCAACATCTACACAAATGATCAGCCACTGCCAGAAGGGACAGAGAGCCTCATCTATGCAGATGATCATGCCATTACCACTCAAGCAGGGAGCTTTGAGATGGTTGAACAGAAGCTCTCCGAAGCTCTAGGTGCTCTTACTGCCTATTACAGGGAAAACCAGCTGATCCCTAATCCATCTAAAACACAGACATGTGCTTTTCATCTTAAGAACAGACAAGCATCCTGAGCTCTGAGGATCACCTGGGAAGGAATCCCACTGGAGCATTGCAGCACCCCCAAATACCTGGTGGGATGTTAGTACTGACTAATTAATTTTGGCCTCCATCCTTTATTATTTTCACATTTGTAATGTAAAGGCTATAATGAGTCGGTCCATCTTTGAGATGTGTATTAGCCTATACAAGTCAACCTAATGTATAAGTCGAGGGCACATTATTAACATTATTATTATTATTATTATTATCTTTATTTATACCCCGCAAAATCTCCCGAAGGACTCAATGCGGCTTACAAAGGCCAAGGCCACAACAAACAACAACATACAAATATAAGAGTAAAACTCATAGGCAAATAATAAAACATCAAGCAAAGACAATAAAACACTAAAAACAATGACACATGATGCATTTAAAATCTAAAAGGCCGGGCCAAATGTAATGGATAAAATTTAAAAGTGCTGAACTTGACAGGAGGTATGTAGAGGTTTTTTGGAGGTAGGTGCAATGTGCAGACAATCCTAGTCTCTAACAAAGTGCATTTGGGACATGATGCCAGGAGTCTCCTAATCTGGAAAGGCACACTAGAACAGCCAGGTCTTCAGGCTCTTCCTAAAGATTGCCAACGTTGGGGCTTGTCTGATGTCCTTGGGGAGAGAGTTCCAGAGTCGGGGGGCCACCATAGAGAAGGCCCTGTCCCTCGTCCCCACCAAAAGCACTTGCGACACAGGTGGGATCGTGAGCAGGGCCTCTCCAGATGATCGAAGGGAACGTGTGGGTTCATATATAGAGATGCGGTTACGCAGGTAGGTGGGTCCCAAACCGTTTAGGGCTTTGTAGGTGAGCACCTGCACCTTGAATTGGGACCGGAACATGAACGGCAGCCAATGGAGCTCCTTAAACAGGAGGGCTGACCTCTCTCTGTAAGGAGCACCAGTTAACAGCCTGGCTGCCGACCGTTGGACCAGTTGGAATTTCCAAGCCGTTTTCAAGGGCAGCCCCACTTAGAGCGCATTACAGTAGTCCAATCTAGAGGTGACCAAGGCATGGACCACCCTGGCCAGATCAGCCTTTATGAGGTATGGTCGCAGTTGGCGCATGAGTCTGAATTGTGCAAAAGCCCTCCCGGCCACCGCCGACGCCTGAGCCTCAAGCGTAAGTGATGAATCCAAGAGGACTCCCAAACTGCGGACCTGTGACTTCAGGGGGAGTGTAACCCCGTCCAACACAGGTTGCCACCCTATACCCTGATCCGGTTTACGATCGACCAGAAGGACCTCTGTCTTATTAGGATTGATCTTCAGCTTGTTCATCCTCATCCAGATAGCCACAGCGGCCAAGCACTCGTCCAGCACTCAGGGGCTTCCTTGGAGTTAATAATAATAATAATATTAATACTTTCCTCTTTCAAAAATCTTTAATGAAGCAGAGGTTGCATGGCCAGCCTTCAGGAGAACTTTTATTGGTGCATATCTCTGCATGGCAGGGATTGGACTACATGGCCCTTCTGGTGCCCCTTTCAACACTTGCACCCAAGCAATTCTACACAACTGACATTAAAAAGGATATGCGAAAGAACTGGACACAGAAAACCCCATCACAGACTGTTACGGATTAACTGAGCAACATGGACGTCACGTGAGTGGCTAAGCTCCCTTCTTTCCCTGGAAGGTCACGTTACTTGTTGCTCCGCAGCCTGGATGCGGCCCATCGTTGCTAGAAATCCTCAGGCCGCTTCATGCAACCAGAGGGTGAAAACGCTTGGTTTCTGCATCCTGAAGGTCTTAGGATTTCTTTTAAAGCATTTGGTCCTTAAAACTATGAAGACAATCTTCATACGTAGAGACGACAATAGTTACCAAAGTATGATCCCTGCATTATCCATTGTGGGGGGGGGGGGTGGGGTGGGGGGGGGGCGGGGGGTGGGGGGGGGGGGGTGGGGTGGTTGGTGGGGGGGGGGGGGTGGGGTGGGGGGGGGGGGGGGGGGGGGGGGGGTCTGTTGCGGGTCATTGGGGGGGGGGGGGGGGGGGTTGAACATGGTAGCCAGGATTTCGTTTCGGGGGGGGGGGGGGGGCCAAAAAAATTTTCAGGGGGGGGGGCGGGGGGGGGGGGGTTTGGGGGGGGGGGGGGGGGGGTGGGCAGCCCGACCACAAGAATGCATTGTGTCCAATTCTGGGCACCACAATTCAAGAGAGATATTGGCAAGCTGGAATGTGTCCAGAGGAGGGCGAATAAAATGATCAAGGGTCTGGAGAACAAGCCCTATGAGGAGCGGCTTAAGGAGGGCATGTTTAGCCTGAAGAAGAGAAGGCTGAGAGGAGATATGATAGCCATGTATAAATATGTGAGAGGAAAGCCACAGGGAGGAGGGAGCAAGCTTGTTTTCTGCTTCCCTGGAGACTAGGACGCGGAACAATGGCTTCAAACTACAAGAGAGGAGATTCCATCTGAACATGAGGAAGAACTTCCTGACTGTGAGAGCCGTTCAGCAGTGGAACTCTCTGCCCCGGAGTGTGGTGGAGGCTCCTTCTTTGGAAGCTTTTAAGCAGAGGCTAGATGGCCATCTGTCAGGGGTGATTTGAATGCAATATTCCTGCTTCTTGGCAGGGGGTTGGACTGGATGGCCCATGAGGTCTCTTCCAACTCTTTGATTCTATGATTCTATGAGTGATACACAACCCCTCTGTTACACTAGATCCACTGGCTGCCGATCAGCTTCCAAGCACAATTCAAAGTGCTGGTTTTAACCTTTAAAGCCCTAAACCAGTGTTTCTCAATCTGGGGGTCGTGACCCCTGTGGGGGTCATGAGGAGGTGTCAGAGGGGTCACCAAAGACCACCAGAAAACATAGTATTTTCTGTTGGTCATGGGGGTTCTGTGTGGAAAGTTTAGTCCAATTCTATCGGTGGGGTTCAGAATGCTGTTTCATTGTGGGTGAACTATAAATCCCAACAACTACAACTCCCAAATGGCAAGTTCTATTTTCTCCAAACTCTCCCAGTGTTCACATTGGGGCATATTGAGTATTTGTGCCAAGTTTGATCCAGTTCCATCATTTCTTGTGCCCACAGTGTTCTCTGGATGTAGGTGAACTACAACTCCAAAAACTCAAGGTCAATGTCAACCAGACCTTCCCAGTATTTTCTCTTGATCATGGGAGTTCTGTGTGTCAAGTTTGATTCAATTTCATCATTGGTGGAATTCAGAATACTCTTTGATTGTAGGTGAACTATAAATCCCAGCACCTACAACCCCCAAATGACAAAATCAATCCCTGTCCAACCCCACCAGTATTCAAATTTGGGTGTATTGGGTATTGGTGCCAAATTTGGTCCAGTGAATGAAAATACATCTTGCATATCAGATATTTACATTACGATTCATAACAATAGCAAAATTATAGTTATGAAGTAGCAACAAAAATAATGTTATGGTTGGGGGTCACCACAACATGAGGAACTGTATTAAGGGGTCGCGGCATTAGGAAGGTTGAGAACCACTGCCCTAAACTGTTCTGGCCCAGACTACCTGTCCAAACGTATCACCTGTTACGAACCATCACAACGTTTAAGATCATCTCGAGAGGCCCTGCGCTCGATCCCATTGCCATCGCAAACACGTCAGGTGGGGATGAGGGACAGGGCCTTCTCAGCAGAGGCCCCCCATTTGTGGAACGCTCTCTCCAGGGACATCAGACTGACCAATTCCCTCCTGTCCTTTAGAAAGAAACTTAAGACTTGGCTATGGGACCAAGCGTTTGACCAGTGAATCCCAGTCGTGTCAGGAGCGACTTGAGAAACTGCAAGTCGCTTCTGGTGTGAGAAAATTGGACGTTGCCCAGGGGATGCCTGGATGATTTGATATTTTTATCATCCTTGTGGGAGGCTTCTCTCATGTCCCCGCAATTGGGAGCTGGAGCTGATAGAGGGAGCTCATCTGCCTCTCCCTAGATTCGAACCTGCGACCTGTCAGTCTTCAGTCCTGCCGGCACAGGGGTTTAACCCACTGCGCCACCGGGGGCTCCGACCAGTGAATGGCAGCAAGGGAAAGAAGACTTAAGCAACTCAAGACAATGAATTGACCCGGACTTGGATTTTGGATTCTGATTTTTAATAGACGTGTTTTAATCTATTTTTTAATGTATTATTGAATGTTTTATGATACTGGCATCGTATGGTGCTTCTGTGAGGCCACTATGAGTCGTCGTCCCCCCCGTGGGTGAGAAGGGCGGGGTTATTATTATTTCTTATCAAAAGCATTGTATAAATTATTATAAAACTGATAAATATAGAAAGAGTGCAGGTGGCTAAATATCTTTTGACCAAAAACGGGCAACAGCAATGGCGTTGTCTGTAACCTCCAACAATTCTTCCTCTGTACATGAGGCAGGGCATAGTGGACAAGCATATTTTAAGAAGAGCAGGGTATACATATAGGAAATAAATAAATGGTCCTTTTATATCAGCGTTTCTCAACCTGGGGATTGGGACTCCCGGGAGAGTCGCGAGGGGGGTGTCAGAGGGATTGCCAAAGACCACCAGGAAACACAGTAATGTATGTTATTCAGGGAAGTTCAGTGTGGGAAGTTTGGCCCAATTCTAAAACTCAAGGTCAATGCCCACCAAACTCTCCCAGTATTTTCTGTTGGTCATGGGAGTTCTATGTGCCAAGTTTCGTTTAATTCCATCATTGGTGGAGTTCACAATGCTCTTTGATTGTAGGTGAACTATAAATCTCAGCAACTACAACTCCCAAATGCCAAGGTCTATTTTCCCCAAACTTCACCAGTGTTCACATTTGGGCATGTTGAGTATCCATGGCAAGTTTGGTCCAGATCCGTCATTGTTTGAGTCCACAGTGCTCTCTGGATGTAGGTGAACTACAACTCCCAAACTCAATGCCCACCAAACCCTTCCAGTATTTTCCCTTGGTCAAAGTTTCCCTGTGTGCAAAGTTTGGTTTAATTCCATCATTGGTGGAGTTCACAATGCTCTTTGATTGTAGGTGAACTATAAATCCCAGAAACTACAACTCCTAAATGTCAAGGTCGATTTTACCCAACTCCACCAGTGTTCACATTTGGGCATGTTGAGTATTCATGTCAAGTTTGGTCCCAGATCCATCATTGTTTTAGTCCACAGTATTCTCTGGATGTAGGTGAACTACAACTCCAAAACTCAAGGTCAATGCCCACCAAACCCTTCCAGTATTTTCCCTTGGTCATGGGAGTCCTGTGTGCAAAGTTTGGTTCAATACCATCATTGGTGGAGTTCACAATGCTCTTTGATTGTAGGTGAACTATAAATCTCAGAAACAACTCCTAAATGTCAAGGTCGATTTTACCTGACTCCACCAGTGTTCACATTTGGGCATGTTGAGTATTCATGTCAAGTTTGGTCCAGATCCATCATTGTTTGAGTCCACAGTGCTCTCTGGATGTAGGTGAACTACAACTCCAAAATTCAAGGTCAATGCCCACCAAACCATTCCAGTATTTTCTCTTGGTCAAGGGAGTTCTGTTTGCCAAGTTTGGTTCAATACCATCATTGGTGGAGTTCACAATGCTCTTTGGTTGTAGGTGAACTATAAATCCCAGCAACTACAACTCCCAAATGGCAAAATCAATCCCCCCCAACCCCACCAGTATTCAAATCTGGGCCAAATTTGGTCCAGTGAATGAAAATACATCCCACAGATCTGATATTTACATAATAATTCATAACAGTAGCAAAATTACAGTTACGAAGTAGCAACTAAAATACTGTTATGGTTGGGGAGTCCGATTCTTGAGTAGATGCTTATTTCTATAAGGATAGACAGAAGAGTGCTTTTGTCGTCATGTAAGAGTTGTACACAACAGACACTCACAATAGGCAAGACCCAAATCCAACTGGGAAATAAAGACTGTCCTTGCAATGATTATACAGCCCGTTGTGTAAATGGTTCCCGGTACATGCAATATTATTAGTAGGCGAAGGAGACTCAGTTCCACGCCACATGGAAAGAGGTCTGCAGTTCATGCTATTGGTGCAAGAGCTCCCTGCGAGTTATAAAAAGACAGGCCAGGCATTCCTTTCCTTAACAGAAGCGAATCCACAGGCCCTCGGTTTGGAATTTCGGGGGTAAACAGCTGTCCATCGAATGGACGGCTCACTGCACAATGTACTCATCGTTTCTCCTGGCAGCGCACAACATCTTAGCATCTCAGGGCTCAGAGATTTGCTCCCAAATAAATACTCAGGAATGCCAACTCCAAGGCCCATGTCCTCAGGAAATTATTATGTTCTCAGGAATCATTATCATGCCACATCGGATTTGTAGGCATGGGGCCTTTTCTAGGAAAAAAAAAAAACACCAGAAGGCTAAACAGACTTTTCCCTAATTATATACTGGGGTGTTCATAGAATCATAGAACTGGAAGAGACCTCATGGGCCATCCAGTCCAACCCCCTGCCAAGAAGGAGTTGGCTATTTGTTTGAATTCTTCTTTGTTGATTTCTCCCTTTTTCCACTTCTTGTGCATGTCTCTTTTGAGTCTTAGCACAGTTAGAAATTCTTTGGACATCCATTCTGGCTTCTTTGCACTTGTCCTATTTTTTCTCTTTGTTGGTACTGTTTGCAATTGCGCCTTGAGTATTTCACTCTTGAAAAACTCCCATCCATCCGTAACTCCCTTGTTTTTTAGTATCTGTGTCCATGGAATGCTCCTCAGTGTTTCTTTCATTTTTTGGAAATCAGCTCTCCTAAAGTCCAAAATGTGGGTTTGACTTGTCTTGTCTTCCTTTGTACCTTAAATTGCAGGAGCACATGGTCATTGTCATGCCACATTGGATTTGTAGGCAAGAGGTCTTTTCTAGACAAAAAGAAGGCTAAAAACAGATGTTCCCCTAATTATATATTGGGATGTTCCTGGATCCAAGACACAACAAATGCCAAGGCTCAACAACCACCAGAAGGTTTTGTTGACTGTAAATCACAAATCGCATGAACACAAAAACCCACAAGAGTTGATTCCATCACAAATTTGATCTGATGGTATATGTAGGGCCCAGCAAGCAGAATCCAATGTATATTCCACAGAAAAGCACAGGTAGAAATATTTGAAAACTAGCTGTACCCAGCCACATGTTGTTGTGGCCCAGTCTGATTCAATGGGAAAGAAAGGATAGAGAAAAGTGTGAAGGAATGGAAGCCACAAATAAACCACACCTAGAATATTGTGTCCAATTCTGGGCACCACAATGGAAGAGAGATATTGACAAACTGGAATGTGTCCAGGAGGGTGCCTAAAATGATCAAGGGTCTGAAGAACAAGCCCTATGAGGAGCGGCTTAAAGAGCTGGGCATGTTTAGCAGACGACACCAAATGGGGAGGGATAGCTAGCCAATACTCCAGAGGACAGGAGCAGGATTCAAAACGATCTTGACAGATTAGAGAGATGATTGGCCAAAACTAACAAAATGAAGTTCAACAGGGACAAATGCAAGATACTCCACTTAGGCAAAGTGCAAAGATACAGAATGGGGAACAATGCCTGGCTCGAGAGCAGTACGTGTGGAAAAGATCTTGGAGTCCTCGTGGACAACAAGTTAAACATGAGCCAACAATGTGATGTGGCAGCAAAAAAGCCAATGGGAATTTGGCCTGCATCAATAGGAGTCTAGTGTCTATATCAGGGAAGTCATGCTGCCCCTCTATTCCGCCTTGGTTAGACCACACCTGGAATATTGTGTCCAATTCTGGGCACCACAATTCAAGAGAGATATTGACAAACTGGAAACGTCCAGAGGAGGGCGGCTAAAATGATCAAGGGTCTGGAGAACAAGCCCTATGAAGAGCGGCTTAAAGAGCTGGGCATGTTTAGCCTGAAGAAGAGAAGGCTGAGAGGGGATATGATAGTCATGTATAAATATGCGAGAGGAAGTCATAGGGAGGAGGGAGCAAGCTTGTTTTCCGCTTCCCTGGAGACTAGGACGTGGAACAATGGCTTCAAACTACAAGAGAGGAGATTCCATCTGAACATGAGGAAGAACTTTCTGACTGTGAGAGCCGTTCAGCAGTGGAACTCTCTGCCCCAGAGTGTGGTGGAGGCTCCTTCTTTGGAAACTTTGAAACAGAGGCTGGATGGCCATCTGTCAGGGGTGCTTTGAATGCGATTTTCCTGCTTCTTGGCAGAATGGGGTTGGAATGGATGGCCCATGAGGTCTCTTCCAACTCTATTCTAACTTGATTAGAAAGATATGCCAGTCTACAATAAATAATAATAATAATAATAATAATAATAATACTTTATTTATACCCCGCTACCATCTCCCCAAGGGACTCGGTGTGGCTTACATGAGGCCAAGCCCACAGTACAAAGACAATAACAAAACAATCAATACAAAACAGTTGAAATAAATGCCATAAAACAGAAAATAAACAACAGTGAGACACAACTCTCCCCACCAGAAATATTCTCTATGTCTCAGATTATTTCATGGAGCCATGAGGACTATTTCCTTGTCAGACTAAGGAGCCTATGCATGATATACCAGGGCCTGAGATTAAAAAGCTGTTTTCTGCAAGCTTGGGGAGAGAAGGCAGGATATAAATAAAGTATTATTATTACTCGTGTCAGGAGCGACTTGAGAAACTGCAAGTCGCTTCTGGTGTGAGAGAATTGGCCGTCTGCAAGGACGTTGCCCAGGGGACGCCTGGATGATTTTGATGTTTTTATCATCCTTGTGGGAGACTTCTCTCATGTCCCCGCATGAGGAGCTGGAACTGATAGAGGGAGCTCATCCACCTCTCCCCGGATTCGAACCTGCGACCTGTCAGTCTTCAGTCCTGCCAGCACAGGGGTTTAACCCACTGCACCACCGGGGAAGGACGTTGCCCAGGGGATGCCCGGATATTTGCCCATCCTGTGGGAGGCTTCTCTCATGTCCCCACATGAGAAGCTAGACCTGACAGATGGGAGCTCACCCTGCTCCCCAGATTCGAACCGCTGACCTTTTGGTCAGCAGTCCTGCCAGCACAAGGGTTTAACCCATTGCACCACCGAGGGTTCCTATTATTATTATTATTATTATTATTATTATTATTATTATTATTATTATTAGAAACACAACAAGATGAGTCCACAGCAGACAAGATCACTCTGCTGGGTGTTGTATTGGATCACACATTGGACGCTTCCCAAGTATCTAGGACTGTGTGATATATCGGCAAATAATGCGTGCAGATCCCAGTAAAGTGGCCTTTTGCAGATGGCAGAAGGTAATTTTGTCAGCGCCAATTGTGTTTAAGTGCAGGCCAAGGTCTTGAGGCACTGATTACCACAGGGACTACCTTTACTGGCTTGTGCCACAGTCTTTGCAGTTCTATTATTATTAAGGGAGATGGTGACGGGGTATAAATAAAGATGATGATGATTATTATTATTATAGAGGAGATGGTGCCAGGGTTGAGAAACGTTGTTTTAGGGAATCTATTTTGTGTATTGTCGGGAGGCTTTCACAGCCGGAATCTCTGGAGATGCCAGCCGCAGATGCAGGCAAAACGTCAGGAGAAAATGCTGCTAGAACACAGCCCGAAAACCACACAACACCCCAATCTCTTCCGTGATTCTGAGGACTGCCATGATTCTGAGGACAAGCTGGAATGTGTCCAGAGGAGGGCGACTAAAATGATCAAGGGTCTGGAGAACAAGCCCTATGAGGAGCGGCTTAGGGAACTGGGCATGTTTAGCCTGAAGAAGAGAAGGCTGAGAGGAGATATGATAGCCATGTATAAATATGTGAGAGGAAGCCACAGGGAGGAGGGAGCAAGCTTGTTTTCTGCTTCCTTGGAGACTAGGACACGGAACAATGGCTTCAAACTACAAGAGAGGAGATTCCATCTGAACATGAGGAAGAACTTCCTGACTGTGAGAGCTGTTCAGCAGTGGAACTCTCTGCCCCGGAGTGTGGTGGAGGCTCCTTCTTTGGAAGCTTTTAAACAGAGGCTGGATGGCCATCTGTCAGGGGTGATTTGAATGCAATATTCCTGCTTCTTGGCAGGGGGTTGGACTGGATGGCCCATGGGGTCTCTTCCAACTCTTTGATTCTATGATTCTATGAAGCTATCCATACCTGGATTGGTTTCATTCTTACGTAACTTAAAAGGCAGTTGATGCATGCCACTGATGGGCCGAAGGCTGACCATTCCTCCCACCGAAACCCCTGCCCGCTGGTCCAAACGCTGTGGAAAGGCCTCAAATCTCAAAGCATGCCAGCCTGGTAATCGACACCAGCGAGTGTGATTTGGGAGGCTGCCAACCACTGAGCATTGGAGTGTATTATAGCTATAGTAACCTTTGCAGCTTTTCTATTTTTTGAGTTCTCAGATCATAAGGAGAGCTGTTCTTTGTCCTCTCTTTAAACAGTCTTATGCCGTAAACACTTCTGGCCGTATAAGGACGGACTCACAAAACGTCGAACACTTCGTCTGTACTGTACTTCGTGATTGTCAGCAGGTGGTAAAGGAAGAAGAGTGTAGTATGAAGGAAGACAACTTTTCCCAAAGAAGCTTGCATTACTGTGTGTGTTATGGGTCAGGTGTATTCTTTGTCTGGCGGACATAATAACATATAGTAATTGAAGAGAAGTAACTGGGACTGTTGGAGCACATGAGAAATCAGTTAGTGTGTGTGTGTCAACTGTAAATAAGATGCATGAAGCTGATTGGTTGAACTTTGCCTGGAGAGATGGCTGAGCCTGGGACTTTTGGATACTGTTACATTTATCAGCCTTGAGCTATGCAGTTGCTTGCAGAGAAGCAGACAGTGACTCACCTAAGGACTATTGGAGAACTTGAGAAATCAATTAGTGTGTGTGTGTCAACTGTAAATAAGATACATGAAGCTGATCGGTTGAACTTCGCCTGGAGAGATGGCTGAGCCTGGGACTTTTGGATACTGTTACATTTATCAGCCTTGAGCTATGCAGTTGCTTGCAGAGAAGCAGACAGTGACTCACCTAAGGACTATCAGAGAACGTGAGAAATCAATTAGTGTGTGTGTGTCAACTGTAAATAAGATGCATGAAGCTGATTGGTTGAACTTTGCCTGGAGAGATGGCTGAGCCTGGGACTTTTGGATACTGTTACATTTATCAGCCTTGAGCTATGCAGTTGCTTGCAGAGAAGCAGACAGTGACTCACCTAAGGACTATTGGAGAACTTGAGAAATCAATTAGTGTGTGTGTGTCAACTGTAAATAAGATTGTGGGAAGATATACCTTGACATATGTGAGTTGTAGTTACTGGGATGTATAGTTCACCTATAATCAAAGAGCATTCTGAACTCCACCAATGATGGAATTGAACCAAATATGGCACACAGAACTCCCACGACGAACAGAAAATATATATCAGTGATGGGTTGGGGGCGGGGGGCACCAAAATACTGTTTGCTTACAGTTGAAAATTACCTAGGGCCGCCTCTGAGTAAATGACACCAAATTTGGACACAAGACAGGCCAACGAGTGACCATTACTCATAAAAACACTGGAAAACACACCAAAAGAGACTTAAAAAGCTAAAAAAACAAAAATTACATTACAACGCATGCACAAAACCACATATACACACATATATACACACATACACAAATATATATACACACATATATGTATATATACATACACCAAACACATATACACAGAAAGGGGAAAGGAAGGAAGGAAGGAAGGAAGGAAGGAAGGAAGGAAGGAAGGAAGGAAGGAAGGAGAGAAAGAGGGAAAAAGGGAGGGAAGGAGAAAAGGAAACAAAGAAAGGAAGGAAGGAAGGAAGGAAGGAAGAAAGGAAGGAAGGAAGGAAGGGAGAGAAGGAAATTAAAAAAAGAAAGAAGAAGGAAAGAGAGGGAAAGGAAGGAGAGAAGGACCGAAAGAGGGAGGGAAGAAAAGAAGGAAAGAGAGAAGGAAGGATGGAACCAAAGAGCAAAGGAAGGGAGGAAAGAAACAGGTAGAGAAGGAAGAAAGGAGAAGAGAAAGGAGAAGGAAAAGAAAAAGAGGGAAGGAAAGAGGGAGGGAGGGGAGGAAGGAGAGAAAGAGGGAGGGAAGGTTGGCCACAGTATGCATGGCGAGTACAGCTAATTTCATTCATATTTTTGTCGTGTCAGGAGAGACTTGAGAATCTGCAAGTCACTTCTGGTGTGAGAGAATTGACCGTCTGCAAGGACGTTGCCCAGGGGACGCCCGGATGATTTGATGTTTTTATCATCCTTGTGGGAGGCTTCTCTCATGTCCCCACATGAGGAGCTGGAGTTGATAGAGGGAGCTCATCCGCCTCTCCCCGGATTCGAACCTGCAACCTGTCGGTCTTCAGTCCTGCCAGCACAGGGGTTTAACCCACTGCGCCACCGGGGGCTCTCTCTCTCTCTCTCTACACACACACACATACATAAACATATACACACCCGCACACATACATACATACATACACACAAGAAAGATTATAATCTAGTTAACGCAAGACACTGATAAGCAAATAAAGTTCTCAAGCCCCAAGGGGTTGAGAAGGACGGGGTACAATTATCCGAAATAAATAAGTAAATAAAATATTGCATACTATCACTTTCCTGTTGTTGTTCTGACGGCTTTACATTGGACTCATTTCCCATTAGCCTCAGCTTACATAATCAATATCTGGAGCGGATGGGAATTCAAAACCAGACCATTGACCTTCCCCTTCCCTGGAAATTTGCTTTCATTTTCCAAATTTCTAGCATCACAATGGTTGAAGGTTGCTCAAAAGCCGGCAAGTCCCTATCGGGTCCATTAGATCTGGAGAGACAAGTGAGAGAATGTGTTTGTATCAAGTGCCAAACCAATGGTGTAATACAAATACACACAAGAAGCTCGGCCTGTCATTGAACATCGAGAAAACCAAAGTGCTCTTCCAGCAGTCACCAGGCAATCCCTCTCCAATGCCAGAAAAACAGCTTAATGGTGTAACATTAGAAAATGTTGACCATTTCCGCTCCCTTGGCAGCCACCTCTCCACAAAAGTCAACATTGACACTGAAATTCAACACCGCCTGAGCTCTGCGAGTGCAGCATTCTTCCGAATGAAGCAGAGAGTGTTTGAGGACCGGGACATCCGTAGGGAGACCAAGGTGCTTGTTTATAAAGCTATTGTCCTACTAACCCTGCTATACGCCTGCAAGACGTAGACTGTCTACAGACGTCACATGCAACTCCTGGAACGATTCCATCAGCGTTGCTTCCGGAAAATCCTGCAAATCTCTTGGGAAGACAAGCAGACAAATGTCAGTGTGTTGGAAGAAGCAAAGACCACCAGCATTTAAGCGATGGTCCTCCGTCATCAATTCCGTTGGACCGGCCATGTTGTCCGGATGCCTGACCACCATCTCCCAAAGCAGTTGCTCTACTCCAAACTCAAGAATGGAAAATGGAATGCTGGACGACAGGAAAAGAGATTCAAAAATGGGCTCAAAGTCAACCTTAAAAACTCTGGCATAGACACTGAGAACTGCCTAAGCCCAGGCCTGTGAGCATTCCAGCTGGAGGTCAGCTGTGATCAGCAGTGCTGTAGAATTTGAAGAGGCACAAATGGAGGGTGAAAGAGAGAAACCTGCCAAGAGGAAGTTGCGTCAAGCCAACCCGACTGGGACTGCCTTCCACCTGGAAACCAATGCCTTCACTGTGGGAGAACATGCAGGTCAAGAATAGAGCTCCACAGTCACCTATGGACCCACCACCAGGACACCAATCTTGGAAGACAATCCTACTCGGACAACGAGGGATCGCCTAAGTAAGTAATTAAGTAATACAAAAAAACTCCCTTTTCTCCCTCCTTAGAGTAGTACATGGAACGATTTATTTATTTATCGTGTCAGTGCAACCAGTCGATTATATTACATTTCTAACAGAACAAAGCAAAAAAAACAACAGAAAAATACAAAATTTGTGAGTTTGGTAGTTGATTAAATGTCCTTTGACCAGTATCTGGCCACTTGGAGTGCTTCTGGGGTTGCTGCAAGAAGGTCCTCCATTGTGCATGTGGTGGTCAGTGGTTTGCTCTTCTCCACACTCACATGTCGAGGATTCCACTTTGTGGCCCCATTTCTGAAGGTTGGCTCTGCATCTCGTGGTGCCAGAGCACAGTCTGTTCAGCGCCTTCCAAGTCGCCCAGTCTTCTGTGTGCCCGGGGGGAGTCTCTCATTTGGTATCAGCCATTGGTTGAGGTTCTGGGTTTGAGCCTGCCACTTTTGGACTCTCGCTTGCTGAGGTGTTCCGGCGAGTGTCTCTGTAGATCTTAGAAAAAATTATTCCCCCGCTTTCGATGTATACATAATGTAATTCAATAAAAATTATTTTTAAAAAAAGAAAACTATGTCTAGATTTAAGTCGTTGACATGCTGGCTGATACCCAAACAGGGGATGAGCTGGAGATGTCTCTGCCTTGGTCCTTTCACTATTGTGGAACTCCCTTCTCGTGGACATCAGATTGGCCCCTTCCCTGATGATATTCCGCAGGAAATTAAAGACGTGGCTGTTCAAGAAGGCGTTCGAACAAGAAACGCAATAATTGGTAATGACGACAGGAATGGAACAACGGAATATGATACTGGATTGTGGTTTAACGATGAGACGATGCGAATGGCTTTTTGTATTATTGATATTGATATTGTTGATGTTGTTGATGACGATGCTTTTGTTATTGCTGTATTGATTTTAGATTGTGTCTTGTAATTTGCACCCTGTCCTCTCTATGTTGTACACCGCTGTGAGTCGCCCCCGGGCTGAGAACAGCGGTATATAAGCACAGTAAATAAATAATAATATTGTAATGTTCATTTGTTGGATTAACATAAATCAAAAACCACTGGGTGAATTGACACCAAATTTGGACAGAATACACCTATCAGGACGGCGAGTGTCTCTGTAGATCTTAGAAAACTATTTCTAGATTTAAGTCGTTGACGTGCCGGCTGATACTCAAACAGGGGATGAGCTGGAGATGTCTCTGCTTTGGTCCTTTCACTATTGGAACAATGGCATCAAACTACAAGAAAGGAGATTCCATCTGAACATGAGGAAGAATTTCCTGACTGTGAGAGCTGTTCAGCAGTGGAACTCTCTGCTCTGGAGTGTGGTGGAGGCTCCTTCTTTGGAGGCTTTTAAACAGAGGCTGGATGGCCATCTGTCAGGGTTGCTTTAAATGCGATTACACTGCCATATAGAATCAAAGAGTTGGAAAAGACCTCATGGGCCATCCAGTCCAACCCCCTGCCAAGAAGCAGGGATATTGCATTCAAATCACCCCTGACAGATGGCCATCCAGCCCGTTTCAAAGCTTCCAAAGAAGGAGCCTCCACCACACTCCGGGGCAGAGAGTTCCACTGCTGAACGGCTCTCACAGTCAGGAAGTTCTTCCTCATGTTCAGATGGAATCTCCTCTCTTGTAGTTTGAAGCCATTGTTCCGTTGAGTCCTAGTCTCCAGGGAAGCAGAAAACAAGCTTGCTCCCTCCTCCCTGTGGCTTCCTCTCACATATTTATACATGGCTATCATATCTCCTGTCAGCCTTCTCTTCTTCAGGCTAAACATGCCCAGCTCCTTAAGCCGCTCCTCATAGGGCTTGTTCTCCAGACCCTTGATCATTTTAGTCGCCCTCCTCTGGACACATTCCAGCTTGTCAATATCTCTCTTGAATTGTGGTGCCCAGAATTGGACACAATATTCCAGGTGTGGTCTAACCAAAGCAGAATAGAGGGGTGGCATTACTTCCCTAGATCTAGACACTATGCTCCTATTGATGCAGGCCAAAATCCCATTGGCTTTTTTTGCCGCCACATCACATTGTTGGCTCATGTTTAACTTGTTGTCCACGAGGACTCCAAGATCTTTTTCACACGTACTGCTCTCGAGCCAGGCGTCCCCCATTCTGTATCTTTCATTTTTTCTGCCAAAGTGGTCTTCTTCAGGCTAAACATGTGCAGCTCCTTAAGCCGCTCCTCATAGGGCTTGTTCTCCAGACCCTTGATCATTTTAGTCGCCCTCCTCTGGACACATTCCAGCTTGTCAATATCTCTCCTGAATTGTGGTGCCCAGAATTGGACACAATATTCCAGGTGTGGTCTAACCAAAGATGTGGTCTAATATTGAATGCAATATTCCTGCTTCTTGGCAGAAAGGGGTTGGACTGGATGGCCCACGAGGTCTCTTCCAACTCTAGGATTCTATCATATCTTTGCATCCTTCCTTCCATTTAAGAAAACCCTCCAAGACTTCCCATTGCGAGCATTGCCAGAATAGGCATTTTGGATGGGCTACGCGGCACCCAAACTTGGACGCACCACTGAAAATATACCGGATTCTCCCCCTAAGCGAATGCACAAATCATTGTGTAACAAAGCCAAATTAGAAAGATGTGCAATACAGAAGTGTGTCAGCGCATGCAATGAAAAGGGCGCCACAGTGGATGGGACCGGGTTGTGTTAAAAACTGAAGCCACGGGGGCCGGGGAATGTTTCCATGCTAAAAATAGCTGAAGGACACAGGAGCTGCCTTAGAAGCCCACACAGAGACTCCAGATTCCAGAAAAAGATAAGCTAACTTGGAGCCCAAGTATATTTAAAGAGCCAGGCATTTTTCTTTCTGCCTCCGCAAATCCTCTTGTAACCAAGTTTCATCTCAAAAGCCCGAGAAATGGCGCGGAAGACAAAAGACATCCATCCACCCAAGACTGGATTCACAACAGAATAAAGCACCTGCTCAGCCAGGACTCAGAAGGAAATTATAGTAAACTAGCCATCCCCTGCCATATATTGCTGCGGCCCAGTCTGTGTATATGTATTTTGTGTTTGTATATATATGCATATATGTGTGTGTATATTTGTGAATCTATATAAATAAAAATGTAATGTTCGTTTGTGGGATTAACAAAACTCAAAAACCACTGGATGGATCGACACCAAATTTGGACACAAGACACCTAACAACCCAATGTATGTCGTTCACTCATAAAAACACAGAAAAACACAGCAGAAGGGACTTAAAAAGCCCCCAAAAGCTAAATGACGAAAAGATAAATGACAATACAGAAAAAAGGAAGAAAGAGGGAGGGAAGGGGAGAAAAGAAAGAAAGAAAAAAAGAAAAGAAATAGGGAGGGAAAGAAAGAAGGAAAGGGAGAAGGAAGCATGGAAGCAAAGAGAGAAGGAAGGAAGGAAAGAGGTAGAGAAGGAAGAAAGGAGAGGGAAAGGGAGGGAAAGAAAGAAAGAAAGAAAGAAAGAAAGAAAGAAAGAAAGAAAGAAAGGGAGAAAGAAGCATGGAAGCAAAGAGAAGGAAGGAAAGAGGTAGAGAAGGAAGAAAGGAGAGAAAGAGGGAGGGAAAGAAAAAAGGGGGAAGGAAGGAAAGTTAGAGAAGGAAGGAAGGAGAGAAGGAAAGAGCGATAGAAGGGGAAGATGTAGAGAAAGAGAAAGGGAAGGAAAGAAGGAAAGGGAGAAGGAGGGAAAGAGGTAGAGAAGAAAGGACAGAAAGAGGGAGGGAAAGAAAAAGGGGGGAGGAAGGAAAGTTAGAGAAGGAAGGAAGGAGAGAAGGAAAGAAAAAAGGGAAAGAAGGAAGGAAAGAGGGAGGGAAGGAAGGAAAGGGGGGAAGAGAAAGAGGGAAAGAAAGAAGGAAGGAATGAGGTAGAAAAGGAAGAAAGGAGAGAAAGAGGGAGGGAAAGAAAAAGGGGGAGGAAGGAAAGTTAGAGAAGGAAGGAAGGAAGGAAGGAAGGAAGGAAGGAAGGAAGGAAGGAAGGAAGGAAAGAGGAAAGAAGGGGGAAGATGTAGAGAAAGAGAGAGGGAAGGAAAGAAGGAAAGGGAGAAGGAAGGAAAGAGGTAGAGAAGGAAGAAAGGAGAGAAAGAGGGAGGGAAAGAAAAAGGGAGAAGGAAGGAAAGTTAGAGAAGGAAAGAAAAGGGGAAAGAAGGAAGGAAAGAAAGAGTGAAGGAAGGGAGAAGATGTAGAGAAAGAGGGAGGGAAGGAAAGAAGGAAAGGGAGAAGGAAGCATTTCCATGAGAGAAGGAAGGAAAGAGGTAGCGAAGGAAGAAAGGAAAGAAAGAGGGAGGGAAAGAAAAAAGGGGAAGGAAGGAAAGAGATAGAGAAGGAAAGACGGGAAGGAAGGAAAGAGGGAGTGAAGGAAGGAGGGAAAGAAGGAGAGAAAGAGGGAAGGTTGGCCACAGCAACGCATGGCGGGTACAGCTAGTATCTGTATAAAAAATGTAATTTTCACCCGCAAGACAGTTGCATCAAAAACCACTGGACGAATGACACCAAATTTGGACACAAGACACCTAACAACCCAATGTATGTCCTTCACTCAAAAAAAATTGATTTTGTCATTTGGGAGTTGTAGTTGCTGGGATTTATAGTTCACCTACAATCAAAGAGCATTCTGAACCCCACCAACGATGGAATTCAACCAAACTTGGCACACAGTTCTCCCATGACCAACAGAAAATACTGGGAGGGTTTGGTGGGCAGTGTCCTTTGGTTTTGGAGTTGTAGTTCACCTACATCCAGAGAGCTCTGTGGACTCAATGATGGATCTGGACCAAACTCTACACAAATACTCAATATGCCCAAGTGTGAACACTGGTGGAGTTTGTGGAAAATAGAATCTTGACATTTGGGAGTTGTAGTTGCTGGGATTTGTAGTTCACCTACTATCACAGAGCATTCTGAACCCCACCAACGATAGAATTGGGCCAAACCTCCCACAAAGAACCCCTATGACCACCAGAGTGAGCCACAGCAATGCGTGGCTGGTGTATATATACGTGTGTGTGTGTGTGTGTGTGTGTGTGTGTGTGGTTTTGCGCATGTGTTGTAATGTATTTTGGGTTTTTTTGTTTTTTAAGTCTCTTCTGCTGTGTTTTTCAGTGTTTTTATGAGTGATGGTCACTTGTTGGCCTGATAGGTGTCTTGTGTCCAAATTTGTGTCTTGTGTCCAAATTGGTCTCAATTCGTGCAGTAGTTTTTGAGTTATGTCAATCCCACAAATGAACATTACATTTTTATTTATATAGATTTAGCAGGTCTCTGACAAACATTATTGGAGAGGGTGGAAGGAAGGAAGAAGACATTAGCACAGTGTTCTCAACCCGGTGGTCAGGGCCCTGGGGGGATTGTGAGGGGATGCCAGAGGGGTCGCCAAAGACCATCAGAAAATACTGTATTTTCTGTTGGTCATGAGCGTTCTGTGTGGGAAGTTTGGCCCAATTCCATCGTTGGTGGCCTTCAGAATGCTCTTTGATTGTAGGTGAACTATGAATCCCAGTGACTACAACTCCCAAATGTCAAGGTCTATTTCCCCCAAACGCCATCTGTGTTCGTATTTGGGTATAATGAGTGCTTGTGCCATGTTTGGTCCAGATCCATCATTGTTTGAGTCCACACTGCTCTCTGGATGTAGGTGAACTACAACTCCCAAACTCAAGGTCAATGCCCACCAAACTCTTCCAGTGTGTAATGTTGGTCATGGAAGTCCTGTATGCCATGTTTGGTTGAATTCCATCATTGGTGGAGATCAAAATGCTGTTTGATTGTAGGTGAACTATAAATCCCAGCAACCACAACTCCCAAATGTCAAGGTCTATTTCCCTTAAACTCCATCTGTGTTCATATTTGGGCATATGAAATATTTGTGCCAAGTTTGGTCCAGATCCCTCATTGTTTGAGTCCACAGTGCTCTCTGGATGTGGGTGAACTATAATTCCCAAACTCAAAGTCAATGTCCACCAAACCTTTCCAGTTTTTTCTGTTGGTCATGGGAGCCCTGTGTGCTAAGTTTGGCCCAATTCCATCATTGGTGGAGTTCAGAATACTCTTTGATTGTAGGTAAACTATAAATCCCAGCAACTACAACTCCCAAATGTGAAGGTCTACTTCCCTTAAACTCCATCTGTGTTCATATTTGGGCATATGGAATATTTGTGCCAAGTTTGGTCCAGATCCCTCATTGTTTGAGTCCACAGTGCTCTCCGGATGTGGGTGAACTATAATTCCCAAACTCAAAGTCAATGTCCACCAAACCTTTCCAGTTTTTTCTGTTGGTCATGGGAGCCCTGTGTGCTAAGTTTGGCCCAATTCCATCATTGGTGGAGTTCTGAATGCTCTTTGATTGTAGGTAAACTATAAATCCCAGCAACGACAATTCCCAAATGACAAAATCAATTTTTTTGAGTGGAGGACATAAATTGGACAGTTAGGTGTCTTGTGTCCAAATTTGGTGTCAATTCTCCCAGTGGGTTTTGACTTCTGATGGTAGCACGAACTAACATTACATTTTTATTTATATAGATAATGTAATACAAACCTTTGTCTCCCTTCCGGTATTTTATTGTTTGGATTTCTATAAGAGACTCTTGGGCAAGTGAAAGCACAAGCCCTTCTCTATCCCCTTCCCTCCCCATAATTTCCTGGGAAGGGCAGTCAAATTGATGTCTGTCTAGACTTGTGAGTGTTCCCAGAAGGTGTGCATGCCGCCGCTTGCATTTTGCAGGGAAACACATATGTCTTGGGAGATCCTGGATGGCCCGCCAGGTCTCTTCCAACTCTACGATTCTAGCACTGTATTTGGCTTGTTGTGGAAACAAGGACTGGAGAGATAACTTCAGTGGGGACTCCTTTCCCCATGATAATAACTCTTTCAAGAGTGAATTTCCCTTCCAAGGGGTAGATTTCTCTCACTTCCTGTTGTCTCAACCCTGCCCTTAACTATGAATCGTTTCTCCTCCAAAAAATCAGGCGCCCAAGCAAATTTGTGAGCATCCTGCGGCTCCTCCATGATGACGTGATGGCAACAGTCTTGGACAGCAATGGCTCCCAAAGTGACCCATTTAAGGTGGAATCGGGTGTCAAACAGGGATGTGTTATTGCCCCAACTTTATTCTCCATCTTCATCACTACGATACTTCACCTTGTTGATGGGAAGCTTCCCACCGGAGTGGAAATCATCTATCGGACAGATGGCAAGCTGTTTAACCTCAGCAGACTGCAAGCCAAAACCAAGGTCACAACAACATCTGTTATAGAACTCCAGTATGCTGATGATAATGTCGTCTGTGCACATTCAGAAGATCTACAAGCCACTCTAAACACCTTTGCAGAAGCATACACGAAGCTTGGCCTGTCACTGAACATCGAGAAAACCAAAGTGCTCTTCCAGCAGTCACCAGCCATCCCCTCCCCAATGCCAGAGATACAACTTAATGGTGTAACATTAGAAAATGTTGACCATTTCCGCTACCTTGGCAGCCACCTCTCCACCAAAGTCAACATCGACACCGAAATACAACACCGCCTGTGCTCTGCGAGTGCAGCATTTTCCCGAATGAAGCAGAGAGTGTTTGAGGACGGGACATCCGTAGGGATACCAAGGTGCTTGTCTATAAAGCTATTGTCCTCCCAGCCCTGCTCTATGCCTGCGAAACGTGGACTGTCTACAGACGTCACATGCAACTCCTGGAACGATTCCATCAGCGTTGCCTCCGGAAAATCCTGCAAATCTCTTGGGAAGACAGGCGGATAAATGTCAGCGTGCTGGAAGAAGCAAAGACCACCAGCATTGAAGTGATGGTCCTCCGCCATCAACTCCGCTGGACCGGCCACGTTGTCCGGATGCCCGACCACCGTCTCCCAAAGCAGTTGCTCTACTCTGAACTCAAGAACGGAAAACCTCTACCTCTGAGGATGCTTGCCATAGATGCAGGCGAAACGTCAGGAGAAATTCCTCTAGAACATGGCTCTATAGCCCGAAAAAACCCACAAGAACCTAGGAAAAGGGAATGTCGAAGGCTTTCATGGCTGGAATCACTAGGTTCTTGTGGGTTTTTTCGGGCTATAGAGCCATGTTCTAAAGGCATTTCTCCTGACGTTTCGCCTGCATCTATGGCAAGCATCCTCACTAACTCTGAGGATGCTTGCCATAGATACAGGCAAAGTCAGAGAATGCCTCTAGAAGTTGCTCTACTCCGAACTCAAGAACGGAAAACGGAATGTTGGTGGACAGGAAAAGAGATTTAAAGATGGGCTCAAAGCCAACCTTAAAACTCTGGCATAGACACTGAGAACTGGGAAGCCCTGGCCCTTGAGCGCTCCAGCTGGAGGTCAGCTGTGACCAGAAGTGCTGCAGAATTCGAGGAGGCACGAGTGGAGGGTGAAAGAGAGAAACGTGCCAGGAGGAAGGCGCGTCAAGCCAACCCCGACCGGGACCGCCTTCCACCTGGAAACCAATGCCTTCACTGTGAGAGAAGATGCGGGTCAAGAATAGGGCTCCACAGCCACCTACAAACACACAAAAATAGTCATCAAGGAAGACCATCTTACTCGTCCAACGAGGGATCGCCTAAGTAAGTAGTAAGTAAGGCTGTTTGTAACTCGGGGATGCCAAACTTTTGCAAACAAAAAACGTTCTGCTGTACTCAAGGCCCTGAGATGTTGTTTTGCCTACACTGTGTTTGCAAAGCAGGCAAAGAGCAGGTCTCCCCAATGCTCCCTTCCCCATGGAGAAATACACAAGTGGTTTTTTATGTGTTTACAGAGCACCCTTTGCTTGCCAACCGCTGGATTGCTACGACGAAGGAACCACTCTTTTGGATGCAAGTGATCAGCAGCAGTTCCAGAGAAGCTGCCCCAAGGACATTCGCTCCCAGCTGCAGGGCGAAGCAAGGTCACTCAACTCCCAATGTTTGCCCTTGCGAGTGGGAGGAGGAGAGATAGATAAGCCAGGCACTGGCAAGGAAAAGCTCTCCATTTCTCCCTTTGCTTCTGTGGTGAATCCACCTGATGCCCTGGGGAAATGTATTAATTACATGATAATATAATATAATATAATATAATATAATATAATATAATATAATATAATATAATATATGGTAATGTGTTTTAATTGTGTCCTGCCATACCTCAACCCATGGAGAGAGAAGTGGGTAACAATTATTTTTTCCGTGTCAGGAGCGACTTGAAAAACTGCAAGTCACTTCTGGTGTGAGAGAATTGGCAGTCTGCAAGGACATTGCCCAGGGGATACCTGGATGTTTGATGTTTTACCATCCTTGTGGGAGTCTTCTCTCTTGTCCCCACATGGGGAGCTGCAGCTGACAGAGGGAGCTCATCCGCTCTATCCCCAGATTCAAACATCTAACCCAAGGGCCCTGAAACTAAGGCCCGGGGGCCGGATACAGCTCTCCAAGGTCCTTTACCCGGCCCTCGCTCAGGGTCAACCTAAGTCTGAAATGACTTGAAAGCACACAACAACAACAACAACAACAACCCTATCTCATCAGCCAAAAGCAGGCCCACACTTCTTGTGTTACGAGGGTTGAATGAAAAGTAATGCCTCCACCTTCGTAACTGCTCAATAGATGGCAGTACTGGGATGTGGCAGGTACTGGCTTGTTCAGTAGACTCTCCTCTACAGTTCCATTTTGGCGGGAAGCCTTAGCATTGAATGGCTGTGTTGTTAAAGTGAAAAGTAATGCCTCCACCTTCGTAACTGCTCAACATATGGCAGTACTGGTATGCGGCAGGTATTATTATTATTATTATTAACTTTATTTGTACCCCGCTAGCATCTCCCGAAGGACTCGATGCGGCTTACACAGGCCGAAGCCTCAAAACACAATACAATAGAAACATAACACAATAATAAACAAAGCAAATCAAAACAATTAAGCAAAATAACAATGACAATACATCAAGACACTATTAAAAACTGGTTCGGCCGGCGCGATGGGGTACAGGGTTAAAAGAGCTGAAATGGCAGGAGGAACGTAGGATTAAAAGTGCGGTGTGCAGTAACATTGGTTGTGTACTAAAGTGCTTCTAGGACTTGGGATGGGGGATTCCTAATCTGAGAAGGCACATCGGAACAGCCAAGTTTTTAGGTTCTTTCTGAAAGCTGCTAAAGTAGGGGCCTGGCGAAGATCTTTTGGAAGGGCATTCCAAAGTCGGGGGGCCGCCACAGAAAAGGCCCTGGCCAGCTGCGCCCGTACCTTGGGAAGTCTGACTTGGCCACGGTAGTCCACGCTCTGGTTACATCCCGTTTAGACTACTGCAACGCTCTCTACGTGGGGTTGCCTTTGAAGACAGCTCGGAAGCTCCAACTAATCCAACGCTCGGCAGCCATGATTTTAACAGGAGCGGAGCGCAGGGAGCATACAACCCCCCTGTTGCGCCAACTCCACTGGCTACCGATCTGCTACCGGGCTGAATTCAAAGTGCTGGCGTTGGCCTTTAAAGCCCTAAACGGTTCCGGCCCAAGCTACCTATACCGCATCTCTGCCTATGAACCCACCAGGAGTTTGAGATCTTCCGGGGAGACCCTGCTCTCGATCCCGCCTGCTTCTCAAGCTCGGCCGGCGAAAGATAGGGCCTTCTCGGTGGTGGCTCCTCGGCTGTGGAACGCCCTTCCTACGGACATTAGACTAGCACCATCTCTAATGGTATTCCGCAAAAAGGTGAAGACCTGGATGTTTGTGCAGGCGTTTGAGTAATTTAGTGCAATCTGGTAATGGAACATAGGAATGGAACAAGGGACGACGAACCTGGACTACGCTTGGATGATGAGAAGATTGGGTACGGTTGTTTTTTGTAATAATTGTGCATTGTAACTGCTTATTGGTAATTTATGGATAATGTGTTAAGTCAATTGTTATATGTTGTATGGAACCACTGCTGTTTCTACTGTTTTTACTGTTTGTGAACCGCCGTGAGTCGCCTTCGGGCTTGAGATACAGCGGTATATAAGCAAAGTAAATAAATAAATAAATAAATTGTTCAGTAGACTCTCCTCTACAGTTCCATTTTGGAGGGAAGCCTTAGCATTGAATGGTTGTGTTGTTAAAGTGTGAATGATAGAATCATAGAAGAAGAAGAACAACAACAACAACAACAACAACAACTTTATTTTTCTACCCCGCCTCCATCTCCCCAAAGGGACTCGCGGTGGCTTACATGGGGCCCAAGCCCAAGCCAGAATACAATTAAAAACAAAGCAAAAACAATTAAGACAGCATAAAACAGCATAGAACAACGTAAGAATAATAGCTAGCAACAACAATAACAGCAGACTAATTTTAGAGGGGGGAAGGAAAGACCACTATATGAACTAGTTAAAGGATCAGTGGTTTAGTAGGGTGGACAACAATGTACATAGAGTTGGAAGAGACCTCATGGACCATCCAGTCCAACCCCATTCTGCCAAGAAGCAGGAAAATCGCTTTCAAAGCACCCCTGACAGATGGCCACCCAGCCTCTGTTTAAAAGCCTCCAAAGAAGGAGCCTCCACCACACTCCGGGGCAGAGAGTTCCACTGCTGAACGGCTCTCACAGTCAGGAAGTTCTCCCTCATGTTCAGATGGAATCTCCTTTCTTGTAGTTTGAAGCCACTGTTCCGTGTCCTAGTCTCCAGGGAAGCAGAAAACAAGCTTGTTCCCTCCTCCCTATGACTTCCCCGCACATATTTATGCATGGCTATCATGTCTTAAGTATGGAACCCTGTGGTCAATGCGACTTAAGCAACGTGCAGTCAATGAATTCTTGACAGCAGAAGGTACCACTCCAAAGGAGATTCATCAGAGAATGCAATCTGTTTATGGTGATTGTGTTGATGTGAGTATTGTGTGTCATTGGGTGAGTTTCGGGCACCATCATCCTGGGTACCCATCATGCACAGATCTTCTGATAGCCAAGCAAAGCAATAATGTGACCCACACGTTCTTGTGAAATGCCGATTATGCTTGAAATTTCTCTCTGATACGACGATCGTCCTGAATCAATCTGTCATCCTTTTGCTTGTGAAACACAGTGGTTGCTGTCACAAGACGTCCAACTCTTTGTTTGTCATGCAAGTCAGATATTCCCACCTCCACATCTTTAAACTTACTCCCCAACAATGCACAGTACTCACATCAACACAATCACCATAAACAGCTTACATTCTCTGATGAATCTCCTTTGGGGTGACACCTTCTGCTGTCAAGAATTCAATGACTGCATGTTCCTTAAGTCGCATTGACTGACCATCTGTGCAGGGTTTCATACTTTGCACTTTAACAACACAACCGTTCAATGCTAAGGCTTCCTGCCAAAATGGAACTGTAGAGGAGAGTCTACTGAACAAGCCAGTACCCGCCACATACCAGTACTGCCATCTGTTGAGGAGTTACGAAGGTGGAGGCATGACTTTTCATTCAACCCTCGTATGATCACAACGCCAAAAATTGTGTAACGCTTTGTAATGTCAGGACATATATGCCAGGCCTCATTCCTTGATGTACTCAAAGCACTCAACCATTGTGTAGTGTAGCTGTTACAAAGTGAGATTGTAAAAAAAGTGAGATAGTTCACCTACAATCAAAGAGCATTCTGAACTCCACCAATGATGGAATTGAACCAAACTTGGCACACAGAACTCCCATGACCAACAAAAAATACTGGAAGGGTTTGGTGGGCATTGACCTTGAGTTTGGGAGGTATAGTTCACCTACATGAACTTTGTTTGAATGGACTCAAACAATGATGGATTGGATCAAACTTGGCATGAATATTCCAAATGCCCAAATATGCACACACATGGAGTTCGGGGGAAATAGACCTTGACATTTAAGAGTTGTAGTAACTGGGATTTATAGTCCACCTACAATCAAACAGCATTCTGAATCCTACCAACGACAGAATTGGGGCAGACTTCCCACACAGAACCCCCAGGACCAACAGAAAATACTTAAGGCCACCCAGTCCAACTCCCTTCACCAGGGCAAGAAAACACAATCAAAGCCCTCCTGACAAAGAGCCATTCAGCCATAGATATAGTATCACAGATGGTGGCGCAGTGGGTTACACCCCTGTGCTGGCAGGACTGAAGACCAACAGGTTGGAGGTTCGAATCCGGGGAGAGCACGGATGAGCTCCAGCTCCTCACGCGGGGACATAAGAGAATCCTCCCACAAACATCAAAACATCCAGGCGTCCCCTGGGCAACGTCCTTGCAGACGGCCAATTTTCTCACACCAGAAGCGACTTGCAGTTTCTCAAGATGCTCCTGACATGACAAAAAAGAAAAGATTTTAAAGGGACCCCTAAAGAAGGACAATAATATGTTGCATGTTCCAGAATAGGCAAACCAAACAATGTCTACATCAACACTGACAAGGAAACAACAAGACATGCTGTTTACCCACAAGCATCAAGACATCTATATAAATAAAAATGTATTGTTCGTTTGTGGGATTAACAGAACTCATAAACCACTGGATGAATTTACACCAAATTTCGACACAAGACAGCTAATAACCCAATGTATGTCCTTCACTCAAAAAATTGATTTTGTCATTTGGGAGCTGTAGTTGCTGGGATTTATAGTTCACCTAAGATCAAAGAGCTTTCTGAACCCCACCAACAATGGAATTGAACCAAACTTGGCACACAGTTCTCGCATGACAAACAGAAAATACTGGAAGGGTTTGGAGGGGTGTGTCCTTTGGTTTTGGAGTTGTAGTTCACCTACATCCAGAGATCACTGTGGACTCAAACAATGATGGATCTGAACCAAACTCTACATGAATACTCAATATGCCCAAATCTGAACACTGGTGGAGTTTGGGGGAAATAGAATCTTGACATTTGGGAGTTGTAATTCCTGGGATTTGTAGTTCACCTACAATCACAGAGCATTCTGAACCCCACCAACGATGGATTTGGGCCAAACCTCCCACACAGAATCCCCATGACCACCAGAGTGGGCCACAGCAACACGTGGCAGGGGACGGCTAGTTACATATATTAATAACCATCACTTTCTCATTCCTCTCACCTCTGCAGGAGTCTACCGTGTACCATGCAGCTGTGGACAAGTCTACATAGGGACCACCAAACGCAGCGTTGGCCAAACACGAATCAAGGAACATGAAAGGCACTGCAAACTACTCCAACCAGAGAAGTCAGCCGTAGCAGAGCACCTGATGAACCAATCTGGACACAGCATATTATTGGAGAACACAGAAATGCTGGACCACTCCAACAACCACCATGTCAGACTACACAGAGAAGCCATTGAAATACACAAACATGTGGACAATTTCAACAAAAAGGAGGAAACCATGAAAATGAACAAAATCTGGCTACCAGTATTAAAAAACTCTAAAATTACAACAGCAAAAAAAGCAGAGAGGAAACAAACAAGGACATCTGATCACCTCTCAACAAAAGATTGCCCCAGGCACTGCCAGGCCATGAAATGCTAATCAAGGTGGTCTTCAACTGACATTCACACCTAGCTCCAACAGACAAGAGTCCTTTGTCCCACCCTGGTCATTCCACAGATATATAAACCCATTTTCCTTCTGGGACACCATCATGAAGTCAAACAAAAAGCTAATCACAAAATTATATAAAAAATTATTAGATTGGGCCACTGAAATGGAGCAAATAAAAGAAACAATGATTAAATGGGCACAAAACATAGGCCACCAAATAGAACTAAATAAATGGGAGAAAATCTGGAACCAAAAAAATGAAATATACTTACTCATATGAACTAAAAGAAAATCTATTCAAAATGATGCTTAACACCCTAGATAATTTCAAAATGCTACAAAAACACATTGAATAAATGCTGGAAATGTGACCAACAAATTGGAACCTTTTTCCACATCTGGTGGACTTTCCCAAAAGTTAAAGGATTCTGGAGTATAATACACAACAACATACAAAAAATTATAAAAATTCAAATAAAGAAAGAACCAGAGTTCTTCTTACTAGGAATGCGCGATCTGGAGGGAGAAAAAAACAAAGAAAAACTATTTCATTACTTAACCACCGCAGCCTGGATTGTGTATGCTAGAAAATGGAGACAGAAAGAGATACCCCAAAGAGAAGACTGGCACAATAAAATAATGGCGATAATGAACATGGATGAATTAACCTATTGGATAACACCAAACTATGGAATCCCAAGTAAACCCACAAACTGGGACCCGGTGAAAAAACATCTTAGGCAATGGAAAATAGACATTATCTACTAACAAGAGTAAATCACAACTAAGATAACACTAATAAGGAAGGAACAGCACAGAAGAAATTTTGGCAAGATTTGTAAAGATCCTCATTGACTAGATCAGTGGTACTCAACCTTCCTAATGCCGCGACCCGCTGATACAGTCCCTCATGTTGTGGTGACCCCCAACCATAATATTGTTTTCGTTGCTACTTCATAACAGTCATTTTACTACCATAGATGCAGGCGAAACGTCAGGAGAAATGCCTCTAGAACATGGCTCTATAGCCCGAAAAAACCCACAAGAACCATTATACTACTGTTATACATCATAATGTAAATATCTGATACGCGGGATGCATTTTCATTTACTGGACCAAACTGGGCACAAATACTCAATACACCCAAATGTGAATGCTAGTGGGGTTGGGGGAGGATTGATTTTTTAATTTGGGAGTTGTAATTGCTGGGTTTTATAGTTCACTTATAATCAAAGAGCATTCCGAACTCCACCAGCGATGGATTTGAACCAAACTTGGCTCCCATGACCAATGGAAAACACTGGAAGGGTTTGATGGCCATTGACCTTGAGTTTGGCAGTTGTAGTTCACCTATATCCAGAGAGCACTGTGGACTCATGCAATGGTGGATCTGGACCAAACTTGGCATGGATACTCAATATGCCCAAATGTGAAGACCGGTGGAGTCTGGGGAATATAAATCTTGACATTTGGGAGTTGTAGTTGCTGGGATTTATAGTTCATTACAAGCAGAGAACATTCTAAACTCCACCAACGATAGAATTGGCTCAAACTTCCCACATGGAATCCCCCTGACCATCAGAAAATACTGTGCTTTCATATGGTCTTTGGTGACCCCTCTGACACCCCCTTGCGACCCCCTCAGGGGTCCCGACCCCCAGGTTGAGAAACACTGGACTAGATGGAAGTCACTTTTAACCAACATTTTTCCACACCTCCTTCCCCCCCCTTTTTTCCTTTTTTTTTCTCGATTCCCTCCCTGTATTCTAAGATTTTCCCCACTTTGCTATCCCCTTTGTATTGTTCTCCCACTTTCTATGTAATTGTTTATATCTTCAATAAAATTATTTATTAAAAAAAAAAAGAACCCATTTTCCTAGTTCCAACAGACCTCACTACCTCTGAGGATGCTTGCCACAGATGCAGGTGAAACGTCAGGAGAGAATGGCCATACAGCCCGAAAAAACTTACAGCAACCTACTTTCTAATTACTTTACTTTCCAGATCACCAAACTGGGCCACAGCAACACGTGGCAAGGGACGGCTAGTATTTAATAAAATCAATATACTTACTCTGCATACAAAAGGGAGCATCTATACTGTAATGTTAATGCAATTTGACACCACTGCCATGACTCAGTGGTAGTGAATTGCAGCTTTACAAGCCTCTTCAGGGTACGGCTAGTAAATAAATATTTGGGGGTCGCAGCATTAGAAAAGTTGAGAAACACTTCTTTACCGGGAAGTTGATGGTTTGTTTACAGGGTTGCCATGAGTTGGAATGAACTTGGTAGCAAACCACAACTATCTCACAGACACCCACTTCTCAAAAGCGAAAGCATCCAAACATAGATCTGAGAACGCAGATCTGAGCATGGCCGGAGGGGGCAGACCTTGCAAAGGAAGCCATGCTTGGTCATGCCGAGGCTCTTCCTTCGCTCCCAGCTTGGCAAAGGAAGCAAGCAAGGAAGCACATGGCAGAGTGGGAGAGGCTGGAGTCAATGGCATTTCTCAAGTTGCGCTCCCCCTCCCTCTGGAGCAAAAGGGAGAAAGTTGAGACACACACAAACACACACACACACAAGGCGGTGAGGGTGACCTCCAGCCATTGCACAGCTGGGAGCTGGATCTTAATCCCGTTGCAAACGAGGGCCTCGCTTGAGGATCCATCCAAAGAGAAAACAAACACAATATACGTGTTGTCAAAGGCTTTTGTGGCCCGAATCACTGGGTTGCTGTGCATTTCCCAGGCTGTATGAAAACCTATGTACTTAGGACAGTGTTTCCCAACCTAGGGGTCGGGACCCCTGTGGGGGTCGCGAGGGGGTGTCAGAGGGGTCATCAAAGACCATCAGAAAACATAGTATTTTCTATTTGTCATGGGGGTTCTGTGTGGGAAGTTTGGTCCAATTCTATCGTTGGTGGGGTTCAGAATGTTATTTCATTGTTGGTGAACTATACATCCCAGCAACTACAACACCCAAATGTTAAGGTCTATTTTTCTCAAACTCCTCCAGTGTTCACATTTCAGCATATCGAGTAATCATGCCAAGTTTGGTCCAGATCCATCATTCAAGAGAGATATTAACAAGCTGGAATGTGTCCAGAGGAGGGCGACTAAAATGATCAAGGGTCTGGAGAACAAGCCCTATGAGGAGCGGCTTAAGGAGCTGGGCATGTTTCGCCTTCAGAAGAGAAGGCTGAGAGGAGACATGATAGCCAGGTATAAATATGTGAGAGGAAGCCACAGGGAGGAGGGAGCAAGCTTGTTTTCTGCTTCCTTGGAGACTAGGACGCGGAACAATGGCTTCAAACTGCAAGAGAGGAGATTCCATCTGAACATTAGGAAGAACTTCCTGACTGTGAGAGCTGTTCAGCAGTGGAACTCTCTGCCTCGGAGTGTGGTGGAGGTTCCTTCTTTGGAAGCTTTTAAACAGAGGCTGGATGGCCATCTGTCAGGGGTGATTTGAATGCAATATTCCTGCTTCTTGGCAGGGGATTGGACTGGATGGCCCATGAGGTCTCTTCCAACTCTTTGATTCTACGATTCTATGAGTCCACAGTGCTCTCTAGATGTAGGTGAACTACAACTCCAAAAAATCAAGGTCAATGTCCACCAGATCCAGTATTTTCTCTTGGTCAAGGGAGTTCTGTGTGCCAAGTTTGGTTCAATTTCATCATTGGTGGTTAAAATGTCAGGAGAGAATGCTTGGTAGGCACTCCAAGAGGTTGAGGGATATGGCCATGTTCCAGAAGCATTCTCTCCTGACATTTCCCCTGCATCTATGGCAGGCACCCTCAGAGGTTGTGAGGTCTGTTGGAAGCTACGCAAGTGCTCTTTGATTGTAGGTGCTCTTTGATTGTAGGTGCTCTTTGATTGTAGGTGAACTATAAATCCCAGCCACTACAGCTCCCAAATGACAAAATCAATCCCTTCCCAACCCCACCAGTATTCAAATTTGGGCATATTGGGTATTTGGGATTTGAAAATACATCCTGCATATCAGATATTTACATTACAATTCATAACAGTAGCAAAATTACAGTTACGACGTAGCAATGAAAATGTTATGGTTGGGGGTCACCACAACGTGAGGAACTGTACTAAGGGGTCGCGGCATTAGAAAGGTTGAGAACCACTGACTTAGGAGATCGAGACACTATTGTGACAGCAGAGTCAACCACTAACATGGCCACGCAATCAAAGAATCAAGGAGTTGGAAGAGACCTGGTGGGCCATTGCATAATCAAAACTTTGTTGTTGTTTTACGAGACATCTTGAAGGCCTCCAGTTGCGGTCACTATTATTATTTGGTTCCTCTTGCGACGACTGTTATGATTTGTTGATCAGTGATTTACGGCAAAACGAAGGCAGGACTCAACTACGACACGTGAAAGACATGAAGGAAATGCCTCTGTGCAAAATCAGGGTGGGAACCGAGGTCAAGAGCATATTTCAATCGGCGTAAAATCATTGAGACGTTCCATTAGGAAGGGTGGGACCAAGGCTCAAGGGGAATTTATCACACTCTGAAAGGCTAACCGCTGACACACCCAAGCGAGGCGTAACCCAATATTTTCCCCTCGTTTGGGCTTTATAGTCAAAGGGAAGGCGGCTGCTTCAGAAAAATGAGGATTTTCCCAGGTAAACCTCCTCCTGACACAGACGGGGAAGCTCACGCCTGGAAATGAAGCTCAATGGCCTGCAAAGTCTTGCACGACAGCCCTGCAGTATAGGCCAGTATGAGATCGATTTAATAAAGAGGGCAGAATGTACAGTTGCGTACCTCTAACCTTGTTTCTTCAAGTGGACATCTGAAATTCGTACAGCATATTTGCACAATTCACAGGCACGAGGATGAAGAAAGCATTATCTAGCCAATGAAACCAGAACTCTTTACTTCTTGGATTGTTGTAAGTTTTTCGGGCTGTACGGAAGCATTCTCTCCTGATGTTTTGCCTACATCTATGGCAGCCGCCCTCAGAGGTGGAGGGGTATGGCCATGTTACAGAAGCATTCTCTCCTGACGTTTCGTCTGCATCAATGGTAGGCACCTCAGAGGTTGAGGGGTATGGCAACGTTCCAGAAGCATTCTCTCCTGATGTTTTGCCTGCATCTATGGCAGCTGACCTCAGAGGTTGAGGGCTATGGCCATTTTCCAGAAGCATTCTCTCCTTACGTTTCATCTGCATCAATGGTAGGCACCTCAGAGGTTGAGGGGTATGGCAACGTTCCAGAAGCATTCTCTCCTGATGTTTTGCCCGCATCTATGGCAGGTACCCTCAGAGTTGAGGGATATGGCCGTGTTCCAGAAGCATTCTCTCCTGACGCTTCGCTTGCATCTATGGCAGCCGCCCTCAGAGTTGAGGGGTATGGCCATGTTCCAGAAGCATTCTCTCCTGACTTTTCGCCTGCATCTACAGTAGCCGCCCTCAGAGGTTGAGGGGTATGGCCATGTTACAGAGGCATTCTCTCCTTATGTTTTGTCTGCATCTATGTCAGCAGCCCTCAGAGGTTGAGGGGTATGGCTGTGTCCCAGAAGCATTCTCTCCTGACATTTCGCCTGCATCTATGGCAGGCACCCTCAGAGGTTGAGGAGTATGGCCATGTTCCAGAAGCATTCTCTCCTGACATTTCACCTGCATCTATGGCAGCTGCCCTCAGAGGTTGAGGGGTATGGCCATGTTCCAGAAGCATTCTCTCCTGACGTTTCGTCTGCATCTACAGTAGCCGCCCTCAGAGGTTGAGGAGTATGGCCATGTTCCAGAAGCATTCTCTCCTGACATTTCACCTGCATCTGGTAAATGTCAGGAGAGAATGCTTGGCAGGCACCCCAAGAGGTTGAGGGGTATGGCCATGTTCCAGAAGCATTCTCTCCTGACGTTTCGCCTGCATCTATGGCAGGCAGCCTCAGAGGTTGTGGGGTCTGTTGGAAGCTAGGCAAGTGAGGTTTATATATCTGTGGAATAACATCCAGCGTGGGAGAAAGAACTCGTCTGCTTGAGGCAAGTGTGAATGTTGCCATTGGCCACCTTGATTAGGACTGAATAGCCTTGCAGCTTCAAAGCCTCTTTCTCCCACCCTGGACATTCCACAGGTATAGAAACCTCACTTGCCTAGTTCCCAACAGACCTCACAACCTCTGAGGATTCTTGCCATAGATGCAGGCCAAATGTCAGGAGAGAATGCTTCTGGAACATGGCCATGCTGCCCAAAAAACTCACAACAACCCAGTGATTCCGGGCATGAAAGCCTTTGACAATACATCAAGCAAGATGTGGCTTTATGTTGCGACATCATATGGGATGGCCGGACTTTCTAGGAACTCATGTCATCAAAGCATTACAGGGACAGTGCTTCCCAGCTTTCTCAGAATGCACCAGGGCAAAACAGCAATGGAGTTTATTGCAGTCGTTCTCAGCCTGTGGGTCCGCAGGTGTTTTGTACTACAACTCCCAGAAATCCCAGCTAGTTTACCAGCTGTTAGAGGATTTCTGGGAGTTGAAGGCCAGAACATCTTAACACCCACAGGCTGAGAACCACTGATTTATTTATTTATACTACTACTACTACTACTAATACAATATTATAATTATATATTTTATATTACACGTAATATTACTAATAATCTATATAAATAAAAATGTAATGTTCGTTTGTGGGATTAACAGAACTCAAAAACCACTGGACGAATTGACATCAAATTTGGACACAATGCACCTAACAACCCAATGTATGTCCTTCACTCAAAAAAAATATGATTTTGTCATTTGGGAGTTGTAGTTGCTGGGATTTATAGTTCACCTGCAATCAAAGAGCATTCTGAACCCCACCAACGATAGAATTGGGCCAAACCTCCCACACAGAACTTCCACGACTAACAGAAAATACTGGAAGGATTTGGTGAGCATTGACCTTGAGTTTTGGAGTTGTAGTTCACCTACATCCAGAGAGCACGGTGCACGCGGTGATGGATCTGGACCAAACTTGGCACAAATATTCAATACGCCCAAATATGAACACTGGTGGAGTTTGGGGAAAATAGACCTTGACATTTGGGAATTGCATTTGCTGGGATTTATAGTTCACCTACAATCAAAGCGCATTCTTTGATGGTTCAATTGAATTGAACCAAACTTCACACACAGTTCTCCCATCATCAATAGAAAATACTGGAAGGGTTTGGTGGGCAGTGTCCTTTGTTTTTGGAGTTGTAGTTCACCTACATCCAGGGGGCACTGAGGACTCAAACAATGATGGATCTGGACCAAACTCTACACGAATACTCAATATGCCCAAATGTGAACACTGGTGGAGTTTGGGGGAAATAGAATCTTGACATTTGGGAGTTGTAGTTACTGGGATTTATAGTTCACCTACAATCAAAGAGCAATGAGTCGCCTGTTTAGGCTGAAAAATGCAGTATAGAAATAAAGGAAATAATTCTGAGCCCCACCAATGATAGAATTGGGCCAAACCTCCCACACGGAACCCCCATGTGGGCCACAGAACGGCATGGAAGGGGGTGGCTAGTATTACAATATAATGGTGTAGTACAATATAGGTAAAGGTAGGTAAAGGTAGTCCCCTGACATTAAGTCCAGTCATGTCTGACTCTGGGGTGTGGTGCTCATCTCCATTTCTAAGCCGAAGAGCCAGCGTTGTCCATAGACACCTCCGAGGTCATGTGGCCGGCATGACTGCATGGAGCGCCATTACCTTCCCGCTGGAGCGGTACCTATTGATCTACTCACATTTGCATGTTTTCGAACTGCTAGGTTGGCAGATACAATATAGTACTATATAATACTGATATTGTACTGTGCTAACAATTTAATATATTGTATGTATATATATCTTATAAGCCGCTCTGAGTCCCCTTTGGGGTGAGAAGGGCGGCATAAAAATGTCGTAAATAAATCTATATAAATAAAAATATAATGTTCGTTTGTGGGATTAACTCAACGCAAAAACCACTGGACGAATTGACACCAAATTTGGACAAAATACACCTATCAGACCAACGAGTGACCATCACTCATAAAAACATCAAAAAGCCCACAAAAAATACATTACAACGCATGCGCAAAACCACATATATATATATGCAAACACATATATACAAATATATACAAACACAAAAACACATATACACAGACTGGGCCACAGCAACTCATGGCAGAGGACAGCTAGTTGTTACACACACACATATATATATATACACACACACACATCTTATGCACTATACGGGAAAACAAATGCAAGTAACGCTATTCTGGTTCAAACTATTTCGGATTGCGTTACTCAGTCTCTACTCGGAGGGAATGGAGTCATAATAAACCTGCCGAGAGTGAGAGCGAGGGGAAGGCAGGCCGGCCAAGGGCATGTTAATGACAATGCTGCTGGGTGAAAGGTGAAGCCGAGGGAAGGGTGAGTCAAGGCTCCCTCCAAGGCACAGAAGACACTTCCTCTCAACCGGGTCTCTTCATACATTTCTGGGCACAATGCAAAGTATAGTCGTTCAAGCTGAAAAGTTGTGAAAAGGGGGAAAATCTGAGCATTTTTTTTTTTGAGTGGGGGGGTCCTTAAAGCCACACAACGCTCCAAGGAAGGCACTTTGGAAAAGGTGTTGTCGAAGGCTTTCATGGCCGGAATCACTGGGTTGCTGTGAGTTTTCCAGGCTCCAGAAGCATTCTCTCCTGACATTTCGCCTGCATCTGTGGCAGGCATCTTCAGAGGTTGTGAGGTCTGTTGGAAACTAGGCAAGTGGGGATTATGTGTCTGTGGAGAGAAAGAACTCTTGTCTGCTTGAAGCAAGTGTGACTATTGCAACGGGACACCTTGATTAGCATTGAATAGCCTTGCAGCTTCAAAGCCTGGCTGCTTCCTGCCTGGGGAGTCCAGAGTAGGAGAAAGAACTCTTGGTCTGTTGGAAGCAAGTGGGAATGTTCCAATTGGCCACCTTGGTTAGCATTGAATAGCCTTGCAGCTTCAAAGCCTGGCTGTATCCTGCCTGGGGGAGTCCAGGGTGGGAGAAAGAACTCTTGTCTGTTGGTAAAGGTAGTCCCCTGACATTAAGCCAGCGTTGTCCGTAGACACCTCCAAGGTCATGTGGCCGGCATGACTGCATGGAGCGCCGTTACCTTCCCGCCGGAGCGGTACCTATTGATCTACTCACATTTGCATGTTTTCTAACTGCTAGGTTGGCAGAAACTAGGGCTGCCAGCAGAAGCTCACACCGCTCCCCGGAATCAAACCTGCAACCTTTTGATCAACAAACTCAGCGGCTCAGTGCTTTATCCCACTGCGCCATCGGGGGCTCCATGTCTGTTGGAGGCAAGTAGAAATGTTCCAATTGGCCACCTTGGTTAGCACTGAATAGCCTTGCAGCTTCAAAGCCTGGCTGCTTCCTGCCTGGGGGAGTCCAAGGTAGGAGAAAGAACTCTATGTCTGTTGGAGGCAAGTGGGAATGTTCCAATTGGCCACCTTGGTTAGCACTGAATAGCCTTGCAGCTTCAAAGCCTGGCTGCTTCCTGCCTGGGGAGTCCAGGGTGGGAGAAAGAACTCTTGCCTGTTGGAGGCAAGTGGGAATGTTCCAATTGGCCACCTTGGTTAGCATTGAATAGCCTTGCAGCTTCAAAGCATGGCGGCTTCCTGCCTGGTGGAATCCTTTGCTAGGAGGTGTTAGCTGGCCCTGGTTGTTTCCTGTCAGAATTTCCCCCCTTTTTTAGTGTTGCTCTTTATTTACTGTCCAGGAAGCAGCCAGGTTTTGAAGCTGCAAGGACCATTCAATGCTGATCAAGATGGCCAATTGCAACATTTGCCTCCAACAGACAAAAGTTCTTTTTCTCACTCTGGACATCATTCCACAGATATTGCCTCCTGTGCTAAGCTAATAATATAATATAATATAATATAATATAATATAATATAATATAATATAATATAATATAATATAATATAATATAATATAATAGATTGTGTTTACATATCATATTTATAACATTATAATGTAATGCAATTTAAGACTAATAATATAAATAATAATACAATATTATAATTATATATTTTATATTACATGTAATATTAGTAATAATATTACAATATCATGGTATAGTACAATACAGTAATATATAATACTGATATTGTGCTATGCTAATAATATAATATATTGTGTGTGTGTGTGTGTGTGTGTATATATATGTATGTATGTATCTTGTAAGCTGTTCTGAGTCCTCTTCGGGGTGAGAAGGGCAGCATATAAATTCTGTAAAGTTAGGATCCTCAAACTAGGGCCCGGGGGCCGGATACAGCCTTCCAAGGTCATTTACCTGGACCTCGCTCAGGGTCAACCTAAGTCTGAAACTACTTGAAAGCACACAACAACCCTATCTCATCAGCCAAAAGCAGGTGTACACTTATTTATTTATTTTATTTTTATTTATACGCTTGTATACCGCTAATATCTCAGCCTAAGTCGGCGACTCATTGCGGTTTACAACAATAAACAACAATATTCAATTTAAAAGGCATAAAAACACATACACAGTACACAGTATTGGGCCACCAATAACAATCCAATGCATCTCTTAACTAAAATCGCAATCCAATTTCGTCGTCTATGATTACCAGTCCTTTGATCATCAAATTCATTGCACCGGATTAACCGAATGCTTGTTTGAACATCCAAGTTTTCAATCTCTTCCGAAACACCATCAGCGAGGAGGCTGATCGTACCTCTATAGGGAGGGTGTTCCAAAGCCGAGGGGCCACCACAGAGAAGGCCCTGTCTCTCGTTCCCGCCAGCCGCACTTCTGAAGCCGGTGGGATAGAGAGCAGGGCCTCCCCAGAAGATCTTAGGGTCCTGGTGGGCTGATAGGCTGAGATACGTTCGGATAGATAAGTTGGGCCAGAACCGTTTAGGGCTTTAAAGGCCAACGCCAGCACTTTGAATTGAGCCCGGTAGCATATCGGCAGCCAGTGGAGCTGGTACAGCAGAGGAGTTGTGTGCTCCCTGCGCCCCGCTCCTGTTAGTATCATGGCTGCCGCCCGTTGGACTAGTTGGAGCTTCCGGGCTGTCTTCAAAGGCAACCCCACGTAGAGAGCGTTGCAGTAGTCAAGGCGGGATGTAACCAGAGCGTGGACTACCGTGGCTAAGTCAGACTTCCCAAGGTACGGTCGCAGTTGGCGCACAAGTTTTAACTGTGCGAAAGCTCCCCTGGTCACCGCCGAAACCTGGGGTTCCAGGCTCAGCGATGAGTCCAGGATCACCCCCAAACTGCGAACCTGCGTCTTCAGGGGGAGTGCGACCCCGTCTAACACAGGCTGTAACCCTATACCCTGTTCGGCCTTGCGACTAACCAGGAGTACCTCTGTCTTGTCTGGATTCAGTTTCAATTTGTTCGCCCCCATCCAGACCGTCACAGCGGCCAAGCACCGGTTCAGGACCTCGACAGCCTCCTTAGTAGCAGGTGGAAAGGAGTGACAGAGTTGAACATCATCTGCGTACAGGTGACATCGCACTCCGAAACTCCGGATGATCTCGCCCAGCGGCTTCATGTAGATGTTAAACAACATGGGAGACAATATTGAACCCTGAGGAACCCCACAAGACAAAGGTTGTGGGGTTGAACAGGAGTCCCCCAGTAACACCTTCTGAGACCGACCCTCGAGGAATGAGCGGAGCCACTGCAAAACAGTACCTCCAAGACCCATCCCCGCGAGGCGTCCCAGAAGGATACCGTGGTCGACGGTATCGAAGGCCGCTGAGAGGTCCAGCAGCACCAACAGGGACACACTCCCCCTGTCGAGCTCCCGACGCAGATCATCCACTAAGGCGACCACGGCTGTCTCGGTACCATGCCCCGGCCTAAAGCCAGACTGTGCCGGATCCAGATAATCCGTGTCTACCAAGAATGCCTGGAGTTGTGAGGCCACCACACGTTCCATGACTTTGCCCAAAAAGGGGAGATTGGAAACAGGCCGATAGTTGACGAATTGAGTGGGGTCCAGTGATGGTTTCTTCAACAGCGGTTTTTACAGCTTGCTTTAAGCTGGCTGGAATTTTGCCTTCCCGAAGGGAGGCATTAACCACCACCTCCACCCACTCAGCCAATCCCCCTCTGGCCTCCTTTAGAAGGCAGGATGGGCAGGGGTCTAGGATGCATGTGGTAGCTCTCATTCCTCCAAGCATCTTGTCCACATCCTCGGATTGAACCAATTGAAATGAATCCATCAAAACCGGACAAGCAGATGCTCGTGTTACATCCTCAGATACTGCCGTTAATATGGTATCCAGTCCGGAGCGGATCAAAGCGACTTTGTCTGCGAAGAACCGAGCAAAAGCTTCGCAGCAAGCTGCCGAGTCATCAGGGCACCCATCCTGAGTGGCGGGTTTAATAGGCCTCTGACAACTCGGAACAGTTCAGCCGGACGGTTCTTCGCAGACGCAATAGTGGCCGCAAAGAAAGTTTTCTTTGCGGCCTTTATTGCTGCGGCATATGCCCTTAAAAAGGACACAAACCGTGTTCGGTTTGGCTCGCTCGGATCCGAACGCCACACGCTCTCTAGTTCCCTCTTCTTTCCCTTCAACGCTGCCAGCTCCTCGTGAACCAAGGAGCTGGTTTAGCTCGGCTACTTGAGAGGGGACGTTCTGGAGCGATCGTGTCTATTGCCCTAGTCATCTCCCCATTCCAGAGAGCGACCAGAGCATCAACAGGATCACCAACCGAGGTGGCGGGAAATTCCTTTCTTCAACCTTCAGCAGACAAGAGACTTTTCTCCCCTCCTCACAATCTCTGAGGGGAATTCGAGACATGAAACAATCAGGGCCAGCTAACACCTCCCAACCTAGGATTCCTCCCCAGGCAGGAAGCAGCCAGGCTTTGAAGCTGCAAGGCCAATTCTTGTCTGCTGCAACCTTCAGCAGACAAGAGACCTTTCTCCCCTCCTCACAATCTCTGAGGGGAATTCCAGACAGGAAACAATCAGGGCCAGCTAACACCTCCCAACCTGGGATTCCTCCCCAGGCTGGAAGCAGCCACGCTTTGAATCTGCAAGGCCATTCTTGTCTGCTGCAACCTTCAGCAAACAAGAGACCTTTCTCCCCTCCTTATAACCTCTGAGGAGGGCTGCCAAAGATGTGGGAGAAACGTCAGGAGAGAATGCTTCTGGGACATGGCAATACAGCCCAGAAAACTCACAGCAACCCAGTGATTCCGGCCATGAAGTCCCTAGACAACACAATAATGATAGTAATAGAATACCAATAGAGGGGCCTCCTGCAAACTTGGTTGGAAATCCAAGCCTTGTATGTAATATCACAACAATACTAAAGGGCTGAGACACCCCCCCCCCCCGCCATGGGGCAAAGGCAGGAGAACCGGAAGGGCGCGCAAGGGCCCCAAAGCAGGCCCCTCTCACCGTCCTGGGAGGCTTCTGCTCGGCCTGGGCCCGGGCCCCGCTCCGCTCCACGTGCCGCCTTCCTTCCCTGCCTCCCGCCCTCCGGGGCCCTTCAGAACGCTGAGGCATCCGACCAAAATACACAGCGTCCTCTTGGCCCCGCCCACCGCGCCTTTAAGGCCCCGCTCGCCCCGCCCCCTCCGCCCCGCCCCCTCCGAGCCCGCGCGAGACTTCCCTTTCCCTCCCTCCCTGGGATCAGGACAAGCCTGCCCATTGCGCATGCGTGACCCGACTCAGGCTCAAAGGAATGACGAGGAGGGACCGCGCAACGATTTCACCCGCTTCCTCATGACCCAGTGCTATGGGATCCTGGGAGATGTAGTATAATGCCACAGTGTTGAGCCATGGCAGTTAAAAGTGGTGTCAAACTGAATTAATTCTACACATGGGCTTCCAGAACTGATGGAGTAGGACGGGAAAGGATCATACAATAGGTCTAGGCAGAGGCGGCCCTAGGTAATTTTCAATGGTAGGTAAAGGCAGAGGAAGGAGAGACCAGGTTGCCAATATCCGCTGGATAATGGAGAAAGGCAGGGAGTTTCAGAGAAACATCTACTTCTGCTTCATTGACTACTCTAAAGCCTTTGACTGTGTGGATCATAATAAATTGTGGCAAGTTCTGGGTGGGATGGGCATCCCAAGCCACCTTGTCTCTCTCCTGAGGAATCTGTACAAGGACCAAGTAGCAACAATCAGAACTGACCACGGAACAACAGACTGGTTCAAGATTGGGAAAGGCGTACGGCAAGGCTGCATCCTCTCACCCAACCTTTTTAACTTGTATGCAGAACACATCATGCGATGTGCGGGGCTGGATGAATGCAAAGCTGGGGTGAAAATTGCTGGAAGAAACATTAACAACCTCAGATATGCAGATGACACCACTCTGATGGCCGAAAGTGAGGAGGAGCTGAGGAGCCTTCTAATCAAGGTGAAAGAAGAAAGCGCAAAAGCCGGGTTGCAGCTAAACATCAAAAAAACCAAGATTATGGCAACAAGAATGATTGACAACTGGAAAATAGAGGGAGAAAATGTGGAGGCCGTGACAGACTTTGTATTTCTAGGTGCAAAGATGATTGCAGATGCAGACTGTGGCCAGGAAATCAGAAGACGCTTCCTTCTTGGGAGGAGAGCAATGTCCAGTCTCGATAAAATAGTCAAGAGTAGAGACATCAGACTGGCAACAAAGATCCGCCTAGTCAAAGCCATGGTATTCCCTGTAGTCACCTACGGACGTGAGAGCTGGACCTTAGGGAAGGCTGAGCGAAGGAAGATCGATGCTTTTGAGCTGTGGTGTTGGAGGAAAGTGCTGAGAGTGCCTTGGACTGCGAGAAGATCCAACCAGTCCATCCTCCAGGAAATAAAGCCCGGCTGCTCATTGGCGGGAAGGATACTAGAGACAAAGTTGAAGTACTTTGGCCACATCATGAGGAGACAGCAAAGCCTAGAGAAGACAATTATGCTGGGGAAAGTGGAAGGCAAAAGGAAGAGGGGCCGACCAAGGGCAAGATGGATGGATGGCATCCTTGAAGTGACTGGACTGACCTTGAAGGAGCTGGGGGTGGTGACGGCTGACAGGGAGCTCTGGCGTGGGCTGGTCCTTGAGGTCACGAAGAGTCGGAGACGACTGAACAAATGAACAACAACAACATTGTAACTAATCCCCCCCAATAAAAAAGTATCAAGCCCTATGAGGAGCGGCTTAAGGAGCTAGGCATGATTAGCCTGAAGAAGAGAAGGCTGAGATGAGATTATATGCTAATAAAGGTGGTCAGTTGAAACATTGACACCTAGCTCCAGCAGACAAGAGTCCTTTGTCTCACCCTGGTCATTCCACAGATATATAAACCCTTTTGCCTAGTTCCAACAGACCTCACTACCTCTGAGGATGCTTGCCATAGATGCAGGCAAAACGTCAGGAGAGAATGCCTCTAGACCATGGCCATAATGCCTGAAAAAACCTACAACAACCCAAAAATATATTTATTTATGATCAGCCTCTCCTTGCAGCTTGAAGCAGGTTATTGTTGTTTATTCGTTCAGTCGTTTTCAACTCTGTGTGACCTCCTGGACCAGCCCAGGCCAGAGCTAACTATAGGCCATGGCCACCCCCAGTCACTTCAAGGATGCCATCCATCCATCGTGCCCTTGGTCGGCCTCTCTTCCTTTTTCCTTCCATTTCCCACAGCATCATTGTCTTCTCTAAGCTTTCTTTTCTTATGATGTGGCCAAAGTACTTCAACTTTGTCTCTAGTATCCTTCCTTCCAGTGAGCAGCCGGGCTTTATTTCCTGGAGGATGGACTGGTTGGATCTTCTCGCAGTCCAAGGCACTCTCAGCACTTTCCTCCAACACCACAGCTCAAAAGCATCTCTCTTCCTTCGCTCAGCCTTCCCTAAGGTCCAGCTCTCACATCCGTAGGTGACTACAGGGAATACCATTGCTTTAACTATGTGGCTCTTCGTTGCCAGTGTGATGTCTCTACTCTTCACTATTTTATCGAGATTGGTCATTACTCTCCTCCTAAGACTCCTTTTTTGGAGGTTTTTAAGTAGATGGCCATCTGTCGGGGGTGCTTTGAATGCAATGTTCCTGCTTCTTGGCAGAAGGGGGTTGGACTGGATGGCCCAGGAGGTCTCTTCCAAATCTAGGATTCTAAGATTATTGTATTATGTTTACAATTGTATGTTAATGTTTAATGTTTATACACACACACACATATTTAAAGGCTTACTACTATAGTATGGATACTAACCATCCATTTAGCCTGGTAGTGTCTGTACTGGCTGGCAGCTTCTCTCAAAGGTTTCAGACTGGAATCACTTTCTACCAATCCTGCCGCTGCTCTCTCTCGTTTATCTTTAACTAGAAGAACAAACACTTTCGCCGAGCTGCTATCAGTAGGAGAAAGGGGATCCCAACGACCGACCGGCATAATCCCAATCTCCTGATATGAGAACCATCTGCTGAAGGGCGGGGAAATCAGGGCAGAGGATTTGAAAGAAAGGTTATCATTAGTTTCAGAACTTGGGAAAGAGGTCCACAGCCCCAATCCTTGTATGGACAGCTTTGATGTCTAAAAACAAGACCATAGAATTATAGATTTAGAAGAGACCACAAGGGCCATCCAGTCTGACCCACAATGTTTCTAACACCTCTGACTCTGAAACGACTTGAAAGCACACAACAACAACAACAACAATCCTATCTCATCAGCCAAAAGCAGGCCCACACTTCCCATTGAAATACTAATAAGCTTATATTTGTTTAAATTGTTCTTCATTTTAATTATTGTATTGTTTTAAAGTGTTTTTTGCACTATAATAAGATATGTGCAGTGTGCATAGGAATACATTCATGCTTTTTTGCAATTACTAGCTGTACCCTGCCACACGTTGCTGTGGCCTATAGTAAATCTTTTCAAAGTAGAGGTAGATATCTGGAGTATTATGAAATAGAGGTACCTACCTATTCCTTCCCCCCTTTTCTCCCCCTTTTTCTCCTTTCTTCCTCTTTCTTTCTTTCTTTCTTTCTTTCTTTCTTTCTTTCCTTCTTTCGCTCTTTGGTTTCATCCTTCTCTCTTTCCTTCATTCCCTCCCCCTTTCTTCCTTTGCCTCCTTTCTTCCCTCCATGTTTCCTTCCTTCTTTCATTTTTTATTTCCTTTTCTCCTTCCTTCTTTACCTCTTTCCTGCCTTTCCTTCCTTTTATTTTTCTTTCCTTTCTACTTTCTCTTCTTCCTTCCTTCGGTACCTCTTTCCTTCCTTTTCTGTCCTTCTCTCCTTCCTTCCTTCTCTTCCTCTTTCCTTCTTCCTTTTTTCTTTTCCTTCGCTTTCTCTTGCTTCCTTCTCTGCCTCTTTCCTTCCTACCACCCTACAGGCAAAACCAAATTTATTTATATTTATTTATTTATTTATTTGGTACACTTGTATACCGCTAATTTCTCAGCCTAGAACGGCGACTCAATTGCGGTTTACAGCATTTTAAAAACAATCTCAGTTTAAAAAACATATACAAATACAATAACAAATTATTGGGCCACCAATAATAATCCCATATATCTCAAGTTAAAATAGATGCTTCTTTTGTCTGTCCTTCCTTCCCCCCTCTTTCTCTTTCTTTCTCTTCCATCCCTCTTCATTTCCTCTTTCTCTTTTCTTCCTTCTCTACCTCTTTCCTTCTTTCCTTCACTCCTTGCTTCCATGTTTCCTTCTCTGTTTCCTTCCTTCGGGGGGGCGAAGGAAGGGGGCGTGTCTTACTGGAGGGGGGTGGGAGGAGGGAAGGATTGACTCGGAGGGGGAGGAGGGATGGTTTTGACAGGGCAGGCTTAGAGAAGGCGTGGGCGGGGTTAGATGGAGGGAGAAGAGGGGGAGGAAGGCAGGGGGAGGGAGGGGCCATGGTTTGGGGTGATCGCGCGGGGCGGGGTGACGGAGGATGGGGGCGTGGCTTGCGCGGAGGGAGCGTTGGCCGGCAGGCCATGTGCGCGCGCCAGGGAACTTGCGGCTGGGTGCCATTGCGCATGCTCAGTTGTTTTGTCGTTTTGTGAGTGTGTTGTTGTGTTGTTTTTTATTTTGATTCGATTTGTTTGTACCTTGTGGGTTGTGGTAGGTGCATGGGAATTTTGGTTAATTTTCGTTGGAGTTTTTTTTTTTGAGTTTTGCTGTCCCGTTGGATGCCCCTTACAGATTTATATATATAGATAATCTGGCACTCCAACAGTTTGAGGGACTGTGACCTGGCCCTCTGTTTAAAAAGTTTGAGGACCCCTGGTATAGATGTTTCCGTGTGTGTGCAGAGGAAGCATATTATTTTTGTATTGTCGAAGGCTTTCATGGCTGGAATCACTAGGTTCTTGTGGGTTTTTTCGGGCTATATGGCCATGTTCTAGAGGCATTTCTCCTGACGTTTCGCCTGCATCTATGGCAAGCATCCTCAGAGGTTGAGAAGGTCTGTTGGAAATATTATTTTTATTAAATACTAGCCATCCCCTGCCAAGCATTGCTGTGGCCCAGTCTGGTGATCTGGAAAAGTAATGAGAAAGTGTTGGTTTCTAATATATGTATTTCTTTATGCTTGTGGGTAAACAGTATTTCTTGTTGTTTCTTTGTCAGTGTTGATGTAGAGACTGTCTGGTTTGTATACTCTAGAACATGCAACGTATCATTGTCCTTCTTTAGGGGTCCTTTTCAAATAAAAGTAATAATAATAATAATAATTATTATTATTATTATTATTATTTATTTATTTATTTATACCCTGCTACCATCTCCCCAAGGGGACTTGGAGTGGCTTACATGAGGCCAAGCCAAACTACTCATCAGTAAAAACAACAAAAACAATAAGCAAATAAAACAATACAATTAATATAACTTTCACACACACACACACACGCTTATTTATATAGACTAGCCATCCCCTGCCACGCGTTGCTGTGGCCCAGTCTGGTGATCTGGAAAATAAAGTAATGAGAAAGTGTTGGTTTCTAATATATGTAATGTATTTCTGCTTGTGGGTAAACAGTATTTCTTGATGTTTCTTTGACAGTGTTGACGTACAGATTGTCTGGTTTGCCTACTCTGGAGCATGCAGCATATAATTGTCTTTCTTTCAAATCTATTATACTATATCTCCCTGTGTGTGAATCATATATATATCTATGGCTGGATGGCTCTTTGTCAGGAGGGCTTTGATAATGTTTTCTTGCTCTGGTGAAGGGAGTTAGACTGGATGGCCTTAAGTATTTTCTGTTGGTCATGGGGGTTCTGTGTGGGAAGTCTGCCACCATTCTGTTGTTGGTGGAGTTCAGAATGCTCTTTGATTGTAGATGAACTATAAATCCCAGCAACTACAACTCCCAAATGTCAAGGTCTATTTCCCCCAAACTCCATTTGTGTGCATATTTGGGCATATTGAGTACTCATGCCAAGTCTGGTCCATATCCATCATTGTTTGAGTCCAGTGTTCTCTGGATGTTGGTAAAAAACAACTCCCAAACTCAAGGTAAATGCCCACAAAACCCTTCTAGTATTTTCGGTTGTTTATGGGAGTCCTGTGTGCCACATTTGTTTCAATTCCATTGTTCGTGGAGTTCAGAATGCTCTTTGATTGTAGGTGAACTATACATCCCAGCAACTACAACTCCCAAATGATAAACTCAATTTTTCTGAGTGAAGGACATACATTGGGTTGTTAGGTGTGTGCTGTCCAAATTGGTGTCAATTCCCTCAGTGCTTTTTGAGTTCTGTTAATCCCACAAACGAACATTACATTTTTATTTATATAGATTTACGACATTTATATGCTGTCCTTCTCACCCCGAAGGGGACTCAGAGCGGCTTACGATATATATATATACATAAAATATATTATATTATAAGCATAGTACAGTATCAGTATTATATATTACTATATTGTAGTATACCATTATATTGTAATATCATTAGTAATATTATGTACATGTAATATAAAATATATAATTATAATATCATATTATTAGTAGTATTATTATATTGTACTAGCCGTCACCTGCCAGGCGTTGCTGTGGCCCAGTCTGGTGATCTGGAAAATAAAGTAATGAGAAAGTGTTGGTTTCTAATATTATGTCATTCCTTTCTGCTTGTGGGTAAACAGTATTTCTTGTTGTTTCTTTGTCATTGTTGATGTAGAGATAGTCTGGTTTGCCTTCTCTGGAATATGCAACATATCATTGTCCTTCTTTAGGGGTCCCTTTCAAATCTGTGATACTATATCTGTGTGCAGGGGCGGCTCAACCCATTACGTAAAGTAAGCATTTGCAGTATAGTTGATTTTGGCCAGGGGCGCTCTTGAGGCGCTCTTGGGGGAAAATAGACCTTGTCATATGCGAGTTGTAGTTATTGGGATGTATAGTTCACCTACAATCAAAGAGCATTCTGAACTCCACCAATGATGCAATTGAACCAAATATGGCACACAGAACCCACACGATGAACAGAAAATATATATCAGTGATTGGTTGGGGGGGGGGAATACTGTTTGCTTACCGTTGAAAATTACTCTGTGTCCAGAGGAGCGCAACTGAAATGATCAAGGGTCTGGAAAACAGGCCCTATGAGGAGTGGCTGAAAGAGCTGGGCATGTTTAGCCTGAAGAAGAGAAAGCTGAGAGGAGACATGATAGCCATGTATAAATATGTGATGAAGTCACATGGAGGAGGGAGCAAGCTTGTTTTCTGCTGCCCTGGAGACTAGGATGCAATGGAACAATGGCTTCAAATTACAAGAAAGGAGATTCCATCTGAACATGAGGAAGAACTTCCTGACTGTGAGAGCTGTTCAGCAGTGGAACTCTCTGCCCCGGAGTGTGGTGGAGGCTCCTTCTTTGGAAGCTTTTAAAAAGAGGCTGGATGGCCATCTGTCGGGGGTGCTTGGAATGCATTTTTCCTGATTCTTGGCAGAATGGGGTTGGACTGGATGGCCCACCAAGTCTTTTCCAACTCTATGATTCTGATTCAGCTTTGTGGTGGCTTCCCATATTATTGGCACGTGATCCTGTCTAATCTTGGAAGCTAAGCAGGGTCAGTCATGGCTAGGAATTGAATGGGAGGCTGCTAGGGAAGAGCACAAGCTATATTTCTGAGCAAGGAATTGGCAAGATCTCCTAGGCTAGGAAAACCCTGTGAGATTGATGGGGTTTCTAAAAGACTGACAAGCACACCAACACCGTGCTTTCAGAGACATCAGACAAGTTCCAGGATCAGGTGGGAACTCATATTTGACAGCCAGCAGAGGGAGACACAGGCCTACAGATAGCATTTGTTGAAAGGTGTTTGTTTAAAGCCAGTAGGGCTTTGAGAATGTTTTCTTGCCCTGGTGAAGGGAGTTGGACTGGATGGCCTTAAGGCAGCATTTCTCAACCTGGGGTTTGAGACCCAGGGGAGGGGGGGTCACGAGGGGGTGTCAGAAGTGTTGCCAAAGATCATCAGAAAACACAGTCTTTTCTGTTGGTTGTAGAGGTTCTGTGTGGGAGGTTTGGCCGAATTCTATCGGTGGGGTTCTGTATGTTCTTTGATTGTAGGTGAACTATAAATCCCAGCAACTACAACTCCCAAATGACAAGGTCTATTTCCCCCAAACTCCATCTGTGTTCACATTTGGGCATATTGAGTATTTGTGCCAAGTTTGGTCCAGATCCATCAGTGCTCTATGGATGTAGGTGAACTACAACTCCCAAACTCAAGGTCAGTGCCCACCAAACTCTTCTAGAATTTTCTGTTGGTTGTGGGAGACCTATGAGCCAAGTTTGGTTCAATTCCATTGTTGTTTTTTCACATTTTATTTATCACTAGCTTTACCCGCCATGCGTTGCTGTGGCCAGCCTTCTCTCCCTTTCTCTCCTTCCTTCATTCCGTTTTCTTCTTTCCTCTCTTCCTTCTCTACCTTTTTACATCCTTCCTTACTGTTTGCTTTCATCCTTCCTTCTCCTTATTTCTTTCCTTCCCTGCGTCTTTCTCTCCTTCTTTCTCTTTTTTTCCTTTCCTGCATCTTTCCTCCCTTCCCTTCTTTCCTTCTCTCCTCCTTCCTTCTGTACCTTTTTCCTTCCTCCTCCCTTTTTCTTTTCCTCTTTGTCTCCTTTCTTCCCTCTTTCTCTTTCCTTCCTTCCTTCGCTCTGTAGTTCCATACTTCCTTTTCTTTCTTTCTTTCCTTCCCTCCCTTTCTCTTCTTCATTTGCTTTCTTTCCTCCCTTCCCTTTTCTTCTGTCCTTCCTTCCTTCCTTCCTACACCTTCCCTTCCGCTCCTTTCTTCTTCCTTCCTTCCTTTCTCCCTTCTTTCCCATGCTCCTACTCTCTCTTTCTTCTTTCTTTCCTACCTTTCTTATATACTTTCCCAACTTCTCCTCCCTTCCTTTTTTCATACACCTTCCCTTCCCCTTCCCTCCTTTTGTTTATTTCTTGCTTTTCTTCTCTGATATACCTGCCTTCCTTCTTTCCTTTCTTCCTTCCTACACCTTCCCTTCCCCTTCCCACTTTTCTTCTTTCTTTCCTTTTCTTCTTTTCTTCCTTCCTATTTGCACCCCTTCCCCTCATTTCCATCCTTCCTTCCCTCACCCACTTCCTTCCTTCCCGTTCCTCATCATCCCCGATGGCGGCGTCCTTCCTTCCCTAGAGCCAGACGCCGGTGTGCGGGGGCGGCCTGGGCCGGGCGTGGCGGAGGCCGAAGGGCTGCCCTCGGGAGAGGCGGGTCGCGGCCTCTCCCGGGCAGGCCACGAAGGCGCGCAGCGGGGGCCTCCCGGGCAGCCTCCTCTGGTCCAGCCCCAGGAAGGCCACCAGCTGTCCGGGCCCGTGGAAGGTGGACAGCCCCCCGCGCCGCACGTGCACCAGGCCGGCCCCCAGTGTGCACAGGCGGGCGAGCTCCCACTCCCAGGCCGGGGCTTCAGCGTCAGCGCCTAGGCCGCGCTCGGTTTGGCATGGGGGAAGGGGTGGGGCGGCGATGGGAGGGGACGTGGCTTGTGCGGAGGGGGCGTGGTGCGGCCATGTGTGCGCGCCAGGCGACTCGCGGCAGGACTCCTCTGCGCATGCTCCATTTGGTTGTGTAATTGTGAGTTTGTTATGTTTTTTAGAGTTGTGATGAGTGTTCTGCATACCTTGTGATTTGAGGTATGCGTACGCCAAGTTTGGTGATTTTTCGTCGGGGTTTTTTTGCGTTTTGCGGCCCCTAACGACGCCCTTTTGGATTATATATATATAAATATTATATTCTACTAGCTGTATCCGCCACGCGTTGCTGTGGCCAACCTTCCCTCCCTCTTTCTCTCCTTTTTTCCTATCTTTCCTTCCCTCCCTCTTTCATTCCTTCCCTCTTTTTCTTTCTTTTTCTTTCCCTTCTTCTTCCTTCCTTCTCTACATGTTTAGTTTCTCACTTCTTTTGCTGTTTGGTTCCACCCTTCCTTGTCTCTTTCCTTTCTTCCCTCCCTCTTTCTCTCTTTCATTCCTTCTCTCCTTCCTCCCCTCTTTCACTTTTTTATTTCATTCTCTCCCTCCTCTCCTTCCTTCCTTCTCTACTCTTCTTTCTTTCCTTCTTTATCTCCTTCCCTCCTTCTTTCCATCCTCCCTCCTTCCTTCCTTCTCTACCCTTTTCTTTCCTTCCTTCTCTCCTTCCCTCTTTCTCTCCCTCCTTCTCTTCCTCCTTCTCTCCTTCCTTCCTTCTCTACCCTTCTTTTTTCCTTCCTTCTCTCCTTCTCCCTTCTTCTCTCCCTTTCTCTCCCTTCCTTCTCCTCTCCTCCTTCCTTCTTTACCTTTCCTTCTTCTCTCCTTCCTCCTTCTTTCTCCTTCTCTCCCTCCTTCTCTCCTCCTTCCGTGGGGGGCGTGGGCGGGGGAAGAGGGATGGATTTGGACAGGGTGGGAAGGGGCGGGGTGGGGTTTGGAGGGGGCGTAGCTTCCTTGGAGGTGGCGTGGGCGGGGAAGAAGAAGGAGGGGGAGGAGGTAAGATTGGCGTGGGCATTGAGGGGCACAGCGGGGGGAGGGGGCTTGGCGTGAATCTGGGGGGCGGGGGCGGGAGGGGGCGTGGCATGAACGTGGAGGGCGGGGGAGGGTGGTGGCGTGCCTTGAACGTGGGGGGAGTGGGCGGGGGAAGGAGGGTGCGTTGGAAAGAGGGCGTATGGGAGGGTAGGGGCGGGGTGACGGAGGATGGGGGCGTGGCTTGCGTGGAGGGTGCGTTGGCCGGCCAGCCATGTGCGCGCCCCGGGGACTTGCAGCGGGGCGGCTTTGCGCATGCTCAGTCGGTTTTTGTTATTGTGAGTGTGTCCAAATGTTGTTTAGAATTTTGAATCAGTTTGTGCATACCTTGTGGGTTGAGGTATGTGCATGGTAAATTTGGTTAATTTTCGTCGGGGTTTTTTTGAGTTTTGCTGTCCCGTTGGACGCCCTTTCTCTTTTTATATATATAGATATACACCAGGGTTAAAATAAAATAATATAGTATAAAAGTTTTATAGTGCATAAGAAAAGAAAAAGATAAGAACATGGAAAGTGGGAGAACAATTGATGTGCAAGAATAATAGGAAAAAGGGGGGGGGGGGAGAGGAAGAGAAGAAAAAAAAGAAAAAATGAAAAATTGTTGACTTCCATCCTGTGCTTTCGCTCGTTATTCTTCATTTAGGAAAAAAAAAGAATTAATTCTATCTTACTAATTACATTATTGATTCTACTCTATAAGTTCATTACTGTATCTTCCAGTAGTGGATGTATAGGACACATTTGTTATATTCAATAATAAGGGTTAAGCCTTGGTCAAATTTTCGCTTGGCAAACTTTTAATCATATAACAATGGGGGAAAGATGACCTTCGAAAAGTCCTTCTTCCCCCAACCCGTTTTTCTTTCAAATCTCTCCACTAAAGACATTCACCAAATCCTCCCCCTTTGTGCCCTATCTGATCGCAAGAGGAAAACCCGGATTAAGTAATCAATGCTTTTCGCAGGCCCATCTCAAGACAATAGCCTTGGTTTTTCTGGCAGGCCAGTTAAACCTCCATGACATTAAACTCCATAATCCACTCAAGAATGCATTGTAGTCCTTCGTCCCGCCTTCCTCCCTTCCAATTCGCTGGAGCATCAAGGCAGCAGGAGCCTCCTGATTGGCTCTGGGATGGCCAAGCCTCCTCCCAGCTGTTTGCACGTCAGCCAATCCCCTTCGAGCTGGGCGAGAGGGGGGGGAGTGGGAATTTTGAAACTCACAACTCTGTATTTTCTATAAAAATGGCCTTTATTTCTGTAACCACATGCTCTGCTTGACAAATGATCGCGGTTTTGCATCCTTTTCGGCTGTATCGCTAATAAACCTCGGTGGCACTTTCTTCAACTTTGGTTAGATTCTTTTTGGGAACTTTGCCAAAGTCTTTAATTTTTTGTAGCCAGATTTGGAGGTTCTTACCGGGATCTTCTACTATTCCTATTACGTCATCGGCGAAAGCTCTAATTCATATTTCCCTACTTTAGCTCCTTTAACTTCCTGCTCCTCTCTTATACTTTTCAGCAGAATCTCTAATGACAGTATAAATAGTAGGGGTGACAGCAGGCAACCTTGACGGGTGCCCTTGCTTATTTTAAATTTGTCTCCATCTTCCCCGTTGACTAATATTCTAGCCTTTTGATTTTCATATATTGAGTTAATAGCGTTGTTAAATTTATAACCCATGTCTAGCTCTTGGATTAAAATTTTGAAAAATTTTGGTTCAATTCCATTGTTGGTGGAGTTCAGAACGCTCAAATGCTCTTTGATAGTAGGTTAACTATAAATCCCAGCAACTACAACTCCCAAATGACAAACTCAATTTTTTTTTAGTGATGGTCACTCCTTGGGTTAGTAGGTGTCTTGTGGCCAAATTTGGCAGCAGTTCGTCCAGCGCTTTTTGAGTTATGTTAATCCCACAAACGAGCATTACATTTTTATTTATATAGATTCCTGGACAGATCTTGCTGCTTTATGTTCATGAGTTTGCTAGGGCTTTTCAAACTGTGTGCCGTGACAAAGCCTTGTGTTGGTGTGTCACTAGAAGTTTCTATGTCAAATCTATACACATAATAAAAGTGAAAATACATATTTGTGTATGTAGATTGGCTGTCCACTTAAACAGATAGGCTCCCAGTTCCCTCCATGGTCATTACATTTCCAACAATTTTTAGATGTGTTTTTATACATGTGGTTTAATTTATCGGCGTAATATACCCCCTGTGAAACATTTTAACCAATTTTCTTTTATATCAGTTGCGTATGTATAATTTAGTTTTTTGTTCCACCTTATTTCCCAGTCGTTCAATGGTATTGGTCTTTTAAAATTTTCTGCCCATTTCAGCATACAGTTTTTATCACCTCTCCTTCTGTTGACCACTCTAACAATTTATCATATAGCTTTGTTATACACTTTTTTCTGTTTTCAAAATTTTATCCCAGAATTCTTCCATATTGTGGAAACCTAATTTCTTATCTTGATTATAATGTTCTTTAATTTGTAAGTAATGTAACCATGTGTGGTGAATCTTACCTGGCAGGCCAGAAAGGGAGCCTGGATAACAGTAAGGCAGGCCTCCATTTTAGGAGGGAATGCCAGGGAGGCAGCCATCTTGAGTGAGGATGGTTGGAAGAGGGGAGGAGTTTAGAGACTCCTAGGATTGGCCAGAGCAGTTGGGAGGAGCCAAGTGTGAGGAGGGAAAAAAGGTAGCTTCAGTGAGAGTTGAGAGCTAGGAGCTGGTGTGTGAAGGTGTAGAGTTTGAAACTGAGTTTTCAGGGAGAGAGCTGGGAGAGAGAGTGTCCATGTTAGACAGTGCTGCGAGCTGACAGGAAAAAGGTCAGACAGCAGTCTGATCTCTTGTGAGAGTTAGCACAAGAGATTGGCTCTCCAGGCTGGGTTAGTTAACAGGAAGAACTCTAGGGTAGAGTTACGAGGGGTATTTTTTAAGTAAGGTCCGTTTTGTTGTAGACACTAGTAGTTCGTACGCATACCGCAACGAGCGCGTGCGTCGTGTACCGGCATGCCTCGGGAACAACTGTACTCAGTTTCTGCTCTGTAGCTAACCTATACGGTTCTGTTCTGTGCTTTAAAAATGTTTAAGACTATCAACTCACCCGCCGCATGTGAGGTTCGCTCAGTGATACGGTTTTTGTCAGCAAGGAACCTGCCTGCTGCAGAAATTCATCGACAGATTTGTGAAGTGTACGGTGATACTGTTATGAGTGAAACCAAAGTGAGTAAGTGGGTACGACAATTCAAAGATGGCCGTGACAACATCCATGATGAGGACCGCTCCGGTCGCCCTTCTTTGATTACAGACGATTTGGTGGCTTCAATTGAAGCGAGGATTCGTGAAGAGGGTATTTTAAAATTGGTTCAGAGGTATGATAAGTGTTTGAACAAACTTGGCAACTATGTCGAAAAATAGAGTGAAGTATGTACTTTCTGAAAATAAATTTACTTTTTTGAAATAAACTTTCGTTGTGTACTTATGTTCAAACGGACCTTACTTAAAAATACCCCTTGTAGTTAATAACCCAGGGGCTACCTAGATAGGCTAGTCAGACTCATCACTATTCTCTGAAAGAGAGTGAGGGTTTTGTTACCAACAGTTAGTTCTGTTTGTTAGCTCTGTCTGGAACAAAGTGAAGAGAACTGTTCAAGCAACCAATCAAGCTGAAGTACTGTTGTAACAAGTCACGCTTTTTGTACCTCTCAGGAGTGGTTAGTTGTCTATTTTAAAAATAAATCTTATTCTATTTGACTTTCAACCAAGTCTCTACTGTATATCACTCCAGTCTTTGTGATAGCAATTTTAACACTCTGTTACTACAGAAAAGCCTCTCAACAAACAGTTGTTTGGGAGCCAGGGATAAAAGCAGTGTTGGCAGGAGTGAGAAAAGATCACCTCAAATAATTTTTTTCTTTTTTTCCTGTTTTTGAAAAAAATCCTAACACACCTTAGGTTGGTGGCAGATTTAATTCAAAAGAAAGTTTAGGGATGAGCAGTGTTCACTTCATCATAACATCTATCCATCATCATCTCGCTATCATATTGGCCCGCCCACTGTTATCGTTATTGTGATAGTGTTTATTAGAATGTTATTTTATGACTGTTTTTTTCTTATTATTATTAACTAGCTGTACCCGCCACGCGTTGCTGTGGCCAACCTTCCCTCTTTCTCTCCTTCTTTCTCTCCTTCCTTCCTTCCCATCTTTCCTTCTCCTCTTCCTTCTCTATCTCTTTCCTTTCTTCCCCTTTTTTCTTTCTCTTCTGCTCTCTTTTCTTCCTTCTCTCTTTCCTTCTTTCCTTCCCTCCCTCTTTCTCTATATCTTCCCCCTTCCTTCACTCCCTCTTTCCTTCCTTTTCTTTTTTCTTTCCTTCTCTCCTTCCTTCCTTCCCCCTTTTTCTTTCCCTCCCTCTTTCCCTCATTTCTTCCTTCTCTACCTCTTCCTTCCTTCCCCCTTTTTCTTTCTCTTCTGTTGTCTCTCTTTTCTCTCCTTCCATCTTTCCTTTTCTTTCCTTTTCTTCTTCCTTCTTTCTCTAACTTTCCTTCCTTCCCCCTTTTTCTTTACCTCCCTTTCTCTTTCTTCCTTCTTTCCTTCCTTCCCGTCTTTCCTTCTCTTCTTCCTTCTCTATCTCTTTCCTTCCACCCCCCTTTTTCTTTCTCTTCTGCTGTCTCTTTTTTCCTTCCTTCTCTCTTTCCTTCTTTCCTTCCCTCCCTTTCTCTACGGGAAGGGGGGCGGGGCTTTGGAGGGGGCGGGGTTTGGAGGGGAAGAAGAAGGAGGGGGAAGAGGGATGGATTTGGACAGGGCGGGAAGGGGCGGGGTTTGGAGGCCGTCCCGTGATGCATGGCGCCAGCGTTGCCACACAGCCCCCTGGGGCAGGTAGTGCGGGAGGCGCCTCCTGCGGGCAGTGCGAGGCCCGGCGAGACTGCATCCCCCATCATGCAGCGGGCGAGGGGCAGGGCCTGGGCTGGGACAGCAATGGCGGCCGGCCGGTAGAGCACGCTGTGAGGCCTTCTCCTCAGGAGGGAAGCAGGAGGCGGCAGCAGAGGAGGAGGAGGAGTAGGCCACGGACGGCGCGGACATGTCCGGCAGGGTCGAGAAAGCAGGTACCGGTGCCAGGAGGAGGGCCAGGCCTTCCCCGGACATGCCGCCTTCTCCCCCATCTCTCCTTCCCTCGTGGTGTGGCGTGATCGCGCGGGGCAGGGCGAGGGAGGATGGGGGCGTGGCTTGTGCGGAGGGAGCGTTGGCCGGCCGGCCATGTGCGCACGCCGGGGACTTGCGGCTGGGCACCATTGCGCATGCTCAGTTGTTTTGTCTAATTGTGAGTGTGTTTTAATGTTTTTTTGTATTTTGATTCAGTTTGTTTGTACCTAGTGGGTTGTGTTATGGACATGGAAATTTTGGTTAAGTTTCGTTGGGTTTTTTTTTAGTTTTGCTGTTCCGTTGGACGCCCCTAACAAATTTATAGATATAGATAAGCCTCTAGCCTTGCGTCGTTTGTTATACCATGTGATATCGGGAAACGTCTGTTTTAGTTCTTCCATTCCCTCCTTCTCATACACACCTCTGAGTGGTCAGCGTATAGCGACAGCAGGCTTTCAAACGTCTCCTCATTACCCATTGGGGAAGTCAAAGCAGATCATTGCAAAAACTAATGAGAAAAGGGAGCTTGGTATACCCAAACAATAAAAAACCCAGGCTGAATTTACATTTGTTTTTTTTACTTCAAAAAAAGGAAGTACATACATGAGGGAAAGTGGGAGTAAACAACCATATTTTGTAACCGTAATTTCTATAGGTTATGTGTGTGCATCTCTATGTATAGTAGCTATAGATAGAGACTCACATCCCCATTATCCAACCATAAGTGTGCAAGTTTGCAGAGCTCACCAGCCTTCTCTTGACACAAGCGCTTCCAAATATTAACAGGATCGTAGACCAAGGAGAAGAAGAAAAAATATCTTCCAAGTTGAGGCTCGGATGGAAATATAATACACGGCTGTTAAGTTTATAGTACACAGCATTGCTTCCTTTAAATGACAGAATGCAACAGCAGGGAAGAAACAAAGTAGTACATTAACACTTACCGAACACTAAAGATAATCAAATTTCATTATGTTATACATGTACAGTAACTAACTGCTTTACAAAAAAAGCAAAATAATACAATATATTGTCACATGTATTTACACAGTGTAGTAAATATACCTTTTTCTGTCAAATTTTACACAAAACTATTTACAGGATGAATGTACTTGTGTCTTTAAAAAAAAAGGTGTGTGGCCAATGCAAAATGTGACGATTGCAATTCAAGTCTTTTGCATAACAATTAAGTCGCGCTTTGATACAGGGGGAAAAGGGACGGGAGGAACCGTATATGTCGGGGAGATAAATGCCAAGAGTGCAGGGAACCCCCAAAAAGCGCAGGGAAGTCTCAAGATGACGCTAAAGTTCCCAAGCACGTTGGTTTTTCAAATGTTTCCCGGTGACTGAAAATGAAGGCATGTGTATCACAAAGTGGAACCCGATGGTGGCTTTCGCCGGAATATTTTTGCACAAGGAAAAGGCATCGGCTTTAAACCTTGACATCAGGGGAAGATGTAAAAAAATAAAATAAAATAAGGAGTAAAAGAACAATGCACCAAATCTTTACAGTACTGAATAGTGCGCATGGAAGCAACTTTGGGAAAGAGCATCCAAGATGGCTGCCTTCCCCAACATAAAACCTTCTGTAAGTGCAACCATCTCCAGTCATGGAGCTGAAGACCGATGGGAGTTGTGTCCCCCTGGATGGGAAGTCTCTTTTCCAGGTCCTACTGACTCTGGATATTGCAGGATCCAATGGGGCTTGGTTCCAGTATCTCCCTGTGGATACTAAAATCCATGGACAATCGTATCCCATTATATACAATAGTGTCGTCAAGTGGTGTCCCTTATACAAGGTTTTGGGTTTCAGGGGTGAGGCAGGGGATAGAAGAAGATCCATGACGGATCTTTCACGGCTGCCTCCCCCAACATGAGACCTTCTATAAGTGCAACCATCTCCAGTCATGCAGCCGGAGACTGATGGGAGTCTCTTTTCCAGGTCCTACTGACTCTAAACATTGCAGGATCCTTGGTTATTAGTCGGGGCTTGGTTCCAGTATCCCTCTGTGGGTACTAAAATCCATGGGTTTAAAGCCAAGCGTAAAAACTGTGGCATAGACACTGAGAACTGGGAAGCCCTAGCCCTTGATTGCTCTAACTGGAGGTCAGCTGTGACCAGCAGTGCTGCGGAATTTAAAGAGGCACGAATGGAGGGCGAAAGGGAGAAACATGCCAAGAGGAAGGCGTGCCAAGCCAACCCTGACTGGGACCGCCTTCCACCTGGAAACCGATGTCCTCACTGCGGAAGAACATGCGGGTCAAGAATAGGGCTCCACAGCCACCTATGGACTCACCACCAAGACACTAATCTTGGAGGACCATCATCCTCGAGTTATGAGGCATCGCCTAAGCCCTAAAAAAACTAAAACCCATGGATGATCATATCCTATTATATACAATAGCGTCATTAAATTGTGTCCCTTATACAAGGTTTTGGGTTTTAAGGGTGAGGTAGGTGGATGGTTGAATCTCTGGGTGCAGAATCCGCCATCCACGGATATGGAGGGCCAATTTTCCATAGCATTGGGCTAAACCAAATTGTAATCCCAGCTAGAGTGGGTCTGTTGAGGGGCGCCCATAAGTGCAGAGCAACAGGTACAGTATTTTTCAATGAATCTACTCTACTCAAAACAAGGAGCTTTTAGTCTCCTTAAGTTCTCTGGAATTAGTGTTTCATGTTTTCGACCATCATTATGTTTATGATAAGATTCAAACCAGCTGTCCTCACTCACGTTCTCTCGACCAAATGTCATTATAGATCAGGCATGGGCAAACGTTCCCTTATTTTTAGTTACATTAAGTTGCACTTGGCCTTGTAAAGGAATTCTCTTGTGTTGCTGTGAGTTTTCCGAGCTGTATGGCAATGTTCCAGAAGCATTCTCTCCTGACGTTTCACCCACATTGATGGCAGGCATCCTCAGAGGTTGAGAGATTTGTTTAAAATTAAGCAAAGGAGGTTTATGTATCTGTGGAAGGCCCAGGGTGAGAGAAAGAACTCTTGTCTGTTGGAGGCAGGTGTGAATGTTGCAATTAATCCCCTTGATCAGCATTGCAAATAATATAATAATAATAATAATAATAATAATAATAATAATAATAATAATAAATCACACAATCCTAGACGCTTGGGAAGTGTTCGACTTGTGATTTTGTGATACGAAACCCAGCATATAGATTTCATTTGTTGTGACATACTGTGCTTTTGTGTCAATAATAATAATAATAATAATAGTAGTAGTAGTAGTAGTCCTAGACACTTGGGAAGTGTCCGATGTGTGATCCAATACAACAGCCAGCAGAATGTCTGCTGTGGACTCATCTTGTTGTGTTTCTAATAATAATAATAATAATAATAATAATAATAATAACAACAACAACTGCTACTACTACTACCACTACTTTATTTTTATACCCCGTCAGCCATCTCCCCTAGTGGACTTGGGGTGACTTACAAGGGACAAGCCTAAAAATTACAATTAAAACACACAAGTAAACCACTTACCGATTAAAAACATCAGATAAAACAATACAACACAATTATAACCAACATAAGAGCAGTATGACTGAGAAAAGATTCAATGAGTACGAAACATTTTACAGGAGCGCAAGAAAAGTGCAGCTTTTGTACTGACTTCAAGGCCTGGCTGATTCCTGCCAGGGAGAATCCTTTGTTGGGAGGTGTTAGCTGGCCTTTATTTATTGTCCAGATAACTTTTTGTCTGTTTGAGACAAGTGTTTATGTTGCAACAACATTCTAACAACCACCATGTCAGACGTCACAGAGAAGCCATTGAAATCCACAAGTATGTGGACAACTTCAACAGAAAGGAAGAAACCAGGAAAAGGAACAAAATCTGACTGCCAGTATTAAAAAACTCAAACATTAGGACAATAAATAAAGAACAACACACAGAAAAGAGGGGAATTCCAGACACGAAACCATCAGGGCCAGCTAACACCTCCCAACAAAGGATTCACCCAGGCAGGAATCAGCCAGGCCTTGAAGTCAGTACAAAAGCTGCACTTTTCTTGTGCTCCTGTAAAATGTTTCATACTCATTGAATCTTTTCTCAGCCATACTGCTCTTATGTTGGTTATAATTGTGTTGTATTGTTTTATCTGATGTTTTTAATTGGTAAGTGGTTTACTTGTGTGTTTTAATTGTAATTTTTAGACTTGTCCCTTGTCGGTCTTCCTGAGTCCACTAGAGGAGATGGCTGACGGGGTATAAAAATAAAGTAGTAGTAGTAGTAGTTATTATTATTATTATTATTATTATTATTATTATTAGAAACACAACAAGATGAGTCCACAGCAGACACTCTGCTGGCTATTGTATTGGATCACACACTGGACACTTCCCAAGTGTCTAGGACTATTATTATTATTATTATTAGTATTATTATTGACACAAAAGCACAGTACGTCACAGCAAACGAGATCTATATGCTGGGTTTCGTATCACAAAATCACAAGTCGAACACTTCCCAAGCGTCTAGGATTGCGTGATGTATTATTATTATTGTTGTTATTATTATTATTATTATTAGAAACACAACAAGATGAGTCCACAGCAGACACTCTGCTGGCTGTTGTATTGGATCATATGTCGGACACTTCCCAAGTGTCTAGGACTATTATTATTATTATTATTACTATTACTGACACAAAAGCACAATATGTCACAGCAAACGAGATCTATATGCTGAATTTCATTTCACAAAATCACAAGTTGAACACTTCCCAAGCATCTAGGACTGCGTGATTTCTTCTTCTTCTTCTTCTTCTTCTTATTATTATTATTATTTGTAATGCTGATCAAGGTGATTAATTGCAACATTCACACCTGCTTCCAACAGATAACAGTTCTTTCTCTTACCCTGGGCCTTCCACAGATACATAAACCTCATTTGATTAATTTTAAACATATCTCTCAACCTCTGAGGATGCCTGCCATAGATGTGGGTGAAATGTCAGAAGAGAATGCTTCTGGAACATGGCCATACAGCCCGGAAAACTCACAGTAAACCAGTTTTTTTTAGCCTCAGCAGAGAGGCCAAAAAAGGCACCATATCCCGGATCTGATCTCGGAAGCCCTGGATGGAGGAATACGAGGTGCTGAAAGCTATATTTCGAAGCAAGGAACTGTCAAAATTACTTCCTTGCCCAAGAAGATGTTCTGAAAATTTGTGCGGTCTCCATAAAGTCATCAGGTGGCTTGAAAGTGCACGCACAAAAAGGCAAATGGCAAACTTTGCCAAGAGACCTCCTTGACGTGGTTGCTTTAGGAGAGCCACAGGTCAGAGAGGAAGGAAAGAGACGGCTTCCTCTCAGCCAGAGGCATTTTGGCCTCACTGGATGGACGGCTGTATTTGAATTTCCCACAAATCTGCAACAATAGGTACAACGATGGGATGACTAGGTTCTTGTGGGTTTTTTCGGGCTATAGGGCCATGTTCTAGAGGCATTTCTCCTGACGTTTCGCCTGCATCTATGGCAAGCATCCTCAGAGGTAGTGAGGTCTCACTACCTCTGAGAATGCTTGCCATAGATGCAGGCAAAACGTCAGGAGAAATGCCTCTAGAACATGGCCCTATAGCCCGAAAAAACCCACAAGAACCTAGTGATTCCAGCCATGAAAGTCTTCGACAATAAATGGGATGACTGTGCCCAAGGCAATGATTGGACTTATTCACATATGAAGCCACTATATTTTCAAGACAGACAGGAAACCAGTGCTTCCAGTTTGGACTCCCCTGGTGTCATTCAATACCTGAAAATGGCAAAATGGGCAAAAGCAGAGCCTGGAAACATGGTCTTCACAGAACTTTACTCACAGTGATCCTTTCCAGCCCTTCCCCGAAAACTAGTTAGTGATCATTAAAAAATAAAACAAAACTCTTTATTATGGTCATAGACCATAGTGATCAATATAGCTGCAGTTTAAAAAGTTTTCATGTCCCTGTTTCCCAAAAGTAGCGAAACGACGACTCTGGTTGTCGTTTTAAAGGTAAACGCCGTCAAGTCTTTGGCCTCGGTTTCGAACCCCGTCTCCCTCCATCTGGACCACGGGGTCGAACCAGGTAATAGCCCTACTCTCCCATTGAATGCAACTGAAAAATATGCTACAAAGGTACAGCTGTACTGCAAAAAAGGATGGCAAACTTTGTTAAGTCATGGTCTTAATGCAATGTCAGTACAATCCCTGTATCCGTAGGACCAATATCACATGGTTTCACTTATTCACAGCATCACTTATTCATTTCTCCATGTACAAGCTTTGCCCTCTTCTTGGGATCTTCAGAGTTCGTCCCACTGAAAATACAGTAGAGTCTCGCTTAACCGACCTTTGCTTATCCGACATTGCGTCTTATCCAACGCCTCCCTTTTCCTCCAGCATTTCTCCTTCTATTAAAGGAGCACTCCCCAACTCTCTCTCCATTCCCAATAAGTGAAAAAAGAGAAAGAGAAAGATAGCAGTATGTGTGAAAAAGATCTTGGAATCTGGGTTGTTGTAGGCTTTTTCGGGCTATATGGCCATGGTCTAGAGGCATTCTCTCCTGACGTTTCGCCTGCATCTATGGCAAGCATCTGGATGCTTGCCATAGATGCAGGCGAAACGTCAGGAGAGAATGCCTCTAGACCATGGCCATATAGCCCGAAAAAACCTACAACAGCCCAATGATTCCGGCCATGAAAGCCTTCGACAATACATTAAACTTGGAATCCTCGTGGACAAGTTAAACATGAGCCAACAATGTGATGTGGTGGCAAAAAAAGCCAATGGGATTTTGGCCTGCATCAAGAGGAGTCTAGTGTCTAGATCAGGGGTCCTCAAACTAAGGCCTGGGGGCTGGATACAGCCCTCCAAGGTCATTTGCCTGGCCCTTGATCAGGGTCAACATAAGTCTGAAACAACTTGAAAGCACACAACAACAACAATCCTATCTCATCAGCCAAAAGCAGATCCACAGTTCCAATTGAAATACTAATAAGTTTATATTTGTTAAAATTATTCTTCATTTTAATTATTGTATTGTTTTTAAGTGTTATTTGCACTACAAATAAGATATGTATGTATTGGAATTCATTCATTTTTTTTCCAAATTATAATCCGGCCCTCCAACAGTTTGAGGGACTGTGACCTGCCCTCTGTTTAAAAAGTTTGAGAACCCCTGGTCTATATCCAGGGAAGTCATGCTACCCCTCTATTCTGCCTTAGTCAAGCCACACCTGGAATATTGTGTCCAATTCTGGGCACCACAATTGAAGGGAGATGCTGACAAGCTGGAATGTGTCCAGAGGAGGCCGACTCAAATGATCAAGGGTCTGGAGAACAAGCCCTATGAGGAGCGGCTCAAAGACCTAGGCATGTTTAGTCTTCAGAAGAGAAGGCTGAGAGGAGACATGATAGCCATGGATCAATATGTGAGCGGAAGTCATAGGGAGGAAGGAGCAAGCTTGTTTTCTGCTGCCCCGGAGACTAGGACGCAATGGAGCAATGGCTTCAAACGACAAGAAAGGAGTTTCAATCTGAACATGAGGAAGAACTTCCTCACTGTGAGAGCCATTCAGCAGTGGAACTCTCTGCTCCGGAGTGTGGTGGAGGCTCCTTCTTTGGAAGCTTTGAAACAGACTGGATGGCCATCTGTCAGGAGTGCTTTGAATACAATTTCCTGCTTCTTGGCAGGGGGTTGGACTGGATGGCCCATGAGGTCTCTGTAGCGAGGGGGGGGTTAGGGGTTCAACCCCCCCCCCCGAAATGTTTCAGATTTTTTAAAAAAACCTGGTTTACTCATGAATTTTAACTGGTTAACCAAATCCCCATGCTAAGTCTATGAGATGCAAAAAATTAAGAGTCCCTCCAGAACTGCAAGCACTATCTCAGGCAAATATTGACAATTTATTCACACTGTCATTACTTGCAGCAATAGCCGATAGTGAAGCAACCAAGTTGGGGGGGGGGGGGGGTTGAATAGTGAATAGAACAATAGTGAAGCAACCAAGTTTGGGGGGGTGTGTTGAATGCTCTCATTAAGGAGGCCAGACTTGGTGGAGGTGGTTGACAGGGGCGGAGCTGCAGGCTATTGAAGGCTGCTCTGCCCCCTGCTGTGCTCTTTGCTTCAGCGTGAGCTAGGAGGCAGGTTTCAACCCCCTCCCCCCCGGCCGAAATTTTCAACCCTCCCCCCCCGAAATTTCAACCCCTCCCCCTGAAACTTTTTTCTGGCTACGATCCTGCCCATGAGGTCTCTTCCAACTCTATGATTCTATGAGGAGGAGGATGGAGGAAAGGGGAAAAGAGGCAGGACCAGAAGCGGAAGCATCCTCTCTCCTTCCATCTGTGATTTCCACACTCCTCCTCTTCCGCATCCAGGCACTTCCTGCTGGGCCCCTCTAGCCCCGAGGCATTGCCTTGCTTTAACCCTTTGAGTCCCTGTTGTTAGTATTCTAGGTGTCTAACACCGTGTCAGACGGATAACAATAGCTGACTCCGTATTATCGGACATTTTTGTTTATCCAACTTTCTGCCAGCCCATTTATGTCGGATAAGCGAGACTCTACTGTAACACGATTGGCTCTTATCCACAGCTTACCATATCAATGCAAAGTGCAGAAATATATCTCCCACAGATATTAGGGTTGCACTGCAACACATATTTTAGTTACGGGCAAAAAGGAACTGCAAAACTTGTAGCTACTTCCCTGTTTCTCGCTCTCTGCCTCGCCATCCATTTCGTCTTGGTCTGTCCTCCTTGCTAATTCCTTCCTCCGCCAGGAGCGAAACCTACTTAACACTGTTCTCCTCTGTATCAACACAATAAGAGCAATTGTTCCTTAGATATATACAAAACAAATTACGTGTTAACTGAACTTTAGTAACAATTGCTGACAACATTAAATCTGTAACCCCCTTTTTGTACCATCGTTTACAAATTCAGATGTAGAATCTGATTCCGTTTTGCCTTTTTTTAAAAAACTAAGGTGACTTTAGTTCTAATTAATCAGTTATTGTCAATATATATGGAAATGCTGGTGTCAACAGTACTAATTTCCTGACAAACATGCTTTTCTTTAATTAAAAAATTCAAAATTTAGACAACTGCACAGTTTTGGGCAGTCTAAAGCAATATAATAGAGATGTAATTGGGTTGCTGTGAATTTTCTGGGATGTCTGGCCATGTTTCCTCCTCTGGATATAAACCATTCTTCCGTTTTCTCATAAATTCATTCCCTGCTGAAGCAACAGTGTCCCTGGTGCCCAAGATCCTGGGAGATGTAGATGCTTGGGTCCTTAAGTCCAAATAGCAGATACGAGGGTTGAATGAAAAGTAATGCCTCCACCTTCGTAACTCCTCAACAGGTGGCAGTACTGGTATGCGGCAGGTACTGGCTTGTTCAGTAGACTCTCCTCTACAGTTCCATTTTGCCGTGAAGCCTTAGCATTGAATGGCTGTGTTGTTAAAGTGTGAAGTATGGAACCCTGCGCATACAGTTGGTCACTGCAACTTAAGCAACATGCAGTCATCGAATTCTTGATAGCAGAAGATGTCACCTCAACGTCTTTAAACTTATTTGCCCAACGACGGACAGTACTCACATCAACACAATCATCATAAACAGTTTGTATTCTCTGATGAATCTCTTTTGGAGTGACACCTTCTGCTGTCAAGAATTCAATGACTGCACGTTGCTTAAGTTGCATTGGCCGACCATCTGTGCAGGGTTCCATACTTTTTAACAACACAACCGTTCAATGCTAAGGCTTCACGCCAAAATGGAACTGTAGAGGAGAGTCTACTGAACAAGCCAGTACCTGCCGCATACCAGTACTGCCATCTGTTGAGGAGTTACTTTTCATTCAACCCTCGTATGTATGCTAGGAACCAACATGGGATAGTGGTCCGAGCATTCAACTGTGATTCTGGACAACAAGTCCTTCAGTCTACACGTTAGCCGTCAACTTACTTTCTGTTAGAACAGTGGTTCCCAACCTGTGGTCCATGGACCTCAAGAACTAAAATATGGTCCATGGCCTCACCGTTGCAACGAGAGCAACAGGTCTCGCAAAACCTTCTTATAATGCTGATGCTTATTAAATATGGTTTTCTGTGGGCAAGCGAGAGACACTCACTGGAACACCCCAGCAAGCAAGAGTCCAAAAGTGGCAGGCTCAAACCCAGAACCTCAATCAATGGCTGATACCAATTGAGAGACTCCCCCCTGAGCACAAAAAAACTGGGTGACTTGGAAGGTGCTGAACAGACTGCGCTCTGGCACCACGAGATGCAGAGCCAACCTTAAGAAATGGGGCCACAAAGTGGAATCCATGACATGCGAGTTCGGAGAAGAGCAAACCACTGACCACCTACTACAATGCAACCTGAGCCCTGCTACATGGACAATGGAGGACCTTCTTGCGGCAATACCAGAGGCACTCCAAGTGGCCAGATACTGGTCAAAGGACATTTAACCAAATACCAAGCATGCAAACTTTGTGTTTTGTCTATTTGTTTGTCTGTTTTGTTAAAAATGTAATACAACTGTCCGGTTGCTCCTGACACAATAAAAATGTGGGGAAGCAGATGGCAACTACTGGATGGCACACAAAAGACAATGGATTCCCAAAATCGCAAAAAACACAAATCCACTACAAGCCATAGTACATAAATCACAGAGGTAATCATATATAAGCTGCAAAAAACTTTTACCTCTGTGATTATGCACTACGATTTGTAGTGGATTTGTGTTTTTTGCAACTACTGGATGGCATGTGTTCTGTATCAGAAACTAGAGCTGATGTGGTCTATCCAATGCAATTTTCTGAATCAGCACCCAAATCCTTTTGGAAACCCTAGTTTACAACAGACCTCTCAACCTCTGAGGAGGTCTGCTATATATGTGGGTGAAACATCAGGAGGGAATGCTTCTGGAACATGGCCATACAGCCCAGAAAACTCACAGCAAGCCAGTGATTTTCGCCATGAAGCCTCTGACAACACAGAGATGTAATTCTTGAGTATGTTTCTTCTCAAAAGGAGAAACTACCGTAGTTATTTTAGCAATTTTATGGGCAGACATGGAAGATTTGGGAAGCCTGTTTAGCAATGTTTTGAAAGAAAACAATTCCAAAAACCAATGGAGTTTTTGAAGCTTGATGTATTCTGCGCAAAATCCATTCCTGGTTGTTTGTACAGAAAACAGACTTCTCTACGCAGGAAACGGCTTCTTATGTACACAGGAAAAAATCACTGCGTAGAAATAGTTTTCTTTTCTGTACGGAAAATCTTTTTTCCTGCGCAGGAACCCTGTTTTGCCTACAAATCAACACATGGGAATTTTGGGCAGAGTCCCAAACAGTGTGCATTTAGGTTCTTGTGGGTTTTTTCGGGCTATAGGGCCATGTTCTAGAGGCATTTCTCCTGACGTTTCGCCTGCATCTATGGCAAGCATCCTCAGAAGTAGTGAGCTCACTACCTCTGAGGATGCTTGCCATAGATGCAGGCGAAACGTCAGGAGAAATGCCTCTAGAACATGGCCCTATAGCCCGAAAAAAACCCACAAGAACCTAGTGATTCCGGCCATGTAAGCCTTCGACAATGCAGTGTGCATTTATCTTGAGCTCTTGATTGAGATGATAATTTTTTTTGGGGCGGGGGGGAGGAGAAAGCATTCATGGGTCAGGAAAAAAGTTTTGAGAAGTTTATCTAAATCTGCTTTTTAGAGCAGAAAAGAGATGGATGGAGAAAAACGAGTGAAGGTTCTTATCTCTTGTTTAGAAAGAAATCCACAGCTCAAAGGATCTCGGACGAAACCCAGGACACCGCGCCTGTCCCTTGGCCAACAAAACCACTAATGTGCAAAGAGGATTGAATATTAACAATTTTAAAAACAGATACAAAACAAGCTATTAAACAAAAGAGCAGCACGCTCAAAAGAAAATGGCAGCAACCCAAGACCAAGGTGTCCAAAAAAGTGTCTGTAGGAGGCGATTTCCGCCGTCAGGACACCGTCACTGCCGTCGTTGGCGATTCCCCGCTTTGAACGGGTAGTTTAAAAGTGGTTCTCTTCATCAGATGACTTTATTTTCGTGTCAGGACAACTTAAAATAAAATTAAAAAACAATAGGGATGGTTCGTCTGTTTAAGAATAACACAAAACAAAAAGAAGGCAGCTGCATTAAAACAAAAAAAGTCCCCAAAGTAAAAAAAATACACAATAAGTTTCAAGAATTGATCGTCTGGCACCGCGGCGGATGGGAGGAGTTCAAAGATTTTAAGTGCGGCAGGACCACGTGGCGTGGTGAAGGGGCGGGGCGGGGCAAGAGTGCATCTGTCAGTCTTGAAAAAATAAAATAACACGGAAAAGGGGCAGAAAGAGCTTCACACAATCTTTTTGATGCTGTGGCGCTTGAAGCTGCCGGTGCTGCGCTGCTTCTGGACTTGGCTGGCAGAGCCGTGGCGCGTCCTCCCGCTGTTGGAGTGCGTCGTGGTGGGAGAGAGCTCCACGTTCTCCTTATCGATCCCTTGAACAGAAGGCAAAAGAAGGGTGGTGAGAAGGCAAACGCTTCCCGAGGATTCCTGCAAGGACTGGCTTTTCTTCTCACATTTAAGGGAAAGCATCAATTTCAAAAGGGAGTGGGCATGGGCAAATTTCGGCAGTCCAGGTGTTTTGGACTTCTGACCAGAGCTCAGGCTGTTCTTTTGCAGCCAGCCATGTTCACGAGCATGATCTAAAATCAGTGTTCTTGCCAAGCTATTGTGTACGTGAGCTCTGGTTAGAGAGTGACCTTAAGGATGCATATGTATGTATATGATAAACCAGGCGGAGCCCCCGGTGGCGCAGTGGGTTAAACCCATGTGCCAGCAGGACTGAAGACCGACAGGTCGCAGGTTCAAATCCGGGGAGAGGCGGATGAGCTCCCTCTATCAGCTCCAGCTCCTCATGCGGGGACATGAGAGAAGCCTCCAACAAGGATGATAAAAACATCAAATCATCCAGGCATCCCCTGGGCAACGTCCTTGCAGACGGCCAATTCTCTCACACCAGAAGCGACTTGCAGTTTCTCAAGTCGCTCCTGACACGACAAAAATAAATAAATAAACCAGGCACAGGCAAACTTTGGCCCTCCAGGTGTTTTGGACTTCAACTCCCACAACTCCTAACAGCCGGCAGGCTGTTAGGAGTTGTGGGAGTTGAAGTCCAAAACACCTGGAGGGCCGAAGTTTGCCCATGCCTGCTATATACCTATGTGTAAGTCTAAAAATGTCAGCAAACATATCAAAACCTATAATTTTGGCCCCCGAATGTGCCCTCGACTTATACATGAGGTCGATTTGTATAGGCTAATACACATCTCAAAGATAGACCGATTCATTATATCCTTTACATTACAAATGTGATAATAATAAAGGATGGAGGCCAAAATTAATTACTTAGTACTAACATCCCACCACAAATTGAGACAAACTTGTGGAGGAGGCATCATACTAACATTAAGGGTTCATCCAGGGGGAGAGAGCGGGTTATAAATATATTATTATTATTATTATTATTATTATTATTATTATTATTATTATTATTAGAAACACAACAAGATCCTCAGAGGTTGTGAGGGCTGGTGGAAACATGAGGATTCATATGTTGTGTGTTCCTCCAGGGAGATAGGGTGGAAAATAAATAAAGATTATTATTATTATTACTATTATTATTTGAAATGCAACAAGATGAGTCCACAGCAAACAAGACCACTCTGCTGGCTGTCGTATTGAATCACACGTCGGACACTTCCCAAGTGTCTAGGACTGTGTGATGTATCGGTGAATAATGCGTGCAGATCCCAGTAAGGTGGCCTTCTGCAACTGGTAGATAGTAATTTTGTCAGTTCCGATTGTGCTTAAGTGCAGGCCAAGGTTTTTAGGCACTGCACCCAGTATGCCAATCACCACTGGGACCACCTTATTATTATTATTATTATTATTATTATTATTATTATTATTAGAAACACAACAAGATGAGTCCACAGCAGACACTCTGCTGGCTGTTGAATTGGACCACACGTTGGACACTTCCTAAGTGCCTAGGACTGTGTGATGCATCAGCGAATAATGCATGCAGATCCCAGTAAGGTGGCCTTTTGCAGCTGCCAGATGGTAATTTTGTCAGCGCCGATTGTGCTTAAGTGCAGGCCAAGGTCTTTAGGCACTGCACCCAGTAATAATAATAATAATAATAATAATAATAATAATAATAATAATAACAACACTGTTCAACGGAGAAAAAGTTGCGGGCCTGAAAATAGTTGTTCTTTTATGATTTTGGGGTGCTGAAAACGAAAATGACATTTAAAAATGTATATTGGCTCTAGTTTTTATGATATAAGCAATCACGTGATCACGTATGGTTGAAAAAATGCATGTTGCGACTTACACTATGGAAGATTCTAGAATATTCTAGAAAGTTTGATGACGCAGTATTAGTGCCGTGAGCAAAAGCCAGAAAGCCCTATATAAGGCTAGACTTTTGAACGGTGAGGGTCAGTCAGTTGAAGACTGAGACAGTATCATTAAACATCGTTTTACATTGTTCTTTTTACTGTAGTTATGCCTCGCACGTGTGTCAATAAAGCACTATGGAAAAAAGATATCAAGGCCAATGGACTCCGTCAATGCTGTCAGACTCCTGCTGGAGCATTGTAAGAGACAATCCTTTCCTTGAATACAAAAGAAAAGTCAAGAGAAGCAAACAGGATATAAACTAAAGTCACGATTAAAGCGACATTTAAACTTTCAGACTTTTCAACTGCATTAGGCCTACTAATATAGTTTCTTGCTGCACAAACATAAACAATAGACTAATTAAATAAATATTTTTCATGTATAAACTATTGGCAATATAATTTGACTAAAATTTAGTAAATATTCACGGTTTATATACATGCAGTAAGGTTAGGTGCATTATCATAATATTAACGAATTACCTTTTGTGGAGAAAATTGAAATAAATGGACACTACACGAGGAAGATATCTATCAAACTGAAAGTCCAATGTCCAAAAGAGAGAGAGAGAGAAGGGCAACAAGTGCAACAAACTGACCTGGGGAATGCTGGGAAGTTGCAAGTGAGGTCATGGAATTAGAGAGATTTAAATTCGCGGTAATGCTGAGCTGACTCTGCACCGCGGGAGGATAGGGAGACGTCGGGGTCAGGAGGGATTCCTCGCTGGTTTCCTCATCGATGCCCGGCAAATAGGTATCGATCAAGGCATCCAGGAACTTCACGATGAGCTCAGCATAGTCCGGGATTTGTGTTTGCTGGAAAAAAACGAGGAGATCAGCTCCTGTGGTTGTAGCGTACTTCATTTTCATAATGAAATCGACTCTCTCACTTTATTCGGGCGTTATTGAAAAACAGAAGGTCCAACCCAAGAGAGACCCAAACCCCTCACCTTAGAAAATGGTCCCGCAAACCTCCATAAACCGTTGAATCCAAAACCTGCAGCCAACAAAACCGCAAGGACAAGAAGAGAAGAATTAACTTAGTTAAGGAAATACTGGTAATATTCAAAGAAGTGTGCCAAGATGGTTTTGCAAATGCTGACTCACAAACTCCAATGCAACCTCAATTCATGTTTGTCACTCCTTTAATGCAGCAATCCATTGGAAAAGTGTGTGAGTCTCTTACAAGAGGAGTGGGAATCATACCATTCTCCAGATTCTGCAGTGTGTATGTTTGTATGGACTTTTTTCTTTTTTTATCGTGTCAGGAGCGGCTTGAGAAACTGCAAGTCGCTTCTGGTGTGAGAGAATTGGCCGTCTGCAAGGACGTTGCCCAGGGGATGCCTGGATGATTTTGATGTTTTTATCATCCTTGTGGGAGGCTTCTCTCATGTCCCCGCATGAGGAGCTGGAGCTGATAGAGGGAGCTCATCCGCCTCTCCCCGGATTCGAACCTGTTGGTCTTCAGTCCTGCCCGCACAGGGGTTTAACCCACTGCGCTACTGACTTCTGAGTATAAATAACTTTCCCCTGAGAGTTGTAAGGTTTCCTGTGAAATCCTGCCATGTTATGGGGGGTGGTGAATTTTAAAGGCTATTTAAATTGTATTTAAATCTACGGGGGTTGCATGAAAAATAATGCCTCCACCTTCGTAACTCAACAGATGGCAGTACTGGTATGCGGCGGAGCCCCCGGTGGCGCAGTGGGTTAAACCCTTTTGCCAGCAGGACTGCAGACTGACAGGTCGCAGGTTCAAATCCGGGGAGAGCGCAGATGAGCTCCCTCTATCAGCTCCAGCTCCTCATGCGGGGACATGAGAGAAGCCTCCCACAAGGATGATAAAACATCAAAACATCTGGGCATCCCCTGGGCAACGTCCTTGCAGACGGCCAATTCTCTCACACTAGAAGCTACCTACAATTACTCAAATAGATCCTGACACGACAAAAAAAAAAAAGAAAAAAAAAAGGTATGCGGCAGGTACTGGTTTGTTCAGTAGACTCTCTTCTACAGTTCCATTTTAGCAGGAAGTCTTAGCATTTAATGGTTGTGTTGTTAAAGTGCGAAGTATGGAACCCTACGCAGACAGTCGGTCAATGCGACTTAAGCAATGCCTGATTTAAAGTTCTGTACCTATCTTTTCCTTCCGCTTTGTCGATTAAACAAGACCATTTCCTAAACCAATCTTGTCTTGACTGAATATTCATTTTTTTCTCTTTAAATCAGGCCTTCCAAATAATTAAATCAATGTACTGAATCAAGTAAACCCAGATGGGTGTGGGAGGGAGGTGGGAAGAGGTGGTAAGGGTGGGTGGGTGGGATGGGGGGTTTAAAAGGGTTATTAATCAAGATATATGGTAAAGGGAAGCACAATTGGAACCTGTATCCTAGCCATAAAGATTGTAAACAGTTTTTATGTTATCTTTTAGATGGCTTATCAGCTTTCCGCAGGGCATGTAAGACATACCTGTTCTGACAGGCTTTTAATGTTTGATACTGTTGTTTTTAAATTGTTTTAAATTGCTTTTAAACTTTGTTAGATTTTAGCTATTCTTGTAAGCCGCTCCGAGCCCCAGGGGAGTGGCGGCATATAAGTTTAAATAATAAATAAATAAAATATTGTATTGTTTTGTTATCTGTATGAAAAAATTAATAAAAACATTTTAAAAAAAGAAAAAAAAGAAAAAATGCAATTGAAGCAATGTGCAGTCATTGAATTCTTGACCGCAGAAGATTTCACCCCAAAGGAGATTCATCAGAGAATGCAAGCTGTTTATGGTGATTGTGTTGATATGAGTATTGTGTTTTGTTGGGCGAGTAAGTTTAAAGATGTTGAGGTGGGAACATCTGACTTGCGTGACAAACAAAGAGTTGGACATCTTGTGACAGCAACCACCGGGTTTCACAAGCAAAAGGTTGACAGATTAATTCAGGACGATCGTCGTACCACTCAGAGAGAAATTTCAAGCATAATCAGCATTTCACAAGAACTTGTGGGTCACATTATTGCTTTGCTTGGCTATCGGAAGATCTGTGCACGATGGGTACCCAAAATGAGAGAACTGTGAGACGCTGGTTGCGGAAACAGAGTGTCAACTTCTTCCATGACGGCTTCAGAAAACCTGTTAATTGTTGGCAGAAATGTATCCAATTGTCTGGTGGTTTTGTGGAAAATGAATAGTGAAATGACACAACCGTTCAATGGTAAGGCTTCCCGCCACAATGGAACTGTAGAGGAGAGCCTACAAACAAGCCAGTACCTGCCACATACCAGTACTGCCATCTGTTGAGGAGTTACGAAGGTGGAGGCATTACTTTTCATTAAAGAGTACATTCTAAGGATCATTTCTGCATTTGATTTATTAAAATATTCCTATCCAAACCCAAGTAACGAAGGTGGAGGCATTACTTTTCATTCAACCCTCGTATTTTTATCACACTGTTACCAGCGCCTTCCCTGGAGCTGTAAGGTACATACTTTGCAGGTAAGATGTCTGGTACTGGGGCGGCGATTCTTCATGGTAAACCACGCTCTGAACAATGCCATGAATTGGGTTCAATAAATTCGGATCCTGACACTGCGATAACAGGTTATTTATTTTGAAGTCCAATAAATTGTGCCTAGAGAAGGAAACAAAGCTCTGTTAGTAGAACATTGCCTGGTTTTGTTTTGTTTTTTTTACTGCAGGGAGTCAATAGCGTGTAAAGATTATGTAGTCAACAAAGCAATTATGGAAATATCCAGTCAGTATGTGGAGTACATACAAATTGATTTGGGTGGCCGTTCTCCTTGGCCGGGGGAATCGCATTTCTGGGGAGAATTTAATGGGCCATTCTCTGCCCCTGGCCAACTCATAATTTGTTTCTTCTGCAAACAAATCAAGATATTTCTGCTCAGACAGGTGTTTGATGATATAAAGCCCATTCCACCACATTATATGTTGGAAATTTGCAAATTAATGTGCTAATGTGTATGAGTATGTTTTAATGTGAGGCCGGGCTTAGCACAGCAGGCTAAACCGCTGTGCTGCAGAAAAATCCTGCTGATTGAAAGGTCAGCAGTTCGAGCCCGGGTCGGGTGAGCACCCGGTGTTAGCCCCAGCTCACCTGCCCACCTAGCAGGTCGAAAGAAGATATGCGTGTAGATAAAATAGGGAGGTAATAAAGGCACTCTTAAAGGACTTTGATCGGAGGAAAGCTCCTCGACATAGAAGATGGAATGACAGCATCCTGACCCTGTGGCTGGAATCGAGCACAGCCTCCGAGATGCCAGAAATATGGGGAATAACTGCCTTTATCTCTGTGTTGTCTGTCCTTGTTAAGTATATAATCGGCATTTAATGTTTGCCATATGTGTTTATTCTATAAGTCTCTCACCCCTTTGGGGTGAGAAGAGCCGAGTATAAATACTGTAAATAATAAATATGTGTTTTTATATTTGTGATTGTTTAATCATTGTAATTTTTAATTTTAGTTTTGTTTAACAAAATGCATTTTTAATTTGTTGTCTTGAATCCTGATATGGGGGGGGGGGGGAATAATAGAATCATAGAATCCAGTCCAACCCCCTGCGAAGAAGGAGGAAAATCTCACTCAAAGCACCCCCAACAGATGGCCATCCAGCCTGTGTTTAAAAACCTCCAAAGAAGGAGCCTCTACCACACTCCAGGGCAGAGAGTTCTACTGCTGAACAGTTCTCACAGTCAGGAAGTTCTTATGTTCAGGTGGAATCTCCTTTCTTGTAGTTTGAAGCTATTGTTAATAATAATAATATAATAAACTTTATTTATACCCTGCCACCATCTCCCCAGTGGGGACTCGGAGCAGCTTACATGGGGCCAAGCCCAGACAACATATTACAGCGGAATAAAACCAAAAACATAAACAACAAACAACATCATCAAAATTACATAGAAAAAAAAACACATTCCAATAGACACAGTCATGATAATAGTGGACGGGCCACATCTACAGGATAAAACAATTAAAAGACTAATGAGATAAAAGTAGGAGCAGGTTATTTGCAGGGAGTTCATAAAAACAAACAGAGTTGTGAAACTAAATTTCCCATTTGGAGGGCGTGTACTCCAGTGGCAGAAGCGTTGAGGGGAGCAATAGTATCATGTTGCACACCTACTCGCCAAAGACACAGCGAAAGCGGCAGGTTTTAAGGTTCTTTTTGAATGTTTCTAGTGAAGGGGCTTTCTTGATCTCTCCAGGTAATGAGTTCCAGAGTTGAGGGGGCCACAGAGGAGAAAGCTCTCTCCTTTGTGCCAAGACGAGCTTGTGAGATTGGTAGGGGCAAAAGGAGGGCCTCCCCCAAAGATCGAAGGGCCCGGGTTGGTACACGGGGAGAGATATGGTCACAAAAGTAGGCGGATCCCAAACCTTTTAGGGCTTTGTAGATGATAACCTGTACCTTGAATTGGGACCGGAAAACAAACGACATACAGTGGAGCTCCTTAAACATGGGAGTGGATCGTTCCCCATAACTAACCCCAGTTATTAATCTGGCTGCTGAACGTTGGACAAGTTGTAGTTTCCGGGCCGTCTTCAAGGGTAGCCCCACGTACAGAGCATTACAGTAATCCAGTCTAGAGGTAACTAAGGTGTGGACCACCATGGTCAAGTCAGACTTCACAAGGTATGTTCCATTGTGTCCTAGTCTCCAAGGCAGCAGAAAGGAAGCTTAGTCCCTCCTCCCTATGACTTCCTCTCACAAATTTATACATGGCTATCATGATGGAAAGAAATCAATATATATCAAAGTATGTATGTTTGTATCACAAAGTCTGTTGCTAGGTGAAGTGACCCTCTGTGGTGTTCCTAGGAAAGGAAGATGACACATGGACAAAAGGAAGGGAGGAAGAGAACAAGGAAAGAAAGATGGAAAGAAAGGCAAGAAAGGGAGAGGAGAAGAAAGAAAAAGGACAAAAGCAGAAACAGCAGACAATGTCTGGATCTTACAGAAGGATGTTTTGAAGAAAGCAACCTGGTTATGAAAGAACTGACACTTACACAACAGGAAAAACTTTTGGAAACACAACACTTGCTTCTGCCAAATATTCGTACAGGATCCGCTGGTCAAACTCGTCTAAAGTATATTTCACCAGAGTTGCCTGTTCCCAAAACAAAAGCGGGTGAGGAAAAATGAAAGGACAAACATCAGTGGCGAGAAACTGTGTTTTAAACCCCCCTCCCCTTTGCTGCCAAAAATAAGCATGAAAACTAACACAAGTATGTGATCAGCTCACATAGCTCGCTTTCTATCCATCTCAGTTCAACAGACACCAGTCAGTCATTTTCATTGTACTCACTTCCAGAAAACATAGATATCTGGTGGCAACTCAATGTTCATTCACACCATGAAATTATAGTGCTAAGATTCCACTTCAACTGTCATGGCTCCATTCTACTGAATCCTGGGGTTTGTAACCCTGCAAGGAACAAGCATCCCCTGGCAGAGAATTGTTAAATGCTCCTTCTCTGAACTACAAAACTGTTAGGGATTCCTCATCTTTGGAAGAGGAAGGGGAGCAGGGAAGTGCTCAGGGATTGGAGGGAGAAGAATCAGATGATGAGGGTTTACAAGTGCCCACATTTTTAGAGAGATGAAAAGAGCACAGACGGTGTTCAGCTAGAATAGCTGCTAAAAACGCTGAGCTAATTGGGAGACGCCCTAGCACCTCCTGCATGGGGAATTCAGGGCTATAAATCAAAAGCAGGAGCAGCTTTCGCTGGTAACAACTACTCTGATGCTGATGTTTTCACTCCAATTGAACCTGCTTTGTGTCTGCTGCTAAGGACTTAGTGGTCATTGCCCGTTGTCTGATGGAAGACTGCTGTTTCTTTTGGGACTTTGTAAGAGACTTTAATTTGTGTCTGCATTAAGACTTCCTTGCTTTCTTTTGAATTTTTCAACTGCATTGGCTTATCCTTTGTGTTTGCTGAAGTAAAGTTTGTTTTTTTACTTTCAACATTGTATTAAGGCTGTTTTTGAAGGGCAACTCAGGAGAAAAACCCTGGATTCCATGAGATGGAAATGGAACAATAGTGTTACAATTCTGCAGTGTGACGTTCCAGTTAGAAAGTAAAAGATTTACTTGGGTTCTAGTTGATCATTGGTTCCCAACCTGTGGTCCATCTGTGGTCCGTTAGAATGAAAATATGGTCTGCAGCCTCAACATTACACTGTTGCCTCGAAACCACGTGACAACAAGAGCAATTGGTCTCACAAAACCCTCTTATAGTACCGTGGCAATGAGGTTGTCAGAAGGGGAGAGGCTGACTACCCACAAAAGATTGCTACTACTACATCAGCTCTAGATTATTACTGTATCTACTCGAGTATAAGCCTAGTTTTTCAGCCCTTTTTTAGGCTTAAAAAGTCCCCCTCGACTTATACACAAATCAATGTACTGTCGAAGGCTTTCATGGCTGAAATTACTGGGTTGTTGTAGGTTTTTTCGGGCTATATGACCATGGAAAGCCTCTAGACCATGCCATATAGCCTGAAAAAACCTACAACAACCCACTACACTCAAATCAGTTATTTATTTTACCCTCTTAGAAATACATAATAAATGTATTAGAATGCCTCTAGACCATGGCCATAGAGCCCAAAAAAACCTACAACCCACTACACTCAAATCAGTTATTTATTATTTTACCCTGTTAGAAATACATAATAAATGTATTATGATTATGATTATTACATTGATCATTTTACTTTATTATTGTTGTTATTATTACATATATTATTTCACTCTATTTATTATTGTTATTATTACATTTATTATTTTCCTCTATTACTGTTATTACATTTCCATTACATTTCCTCTATTTATTTTCATTTAAGGATATGCAAGCACATTTACATTGAACCTTAGAATAATGGTTTAATCGGAGTTGGGCAGTTTTATCTTAAATTACAGTTGTATGTAAATATCCAAAAACATTTAGCAACAGATGCCTCAATTAATGTAATTTTATTGGTATTTATTTTTATTTTGAAATTTACCAGTAGCTGCTGCATTTCCCACCCTCAGCTTATACGCGAGTCAATACGTTTTCCTAGTTTTTTGTGGTAAAATTTGGTGTCTCAGCTTATATTCGGGTCAGGTTATACTTGAGTATATATGGTAAATATGGTTTTCTGTGGGTGAACAGATGGCGACTACTGGATGGCATATGTTCTGTATCGGAAACTAGAGCTGATGTGGGCTATCCAATGCAATTTTCTGAATCACAACCCCAAATAACCAAACTGAATCTAAAGTTGATCAAAAGCAGATTTGTAACCCTTTTGGCAGTAATGTTGGAGAGTGGTCCCTGGTAAGAGTGGTTGCTGTTCAAAGTGGTATCTGTTCAGGTGGTCCTCTGTCAAAAAAAGCTTGGCAACCACTGAGACAGATGAACTGGGTGGAAGTATATGTTGCAGTTAGTCTCCTGTTTGTTAAGGTACTATAAAACATGGCACAGATCTTTCTTTCTTTTTACTGGAGCAGTTCTATGTTATTCTAGGGTTAGCTTAAAATAGATACCTTCAAGCAAAGACAACACAATGGGAACGTGCTTTGAAGGCATTGCAGCACTCTCTTGGCAAGATCATAATGGCACTGTTCCCTCTACTTCAAGGAATCACTCCCACGTAGCAATACGGAAAAACAGCTCTTTGATACTTTCACCCATACATCGAAGTTAAGGGTAGGAATTCAAGCAGACCTCAAAATGTTGTTGAACCTGAGCTCTCAGCCTTCTTCAATACTAAAAGGACTGATGGGTACTGTAGTCCAACCATTCTCATCCCTGGTCTCAAGTACATTCCCTGCTCCTTCCTGTAGTACTGCATACATTCCCTCCACTTTTGTAACTCCTCAACAGATGGCAGTATTGGTGTGTGGCAGGTACTGGCTTGTTCAGTAGACTCTCCTCTACAGTTGCATTTTGGCGGGAAGCCTTAGCATTGAATGGTTGTGTTGTTAAAGTGAGAAGTGTGGAACTCTGCGCAGACAGTTGGTCAATGCAACTTAAGCAACGTTCAGTCATTGACTTCAGAATTTATTTATTTTATTTATTTACTGTATTTGTATACCGCCTTTCTCAGCCTATCAGCGACTCAAGGCAGTTTCCAACAAAACAGTATACATAGTATCACATTACAATTTAAAAACATTACAATTACATAAACCATAACGGCAATAAAAAACATCATTGGCGTCTCCGATTCCATTGTCAATCATCAATTTCCTATATCACCCGAAAAGAGATTCATCAGAGAATGCAAGCTGTTTATGGTGATTATGTTGATGTGAGTACTATGTGTCATTGGGCGAGTAAGTTTAAAGATGTTGAGGTGACACCTTCTGCTGTCAAGAATTCAATGACTGTACGTTGCTTAAGTTGCATTGACCAACCATCTGCACAGGGTTCCATACTTCGCACTTTAACAACACAACCGTTCAATGCTAAGGTTTCCCACCCAAACGGAATTGTAGAGGAGAGTCTACTGAATAAGCCAGTACCTGCCGCATACCAGTACTGCCATCTATTGAGGAGTTGCCAAGTTGGAGGCATTACTTTTCATTCAACCCTTGTACTGTTGGGATTCAGTCTGTGTGTGAACCTGAACCTGATTCTCTGATTGTATTCCCTGATGCCAATGTAGATGTCAATGTGAATTTAGATGATAATGGTTTGAGTAGTGAAGATCCTACAGCCTTGGAAAGCGAAAGTCAAAATTCCCATGAGAACATGCATTCCAAGCCGAACGGAGAAGTTTCACTCCCTTTTCCTCCCAGCCTTAGTTCTCCAGAGAATCTGACACCTGGTCTGCCTAATGAGGATAGGTGGGGGCAGATTTGGCAGAGGTGGGGAGAAGCACAAAGTTTACGTAGGTCAGCCAGATTGAGAGAAATGCAAACAAAAACGTCAGGCGTGCCTCGCAATAGATTTCTCGGCCTTAAGTATGCCTGGCCTGAATGCAGCTTCAGACCAGGCATCGTTCCAGATTCATGTGCAAGCTTTTGCAGGTCTCCTGATTCAAATGGCCTTGTTCCTTGGAGGTTTTCTAGTTGTTCCAAGTACAGTTAGTGGATTGCTAACAGGTTCCAGGATTCAGCAGTTTTGCTGTGGATTTTATTATCTTGTTTATGGACATTTCTTGTTGCTGATTTTTACTGTGACTTTTTACTTTTGAATGTTTTCCTCTATTTTGTATTCATCTTTCATCAATATCTAAACCCATTTAGATATTAAACAAAAGGTATCTCCTCTCTTACCCCCTCACATCACACTAAACATGTTACTTTCCTTTTTGCACAAGAGAAAAGGGACACCTACAAGGACGGTGAGCAGCAGGGCTTGGATTTTGGGATCCGTAAGGACTTCTTCGTCAAGGAGGACATTGGACTCGGATACCGAGACTTTCCGGAGGTGCGGGTGCTGCTGGGGTGATATCCGTTGCGTATCTGCAGGGAGGAAGGAGGGATGGACAGATAATACTGAAGAAAGAGGGCAAGGAGGAACAGCAGGTTTATTCGTTATGCAACCAAAAGAAAAAAAAATAGTTCCAGAGCTTGCAAAACAGGTACCCAGAAAGGGTTGGGTTCAAACTCAACTGTGGATATTAAGGCTCATTGATCAATCCCTTTTATTATGTTTGATGTTGACTTCAAATATAATAATAATAATAATAATAATAATAATAATAATAATTTTATATTAATTTTAATAATAATAATTTTCCAGGATTGAAAAATCAGCTGATGACCCAAAATGCAGACTGTGTAAGGAAGCTGATGAAACCATAGATCATATCCTCAGCTGTTGCAAGAAAATCGCACAGACAGACTACAAACAGAGGTACAACTCTGTGGCCCAAATGATTCACTGGAACTTATGTCACAAGTACCACCTACCAGCAGTAAAGAATTGCACAGTAATGGAAAATGAACCTGCAAAGGTTGTGGAAAAAGAACACGCAAAAATACTGCGGGACTTTCGAATCCAGACTGACAAAAGTTCTGGAACAAAATACACCAGGCATCACAATTGTGGAAAAGAAAAAAGTTTGGATTATTGATGTCACCATACCAGGTGACAGTCGCATTGAGGAAAAACAACAGGAAAAACTCAGCCATTAACAAGACCTCAAAATCGAACTGCAAAGGCTCTGGCATAAACCAGTCCAGGTGGTCCCAGGAGTCATTGGCACACTGGGTGCCGTGCCAAAAGATCTCAGCCGGCATTTGGAAACAATAAACATTGACAAATCACAATCTGTCAACTGCAAAAGGCCACCTGACTTGGATCTGCGCGCATTATTCGAAAATACATTACACAGTCCTAGACGCTTGGGAAGTGTTCGACTTGTGATTTTGTGATACGAAATCCAGCATATAGATCTCATTTGGTGTGTCATACTGTGTTTTTGTGTCAGTAAAATAATAATAATAATAATAATAATAATAATAATAATAATAATAATAATAATAAATCGCACAGTCCTAAACGCTTGGGAAGTGCTCGACTGGTGATTTTGTGATATGAAATCCAGCATACAGATCTCGTTTGTTGTGTCATACTGTGTTTTTGTGTCAGTAAAATAATAATAATAATAATAATAATAATAATAATAATAATAATAATAAATCACACAGTCCTAAACGCTTGGGAAGTGTTTGACTTGTGATTTTGTGATACGAAATCCAGCATAGAGATCTCGTTTGTTGTGTCATACTGTGTTTTTGTGTCAGTAAAATAATAATAATAATAATAATAATAATAGTAATAATAATACATCACACAGTCCTAGATTTTTGGGAAGTGTTCGACTTCTGATTTTGTGATATGAAATCCAGCATATAGGTCTCATTTGCTGTGTCATACTGTGTTTTTGTGTCAGTAAAATAATCAAAATAATAATAATAATAATAATAATAATAATAATAATACATCACACAGTCCTAGACGCTTGGGAAGCGCTCGACTTGTGATTTTGTGATACGAAATACAGCATACAGATCTCATTTGCTGTGTCATACTGTATTTTTGTGTTAGTAAAATAATAATAATAACAATAACAATAACAATAATAATAATAATAATAATAATAATAATAATAATAATACATCACACAGTCCTAGACGCTTGGGAAGTGTTCGACTTGTGATTTTGTGATACGAAATCCAGCATATTTGTTGTGTCATACTGTGTTTTTGTGACAGAATAATAATAATAATAATAATAATAATAATAATAATAATAATAATAATAATATGCATTGAGTTAAACCCTTGTGCTGGCTGAACTGCTGATGTGAAGGTCAGTGGTTTGAATTTGCGATGTGGGGTGAGCTCCCATCTGTCAGCTCCAGCTTCCTATATGGGGACATGAGAGAAGCCTCCCACACGATGGTAAGACATCCAGACATACCCTGGAGAACGTCTCTGCAGATGGCCAATTCTCTCACAACAGAAGTAACTTGAAGTTTTTCAAGTTGCTTCTGACATGATAAAAAACCTTTAATGTATAGGTGGCCCTATCTCCCGAAAGGGGCTCAGTAACAAGATCAATAAGCTTGAATTATTACCCATTTCGTAATCATTTTCTGCTACTCTCCTCATTTTGGGAGGCGTGGTGATACCCGATTCCATTTCTTGTCTTTTAGGTGCTTTCGTGTCAGATATCAAGTGATCAAAACTCTTTCTTGTACCTGTTAAAACAAAATCAGGACCTGAGATTGGGATGCAGTAAGACAGAGATATGCTGAACCTCGCCTAAAGCAATCTGGGAATCCCTAGGGCAAGTTTTCAGGGCAGGAAAAGTAGATGGAGGTGGCAAAAGAATGGTCTACCTCCAGGCAGCGTTCTTGTACCGAGCTTGCTTAAAAGAATCAGTTATAGCCCCCACTCACAAAGAGTTTTATATATGCTGATGACCTTGGCCTAACAACACAAGCAAAAGACTTTGAAACAGTGGAAAACCAAATTACTAATGATCTGAAAGATCTCTCCAGCTACTGCAAAGATAACCATCCGAAGCCTAACCCTGCCAAGACACAAGTGTGTGCTTTCCAGCTACGTAATCGTGAAGCCAACAGGAAATTGAAGGTTACCTGGGAAGAGCTCGAATACTGTTCCTACCCTAAATATCTCGGCATCATCTCAGATCAAACACTAACATTTAAGGAAACACTGTGTGAACAACAAGCACAAAGTAGCTGCACTCAATAACATCCTGTGGAAATTTACTGGCAGTGCACGGGGTGCAGACCCAAAATTAATAAGAACATTAGCCCTGGCCTTGTCTTAATAATGGAATCATAGAATCATAGAGTTGGAAGAGACCTCATGGGCCATCCAGTCCAACCCCCTGCCAAGAAGCAGGAATATTGCATTCAAATCACCCCTGACAGATGGCCATCAAGCCTCTGTTCAAAAGCTTCCAAAGAAGGAGCCTCCACCACACTGCTGAACAGCTCTCACAGTCAGGAAGTTCTTTCTCATGTTCTCATGTTCAGATGGAATTTTCTTTCTTGTAGTTTGAAGCCATTGTTCCGTGTCCTAGTCTCCAAGGAAGAAGAAAACAAGCTTGCTCCCTCCTCCCTGTGACTTGCTCTCACATATTTATACATGGCTATCATATCTCCTCTCAGCCTTCTCTTCTTCAGGCTAAACATGCCTAGCTCTTTAAGCCATTCCTTATAGGGCTTGTTCTCCAGACCCTTGATCATTTTAGTCGCCCTCCTCTGGTGAGGAAGAGGTAGGTGATATTGTGCGCTCACCTAATAGCTTTTTAGTGTTGGCTTGAGAAGGCTGCCCCATGTCCAGGCTCATGGACTTCCTTGTGCGCGGACTGATCTGCCCCACAGTCGGGTAATTAGCAGCCAGGTGTCGGTCAGAGCTTTTGGGGGAAGACCAGGGCTGGTTTTCTCTTAGTGTCCTGGAAGAAAGGAGAAACATAAGCAACCCTTGTTCTTTGTTATGACCTCTTTCTATTACAGATTTTCCCTATGTATATACCAGCTTCTCCCCAGCTAGATACGGGATTCTAAGTAAAGATTACATAAAATGGGCAAAATATTAAAACACAGACTGACCTACAGCTGGTGTCACTGTGATGTATGGGGTATGTCTCCATGGGAACATTCTCCATTGAAATATCTGTCAGCAGGAGGGATTTCCTATGCTTGAGGCTGCATCGACTCCGAACCTCCTCAGATACCGTCAGTAAGGCTGCATGGACAAAAAGGAGCAAAAAAGTGTGTCAACACATCACAACAGCGTCTCGCAGGCAGGACTTCATGTATTTATGTTGTAAGTCTACAGTGAAATCACAGAGGCTGGATGCCATGAGATTCATATGCCGCCTTTGGGGGGAAAGTGTTTCTAGTCCCGAAGGCACCAAAAAAGGTTTAAAAATACATAGGTGAGAACTCCAAGGCTGAGATGAACCTATCTGAGATAGGTTTCAAATGGTATGAAAATGTAAACACTTGACTGTAATGTAAGAACAAGCTTAGTGCTGGAAGGGGTGAGAAATGTGGAATTGCCGTAAGACAGTGTTTCTCAAACTTCCTAATGCCGCAAACTCTTAGTACACTTCCTCATGTTGTGGTGACCCCCAACCATAACATTATTTTGGTTGTACTTCATTTTGATACTGTTATGAACCGTTATGCAAATATCTGATATGCAGGATGTATTGTCATTGTCATTCACTGAACCAAATTTGGCACAAATGCCCGATACTCCCACATTTGAATACTGGTGAGGTTAGAGGGGATTGATTTTGTCATTTGGGAGTTGTAGTTCACCTACAATCAAAGATCATTCTGAACTCCATCAATGATGGAATTGAACCAAACTTGGCACACAAAACTCCCATGACCAACAGAAAATACTGGAAGGGTTTGGTGGGCATTGACCTTGAGTTTTGGAGTTGTAGTTCACCGACTTCCAGAGAGCACTGTGGACTCAAACAATTGTGATCAGGACCAAACTTGGCATGAATACTCAATATGCCCAAATGTGAACACTGGTGGAGTTTGAGGAAAATCGACCTTGACATTGGGAATTGTAGTTGCTGGGATTTATAGTTTGCCTAAAATCAAAGAGCATTCTGAATACAGGGGACGGGGGTTATTGATCTTGGCATATGGGAGTTGTAGTTCAGCAGCATCCAAAGAGAACTGAACTGAGCTGATGACAGATCTGGACCAAACTTGGCTCACAAACCCAACATGGTCAACTATGAATACTGGTGGGATTTGGGGAGGATTGGCCCATGATTTTGGGAGTTGTAGTTTGTCCACACCGTTATGCGTTTTCTAAGAGGAGCATTAATTAAAAAAACAATAGTAAAGACTGACTTTTTTCTAATAAATAGTTACAAATTACCTTATTTATTTATTTACAGCTTTTGTATTCCGCCCTTTTCACTCCGCAGGGGACTCAGGGCGGATTACAGTGTACACATATATGGCAAACATTCAATGGCAATTTTTGACATACAAACATATACAGACAGAGGCTATTTAACTTTTTCTGGCCGCCAGGGGAGCTATCGCTTTCATCGTCCATCTGCGACGCTGATAAAGCACTTCCGCATTCCCTGCATGCTTCCCCGCTGGAATGCTTTGCTGGAGTCTTCTTTATGGCCTCATAAATCAGTTAATTTAGCCTCCCCACACCTTAAGGTGGTACCTTATTTTCCTACTTGACAGATGCAACTGTCTTTCGGGTTGCAAAGGTCGACAACAGGCTACACACAATTGGTTGGAAACCCACTCCAACCCGGGCATGCTCATGACCTTTTTGGTCAGAGTGATCTTAATGCAGCTGACACTCAGCCAGCTGCGCCACAATCCCGGTGCTTCTGCTACTGCTCCTTCTCCTAAGCGGTTTCTGCTACTGCTCCTTCTCCTGATGCTGCTGGGCCACGCTCAGTCCCACGTCATGTGGGCACTTCCCCCCTGCCTTGAGGGAGCTCACTTATGTGAGCCTCCTTCCAGCCTCGCGCGCTCTCCCTCGCCTGCACATGCGCACCACGCTGCCATGCGCTGAGCACGCCTGCTCTCCCCTCCCTGCTTGGAGTCCCAAAAACAGCCCTCCCCTTGGCTGACAGGCCGGTCAATTACAGTGAAAGGGGACTTTTGGTGGGAGGATTTGCCTCTGTTTCCAAAAAGGAAGAGAAGGCTAGGCAGAGAGATCTTCAGCTTTCTCTGTCAAGTTGCTAAGACCATCAGAAATATGTATTCTCTGAAGATCTTTGGTGACCCCTCTGACACTCCCTCATGACCTGACCCCCAGTTTGAGAAATGCTGCCCTAAGAGATTTTAATGAGAATATCTAGAAACATGACAACACAGTGATCCAGACTTTCCAAAAGGGAAGCCTCTGGTTAAGATCCTATATTGATCATCTCCATCTCATTCCCTTTGTCCAGATGGACCACAAAGGGCTAGAGAATAATCCCCAGCATCTGATCCAAAAAGATAAAAATGAATATGTCACTACCCAGGATTGAATGGAACCAATTCAAATATGTGTTATGTATGTCACTAACAGGTTTAGATCGTTTCTTGAACAATGCACCCAAATTACTTTTAAACAAAGAGAGGAACAAATCCCGAAAGGAGTCGCCAGAGATGAACTCGTCTTCCATTCTATCATGTTTACATTATTTATGCCCTCATCTATATAAATAAAAATGTAATGTTCGTTTGTGGGATTAACATAACTCCAAAACCACTAGATGAATTGACACGAAATTTGGACACTATACCCCTAACAGACCAATGAGTGACCATCACTCATACTCCCCCCTCCCAAAAACCTCCCAAAAGCTAAATGACGATACCAAAAAAGGGAAGAGAAAAGGAAGGAAGAGGAGAAAGAAAGAAGGAAGCATGGAAGCGAAGACCAAAGGAAGGAAAGAGGTAGAGAAGGAAGAAAGGAGAGAAAGAGGAAGGAAAAGAAAAAAAGGGGGGGGGAGAAAGGAAAGAGGTAGAGAAGGAAGGAAGGAAAGAAGGAAAGAAAAAAATGGAAAGAAGGAAAGAGGGAGCAAGGAAGGAGGGAAAGAAGGAGAGAAAGAGGGAGGGAAGGAAAGATAGAAGCGAAGACCGAAGGAAGGGGTAGAGGTAGAGAAGGAAGAAAGAGAAAGAGGAAAAGAAAAAGAGGGAGAGGGAAAGAGGTAGAGAAGGAAGGAGGAGAGAAGGAAAGAAAAAAGGAAAGAGAGAAAGAGGGAGGAAAGGAAGAAAAAAAAGGAGAGAAATAGGGAGGGAAGGAAAGAAAAAGAGAAGGAAGAAAAAAAGAGGAAGGAAAAAAAAGGGAAGGAGGAAAGAGGTAGAGTAGGAAGAAAGAGAAAGGAAAAGAAAAAGAGGGGAGGAAGGAAAGAGGTAGAGAAGGAAGGAAGGAGAGAAGGAAAGAAAAAAGGGAAAGAGAGAAAGAGGGAGTGAAGGAAGAAGGGAAAAAAGGAGAGAAAGAGGGAAGGAAGGAAAGAAGGAAAGAGAAGGAAGAATGGAAGCAAAAAGCTAAGGAAGGAAGGAAAAGAGGTAGAGAAGGAAGAAAGAGGAAGAGGAAGGAAAAGAAAAGCGGGGAGGAAGGAAAGAAGTAGAGAAGGAAGGAAGGAGAGAAGGAAAGAAAAAAAGGGAAAGAAGGAAAGAGGGAGCAAAGGAAGGAAAGAAGGAGAGAAAGAGGGAGGGAAGGAAAGAAGGAAGGATGGAAGCGAAGACCGAAGGAAGGAAAGAGGTAGAGAAGGAAGAAATTATTATTATTTATTATTATTAATTTTATTTGTACCCCGCTAGCATCTCCCGAAGGACTCGATGCGGCTTACATGGGCCGAAGCCTCAAAACACAATACAATAGAAAACATAACACAACAATAAACAAAGCAAATCAAACAATTAAGCAAAATAACAACAATGACAATACATCAATACAAGAAAGGAGAGAAAGAGGAAGGAAAAGGAAAAGAGGGGAGGGAGAGGTAGAGAAGAAAGGAAGGAAGGCGAGAAGGAAAGAAAAAAAGGGAAAGAAGAGGGAGTGAAGGAAGAAGAGAAAGAAGGAGAGAAAGAGGGAGGGAAGGAACGAAGGAAAGAGAAGGAAGGAAGGATGGAAGCAAAAAGCTAAGGAAGGAAGGAAAGAGGTAGAGAAGGAAGAAAGGAGAGAAAGAGGAAGGAAAAGAAAAAAGGGGGAGGGAAGGAAAGAGATAGAGAAGGAAGGAAGGAAGGAAGGAGAGAAGCAAAGAAGAAAAGGGAATGAAGGAAGGAAAGAGGGAGCGAAGGAAGGAGGGAAAGAAGGAGAGAAGGCTGGTCACAGCAAAGCGTGGTGGATACAGCTAGTTTTATCCATATAACGATATCAAATTAGGCCAGGGGATACTCCACGTTGACCCCTAGTCTTCCCCTTGCTCAGCCACGGAAGCTCTGCACTGCACCAGATTTCTCTTTTTGCAATTCACATTTTTTGAGACAAGAATCTTACACACAAAGAAGCCTGGATTGGATACAAGCCAAAGAGATTGGGTTTTTTTACCTGCAAGGTAAGCCACACTCTGGGTATTCACCTCAAACTTGTCACAGTTCCTGTGTTTGTTAACCAGAGAGAGGAGCGTGTGCAGGATCCTTATGGTCCGTGCTGCAATGGTTGCAGAGGGGTGCCGGTAGCCTACAGAAATATACATTGCATTATGCAGAACGTTATCTGAAAGGAAAGGATGGGAAAGGAAAGGAAAGGAAAGGGGAGGCCCTCCTCTCGGTCCCACTACCGTCTCAAGTGGGGACAAGAGAGAGGGCCTTCTCGGTGGTGGCTCCCCGCCTCTGAAACGCCCTTCCAAGGGAAATAAGACAGGCCCCATCCCTCCCCTCCTTTCGTAAGAGCTTGAAGACCTGGTGGTTTCAACAAGCCTTTGAAAATGACCAGTTCTAACTCAGCCCTACACATTGTTGAATATGGCCTTATTCTTCCTACCATTTACCCAGATCACTTCCTCTAATCGGCCCCAGAATGAACAGCCACAGACCCATACCTAATATTATTGTTGCCTGCCACAGCACTGCACTTAATTCCTGGGCCCCCTAGAATTTTTGGGCTTGCACAAATCTTGGCCCGGCCTTTTAAAATTTTTAATTGCCTCGAACAGGTAGGATTCTTTTAATATATGTGTGCTATGGTGACAATTTTTATGCGTATATTTTGTTTTGTTAATCTTATGGTTATGTTGTTTTTTGCTTTGTATGTTTTGTGATGTTACCTGGGAACCGCTCTGAGTCCTCTTGGGAAGATGGAGCGGTATATAAATAAAGTTTTATTATTATTAATATTATTTATTATTATCTGAGGGAACAGCTGTCCTAGACAGGGATATCAGGCTCGATCTTAGGGAGAAAAACATCAAGCTCAGGAAATCAAGGAGGCTTCGTGAGAAGGAAGTGCAGAGACAATTTCACAAGCTGGAAAGCCAAGTCAAAGAAATGACTTGATGTTTTGCAGTCCTTTAAAGTAGAGAGTGTCACTTTGGGAATTCAGATCAGGCAACACTGCGAAGCTGTGAGGATATCGAGTCCTCCTCCAGTTCATGGTTCTAGCCTAAAGTCTTGGGAGTTTTGGTTTTGGTTCTGGATTCGTGTTCATGTTTTGATTCTTGTTTTCTGGATCCATGCTCATGTTATGACTCTTGTTTTTATGTACCTATGAATAAAATCAAATCAAACCATTTATTTTGGTCATTGGCCAGCACAATGTATGTACCTATGGATTATTGCCTCTGAAATGTTTACTTCTTACCATTTGGGTTGGGCTTTTTACTTATTGACTACTTTTTATAATTACCTGTTGTATTTTGCTTTTCTTACTTCTTTTAGTGATTTCCCCCCTTTTATATGTACTTTTACAAATAGACTGTTTTACTGCGTGACCGCATTTCCATCTATGAACCCACACGTTCACTTCGGTCATTTGGAGAGGCCCTGCTCGTGATCCCACCGGCGTCGCAAGCGCGCTTGGTGGGGACACGGGACAGGGCCTTTTCCGTGGTGGCCCCCCGACTCTGGAACACCCTCCCCAAAGATCTTAGACAGGCCCCTACATTGGCAGTCTTCAGAAAGAACCTGAAGACCTGGCTGTTCCGATGTGCCTTCCCAGATTAGGAAATCTCCACTACCAAGTCCCATAAGCACTTTATCAGAACCAATGATTGCTGCACATCGCACATCGCACTTGCCCTAGAAGCCCTATATACACCTCCTGTCACATCAGCACTTTTAATCTTGTACCCATTCTCTGGCCCGGCCCAGTTTTATTGTGTTTTAGTGTATTGTGCCTGTTGTTTATTTTGCTTTATTCTGTTTTTAATTGTTTGATTTGCTTAGATTGTACTGTTGTGTTGTGTGTTGAGGCCTCGGCCTGTGTAAGCCGCATCGAATCCTTCGGGAGATGCTAGCGGGGTACAAATAAAGTTTAATAATAATAATAATAATAATATAGCTTTTGGATTCCTGGTTGGTGCTAAGGGCAAGGTAAACTCTGGTTGGGGTGCAACAGGAGTTCAGTCAGTTGTGGATTAGTCAGAGCACGGCAAAAAGTGGCCAAAGCTTTATCTGGAGCTTGGTTTTGCTGGACAATCAGATGCCAAGAATGGGCATGATTACTACTTTGAATGCACCACAATGTAACATCTCCATGAAACTAAAAAAGTAATAGGATCAGGATTAAGAACTTTGTCATGAATAGTAGTGTATCATTAGTCATTTTGTGTCTAACATGGCAAGATTAATACCTGGGAATCATTTACTACAAGACAGACCAAAAACACAAAATGATAACCTATAAGGGTTATATGGTCACCTACAGGCCCCACTTGAGACCACTCAAAACATGGTGAACAATCAACAAAAAATTCTGGACAACAACATCACGCTCTCACAAGCTCTGGCAGGCAAGGCTTTATTGGCCTACAGACAGTTTCCAAACTTTGATCAACTACTCACACAGGATACACTGGCACAAACCCTGATGCCAACTGTACTATTGCTTCCATCTACTCCAAGAGCAGTATTAAATGAGCAAAAAAAAAAAAAAAATCACCCCCGACATAGAGGCATGTCTGATTCCTCTACCTTTCAGCAGATGCCCCACAAGTGCAAAGTTGAAGTTAGAGTTGAAATTGAGTCCCACAAAGTGGTCCATCTGCTTGCAGTGCCATTCCAGTGGCCGTCTGATCTCCATGAAGACTTCTTCAGGGCTCTGTCAAGAAAGCCAAAATACAGATTCTGGGATTTGGCAGGGAGAGGATTGAAAGCTATTACATTGAGGGACATCCTTAAGGCTTTGGCAGGGCTTCGGTGCTTAATACAGCCAAGCTTTACCTTCCATTGATTCAGTAAAGAGGCATCTATCTAATTGGGGAGATTACCTTTCAATTTTCTAAAATGTGTAAGGATTGAAGGTGCCATACTGAAAAACCACCTCCTTCTGACTGAGAGATAAGCATGCTGCAACAGTTTTCCCATCTTGCTTACTTTGTCGTTGAATACTCGAAGGTTGTCTAGTGTATGGAGATTCTGTTCAAGGAGAGCCGTGCCCGCCGAATACAGATTGACTTCATCCAGCTGCAAAACAGCCATAGCAACCCAGAAGAGGGCCTTGTGCATAGGCGAGTCCTGGGGGGAAGGAGAAACAACAGAAAGCTTAAACCTGAATGCAAAACTCCATGACAAAGATAGAAAGATGCTTAGATAGAAAGGGAAGAAGAAGAAGAACTGCTTTATTGGTGTCCTCGGAACAAAGAGGTACTGGGCCTCTTTGTTCCGAGGACACAAATAAAGCATTTCGTCTTGCGCAGTCAACTTCTCCTAACCTACAAGGCACTACAAGGCAAGATGCAAGGAACCACGGGAGTTCACTGTCATACTCCAGAGCAAAAACACCTCTGACCTTAAACACCACATCAGCTTTGTAAAATCATCAAGCAGTTTATTGCAGATTATATGTAAACAAAGCAGTAAAAATAGCGAAACTAATAACGATCCAATATAAATATTAGTCCTTAAGATTCAAAGGAAAGCAAGAAACATGAGTATATAAAATCCATGAAACTAGGCACTTGATTCCATGAAACAAGAGAGCAAGAAAATTTCATAGACAAATCTTGAACTTGGCAAAAACTTGGTACAAGAAACTCAGAGCACTTGAAAGCAAGACCATGATAAAATAACAACGTTGACCCAGCTGAGGCAACTCTCTCCCATGAATCATTATAAATTTTTCTCAAATCCCAAAACTGAAAGGAAAGCATTTTTGTTTACCTTCCCACCAGATAAAGGTTTGTTATCTCTTTTGTTGTTGCCACACTGATCCTCTCAGCCTCTGAAGACTTTGCCTCTATTTACTAAAACTTTGCATTCTGTCCAAGCATAGAATCATAGAATCAAAGAGTTGGAAGAGACCTCGTGGGCCATCCAGTCCAACCCCCTGCTAAGAAGCAGGAATATTGCATTCAAATCACCCCTGACAGATGGCCATCCAGCCTCTGTTTAAAAGCTTCCAAAGAAGGAGCCTCCACCACACTCCGGGGCAGAGAGTTCCACTGCTGAACGGCTCTCACAGTCAGGAAGTTCTTCCTAATGTTCAGATGGAATCTCCTCTGTTGAAGTTTGAAGTCATTGTTTCGCGTCCTAGTCTCCAAGGAAGCAGAAAACAAGCTTGCTCCCTCTCACATATTTATACATGGCTATCGTATCTCCTCTCAGCCTTCTCTTCTTCAGGCTAAACATGTCCAGCTCCTTAAGCCGCTCCTCATAGGGCTTGTTCTCCAGACCCTTGATCATTTGAGTCGCCCTCCTCTGGACACATTCCAGCTTGTCAATATCTCTCTTGAATTGTGGTGCCCAGAATTGGACACAATATTCCAGGTGTGGTCTAACCAAAGCGGAATAGAGTGGTAGCATTACTTCCCTGGATCTAGATACTCTCCTCCTATTGATGCAGGCCAAAATCCCATTGGCTTTTTTTGCCACCATATCACACTGTTGGCTCATGTTTAACTTGTTGTCCATGAGGACTCCAAGATCTTTTTCACACGTACTGCTCTCAAGCCAGGCGTCCCCCATTCTGTATCTTTGCATTTAGTTTTTCCTGCCAAAGTGGAGTATCTTGCATTTGTCACTGTTGAACTTCATTTTGTTAGTTTTGGCCCATCTCTCTAATCTGTCAAGATCGTTTTGAATCCTGCTCCTGTCCTCTGGAGTATTGGCTCTCCCTCCCAATTTGGTGTCATCTGCAAACTTGATGATCATGCCTTCTAGCCCTTCATCTAAGTCATTAATAAAGATGTTGAACAGGACCGGGCCCAGGACGGAACCCTGCGGCACTCCACTCGTCACTTCTTTCCAGGATGAAGAGGAAGCATTGGTGAGCACCCTCTGGGTTCGTCCATTTAACCAATTACAGATCCACCTCACCGTAGTTTTGCCTAGCCCACATTGGACTAGTTTCCTTGCCAGAAGGTCATGGGGGACCTTGTCGAAGGCCTTACTGAAATCCAGGTACGCTACATCCACGGCATTCCCCTCATCTACCCAGCTTGTAACTCTATCGAAAAAAAGAGATCAGATTAGTCTGGCATGACTTGTTTTTGATAAATCCATGTTGACTATTAGCGATGACCGCATTTGTTTCTAAGTGTTTGCAGACCACTTCCTTAACAATCTTTTCCAGAATCTTGCCTGGTATCGACGTGAGGCTGACCGGACGTAGTTGTTTGGGTCATCCTTTTTTCCCTTCTTGAAGATTGGGACCACATTGGCCCTCCTCCAATCTGCTGGAACTTCTCCCGTTCTCCAAGAACTCTCAAAGATGGTTGCCAATGGTTCCGAAATGACTTCCGCTAGTTCCTTCAATACTCTGGGGTGTAGTTGATCTGGCCCTGGGGACTTGAACTCATTAAGAGCGGCCAGGTATTCCTGGACGACTTCTTTCCCAATTTGGGGTTGGATGTCCTCCAATCCCTCATCCACTCCATCTTGCTGAGGTTGAAGACTCTCTGTTTTGTGAGAAGACCGAGGCAAAGAAGGCATTAAGTAGTTCTGCCTTTTCCCTATCCCCTGTCAGCATTGCCCCATCTTCTCCTCGAAGAGGCCCTATCGCCTCCTTGTTTTTCCTTTTTCTACTGACATAAGAAAAGAAGCCCTTTTTATTGTTTTTAATGTCCCTGGCAAGCCTGAGCTCGTTTTGTGCTTTAGCCTTGCGGACCTTTTCCCTACAGGTGTTGGCTATTTGTTTGAATTCTTCTTTGGTGATTTCTCCCTTTTTCCACTTCTTGTGCATGTCTCTTTTGTGTCTTAGCACAGTTAGAAGTTCTTTGGACATCCATTCTGGCTTCTTTGCACTTGTCCTATTTTTTCTCTTTGTTGGCACAGTTTGCAATTGCGCCTTGAGTATTTCACTCTTGAGAAATTCCCATCCATCCGTAACTCCCTTGTCTTTTAGTATCTGTGTGCACGGAATGCTGCTCAGTGTTTCCTTCATTTTTCGGAAATCAGCTCTCCTAAAGTCCAAAATGCAAGTTTGACTTGTCTTAGTTTCGGCCTTCCTTTGTACCTCAAATTTCAGGAGCACATGGTCACTTGCCCCTAAGGATCCTACCACTTCAACTGCATTGATCAGGTCCTCCGCATTTGTTAGGATGAGATCAAGAGTAGCCAATCCCCTTGTTGCCTCTTCTACCTTCTGGGCCATTATCATTATCATCTCCTTCATTAACTTCTGCACCTGACAAATCATGATCAGACAGTTGTTCTGAGAAAAGCAGCAAAGGGCCTTTCACAAGAATGTGGCCTTGTGAATCTTCTTGAGACAGGTCAGGCCTTTTTTCTGAACTTAACTCAGGCCCAAGCAAACGCTCATCCCCAGGCCCACTGTCAGGAACATCACCCCCATTCCAACCATGAACATCAACATGAACATCACTCCCATCATGAATATCGACATTAACATCAGACACAATCACAGGCTGACATACAACATTCACCTTATTGAGGAGCGGCTGGAGTTTGGTGAGTGCTATCACTGTGGCTTCAATGAGGACTTGGCTGTTGTAGTTATCGGGGCCTTTCAAGCAGCTCTCAAGACCCTGTGGTCGATAAAGGGAAATCAGCGTTCAGCTTGGAAGAGGAAAATGTGGTCCCTTTCCCCACTTCCAAACAGGGAAAAGAAGAGATAAAACCAAATGAATCTATAATTTACGTATATCAGAAGATATAAACTATTAGTCATATTAAACGTCAATGATTTTATATGTTTTTACAGAAGTAACACCGGCTTCAACACATATTACGCTCATCTAAGTCTGCACATGATTGCACTGTGGGTTGTTATGCAATGTATTAGCTATCCAACATCCTGGTGGCCTAAGACATAGATTTCCATCTAAATCTTCTCATCATGTGCATGACATTAAGCTCACCCTGTGTCTGTGTATTCCTTCTAGGATTCCTGACCATGAGATGACAACAATATGTCTTTTTCACTCAGTTGACAAATACTACTCCCATGTAAATTTTGCACATGATCACACTGTGAGTTGTTATGCAATGTGTTAGCTGTCCAGCATCCTGGGGAAATGTGACACAGACTTCCCTCTAATTTTCCTCATCGTTTACACTGCATCCGCTCACTTAGGCCTAGACACCGTGACATTTTCAGGGTTCCAGAATGTGGAAGCCTCATATCTCTGCACTTGTTATGATGCTGCAGGGTAGTTTGGAAGGGGGACTTCCTTGTTTCCTTCTACTTGATATATCAGGGGAAAGACTTGTTGGTGGCAGCAACCTTTATCTCAAATCCAATCCACAGCAAGCTCTGCTTCTAAATGCTGTGGAGGGGAATAACTGGCCACAGACACAAACGCATGCCATGCAACATTTGCCCAAACAAGCCACATGGTGGCACCAAAGCCAGTTACCAGAAGGGAAAACATCAAAGGGGGGAGAAGAGCACCATCTTTAAACTTTGGGGCAGAAGTCCCTAAATTGGCTATGGTTCACCAGGATGAATTGCATCTCCCTTGTCCAAAATGCTTTGGACCAGAAGTGTTTTGGATATTTTCTCCAGATTTTGCACATAATGAGACATTTTGAAGTTGGGACCAAGTCTGAACACGGACTTCATCAAATGTATACACAAAACATTAAAACCATCCAATTAAAACATTATATTAAAACAACAATTAAAATCACAGAGTCTGGGTCCTTTTGGAGAATTAATCACGCTTTCAAAAGGCTTTGGAGATTCTGGTTTTCCAAAAAGTTATCATCTCAAAAGGTCATTCCTTTTCCCAAAAGATCATATGTAAGATATTCTGGGAGCTTTTCCAGCAGAAGTTTGTTTGAAAGTATAACAAAACAAAACATAAAATTGCTACCAAGGATGTGAAGTGGGCCGGAGACTGAAAGCCTTCTCTATACAGAACTTGGCAGGTAAATGGGACTTCAGAAATCTATCAGAAGAGACATGGAAATGTGTAACTGCTCACCATTGCCAGTAACAAAATTCAAAACTTACAGAATAATGAAGGAATGACAAAAAAGGTATGCACCTTGCTAAGAATCCGGATGATTTGCTTGATCTGACCGTGAGACACTCGCTTGCTGATACACCCAAAGACAACCAGGGCTCGCGGTTGGAGGGAGGGATTATACTGGAATGCAAACCTGTTGAGGAAGAAAGTGGTCGATTGAAACAACACTGACTGGAAGGAAACCACCAAAGACATCTTATCCCAACCGTAACACTGACATGCCACCTGGCACTACTTACTTTTGAGCAAGTTCTGTCCACTGGTCGAGCCACTTGCAGGTTGGAATATCTCTCATGCATGCCTATGAAAAAACCAAAAGGAATATCTGAGCGCTTAATGTCAACACAAATTAAGGTGTTGTTCCCTTCATGAATCTATAAAGCAACTAGCTGTTCCCTGCCATGCGTTGCTGTGGCCTATAGTAAGAATTTTCGAAGTAGAGGTACATATCTGGACAATTATGAAAGAGAGCCACTTACCTATTCCTTCCCCCCTTTTTCTTCCCCTTCCTCTTTCTCTCCTTTCTTCCTTCTCCACCTCTTTCTTTCATTCCTTCTTTCACTCTTTGGTTCCCTCCCCCTTTCTCTACTTCTTCCTTTGTCTCCTTTCTGTTTTTGTGGGTTTTCTTCAGTGATGGTCACGTCTTGGATTGTGAGGAGTTTTGTTGCCAAATCTGGGGTCATTTGGCCCCGTAGTTTTTGTTTTTGTTTTTAAGGTACTCATTATGCACAGAGCATTTTTATATATATAGACTAGCGGTCCCCTGCCACGCGTTGCTGTGGCTCAGTCTGGTGATATGGAAAATAAAGTAATGCGAAAGTGCTGGTTTCTAATATATGTAATGTCTTTATGCGAAGTTGTGGGTAAACAGTATTTCTTGGTGTTTTTTTGACAATGTTGACGTAGAGATTTTCTGGTTTGCCTACTCTAGAACATGCAACATATAATTGTCCATCTTTAGGAGTCCCTTTCAAATCTATAATACTTTATCTGTGTGTGTGTGTGAATCATATATACCTATCTAGATCTATGGCTGGATGGCTCTCTGTCAGGAGGGCTTTGATTACGTTTCCCTGCCCTGGTGAAGGGGGTTGGACTGGATGGCCTTAAGTATTTTCTGTTGGTCATGGGGGTTCTGTGTGGGAAGTTTGGCCCAATTGTCTCATTGGTGGGGTTCTGAATGCTCTTTGATTTCAGCAACTACAACTCCCAAAATGCCAAGGTCTATTTTCCCCAAACTTCTACCAGTATTCACATTTGAGTATCCGTACCAATTTTGGTCCAGATCCATCAGTGCTCTCTGGATGTAGGTAAGCTACAAATCCCAAACTCACAATCAATGCCCATCAAGGATTTTCTGCTGGTTGTGGGAGTCCTGTGTGCCAAGTTTGGTTCAATTCCATCAGTGGTTCTGGCCCAGACTACCTGTCCAAACGTATCTCCTGTTATGAACCATCACAAAATTTAAGATCATACAGAGAGGCCCTGCACTCGATCCCACCACCATTGCAAAAATGATCGGTGGGGACGAGGGGCAGGGCCTTCTCTGCAGTGGCCCCCCGTCTGTGGAACTCCCTCCCCAAGGACATCAGATTGGCTACCTCCCTCCTGACTTTCAGAAGGAAACTTAAGACCTGGCTATGGGACCAAGCATTCAACCAGTAATAACAGCAAATGAAAGAAGATTTAAGACAATGACTTGACCTGGACTGGACTCTGGATTATGGATTATGATTTTAGCAAACATATAGAATCATAGAGTTGGAAGAGACCTCATGGGCCATCCAGTCCAACCCCCTGCCAAGAAGCAGGAATAAAAACGTGTTTTAATTAACTGGTTAATTACTGTTTTGATATTTTAATGTATTGTTGATTGTTTTATGATGCCGGCATCCGATTATGCTTTTGTGAGGCCGCCCTGAGTCTTCCCTCGAGGATGAGAAGGGTGGAGTAAAAATACCAATGGGATTTTGGCCTGCATCAATAGGAGCATAGTGTCTAGGTCCAGGGAAGTCATGCTACCCCTCTAAAAAAAACAACTGGAATATCGTGTCCAATTCTGGGCACCGTCATTGAAGAGAGATATTGACAAGCTGGAAAGTGGCCAGAGGAGGGCAACTAAAATGATCAAGGGCCTGGAGAACAAGCCCTATGAGGAGTGGTTTAAAAAGCTGGGCATGTTTAGCCTGAAGAAGAGGAGGCTGAGAGGAGACATGATAGCCATGTATAAATATGTGAGAGGAAGTCGTAGGGAGGAAGGAGCAAGCTTGTTTACTGCTGCCCTGGAGACAAGGACGCAATGGAGCAATGGCTTCAAGAAAGGAGATTCCATCTGAACTTCCTGACTGTTAGAGCCGGTTTTGCAGTGAAACTCTCTGCCCCGGAGTGTGGTGGAGGCTCCTTCTTTGGCGGCTTTTAAACAGAGGCTGGATGGCCATCTGTCAGGGGTGCTTTGAATACAATATTCCTGCTTCTTGGCAGGGGGTTGGACTGAATGGCCCATGAGGTCTCTTCCAACTCTTTTATTCCATGATTCTATGGGTTATACTGTTGTGCCAGCTAGACTGTTGACCTGAAGGCTGGTGTTTAAAATCCTTAAGACAGAGTGAGCTCCAACTTCTCATGCAGAGACATGAGAGAAGCCTCTCAGTGGATGGTGACACATCCATGCATGCCTTGGGCAACGTCCCTGCAGACAGCCAAATTTCTCACACCAGAAATGACTTGCAGTTTCTCAAGTCACTTCTGACGCAAAAAAGATGGGAATAGAGAGGTTCAAGCCCAGCCTGTTCTCTGACTCCTGGTATTGTCATTTTGGATTTGTAGTTGCTGGGATTTATAGTTATTGCATTCAAATCACCCCTGACAGATGGCCATCCAGTCTATGCTTAAAAGCTTCCAAAGAAGGAGCCTCCACCACACTCCGGGGCAACGAGTTCCACTGCTGAACAGCTCCCATAGCACCACCATGGCTCCTGATCCTTTGCTGGAGTGGTATGATCCACTCTCTCTATTTATTCTTCTCAGATGCAGTCAAGGCAAATGGTTACTATTCACTGCTATTATCTGGATATTTTCATTTGTCTTCCCTGTTATGGTAATACTGCCCACAAGAACTAATTATCCTCAAATAAAAATCAATAGGCTGTCCATTACGAAGTTTATTGATTAATCCACTGACCATATCAACAGTAAAGACAAAAAGAAAAAGTACACAAATAGAATAGGCTGTCAATGTTTAGCTAAGTAACCTGCCAATGAAATCGCATCACTCCAGACTTCACTCGCATTCATGGCACATCATACCTCCATAATTTCGAGCAGGGCCTCCGTCACAGTTTCCAGGGATGTGAGTGCAAACGTTTCCCTCTCGTAGGAGCCAGGAGAGAAGGACCGGTCCCGGTAACTGGACCGGAAGGCGATGACCGCTGCCGATTTCACTTTACTGATCCCAAACAACAAGTAGAACTTAGGCAGTGAGAACTCCGTCAAGCTCAGCCTCAGGACCTGTTTGGTCTCTTCTGTGAAAGGGAACACAAGCAAAGAGATTGAACTTCAGTCCCAAAATTGTAAACATAAATTTATTTATTTATTTATAACATTTATATGCCGCCTTTCTCACCCCAAAGGGGACTCAGAGCAGCATACAATATATTATATTATTAGCATAGTACTATATCAGTATTAAATATTACTATATTGTACTATACCATTATATTGTAATATTATTAGTAATATCACATCCATATAAATAAAAATGTAATGTTCGTTTGTGGGATTAACATAACTCATAAACCACTGGACGAATTGACACCAAATCTGGACAGCATACACCTAACAACCCAATGTATGTCCTTCACTCAAAAAGAATTGATTTTGTCTTTTGGGAGTTGTAGTTGCTGAGATTTATAGTTCACCTACAATCAAATAGCATGATCGAATTGAACCAAACGGGGCATACAGGACTCCCATGACCAACAGAAAACACCAGAAGGGTTTGGTGAGCATTGACGTTGAGTTTGGGAGTTGTAGTTCACCTACATCCAGAGAGCACTGTGGACTCAAACAATGATGGATCTGGACCAAACTTGGCACAAATATTCCATATGCCCAAATATGTACACAGGTGGAGTTTGGGGAAATAGACTTTGACATTTGGGAGTTGTAGTTACTGGGGATTTATAGTTCACCTACAATCAAAGAGCATGCTGTACCCCACCAACTATGGAATTGGGGCAAACTTCTCACACAGAACCCCCAAAACCAACAGAAAATACTCCAGGCCATCCAGTCTAACTCCCTTCCCCAGGGTAAGAAAACATAATCAAAGCCCTCCTGACAAAGAGCCATCCAGCCATAGTTATAGATAGATATGATTCACGCACACACATAGTATGATAGATTTGAAAGTGACCTCTAAGCAACGCCAATTATATGTTGCATGTTCCAAAGTACGCCAACCAGACAATCTCTACATCAACACAAGCATAAATAAATTACATATATTAGAAACCAACACTTTCCTATTACTTTATTTTCCAGATCACCAGATTGGGCCACAGCAACGCGTGGCAAGGGATGGCTAGTGTAGTATAAATATATAATTATAATATATTATTATTAGTATTATATTGCATTACATTATAGTATTATAAATATTATATGTATAAAGAATATTATAAATATTGTATGTATAAAGAATATATTATATTATAATAGGTAAATGTAAAATTTTTCCTCTGACATGAAGTCCAGTCGTGTCCGACTCTGGGGTGTGGTGCTCATCTCCATTTCTAAGCCAAAGAGCTGGCGTTGTCTGTAGACACCTCCAAGGTCATGTGGCCAGCATTACTGCATGGAACGCTCTTACCTTACCACTGGAGCGGTACCTATTGATCTACTCACATTTGCATGTTTTCAAACTGCTTGGTTGGCAGGAGCTGGGGCTAATAGCGGAAGCTCACGCCGCTCCCTGGATTCGAACCTGTGACCTTTCGGTCAACAAGCTCAGCAGCTCAACACTTTAACCCACTGCACCACCGGGGGCTCCCAATTATATTATATTATAATTATATTATATTACATTATTAAAAATATTATATTACATTATATTATTAGAATCGCTATAATACAATATATTATAATATAATATAATACAAACATCTTCCGTTCCCTGCCCAGGAAGAGCATTTTCTCTGATGTGGATTAAATTGGGGTGAGTAAGCTCATGAAAACAATCCCTATGTCACTGGGTTACTCAGTCTAATGTATCTCACAGGGCACTGAAGATAAACTAAAAGGGGTGGGCATGTCACCCAAAAAGTTGACTGAAGGACAGGATAATACATATTATTTTTCCTCTTATTTTGGCAATAATGGGAAGACGAACACCTTTGCACAGCCAAGATCAGAGGTGACTGCTTTTGAAACCCTGTCTTAGGAATGGAAAAAAGGAACTTCCATTTTACTTCTTCATTTCTGTGAATCAAGATGAGTGAAGATTTCGACTGTCTGTGACATACTGGGGCAAATGTCACTTCACGTACACATCCATTGTCAGAATGCATATCAATGATTTCCTAATCGGAGGTAGAAGTTCACACCATGCTACCTTATGTGTAACGAACCAGACCCGACTGAAGCAGTCAAGTCATTTATCTGCATCATTTAATCTGCATGCGGCAGCCCTGGCAAAAGTTGAATTTTCAGTCTGAGAATAATCATTTCAACCCATGCCATTCTAGCTGTCATTATATGGGAGATGTAAATTTGGTAGATCAGTTCAGAACAACAACAACAACAACAACAACAACAGTAACGAAGTATACAGAGAAGATAAGCAGTAAAGATAAATTGGGTAACATACATTGACTCATTTTGAGATAATCCATTTATATCCAATGTTAAGGTGTGAGAATGGTGGGCAGTGATGTGATGGTTCCTTGCGGTGAATAGAATCAATGGCCACCAAATTGTCTCCCATGCTTCTTTTTTAATGATTTTTGACAAATGTTCTGAAAGTCAGTGTTTCAAAAAGTGCTACGGACCACATTGTGTCCCATCCATCTCCTGATAGCTAGGCTGAAAAAGTTCCCCTTGGCTTACACTCAAGTCAAGGTTATTTATTATTTTACTCTGTTATTGTTGTTACATTTATTATTTTACTCTATTTACTAGTATTATTATTACATTTACATTATTTTACTCTATTATTATTATTATTATTATTATTATTATTATTACATTTCTTAATTTACTACATTTATATGCCACCCTTTTCACTCCAAAGGAGACTCAGAACGGCTTACAAGTTATAATTGTAATTTAGTATTTTTCTCTATTTATTATTATTATTACATTTATTATTTTACTCTGTTTATTGTTATTATTATATTTATAATTTTACTCTACTATTACTGTTATTATTACATGTACATTATTTTACTGCATTATTTTTCTCTATTATTATTAATATTATTATTATTAATAATAATAATAATAATATATTTATTCATATTTATTTACGGCATTTATATGCTGCCCTTCTTACCCCGAAGGGGACTCAGAGCGGTTTACAAGATATATACATACAATATATTATATTATTAGCATAGTACAATATCAGTATTGTACATTACTATATTGTACTACACCATTATATTGTAATATTATTAGTAATATTACATGTAATGTAAAATATATAATTACAATCTTGTATTATTATTAGCATTATATTGTATTACATTATAATATCATAAATATTATATGTATATATTATATTGTATTGTATTGTATTGTATTGTATTGTATTGTATTATAAGTAAAGCACAGGAGACAAGATGGAACTGTCTTTTACCCCGCACTCTCTTCACTCTGGCTTAGAGCAGCAGTTGGCAAGCTAGAATGTGTCCAGAGGAGGGTGACTAAAATGATCAAGGGTCTGGAGAAGAAGCCCTATGAGGAGCGGCTTAAGGAGCTGGGCATGTTTAGCCTGAAGAAGAGAAGACTGAGAGGAGATATGACAGCCATGTATAAATATGTGAGAGGAAGCCACAGGGAGGAGGGAGCAAGCTTGTTTTCTGCCTCCTTGGAGACTAGGACACGGAACAATGGCTTCAAACTACAAGAGAGGAAATTCCATCTGAACACGAAGAAGAACTTCCTGACTGTGAGAGCCGTTCAGCAGTGGGACTCTCTGCCCCGGAGTGTGGTGGAGGCTCCTTCTTTGGAAGCTTTTAAACAGAGGCTGGATGGCCATCTGTCAGGGGTGATTTGAATTCAATATTCCTGCTTCTTGGCAGAATGGGGTTGGACTGGATGGCCCATGAGGTCTCTTCCAACTCTTTGATTCTATGGTTCCGGGGGTGTCTCTTGCCTGATGACACAGGCAAGAGACAAGATGGAACATTTTTTATTTTATTCTATTTATAGTTATTATTACATTTATTATTTTACTCTCTTTGTTATTATTACATGTATTATTTTACTCTATTATTACTCTTATTATATTTCCATTATTTTACTCTATTATTATAGTTACATTTGCTATTTTACTCTATTATTACTGTTATTAATACATTTCCATTATTCTACTCTATTAGTATTATATTATATTACTCTCTTTATTGTTATTGGAAGGATACATAAGAACATTTACATTGAAGAAGGTTAGAATAATGGTTTGATCAGAGTTGGACAGTATTAGCTTAAATTATAGTCTTATGTAAATATTCAAAAACATTTAACCAACTGATGCCTCAATTAGTGTAATTGTATTGGTATCAATTTTTATTTTGAAGTTGACCAGTAGCTGCTGCATTTCTCACCCTCGGCTTATACTCGAGTCAATACGTTTTCCCAGTTTTTTGTGGTAAAATTAGGTGACCGCATCTCCGTATATGAACCCACACGATCTCTCCGAACATCCGGAGAGGCCCTGCTCATGATCCCACCAGCGTCACAAGTGCGACTGGTGGGGACGAGGGACAGGGCCTTCTCCATAGTGGCCCCCAGACGCTGGAACTCTCTCCCCAAGGACATCAGACAAGCCCCAACGTTGGCAGTCTTTAGGAAGAGCTTGAAGACGTGGTTGTTCCAGTGTGCCTTCCCAGAATAGGGAACTCCAAGCATCATGTCCCAAATGCACTTTACTAGAGATTTAAGATTGTCTGCACACCGCACCTATCTCCAAAAAGCCTATTCATTTCACCTGGTCATGTCCAGCATTTTTAAATGTTTAATCATTACATTTGGCCCGGCCTTAGTTTTTAAATGTGTCATGGTGTTATTGTTTATTGCTATTGTTTTAATGTTTATTGCTTGTTTTTTGAGTTTATTTATTGTTGTATTTGTTTTTTTTAATTTATTTTTATGCCATTTTCCTTTACAGTGAAAGAGGGAGAACAATCATTGTGATAGAGAGTTGTGAGGTTTAGACAGACCGTGTAGGGTAGAATAGAGAGGTAAGGAGAAGATGGGGAGTAAGATAGGGAAGGTGAAGGGGAGATAGGGAAGGGGGTACGGGTTAGACAAAAGTGTGTGTCACTTCCGTTCAGTCCACAGAGGAATAATTGTCTCGCTTCATTATTCCTTTTTCTTACTTCTTGCTACTCTTATTCTTCTTACCCATAGACCTTTAAATGTCCAGTTTAAATTTATTTTTCAAATATTCTTCCAGGTAATTCCAGTTTATTTGTTTAGTCTTGCTTTGTTCCTCTAGTTGACTCGATAGTCTGTCACAATTCCTGAAATCTATTATCTTTTTTATCCAATCTTCATTAGTTGGAATTTCTTTACTTTTCCATTTTTGTGCTATTAATATTTTGGCTGCCGACGATAAGTAAAACAAATTTTTTTCTTCGTTTTTCTTTAGGCCTAAATCTATTATGTTCAATAAGTAGTATTCAGGTCTGATATCAAACTTTGTTTTGATAATATTTTGTGTGTGTTAGTGAACCGTCGTCCAGAATTTTTTGATCATTTTGCAGTTCCAATACAGGTGGAAATAGGTTCCAGCCTCTTTTCCGCACTTCCAACAATGCGTGTTATAGTTTTTACTAAATTTCGCCAATTGGACAGGTGTCAGGTGCCATCTATAGAAAACTTTGTGCCAATTCTCTACTATACTGATGGTTCTAATGTATTTTAGCTTGACCTTCCATACTTGTTCCCATTCACTTAGTAGTATAGAGTGGCCTATGTCCTTGGCCCACTTGACCATGTTTTCTTTTACTACTTCCTTTTCGTTACTCCATTCTAACAGGTTTCGATATAAAATTCTAATCAGCTTCTTATCTTTTTTCATAATTATGTCCCAGCATGTGTCCTTTTCACTAAATCCCACTTTTAGATCTACCTTTAAGGTTTCTTTAATTTGTATATATTGTAGCCAATTTAATTCTTTGTCCTCCCTCTTTAGTTCTTCCATAGATCTAAAGTGCCATTCGTCCGATATTTTGGAGATTTTCTGATCTGAGATATACTTCATTATATCCTCTTCTGTGACTGCGTCTTTTTTATATAATTTTTGATAATATTGCCTGAATTTGCTTGCAATCTCTTTTTCCTTCGTATAAGTCTTACCTTCTTCTATTATTTGTGTTATGAGGTTCTGTATTGTTGTACAAATATTGTTGTATTTGTTATGCTGTTGTTTTATTGATGTGTTGGGCCTCGGCCTCTTGTAAGCTGCACCGAGTCCTTCGGGAGATGTTAGCAGGGTATAAATAAAGGTTTATTATTATTATTATTATTATTATTATTTTCGGGTCAGTTTATATTCAAGTATATATGGTAAGTCTTTTGAAATCTTTGCAATCTATCAAGAGTTTGTGTTCTGAATGATACTTTGTGGTTTAGTGCTTGGAGTTACACCAGAACAATAAAAAAGGACAATGAAGCGGCCTTCTTCTCCAAGGGACGCATATGCATTTTCCAGAAGAGATAGGTGCTTCTATTAGAAAGTGCATTGCCCTCTTGTTTAGAGACATCTAAAACCGTAATAGGAGCTCAACGACTGACTAAATGCTTTACACTTTCACCTAGATATTGATCTTTACAACACTGCATTGTTCTTTAGCCGCAAAATCGGCAAGCCACCTGACAATTAAAAAACCCAGGCACCATTAGGCAATAAATTACATTCCACTTCACTATGCTGTAAAGCCACTGGCATGAATGAATTGATTCTTTGGAAGTCATTCTATGCCTTTAAATGCTGTACTAAAAGGCCGTGATTTAGCATAGCAAGTTAACCACCTGCTGCAATAAATCTTGCCAATTGAAAGGTTAGCAGTTCAAAGCTCGGGTCGGGGGTGAGCGCCCAACCTTCAGCCCAGCTCACTGCCTACCTAGCAGATCGAAAACAGCTGTGAGTAGATGAATAGGTAGTGCGTAACGCAGGGAGGTATTTTAATGGCACCATAAGGAAATACCAGAAAAATGCTGGCAACACCAACAAAAGGAGGACGTCTGTGAACATGGCTCTTCGGCATGGTGGATGAAGTGACAGCACCCTCTTGTGGCCAGAATCAAGCACAACCTCCACAACACCAAAGATGGGAATAGCCTAGATACCTCTATCTATGTACTGTGTCTGTCCTGTCATTGTATAATGGCATTGAATGTTTGCTGTATTTGTGTAGTGTCATCCACCCTGAGTCCCCTTTGAGTGAGAAGGGCAGAATATAAATACTGTAAATAAATAAATACCATATATACTCGAATATAAGCCGAGTTTTTCAGCCCTTTACTGAGGCTGGAAAAGCCCCCCTTGGCTTATAGGCAAGTCAAAGTTATTTATTATTTTATTCTATTATTATTTGAAACACAACAAGGTGAGTCCACAGCAGACACTCTGCTGGCTGTTGAATTGGATCACACATCGGACACTTCCCAAGTGCCTAGGACTGTATAATGAATCAGCGAATAATGTGTGCAGATCCCAGTAAGGTGGCCTTCTGCAGCTGGCAGATGGTAATTTTGTCAGTGCCGATTGTGTTTAAGTGCAGGCCAAGGTCTTGAGACACTGCACCCAGTGTGCCGATCACCACTGGGACCACCTTGACTGGCTTGTGCCAGAGTCTTTGCAGTTCAATCTTTAAATCCTCATAAATCCTGCCACAGTTTTAATTGTATGTTGTCTTACTGATAATGTTATATGTTTATCGTTTATGTTTTATTTCAATTGCTTGTATTCTTGTGTTTGGGCTCGACCTCATGTAAGCCGCACCGAGTCCCTTGGGAGATGGTAGCGGGGTACAAATAAAGTGTTGTTGTTGTTATTATTATTATTATTATTATTATTATTATTATTATTATTATTATCATGTCCGCTTTTCCAGTTGCTTCTCTTCAATACTGCTATCACCTAGGATTGCAACATCGACGATCCATACTTTGTTTTTTAACACGATTGTGAGGTCATTGTGCTCCAGAACTCTGTCTGTCTGAATCTGGAAGTCCCAGAGGAGTTTGGTGTGTTCATTCTTTGCAACTCTTTCCGGCTTGTGATCCCACCAGTTCTTTGCCATAGGCAGATGGTATTTGTGGCACAAGTTCCAATGAATCATCTGAGAAACAGTGTTGTGCTTCTGCTTGTAGTCTGTCTGTGCGATCTTCTTGCAGCAGCTGAGTATGTGATCTATTGTTTCATCTGCTTCCTTGCAGAGTCTACGTGACAGCTTTTCCAGTTCTTTCTCTTCAATCCTGCTGTCACCTGGGATGGCAACATCAACAATCCATGCTTGGTTTTTTAACACGATCGTGAGGTCAGGAGTATTGTGCTCCAAAACTATGTCAGTCTGAATTATTATTATGACATTTATCATTTTACTCTATTTATTATTATTATTATTACATTTACATTATTTTAAGCTATTATTATTTTTATTACATTTATTATTTTTCTCTATTTATTACTGTTATTGTATTTATTATTGTACTCTATTATTTATTTATTTTATTTATTTATTTAACTTGTATACCGCTACTCCCAATTTGGCTCGGAGCGGTTTACAGAAGCAGATTAAAACAATACAATTAGCTTTAAAATAACAATAAGTAGCAAGGACGGACATAGCCCCAAGTTGTTCACTCATCAAAAGCTTGTCGGAAAAGAAAAGTTTTACAGGCTTTCTGAAAAGCAAGTAGGTCACGGATGGTACTGTTATGTTAGTACTGTTATGATTACAATTACATTATTTTACTCTATATTATTATTATTATTACATGTAGAAGAGCCCTTACAAGAGTAGCCTAAGGCCTAGACTTGGTCGTTCAGATAGATTTACACCCTACCTTGCCAACCGCTTGAAACTGTCCTGAGTTGGCCGCTAGGAAACAGGGCCCAAGCAAAAGAAGTGATTAATGTCCAAGGCTATAAAAAGCACCACATGAAGGACTTACCGCTAAAGTGGAGTTGCGAACAAGTGCACAGAGAATGGATGATGTTGATGACCAGGCCATGAGTGGAAGCTCGAAGGGACAGAGGGCCGGTGGCCACCAAGAGAGTGACTACATGGAAGAGGTAAGGGAGATGGGCGGCAACATCGAGGGAGTTGTTGAAGGAGAGCATCAGCATGTAGCGGGCAAGGATGGCAATGTCATCCCACATCAGGTGCTGCTCTAATGTCGGAGTGGGAGACAGACAGGTCTTGTCGATGATTTTGCACATCCTTCCAATGACCTGAAAGGAATCAACCTGTCAGACTCTGGAGTTAAAATCAAGCTCACAACAATAGAACGCTGGAGACAAGCGGTTTGTTCCTGCTTTCCACAATCCTAAAAGGACAGTTCTAAAGTCTTCCCGATTAAGCCTCCTGTCTATATCAGCCCCAACTCCCATACACACCATAGTGGACAAACACTGTGGCCACAGCCTGTTAACTGCAGTTTCAATTTCCCCCACAAAACAGATGCCTTATCTACACTCCCTTCCCCAACTGTACCCAGCCTCCCTCCTCCCCACCTCCCTTCTTTATGGCAGAGAACCAAAGCAGTCAGTTCCAGGCTGATACGGTGATCCTGACACAACCAACCAACCAGTCTTAGTTATAGCAGTGCGCTGCTTGGAGATGACAATAAAAAGAAGCAGCAGCAGCAGCAGCCATTTCTCTTGCAAAGCAAAGCTACTGCAGTAAATCGATATAAATAAAAATGTAATGTTCGTTTGTGGGATTAGCATAACCTAAAAACCAAATTGACACCAAATTTGGACACAAGACACTATCAGGCCAACAAGTGACCATCACTCATAAAACACTGAAAAACACAGCAGGAGAGACTTAAAAAGCAAAAAAGTAAAAATTACATTATAACACATGCAAAAAACCACATATATACACATATACACATACATACAAACACAAAACTCATATACACAGACTGGGCCACAGCAACGCGTGGCAGGGGGTGGCTAGGACATAAATAAAAATATAATGTTAGTCTGTGGGATTAACATAACTCAAAAACCACTGGATGAATTGACACCAAATTTGGACACAATATACGTATCACACACATACACACACAAAACTCATATACACAGGGCCACAGAAACGAGTGGCAGGAGATGGTTAGGATATAAATAAAAATGTAATGTTCATTTGTGGGATTAACATAACTCAAAAACCACTAGACCAGTGGTTCTCAACCTGGGGTCCCCAGATGTTTTTGGCCTTCAACTCCTAGAAATCCTAACAGCTGGTAAACTGGCTGGGATTTCTGGGAGTTGTAGGCCCAAACACCTGGGGACCCACAGCTTGAGAACCACTGCACTAGACAAATTGACACCAAATTTGGACACAATATATGTATCAGGCCAACAAGTGACCCTCACTCATAAAAACACTGAAAAACACAAAAAGCCAAAAAATAAATTTGGACACAAGACACTTATCAGGCCAACGAGTGACCATCACTCATAAAAACACTGAAAAACACAGCAGAAGACTTAGAAAGCAAAAAAAACAAAACAAAAACAAAAACAAAAAACCCCCAACAACATTATAACACATGCAAAAAACCACATATCTATACATATACACATACATACAAACACAAAATTCATATACACAGACTGGACCACACCAACGTGTGGCAGGGGATGGCTAGGTTATAAATAAAAATGTAATGTTCATTTGTGGGATTAACATAACTCAAAATCCACTGGACGAATTGACACCAAATTTGGATACAATATACGTATCACACACATACACACACAAAACTCATATACACAGGGCCATAGCAACGGGTGGCAGGGGATGGCTAGGATATAAATAAAAATGTAACGTTCATTTGTGGGATTAACATAACTCAAAAACCACTAGACGAATTGACATCAAATTTGGACACAATATACGTATCAGGCCAACAAGTGACCCTCACTAATAAAAAAACTGAAAAACACAAAAAGCCAAAAAATAAATTTGGACACAAGACACTTATCAGGCCAATGAGAGACCATCACTCATAAAAACACTGAAAAACACAGCAGAAGACTTAAAAAGCAAAAAACAAAAACAAAACCTTGTAACACATGTGCAGAACCACATATATACACATATACATATACATACACACACAAAACTCATATACACAGGGCCACAGTAACGCATGGCAGGGGATGGCTAGGATATAAATAAAAATGTAACGTTCGTTTGTGGGATTAACATAACTCAAAAACCACTGGACGAATTGACACCAAATTTGGACACAATATAGGTATCAGGCCAACAATTGACCCTCACTCATAAAAACACTGAAAAACACAAAAAGCCAAAAAAAACACAACACATTCACAAACACACACACACAAACACATACATACACATATTCACAAAAATATGCACACATAAAATACATACACACAGACTGGGCCACAGCAACGCATGGCAGGGGACGGCTAGTGCCTCTATATTCCAGAAGGTGGGTGGGTTTTGAGAGCCCAAGCATCCCTTACTGAAAGAAATACGATGCTCAAGGACCCTTGAGTTCAGAGGTGAGGTTCACCAAATAGTTCACTATCCACATTGGAAGGTTTCACTTATGAGTATGTAGGTTTATCACAGGCATGGGCAAACTTTGGCCCTCCAGGTGTTTTGGACTTCAACTCCCACAATTCCTAACAGCCTACTGGCTGTTAGGAATTGTGGGAGTTGAAATCCAAAACACCTGGAGGGCCAAAGTTTGCCCATGCCTGGTTTATCATATACATACATATGCATCCTTGAGGTCACTCTCTAACCAGAGCTCATGTACACAATAGCTTGGCAAGAACACTGATTTTACATCATGCTCATGAACATGGCTGGCTGCAAAAGAACAGGCTGAGCTCTGGTCAGATCCAAGAGGGATCATCTTGTGATTATTTCCTTTCGTGCCAAAACCCATCAATATAAACTGAATAGTGCACAAGCAGCACTATTCTAGCCAGATATGAAGGCAGAGGAAGATAACAAGATGGCCTTTCCTTAGAAACTATGTCTGTTTAGGTATGTGGCCAGCCTATGATAAAAACTAAAAGAATATTCATTGGGCAGACTTTGTATGGGCAGGCTTTAAACTGAACTACTTACTTTGCTAGAAACTAGTTTCACATTCCCAGAAGCCAAGGCTACAGCTGTGTCGGCCATGACTTCTGCTTTGATGGAGCCCAAGCCTCCTGTGGCACTGGTTTTGATGAAACTGTCCAGCACCACGTCAAGCAGATCAGTAATCTGTTGGAAAAGGGAAGAAAATGTTCAGATTAATGAACACAAAGACTGCAACTGAATCTTGACGGGGGCTTTTCACAAATCACCCACAGAAACAAGGGATATAATATAATGTAATATAATATATTGTATATACATATAATATTTATAATGTTACAACATAATACAATAATATTAATAATATGATATTATAATTATATATTTATATTACATGTAATATTACTAATCTATATATATAAAAAGAGAAAGGGCGTTCAACGGGACAGCAAAACGCGAAAAAACCCTGACGAAAAGTTACCAAATTTACCATGCACATACCTCAACCCACAAGGTATGCACAAATCGATTCAAAATTCTAAACAACATTAAAACACACTCACAATTAGACAAAACAACTGAGCATGCGCAAAGGCGCCCTGCCGCAAGTCCCCGGCGCGCGCACATGGCCGGCCGGCCAACGCACCCTCTGCGCAAGCCACGCCCCCATCCTCCGTCGCCCCACCCCTACCCTCCCATACGCCCTCTTTCCAACGCACCCTCCTTCTTCTTCCCTGTCCACGCCCCCCACGATCACGCCCCGCCCCCACCCTCCCCCGCCCCGCCCCTAAACGCCCATACCCCAACTTTACCTCCTCCCTCTCCTTCTTCTTCCCCCGGCCACACCCCCCCACGTTCACACCACGCCCCCACGCCGCCCCATCCCACCCCGCCAGAATATTAACTGGAAAAGGTAGTACCTGTCCCAAGCTCCCCCATATTTTAGCTTGGATGGAAGGGTACATCTGCTTCTCATTTATTGTCATCGTGATAAGCTTATCAAGGATAGCGGTGACCCGCTGGCGTTTGGCATCATCATTGTGTTTACAGAAGCGGACCAGATTTGACAACCAGGGAGTCATGTATTCCAAACAGAGGTGTTTCAACTCAATGCCTGAAACAAAAATAGAAATAATGGCGTAAGAACAATCAGGAAGTGAAGTTTGGGAAATAAGGCTTCGCTTTGCGAAAGAACCTGATGTCTATACAAAATATGCAAGGTTATCATTCTCAAACCAAGCCGAAGCACCGACAAAAAGCTAATCTTGAAAGAACTAATCAAGTCAAAGAGCCAAATCAGAACAGTAAATAGTTCTGGATGCCAAAAGACAACATGGATCGGAGTTTCCTGGAATACTGCAATCCAAGTCACCTTTAAAACAGAAGGGGCTTTCCAAACAGAACAAAGAAGGAAGCGAACAGGAAAATATGGGCCCTTTGAATGAACGTGGAGCCAGATCAAACAGAGGGTAATGGTTTTAAATACAAAGACATGCAAACAAATCACAAATAAGGCTCTTTGGTATGTCAGTGGATGCCCCTGCCTTTGTCAGGGAGAGCTCGGGAAACTCTTTCGTCTGGGAGGAAACGAAGGAAGGAAGGACGGAAGGAGAAGAACTTTTTCCTGGGCGCAGAGCTCGACAACGTTCATATGAGAGCTTGCATTACCTTGGCCTTCCTTGTACACGTTTACTACCTGTCAGAGCTGCCAATATATTCCATTCCTGTGTTTGAAAGCTGTCTTTGCAAAGAGATTTTGCAAGAAGGCTGACTCCGGGTGCCCATCAAAGTGTGCACAGCACCCACGTGAGAGCCTGCATTATACAAGCTTCCCTTTTCTATGTACACTGTCACAGCTGCTAATATAATTCTATTATTATGTTATAAGGGCTGCTCCGCAAAGAGTTTTTGAAAGAAACAGCTTCGATATGCCCATCAAAGAAGTCTAATAATCACTGGGAAAACAGGTGGGGATGCTTTTACCACTGTTTATCACTTTGAATCCCTTTAAGAGAAAAAAAAGTGGTAGATTATGATGATTTTTTTGTATATCAAGAGTGACTTCAGAAACTGCAAGTAGATTCTGATGTGAGAGAATTGGCCATCTGCAAGGACATTGCCCAGGGGATGCCTGAATGTTTGAAGTTTTACTTGATTGGTTTATTTATTTTATTGTGATGTTATTTTGTTGTTTATATTTCATGTTGCTGTAATGTATCTCTGGGCTTGGCCTCATGTAAGCCGCTCCGAGTCCCCTTTGGGGAGATGGTGGTGGGGTATAAATAAAGATTATTATTATTATGTTAATAATATAATATAATATATTGTATGTATATATATCTTGTAAGCCTCTCCGAGTCCCCTTTGGGGAGATGGTGGCAGGGTATAAATAAAGATTATTATTATTATTATTATTATTATTATTATTATGTTAATAATATCTATATAAATAAAAATGTAATGTTCGTTTGTGCTATTCACAGAACTCAGAAACCACTGGGGCAATTGACACCAAATTTGGACACTATGTCCCTAACAACCCAATGTATGTTCTCCACTCAAAAAAACAACGAAAACAAAAAGGACTTCTAAACTGCATGTCCACAAAGGGGAAACTCCATGTCTAGAGACCCATGGCCACGCCCCCCCTCCTCCTCGCAGGAAAACAGCCGGCCGTTAAAGCCAGCGCACGTGCACGGCCACACTCACACACACACAAGCGAGTGGAGTGGAGGCGCGCCGCATGCAGCCCCTTCTCTTTCCCTCCTATGTCAGGAGAGCAGTCTCCTCCTCCTTTCCCTGTTGGGAAAGCAGCAGCAACGGCAGCAGCAACGGAGCATCCACGCAAGGAGGGGGGAGGGGGAGGAGGAAGGTCCACGGTGCTTGAATGAAGGACCTTCTTCTCTCCCTCCCTTCCCTTCTTTCCTCCCTTTCCTTCCTTCCTTTCTTTCCTTTTCTTCCTTCTTCCTTTCCTTCTTTCCCTTCCTTCCTGTCCCTCCTTCCTTCTTCCTTTCCTTCTTTTCCTCCCTCCCTCTCTTTCCTCCTTCTTTCCCTTGCTTCATTTCCTTCCCCTTCATTTCCTTCCCTCCCTCATTTCTTCATCCCCCATTCTTTCCCTCCTTCCTTCCTCCTTCTTCCTCCCTCCCTTCCTGTCCCTCCTTCTATTTTTTCCTTCCTTCCCTTCTTTCCCTCCCTCCCTCTCCTTTTTCCTTCCTTCCTGTCCCTCCTTCCTTCTTCCTTCCCTTCTTTTCCTCCCTCCCTCCCTTTCCTCCTTCTTTCCCTTTCTTCATTTCCTTCCGCTTCATTTCCTTCCCTCCCTCCTTTCTTCATCCCCCTCCTTTCTTTCCCTCCTTCCTTCCACCTTCCTTCCTTCCACCTTCCTTCCTTCTACTTCCTCCCTCCCTTCCTGTCCTTCCTTCTTTTTTTCCTTCCCTTCTTTCCCTCCCTCCCTTCCTTTTTCCTTCCTTCCTGTCCCTCCTTCCTTCTTCCTTTCCTTCTTTTCCTCCCTCCCTCCCTTTCCTTCTTCTTTCCCTTTCTTCATTTCCTTCCCCTTCATTTCCTTCCCTCCCTCCTTTCTTCATCCCCCTCCTTTCTTTCCCTCCTTCCTGTTCCTCCTTCTTTCTTTTCCTTCCTTCCCGTCCCTCCTTCCTTCCTTCTTTCTAAGATATAAATACAATATTAAATGGAAGGGACAATCAAGAAGTAACGAGAGAAGGAGGTAAAAAGGGAAGGAAGGAGAGAAGCAGGGAGGGAAAGAAGGAAAGAAAGAAAGATAGAGAAGTAAGGAAGGAGAGAAGGAAATAAAAAGTGAAAGGAAAAAGAGAGGGAAGGAAGGAGAGAAGGAACAAAAGATAGGGAAGGAAGGAAGTATGTTACCAAAGAGCAAAGAAAGGGAGGAAAGAAACAGGTAGAGATGGAAGAAAGAAGAGAGATAGGGAAAGAAAAAGAGGAAAGGAAGGAAAGAGGGAAGGAAGGAGAGAAAGAGAGAGGGAAGGTTGGCCACAGCAACGCGTGGCGGGTACAGCTAGTGTATATATATATACATATGTGTGTGTATGTGTGTATGTGTGTGTGTGTGTGTGTGTGTATATATATATATATATATATATATATATATATATATATATATATAGTAAGCCGCTCTGAGTCCCCTTTGGGGTGAGAAGGGCGGCATCTAAATGTCATAAATAAATAAATAATATTCTTTTTCTTTTGGCAAGACAGTTGTTTCCCTGACAGCCAGAAACCAAGGTGATACGGTTGATTACTCAAATGTAATAATCTTCGCTCAGCCCTCACGGATCAGTTTGCATCATGACGTGCCTGACACAAGAACCCTCTGCTATGCCTGCTAAGTAGCAACCAGATTTGGCTGTTATGTTTGGGAATGGCACCAATAGAGATTGCACTGCTAATGAAGACATCTTCCACAGGAAGGAGAAAGAATTGCAGCAATAATACTGTAATAACACTGTGTCTGCTTCTGTTTGTCAGCAGAATCCAAACCTTTCGACCATTCAAGCCAAAGCAGAAATGAAGTATCTTGACTTACTGGACTTGCTAAATCCGGAAATGCATTCTTCTAAAAATTCTAGAGTGAGGTGGGGCTCATTAGCTGCCAGCGTCTTACTGATGGAGACAATAAAAAGGGTGTTGTTGGCAGGGATGCACAGACCCGAAGTTTCCAGTAACTGGCCTTCAATCTTTAAGTTAAAGGTACAGGTTAAGGCACATAGAAGATTATAGGCCGCAGACCTGCAACAGAGAAGAAGGGAAGCATTTTTAAAAACAGGATCCACAAAAGCTGGATTTAATAAGTGAACTATTTCTTAATGCAATGGGAAAGCAGGTGACTTGTCTTTTCTTTCACTTTCAGATGGATTAGTACAGAGCTACCTTGTTCAACGTCCCCACCCAAAGGAATTTTGAAAGACTGGACAAATGAAATCTTTTAAATCCAATGTCATTAGTCTCATATATCTATTTAAGCATGCATGCATGTCTATTAAATCCATAGTTAAACGGATCAGCTCTAAAAGTAAATGAGAACAGCCTAAACATTGAATAATGTAATCTACTGTGACGTAAGGGGTCATGAAGGCAGTTCCATCTTGCCTCCAGTATCATCAGCTGGGAGCCCCCCTCCCTCCAGCATCAACCGCTGCTCTGAGATCAGAGTGAAGAGAGGGGCCAGGAAGGCAGTTCCATCTTATCTCCTGCACTGTGCTTATAATATAATATAATATAATATAATATAATATAATATAATATAATATAATATAATATAATATAATATAATATATATACATATAATATTGATAATATTATAATGTAATACAGTCAGTCAGTCAGTAGCCTTTATTTCGGTCAACAAACCATCGGCTAAGTCAAGTGAAAGTAGAATGATGAAATACAACAATAAACAATTAATAACATCACATTTGGCTTATAATTAATAAAAACAAGTATCACCATTCGCTATCGGATGAATGGCTGTCTATATAATCTAAAACAGGAACTGATTGCAAGTTAATAATAAGTCTCCCGAGTACTCTTTGTTACACTCAGCCTTTACAGGTTATTCATGAAGCACTTGCGGCTTTTTGCCGCTGCAAACAGAAATTTGGCCACCTGTTCCGTTACCCTTTTATCAAGATCAGACAGTAAATAAGTGCAGTACCAACTTAGGGATCTTCCTGGCCACTTGGTGAGTAGAGGGGATATTAACCTTAGTCTATCATCCTTGTAAATTGTGCAAATAAAAAGTACATGTGTTACAGTTTCAATTTTACCCTCCCCGCATGGGCAAACTCTGTGTTCGTAATCAGTCCCTTTGTATCTACCCTCTAGTATGGCTGATTTGAGGGCATTGAATCTGGCCCAACTGAAAGCAAGGCGAAATTTTGGGATGTTTAAATTTTCTAAGTATTTGGCACCTCCCAAAGAATTAAATGTTAGGCCTAAACTCAATGGAGAGCATGTGGAGCACGCCAGAGTCATTGAGTCCTGTTTGTCTATGTCACTGATTCGTTCCGCTAAGATCTGCATTCTCTTTTTATGCTCAAAACCGCTCAATATGTTCTCTGAGAGGCCCATCTGCCCGAGTTTCTGATTTAGCGCTTTGATTCGGTGGGATTTAAAGAGGTCTTTTTGAATCAGATATGTATATCCCGCTTCAGGCCCTTTGTGCACCCTCTCCATCCAGTATCCTAGGGCCCTTCTCCAAGCCAGTGATTCGAGTGAGGCTGTTCCTGATTCCAGTCTTAAAACAGCAGATGGAACACAACTGGGGACAGCAAACAGTTTTCTAAGAAACCCTGATTGAACTTGTTCTACTTTAGATGTGAAGCCTGTGATCCATACCGGAATTGCGTATAATAATTGGGCTGTTACCTTTGCTTGGAAGACCTTTGTTGCTGCTGGTATATACTGGCCACCTTTGGTGTAAAAAAAGCGAATTATTGCTTTACTACTGGATAGGGCATTTTGAACTGCCATTTTTAGGTGGCATCCCCAGGAACCTGAGGCTTGAAAGGTAACCCCTAGATATTTAAAACTGGAAACTTGTTCAATTAAGTTATTTCCTATGTACCAGTTATGCCTGGCTCGCTTCTTTGAGAAGACCATGATTTTGGTTTTACTATAGTTTATCTTTAGCTGGTTTTTTTCACAGTATTGGTAGAATGCACTCAGCACTCGCTTGAGTCCTACCTTGGTGTAAGATATGAGGGCAGCATCATCTGCATATAACAATAGCGGTATATTGGTGGATGAGATTTTAGGGGGATGTCCATTTGGTAGTGAGACATGTGTGGCTAGGTCGTTCAGGAATAGGTTAAACAGAATAGGGGCCAGGATGCACCCCTGGCGCACCCCCCTATCTACTGCTATTGGTTTTGAGAGGTTGCCTTGTACTCCACATCTTACTTGTGTTGAAGTGTTTGAATATAATATATATTATAATGTAATACAATATAATACTAGAACTAATAATATGATATTATAATTATATACTTTATATTAAATGTAATATTACTAATAATATTACAGTATAATGTTATAGTACAATGTAATATATAATACTGATATTGTGCTATGGTAATATAATATATTGTATTTACTTTTTACTTGTAGCCGCTCTGAGTTCCCTTCGGGGTGAGAAGGGTGGCATGTAAATGTCGTAAATAAATAAATAAAAAATAAAAATAAGTGGGGCCTCAATAGCACAGCAGGTTAAACCACCAGCTGCAGTAAACCTTGCCAACTGGAAGGTTTGCAGTTCAAAGACATGGCTCAGGGTGAGCTCCCGCCATCAGCCCTAGCTTCGGCCTACCTAGCAGTTCAAAAACAATAATGTGAGTAGATTTATAGGTACTGCTTTGGCACAGAGGTAAAAGCAATTCGATCAAGAAGGTGTCCACAGACAACAGGCTCCTCGGCATGGAAAATGGAACAAGAGCACCTTTCCATGGCCAGAGTTGCACAGCTTTCAGATGCCAGAGATTAATAATAATAATAATAATAATACTTTATTTATATTCTGTCCTTCTTCCCATGGGGACTCAGAGCGGATTACAGTGTAAACAGTATAAACAGAACAAGAGCACTTTTCCATGGCCGGAGTTGCACAGCTTCAAGATGCCAGAGATTAATAATAATAATAATAATAATAATAATAATACTTTATTTATATTCCGTCCTTCTTCCCATGGGGACTCAGAGCGGATTACAGTGTAAACAGGTTACAGTGTAAACAGTGTAAACAGAACAAGAGCACCTTTTCATGGCCGGAGTTGCACAGCTTCCAGATGCCAGAGATTAATAATAATAATAATAATAATAATAATAATAATTTCTTTATATTCTGTCCTTCTTCCCATGGGGACTCAGAGCGGATTACAGTGTAAACAGATACTGGCCAACATTCAATGCCTTGTTACAATACAATGAGACACACAAACACAAACACAAACACAAAGGCAAAGGCTTCTCCTTTCATTTCTGGCTTTGGAGGCAGTGCTCATTTCTGGCTCTGGGGGAGGTGATGTTTTCCCTTTCCATGTCAAGGAGCCTACGTTGCCACGCCCTGGTCGTGTGACCAGCATGACTGCTTGGACTGTCTTATGCCTTATGAAAAGGGGGAAGCCTTCGCCTTTGTTTGTGTACTGTCTGTCTTTGTTGTTAATTGTGTAACGGCATTGAATGCTTGCCATATATGCATTCTGTAATCCGCTCTGAGTCCTCTCGGGGAGATAGAGTGGAATACAAATATAGTACATTGTTAGGAGCCCCTGGTGGCGCAACTGGTTAAACCCTTCTTTCGGCAGGACTGCTGACCGACAGATCAGTGGTTCCAATCTGGGGAGAGCACATTGAGCTCCCTCTGTCAGCTCCAGCTCCCCATTCAGGGACATGAGAGAAGCCTCCCACAAGGATGGTAAAACATCAAACATTCGGGTATCCCCTGGGCAAGGTCCTTGCAGACAGCCAATTCTTTCACACCGGAAGCGACTTGCAGTTTCTCAAGTTGCTCCTGACACACACACACACACACAAATATTATTATAATAACTAAGAAGTTGAGTGGAAAGATGCTTCCTAAACATATAGTGCTAAAAATGCTTCAATGTGCTCAACAGCACATGGTTCCATGTTATACTGAGTTTCACATAATAAGGCAAAGATTTCGGATGGAGAAATCCATGGTTGTTGACTATTGTTGCTAAAATGTATAAATGCACACACCCTGAAATGAAGCCAGTCTATTTCAGACCAGGAGAGAATTGAGAACTCCCTAAAGGAAATGAGTGCCTGAAAGTCTCAGCTGAAATAAAGGGGTTCGTACCGTAGGCTCGGGTCGGAGCTCCCCAGGTTGAGCAACGCGATGTTGAGCAGGGTTCCAGGCACGTCCTTGGGGCGGATTTTCGTATGCTGAGGGATGGAGTCGGGCTGGGACAGTTCCCACCGGGTTCGTATGTGGATGATGGACTGAACAATGGCTTCGCACTCCTGGTGCATGAAGGTGAGAGGCGTGCCTTGGTTGGCAATGGTTAAGGTGAACTGGTTTTCGTCAACAAGGCAAATCTCTTCTATTTCCGAGGCGTAGTAAATGTCGTTCAGGAACACCGTCTGTCCCAACACTCTTGTGCGCTCTGCGGAAGTCACCTGGACAGCTGTAGAACCAACCTGCAGGAAGGCATTTAGTTTATCTAGGTGTGTGTACTGATGGAGTTTCTCAGGGCTAATCTGGCATGATGGGAGTTGTAGTTCACCCACAAACTTATGCATTTTGTAAAATTACAAAATTGAATTTTTAAAAATAACCCAAGCAACGCCGAGTACTCAAACTAGGATAGTATTTTAAATGAAGAGCATGTTGCTCAGCAAATGAGCAAGGACCTCATTTCTTCCTTCTCTGACAACATCAGTCATTTCAGGGGGGAAAATCTATAAACATGCACATATCCTTATTAGGCTTTCACAGATAAATAAACAGCCGGAGAACTACAGTTGTTAAGACATCATATTTTTCAATAGAGACTGATACTTTGCAATATCAGCTTTCATGTCTAATATTAGTGTCTGCCTCTTTAATTGGTTTTATATTCTGCTATCTAAGTTGAGGGAGAGAAAGAATGCTGTCTGTCAAATAAATAAATAAACATGGCCCACTTTCTCTAAGGCACAGACCAGATTATTAAGCGCAACGTACTTTAATAGAGACTTTGGTGTCCTTGTGGGCCAGCTTGAGGGCATTGTGGAAAACCTTCAGGTCTTCTTCCAAGGCCAAGGTGGCCGCTGGGAGCTTCTGCTGCTCGTGCTCAATGTGCTCTGCCAGCTTTCCAGGCGAGTCGATGAAGATGAGCCGCTTGCTGCCCTTGAGGCCCGTCAGGAGCCGCTCGTGGTACTTGGTGTACTCCCTCACCCAGGAGTTGCAGTTGTAGATGTACACGGCCGAGACATTTTCGTAAGCAAACCCCGGGAAGACGACAAACCACTTGGAGAGGAAGTCCGTCTTGAAACGATTGCTGGGGCCGGCGTGCGTGAGGTCCACCACAATCTCGTATGGCTTAGCGTAGTATGGCTTCAGGGTTAGCAGGACGTGGTATATCAGCAGGTCCCCGTTGATCTGGCCAGTCTTGAACCTAGAAGAGGAACAGAGAGTGAGTTTGGGCCTCTACCAATAGGCAAGTGGGTTTTGGAGACCTTGCTGACATCAGAGTCACATATTAACAAGTATGCAATGCTTAACATCTATATTTGTGACCTTGGGAATTTTCCTCTGCTGCTAAACCTGCTTGCAAAGTTCTTAAAGCTTTGAGGGAAAATGAGTCATTAATTCACACTTGCTTTTCGTTGCCCCAGCTGGGAGGTAGTTTGGTTAGATTTTAGTTGTACCATTGCCTGTGAGAGGAGTCTGGATCCCATCAGCTTCTCTGTTGCCTACCCTTTACTATATCTTTCACCGCATGTGAGTCTTTCACACTGAAAGAGCCCTTGGGGAGGCCTAGAATTCCACCCAGCGCTGGCACAGAATAAATACCAAGGGAAATAGATGTTAAAAACATCTCAGCCAGATCAGCTTCCTGCACAGCATAAAAACAAGGCCAGTGCCACTATCAGAAATCTGCAGAGAAATTAGCTCCGCTCCAATGCCGCTGGCCAATGTAGGCGCAATCGTGATTAGTATACTGCAATGGGCTTGTCTGTTGTTCTTTGCCCTCTAGATATACTGATCTACATCACCCACATAAAGACAGGACAATTGGGGAAGCTGTAGTCCAACACATCTAAAGAGAACTGGTTTTAAAGCCAAGGCTTAAGCTACCACTATTTCTATGATGACTGTGTGGATCATAATAAATTGTGGCAAGTTCTTGGTGGTATGGGCATACCAAATCACCTTGTTTCTCTCCTGAGGAATCTGTATAAGGACCAAGTAAGAAGTGACCATGGAACAACAGACTGGTTTAAGATTGGGAAAGGCATACAGCAGGGTTGTATACTCTCACCCAACATATTGAACTTGTATGCAGAACACATCATGTGATGTGCAGGGCTTGACAAATGCAAGGCTGGGGTGAAAATCGCTGAAAGAAACATTAACAACCTTAGATATGCAGATGATACCATTATTATTATTATTATTATTATTATTATTATTATTATTATTACTTTATTTGTACCCCGCTAGCATCTCCCAAGGGATTCGATGCGGCTTACAACAGGCCGAAGCCCACACAATACAACAATACAGTACCTAGCAAATAAACAGTTAAGCAAAAACAATAACAATAGCAGTACAACAAGACATTATTAAAACTGAGCCGGCCAGAGTAGGGGTACAGGATTAAAAGTGCTGATGTGTCGGAGGAATATGGGGTTATAAAATAAGTGCGGTGTGCGGTGATCTTGGTTCTAACTAAAGTGCTTCTGGGATTTGGTACTGGGGTTCCTAGTCTGAAAAGGCACATTGGAACAGCCAGGTTTTCAAATTCTTTCTGAAGACTGCCAATGTAGGGGCTTGTCTGAGATCTTTCGGGAGGGTGTTCCAGAGGCGGGGGGCCACCACGGAGAAGGCCCTGTCTCGCGTCCCCACCAAGCGCGCTTGTGACGCGGGCAGGATCATGAGCAGGGCCTCTCCAGATGACCGGAGTGAGCGTGTGGGTTCGTTGACAGCAATGCGGTCACGCAGGTAGGGTGGTCCCAAACCGTTCAGGGCTTTGTAGGTTGCAGCTAAACATCAAAAAACCAAGATTATGGCAACAAGAATGATTGATAACTGGGAAATAGAGGGAGAAAACGTGGAGGCAGTGACAGACTTTATATTTCTCGGTGCAAAGATTACTGCAGATGCAGACTGCAGCCAGGAAATCAGAAGACATTTCCTTCTTGGGAGGAGAACAATGACCAATCTCGAGAAAATAGTGAAGAATAGAGACATCACACTGTTGCACCTCAGAGAAGAATCACCTTGCTGAAGAACATCAAACTGCACACAGTCAAAAGTCTTTATGGTTTATTAAAAATAAAAGGTAAAAAGTTCTTAAAAGCAAAGGTAATGTTTCAAAAGATCAGGATAACATAGCACTTGAAGCAAAATCCAATAGACATCAGCAAAGCAAGACCCAAGAGAACATGACAAAGTCCTGGAACCATGAACACAAAGATAATCCAGCCTAGCATAGGCAAGCTCCTTAGGTAAACGTGAAAGTTGCTTTGACAAAGATCTGGTCTCAAACCCCCTGTTTAATACCCTTTGCAAAACATGAAGGCCTCTGGCCTCCCTCTTGTTAGCTATCCTTTCACTCCTTCAAACACAGAATTCTAACCGGGCAGCCCTATCTAAAGTTCCCATATCATCAAGGTCAATCTGCTCGTTAGCTTCTGCTTGCTCATTATCAGGCTGAGAACCAGGCAAAGAGCTATCCTCCTTCTCGGAGTCAATCTGCACCTGGTTGTTATCTTCAGTATCAACACTCTCATGCCTTGCTGTGGGAAACTGTACTTCTTTTTCACTGTCTATAGTACGGACATCTTGAACCAAACTGTGAACCTGAGTCCCATCATCCTCATCAGACTCGTCAGAAACAGTCTGTGATTCCAGCTGCGTCACAACAACAATGGCAATGAAGATCTGCATAGTTAAAGCAATGGTATTCCCCATAGTCACCTACGGATGTGAGAGCTGGACCTTAGGGAAGGCTGAGTGAAGGAACTGTGGTGTTGGAGGGAAGTTCTGAGAGTGCCTTGGACCACCAGAAGATCCAACCAGTCCATCCTCCAGGAAATAAAGCCCGACGGCTCATTGGAGGGAAGGATAGTAGAGGCAAGATGAAGCACTCTGGCCACATCATGCAAAGAAAAGAAAGCTTAGATAAGACAATGATGCTGGGGAAAATGGAAGGAAAAAGGAAGAGGGGCCGACCAAGGACAAGATGGATGGATGGGATCCTTGAAGTGACTGAATTGACCTTGAAGGAGATGGGGTAGTGACGGCCGACAGGGAACTCTGGCCTGGGCTAGTCCATGAGGTCATGAAGAGTCAGAAATGACTGAACAAATGAACAACAACATTTCTATGATGCTTTCCTCTCTGCCTGCAGAAGAGAGCTGGATTTAAAGACAGGGCTTAAGCTACAACTATTTCTGTGATGCTTTCCTCCCTGTCTGCAGAGGAGACGGGCAAGGCAAGGCAGGAAACAGGTAAGGTGTACGGTGTTCTTCTCCTCCAACTGGCCTAACAGACAGGGCTAAGAGGGAAATAGCACCGGCAATTCTGTCGGCTGAGTGAGGAGCGCTACATGGGCTGAAAAGCAGGCAAGGACACAGTATCCGCTCCCGCTTTCTTTCGTTTCAAGGTTATTTTCATACTGGGCGGGAGACCGTTTCGTGACCCCCGAATGTAACAAAGGGAACGAACCAATGAATAAAACGGAGCAAACAGGTACTGCGCACATGTCTACTTTCTACTGGTGCTAAGACCTGAACACAGAGCAATGAATTGAAACTGAAGGAAAAGAGGTTCTGCCTAAACATCAGGAAAAACCTACTGACTGTTTGGGAGTTGTGGCGAGGGAGGGAGACTATTTCCTCTTTAAAAACCATTTTGCTACCTTATACTGATTCAGTTTTTTCTTTTATATGGGCTGGGGCTTTCTGTGTGCTGTTAAACCTTTGCACTTTATATCACAGGCAATGAAACACTCTTGTGTATAACCAAGTAACACAGTTTATTTATAATTTCTGGCTCCAACGCTTGTGGTTACATTTGTGTTTTGTTGCAATCTTGAGGCTTACAGTCAGTATCATTTACTTGGTTAACTTTCCTGAATAAACTATCAATGTTTCACATTCACAAACATGTTACTTGCTTTACACACTCTTGGCTGAATTATATTTTGAACTAAGGCAACACTAGCCTTCTTTATGTTCCTTCAAACTCAAGCTCTATTAACTAACTGCTTCTCTATATCAGAAGTCTTTAACACATCTTCATAACTGCTTATTTCTATCAGACACTCAAAAACCAAATCTCCTCTTCACACACAGATTCCTAACTGTCATTTTCAAATTCTCTCACTCTAACTACCTCATTCAGAACCTTGGCTCCACCCCTTTGGAATGTTCAGCTCTGCTCTCCCCAACTGTCATTTTGGCCTAGCAGCCTTTTCAAATTCTGGGCCTACACTAATCTGCATATGACCAATCGGCTTCACATATGCAAATAAATCCTATCTCTGCAGTTGCTACCCTGTCTGTGCCTATTCTTCCCTATCTGCCATATGTAAACATATAGCTATACACCAAAACTTTAACATAGAGTAGCAATTTCACTACAGAAGTCTAGTGGAGTCTCCTTCTCTGAAGGTCTTTAGACTGAGGCAGGATGGGATTTCTTTCAGGAGTGTTTGGGTTGTGTATGCTGGCATGGCAGAATGGGGTTGAACTGGACGGCTCTTAGGGTTTCTTCCAGTTTTATGATTCCACAACAACACACATTCATTTCAAAGACCAGGGAGAATAAACCACAAATGGAAGGAAACCAGGCACTCATTGCTCTAAACCTGAACCAGCCACTTTAGAAAACCAACTTCAACTTTTCTCCCCATTAGAACCAAGCCAGCAACTGTATCTCGGCAAGGATTCCTCATCAAATCCCGATTTATTTGCCTTCCCCAAGTGTTCAAATGACGCCTGCACTTAAAAGAGGGAAACGAGGTCATTTATTAGAGTGGCGCTGCCCCAATTAAGCCACCACTGGCATTTCCATTACAAACCCCGCCATCTGATGGGATTATAATTCAGATGCTGCATTTGCTGAGAGTTGAGACATGGCATCCCGCTGCTTAATTGGATGTGTCCAAGAGCATCCAGATGAATAGCGGCAGATGAAGGGGGAGCCGTAGAAATGCTTTCAGGATACCAAACAAGCTCATTTAAAGTAGTTTTGCACTTAATTAAAAGCTCTGCTGTTGTTTCCAAGAGGGGGAAAAAAGCATTATAGGAGGAAATAGTCTTAAGACAATAGAGGTACATGATGCCAAGCACATTCACCAAATTTAATTCCTTAGAAAGGTCTACAGGTACACCTATGCACTGGACCAGCTGAGGTTCTCTGAACGTATTTGTTGAATTGCCCTAAATACACAAATGATTACAATGGAGTATATAGACAATACTACAAATGTGTTGTCGAAGGGTTTTATGGCCGGAATCACTGGGTTGCTTTGAGTTTTCTGGGCTGTATGGCCATGTTCCAGAAGCATTCTCTCCTGACATTTTGCCCACATTTATGGCAGGCATCCTCTGAGGTTGTGGGGTCTGTTGGAAACTAAGCAAGTGAAAATTATACATCTGTGGCCATTAAATGCTGATCATTTAGAACTGTCTGCACGCCCACCTATCCCTAAAATTATCCATCCTATTTCCCTTGGACATGCCCAGCATTTTTACATTTTAATCCTTACATTTGGCCTTGCCACAGGTTTTAAAAATGTGTTGTGTCATTATTGTATTGTTTTTGCTTTGTTATGAGTTATTTATTGTTGTTTCGTTGTTGTTATGTTTTATGATGTATTTGGGCTCGGCCTCTTGTAAGCCGCACCGAGTCCTGCAGGAGATGGTAGCGGGGTATAAATAAAGGTTTATTATTATTACTAGCCGTCCCCTGCCACGCGTTGCTGTGGCTCACATGGGAGTTCTGTGTGGGAGGTTTGGCCCAATTCTATCGTTGGTGGGGTTCAGAATGCTCTGTTATTGTAGGTGAACTATAAATCCCAGCAACTACAACTCCCAAATGTCAAGATTCTATTTTCCCCAAACTCCACCAGTGCTCCCATTTGGGCATATTGAGTATTCTTGTAGAATTTGGTCCAGATCCATCATTGTTTGAATCCACAGTGCTCTCTGGATGTAGGTGAACTACAACTCCAAAACCAAAGTACACTGCCCACCAAACCCTTCCAGTATTTTTTGTTGGTCATGGGAGAACTGTGTGCCAAATTTGGTTTAATTCCATCGTTGGTGGGGTTCAGAATGCTCTTTAATTGTAGGTGAACTATAAATCCCAGCAACTACAACTCCCAAATGTCAAAATCATTTTTTTTGAGTGAAGGACATACATTGGGTTGTTAAGTGTCTTGTTTCCAAATTTGGTGTCAATTCGTCCAGTGATTTTTGAGTTCTGTTAATCCCACAAACAAACATTACATTTTTATTTATATAGATTATTATTATTATTATTATTATTATTATTATTATTATTATTAACTGCAACATTCACACTTGCCTCAAACAGACAAGAGTTCTTTCTTCAACGCTGGCCATTCCACAGATATATAAACCTCTTTCAAGCAGACCCCTCAACTTCCGAGGATGCTTGTCACAGTTGTGGGCGAAACATGAGGAGAGAATACTTCTGGAACATGGCAATACAGCCTGGAAAACTCGCAGCCACTCAATAATACAAATGATGTTGGGACTGCTGTCTGCCTTCTTTCTTCCTTCTCCAGCTCTGAGAGGGCCTCACAATGTCTTCATGACTTCTCCCTTCCTCTCTCCCTCCCTTCCCCTCCTTCACATATCACCTTTCTTTCGCAGGAACATTGCAGAGGGCCATTTCACCTAGCAACAGTCAATCCAGCGACATCATGGGGGACACTTCACCTAACAACCGCCCATGTGTTACAGACAGATAGAAATACATTCATACTTTTATAGAGAGAAAAGATATTTCATTCCTTTTCCCCCTCTTTGTATGTATGTATGTATGTATGTATGTATGTATGTATGTATGTATAAATATATGTATACTAGCTTGGGGACCCGGCGGTGCCCGGGTTATTTGAGAAAGGCATTGTGTGCCAAGGTTGGTCTTTATCAGTTATTTATGTGGCTCGCAGGGGTCTCTGGAAGTTAGTGAAGGTATTGCGAGTCCCATCGTCCATGGTCCATCCTCCTACAAACAGCACCAGGATGTAGAGTGGGTCATGGGGGCTCTGTGTGCCAAGTTTGGTCTTGAACAGTCATTGGATGAGCGTCGCAGTGATCTCAGGAAGTGACTGGAAGTACTTCAGGTCTCATCATCCATATTCCACCCTCCTCCAAACTGCAGCAGGATGTAGAGTAGGTCATGGGAGCACTGTGTGCCAAGTTTGGTCTTGAACAGTCATTGGATGAGCGTCGCAGTGATCTCAGGAAGTGACTGGAAGTACTTCAGGTCCCATCATCCATATTCCACCCTCCTCCAAACTGCAGCAGGATGTAGATGGCGTCATGGGGGCTCTGTGTGCCAAGTTTGGTCTTGATCAGTCATTGGATGAGGGTCTGAGTGGTTTCAGTAAGTGAGTGACGGTACTGCAAGTCCCATCATCCATGGTCCACCCTCCTCCAAACTGCAGCAGGATGTAGAGTGGGTCATGGGGGCTCTGTGTGCCAAGTTTGGTCCTTATCGGTCTTTGTTGGGGGTCACAATGGTCAGTGGGAACCAAAGCGTTTGAAAGTACTACCAATCCCATAATCTGTGGTCCAATTCCCCCCAAACTGCACCAGGCCATAAAGGGGGTCACGGGGGTTATGTGCGCCAAGTTTGATCCAGGTCCGTCACCCATGCAGGTCAAAGTGGCCTGTGAAAGTGGTAGCCAATCAGAAAGCTGCCACATACACCGCCCTCCCTCCCTCCACATACAAACACTGACTTTTTTTATAAACATAGATGTAAATGCACATATTACGGATTCTGCACCTTTGTTTTACTTGTACAGTATCATGTACCTTTATGGCATTGAATAAATAAAGAAGTAAAACTGTCTTCATTGTTATGGATAAAAGAGGTTGAAGGGGACAAGGGATAAGGACCTGATTTAGTTTAATTAATAAATAGCAATAGTATGACAAATAGGTTTGGTTAAATAAATCTTAGTGTTTTCTTAGTATTAGAAGAGATCAATGGAAGAATCTGTGGAAAGAAACACACACACACGCACACACGAGAAGGCTTACAGCAGTGGTGCTCAACTTTCCTAATGCTGTGACCCCTTAATACAGTTCCTCATGTTGTGCTGACCCCCACCACAACATTATTTGTGTTGCTACTTCATAACTGTAATTTTGCTACTGTTATGAATCGTAATGCAAATATCTGTTATGCAGGATGTATTTTCCTTCACTGGACCACAGTTGGCACAAATACCCAATACACCCAAATTTGAATATGACCCTGAAAAAATTAAGAAAAAATTATAATAATACAAGCACAACATGTTGGAAGTGCAAGAAGAAAGAAGGTTCATATTACCACATGTGGTGGACATGTGATAAAGCAAAAGAATATTGGAGGAAAATACAAAAAGAAATTCAAATTATGCTAAAATTGAAAATACCATTGAAACCGGATTTGTTTTTGTTAGGAATATATGACAAGAATCCAGAAAAAGATAAAGATAAGATCTTATTTTTAGCTCTAACTGCTGCAAGAATGTGCTATGCCAGAAAATGGAGACAAGAAGAGATACCAAAAGAAGATGACTGGATAATAAAAATGTTAGATATTAGAAACTTGGACAGGCTTACCTTCCTATTATTGAAAACCAAAGAAATCAGAAGAAAAGAAACAGACTGAAGTCACTGAATACTTAAGAAAAAAGAAATTGTGATGTGAAAAGGATAATTAAATACTGGAACGCAATAAAAAACAGGGAAAGAAGAATATGAAAAAGTAAAGAAATAAAGAAATATTAAAAATAGAACCATATAGAAGATTGTCGGAAGATACCAGGAGGTCAAGACTTTCTTTCTATTTTTTCTATATAGAATATATTTCTCTTCTTCTCTTTTTCCCCAGCTTCTTTTCCCCTTTCTTTCTTTTTCTTTCTTTCTTTCTTTTTTCTTTTCCTAACTGTTTCATCCGCGAGGATGATTTTAATTCACTTGTATATTTTAAGAAAACCTTAATAAAGATTATTATATTTAAAAAGATGTATTAAATGTGCTTGCAGAATCTACAAAAGCCTCAACTGAGCTGCGTCTTGCATGGCACTTCACTTTCATGCTGTCAACCACAGAACGTTTATTTGCAAATAAAGACTGTCGTATCTCTATCTCCTCTGCCTCCCAGCACCTCATTGGGAGCTGGGCCTCGGGAGGTGCCACAGGGTTTGCCTTCTTAAAAGAGGCATCACAACTGTGCCTCAATAAGGTGATTTCAAATTCAACAGCAATAAAGCCAGAAACATTTATATGGCAGCCTGAATGTTGCAGAAAACTGAAGCACATGACGGGACGTGTGGTCAGAAAGTCTGCCAGATTAAAAACCCTGAAAGGGATCCCCAGCAAGATCTATTTGGAAATAAAGATAAGCCAAAAACAAGGAGGGTGGGCTCAAAGTAAATGCAGAAATGGCAGAAAACGGCGATTCCTCACTTTACGGCAGAGAGGCTTTCAGGCATCCCTACAACCCAAAGAGCTAATTTGAGCAAAATGGTGGTTTCTCCCCACCTTCCTCTTACACGTCACGGTATAGTTGCACCAGAAAGGAAATGTGTCATCCTTGTGGTTTTTGTTCTCTAAATGGAGAACTAAACATCATGTTGCAGATGCACACATTCACTTGCAATGCACAAAAAAAAAAATATCCAGCTTCCAGTGTTTGCCGCTGTGGCCACAGCAAAAATATCGCAGGGCTATTAAGAGTATCAGAGAACCAATTTTTCTGCTGACCAGGTAAGTCTATATTTCCCCTTTACTGGGGCTTGCTTTCCACCTTTCCTTGGGACTTTCCCTGAACTGCAGCTTCCAAAAGAAGCAAGCGTATCCTCTAATGTTGCTATATGCCAAGTCTTTACTGACTTATGGCCATCCTCTGTTGACGCTCTCATAGGGTTTACTTGGCAAAATTGTTTGAGAGGAGTTTCCACTGCCTTTCCCTTGAGGCTGAGAGTATGTAACTTGTGCAAGGTCACCCAATAGGTTGAGTGGGGTTCAGATCCTTGTTTCAACAGTCATAGTCCAATGGTCAAGAAATTAGTTCACACTAAGTACAGGAAACCTATGGACGAGGAGGAGGTGGCACAGCCTTTCAAATGTTTATATGAGGGTTGAATGAAAAGCAATGCCTATACCTTCGTAATTCCTCAACAGATGGCAGTACTGGTATTCGGCAGTACTGGCGTGTTCAGTAGACTCTCCTCTACAGTTCCATTTTGGCGGGAAGCCTTAGCATTGAACGGTTGTGTTGTTAAAAAGTGTGAAGTATGGAACCCTGCGCAGATGGTTTGTCAATGCAACTTAAGCAACGTGCAATCATTGGATTCTTGACAGCAGAAGGTGTCACCCCAAAGAGGATTCATCAGAAAATGCAAGCTGTTTATGGTGATTGTGTTGATGAGTATTGTGTGTCGTTGGGCGAGTAAGCTTAAAGGTGTTGAGGTGGGAACATCTGACTTGAGTGACAAACAAAGACTTGGACGTCCTGTGACAGCAACCACCGAGTTTCACAAGCAAAAGGTTGACAGATTTATTCAGGGGGATCGTCATATCACTCAGAGAGAAATTTCAAGCATAATCGGCATTTCACAAGAATGCGTGGGTCACATTATTGCTTTGCTTGGCTATCGGAAGATCTGTGCACGATGGGTTGTGGAAACAAGAGTGTCGACTTCTTCCATTAAGGCTTCAGAAAACTTGTTCATTGTTGGCAGAAATGTATCCAATTGTCTGGTGATTATGTGGAAAAGTGAATAGTGGTAGTTAAAGAGCACATTCTAAGGATTATTTATGTGTTTGATTTATTAAAATATTCCCATCCAAACCCAAGTAACGAAGGTGGAGGCATTACTTTTCATTCAATCCTTGTATATCAGAGAGGAGAAAGGCACAAATAACATCAGGTTTGGGGCAATTCCAGCACAAAACCAGCCCTATGGCCAGAGTGAGCGAAGGTGAAGAAAGAGCCCTTAATGGGTCAGTTCCTCTGCTTTTGTCTCTTCAAGTGAAATCTTCAATCTCCACCATAAAGCTCCACAATGAACAGTGGGTGCTTTGTGCCAGCAGTGGAAGCACACGCTGCCGCCACTATAATGGGCATCTGTGGATGCTTTCTATACAAGAGCAATGACCCTTTGAAGGGCGGTCTAAAACTAATAGGAGTATTTGGAGGTTGGGGAGGAAAGGTTCCTGCTGCTGCCACCATCTCCATTGTGAAAAAGAGTTTTATTCTGGATTGGGAGGATCAAGTAGGATCAATTTGTGTTGACAAAGCCAATGGGACTTTGGCCTGCATCAATAGGAGTATAGTGTCTAGATCCAAGGAAGTCATGCTCCCCATGCTCTCTTCTGCCTTGGCTAGACCACACCTGGAATATTGTGTCCAATTCTGGGCACCACAATTGAAGAGAGATATTGACAAGCTGGAATCGAGAGGAGGGCAACTAAAATGATCAAGGGTCTGGAGAACAAGCCCTATGAGGAGTGGCTTAAAGAGCTGGGCATGTTTAGCCTGAAGAAGAGAAGGCTGAGAGGAGATATGATAGCCATGTATAAATATGTGAGAGGAAGTCACAGGGAGGAGGGAGCAAGCTTGTTTACTGCTGCCCTGGAGACTAGGACACAATGGGGCAATGGCTTCAAACTACAAGAAAGGAGATTCCATCTGAACATGAAGAACTTCCTGACTGTGAGAGCTGTTCAGCAGTGGAACTCTCTGCCCCGGAGTGTGGTGGAGGCTTCTTCTTTGGAAGCATTTAAACAGAGGCTGGATGGCCATCTGTCAGGGATGCCTTAAATGCAATTTTCCTGCTTCTTGGCAGGGGGTTGGACTGGATGGCCCATGAGGTCTCTTCCAACTTTCATCTTTCATTATCTCAGCCACCAGGTTCAAAACTAAGTTTTCAACCCTACTATGTGGATCTCTGTTACATCTTCGTACACTGCAAAATTTGAGAAATCATAGAATCACAGAATCGAAGAGTTGGAAGAGACCTCATGGGCCATCCAGTCCAACCCCCTGCCAAGAAGCAGGAATATCCCCTGACAGATGGCCATCCAGCCTCTGTTTAAATCATCAACACTTTGTTGAATGTGCCAATGCCACTTTGGCATCCTTCCTGCACTTGATTTCTCTCAGACTTCACTGTCCACATACACGTATACTGCATCTACAGCAGGGTTTCGCTTATCCAACCTTTGCTATTCCAGCGTTCTGTATTATCCAACACAGTCTGCCTCCCGCTCGGATCCACAGCTGTTTCAATGCATTGCGCTGTTTTGGTGCTAAATTCATAAACACAGTAATTACTACATAACATTACCGTGTATTGAACTGATTTTTCTGTCCATTTGTTGTAAAACATGTTTTAGTGCTTAATTTGTAAAATCATTACATAATTTGAGGTTTAATAGGCTTTTTCTTCATCCTTATTATCCAACATTTTTGCTGATCCAAAGTTCTGCCAGCTCATTTATGTTGGATAAGTGAGACTCTACTGCAGGGGTCCTCAAACTACGACCCAGGGGTCAGATACGGCCCTCCAAGGTCATTTACTCGGCCATCGCTCAGGGTCAACCTAAGTCTGAAATGACTTGAAAGGACACAACAACAACAACAACAGTCCTATCTCATCAGCCAAAAGCAGGCCCACACTTCCCATTGAAATACTAATATATTTATATTTGCTAAAATTGTTCTTCATTTTAATTATAATATTATTTTAAAGTGTTTTTGCACTACAAATAAGATATGTGCAGTGTGCATAGGAATTCATTTATGGGTTTTTTTTTTCAAATTATAATCTGGCCCTCCAACAATTTGAGGGACTGTGACCTGGCCCTCTGTTTAAAAAGTTTGAGGACCCCTGCTCTACTGTATACCCGAAATGCCAGGTAACATTCAAAGCATCTAATTTTAGTTGAGATTAATATCACAATTCAGCAGCAGATCAGTTGCACAACTTCAGCGCTTTCATAGGGGTCTCCACTGGAGAGAGTAAGAAACACTGGGATGCCTGTGGTGGAGGAAACACATAAAATCTAGGATGAAACTGTCCCCGAATGAAAGCCTTCACTTGGGTGGTGGGCTTACGGTGCTCACTACAACCTGCAATGTCATTGGGGGGAGAGTCATTGGTGTCTCCTGAGTACTGGGAACTATACTTGTTTGTGGAGGCAGAAGCTTGTCTGTGTAAGTGGACATCCTAGCCGCATACACACATAGAGTCACATGGAAGCATTAGTAGTATGCATGGCTCAAAATCTAGACCAATGGGATGCACCTTAACTAACCATATTGAAGATTGTAGCATTCAAAACTCACAGTTCCTTTTAAGCCCCTTTATAAGAAGGTATGGCATTGGGCTCTTTATTTATAATTATAGAGACAACTAACTTTCCCCTTTTTGTCTATCTGGAAAAGATAAGAAATCCAGAAGATGCAACTAAAGTAAATTTAAAGTAATTTCTGCAAAGAACAGGGTTATTTTGGGTTATGGCACTTAAACCTTTCTTCGGGGAACAACTGGCTTCAGTAATCTTTTGTAGAAACAACGCAAGATTCTGCACAGATGGGAAAACAGCCATGACATTTATCATTCCACTTTGGATACAAGATGCTATAAATATCTTTTTAAAACCCAGAAATTTTCTTCTGCAATTTCGAAGGCAGGAGAAAAATGAATATGCTTTAATCTGTGTTCAATTCACAAGACGAAACTCTTTCGATTCAGACTAAAATTTAGGTTAAATTATTAATGTATCTTAACTGATTTACCGGGCATGTCAATTTCAAGTTTTTAATTATGGTGTTTATCTGCTTACAAACCTATAAGAACAATAGCTGTGTTGTTCAACTTTCCTAATGCGGCGACACCTTAATACAGTTCCTCATGTTGTGGTGACCCTCAACCATAACATTGTTTTTGTTGCTACTTCATAACTGTCATTTTGCTACTGTTATGAATCGTAATGCAAATATCTGATATGCCGGATGTATTTTCCTTCACTGGACCAAATTTGGCACAAATACCCAATACACCCAAATTTGAATACTGGTGGGGTTATGAATTGGAATGTAAATATCTGAAATGCAGGATGTTTTTTCATTCACTGGACCACATTTGGGACAAATACCCAATACACCCAAATTTGAATACTAGTGCGGTTATGAATCGGAATGTAAATATCTCAAATGCAGGATGTTTTTTTCATTCACTGGACCACATTTGGCACAAATACCCGATATGCCCAAATTTGAACACTGGTGAGGCTGAAGGGAGATTGATTTTGTCATTTGGGAGTTGTCGTTGATGGAATTTATAGTTCATCTACAATCAAAGAGCATTCTGAACTCCACAAATGATGGAATTTGGCACAAAGAACTTCCATAACCAACAGAAAATACTGGGAGGGTTTGGTGGGAACTGATCTTGAGTTTTGGCGTTGTAGTTCACCTACATTCAGAGAGAACTGTGGACTCAGTCCAAATGTGAACAGTGGTGGAGTTTGGGGGAAATAGACCTTGACATTTGGGAGTTGTAGTTGCTGGGATTTATAGTTCATCTACAATCAAAGCATTCTGAACCCCACCACCGATAGAATTGGGCCAAACTTCCCACACAGGACCCCAATGCCATGAAGGGACTCGCTGGAATGAGCCTCTCTCCAGCCTCATACACTCTCCCTCGCCCCACACATGTGCACCATGCTGCCATGCGCTGAAGACGCCTGCTCTCCCCTCCCTGCTTGGAGTCTCAGAAACATCTTCCCCTTGGCTGAGAGGTCAGCTGAGAGGCTGGCCAATCACAGCAGAGGAGGGCTTTTGGTGGGAGGATTTGCCGTTTGTTTCCAGAAAGGAAGGACAGGCGGAGAGATCTTCAGTCTTCTCTGCCAAAGGGGTTCCTAAGACCATCAAAATATGTGTTTTCTGATGGTCTTTAGTGACCCCTCTGAAACCCCTTCGCAACCCTCCAGGGGTCCCGACTCCCAGGTTGAGAAATGCTGACCTAGAGGGACAATAGGATGGCACTACAAAAATCAAACACACAAATAATTATATTGTATTGTCGAAGGCTTTCATGGCTGGAATCACTGGGTTGTTGTAGGTTTTTTCGGGCTCTATGGGAATGTTCTAGAGGCATTCTCTCCTGATGTTTCGCCTGCATATATGGCAAGCACCCTCAGAGGATGCTTGCCATAGATGCAGGCGAAACGTCAGGAGAGAATGCCTCTAGAACTTGCCCATATAGCCCCAAAAAAACCTACAACAACCCAATTATATTGTACAGTCAGATGGTTCTGTAGGTGAAAGGCAATTCAACTGTACCACTTTTTCAGTCTTATTTATTTACTTAATATTTTCCCGTTTTTTCCCCAATGTCTAGGTGACATCAACCAAACATGAAACCGATGGCCAAGTTTCACATATATTTGGTGTTCCTCTGTGGGACCATCCTACCACTTTGCTTACAAATAGGAGTGGCTGCTATGGAGACTCCTTTAACAACAAGTCCTTCTGTTCTCACTACTCAAACTCCAACAAGCCCAAGCTCAACGGTCCCAAGTACTACTGTGATTTCACAGGATCTCCTTACCACCCTGCCTTCTCAGGAAACAACTACATACACCACACAGGTGACCACCTTCCTGCCTACATCCTCAGTCCAGACAACCATGTTGCCAATGCAGTCATCATCCCCAGAGACATCAACATCTCCACCACTAGCCTCAACGCTTCCACCAGATGTGCCAACATCTTCCTACTCAGTCACTGGTCCAGGTCAAGAATCTGTGACTCTGAGTGGGAACCCAACCAAAGCTGAACTCTGTGAGGAAAATAATAAGAGACTAATGATGATATGCCTCATTATCATTGGACTACTTGTCTTCCTTTGTGTGTGCCTTCTCTTGGTCGTTGTTGTCATGGCCAGCAAACTATCCCACGTCAAGAGAAGCCAGGCAAGCAGGCGCCTTCCCAGGACCAACGGAGATTTTCTGAGTGCCAGCAGTTTGTGGCCCATTGGATTAGAGACACTGCAGAGGATGAGCACGGAGACCACAGAAACAAGCCTTCCTCCTCAGGGCCCAAGGGAGGAGAGAATGTCAGGACAAGAGAAAGCGGGAGAAGAAGTCAGCAGGAAACTAGCAAGTGAAATATCCATCAGGCAGAAGAACAAGGAGATGTCGCCAAAGGAGACGTCAGCAAAGCCACGCAACAGCTCCATAACCAAGATTGAGATTTAAGGATTCCTTCAGGTATCCAAAGCAGGAGACTACTGGCGAAGAGGTAGAGAGCTCCAGGGAGTGGACCCCAATATTGCACTATTGGAGATGGGGATGACTCCCTCTTTCCTCCCCTCTTACTCCGCTGTATGCCAAAAAAAGGATGCAGAACAATTCCCAGTCCCTCAGATTTTGAGGAAACATTGGTACGTGTCTACGGATCTATAGTATCAATCATTCCTTCCCAGTTCTGCTGCTTGAAGACACTTTGTGAGCGGATCACGCTTGGCCCATTTCAAATATTTCCACACCACTGATAGTTTTTTTGGGTGATACAGATAATTTGCCATATCAAAGAGACAGATGTTCTGAAACAGCGGGGATGGTTTTCTGAGGAAGAGCTGAATGTTAATGCATGCAAAAAAAAAAGCAAACATTGCTACAGAATGGAAAACATGTTTAGGCGGGCAGAGCACATACCGCATCACATCACATGGACAGCTGAGAAAGGGAACTGTAAATAAAGACATTTGACAATTGTTTGAATTGAATGGACCAGGGATAACCTCCAATTTATACAATGTAAACAGGAAGTATGCTGCGAAATTTCAAAAAAAAAAGTAAATAAATTTAAAACCGACAATTTCCCACATATATATTAGTTACTAGCTGTCCCCTGCCACGCGTTGCTGTGGCCCAGTCTGTTGATCTGGAAAATAAAGTAATGAGAAAGTGTTGGTTTCTAATATATGTAATTTCTTTATGCTTGTGGGTAAACAGTATTTCTTGCTGCTTCTTTGTCAGTGTTGATGTGGAGAATGTCTGGTTTGCCCACCCTGAAACATGCAACATATCATTGTCCTTCTTTAAGGGTCCCTTTCAAATCTACGATACCATATCTCTGTGTGTGAATCATATCTCTATCTATCTATCTATCTATCTATCTATCTATCTATCTATCTATCTATCTATGGCTGGATGGCTCTTTGTCAGGAGAACTTTGATTACGTTTTCTTGCCCTGATGAAGGGAGTTGGATTGGATGGCCTTAAGTATTTTCTGTTGGTTTGTGTGGGAAGTGTGCCCAATTCTGTCATTCGTGGCGTTCAGAATGCTTTTTGATTGTAGGTGAACTGTGAATCCCAGCAACAACTCTCAAATGTCAAGTTTTATTTTCTCCAAACTCCACCAGTGTTCACATTTGGACAAATTGAGGATTTCTGCCAAGTTAGGTCCAGATACATCATTGTCTGAGTCCACAGTGCTCTCTGGATGTAGGTGAACTACAACTCCCAAACTCAAGGTCAATTCCCAGCAAACCCTTCCAATATTTTCTGTTGGTAATGGGAGTTCTGTGTGCCAAGTTTGGTTCAATTCCATCGTTGATGGAGTTCAGAATGCTCTTTGATTGTAGGTGAACTATAAATCCCAGCAACTATAACTCCCAAATGACAAAATCATAATTTTTGAGTGATGGTCACACCTTGTGTTGTAAGACATTTTGTTGCCAAATTTGGTGTGATTTCATTCATTGGTTCCTTTTTTTTAAGGTACTCATTACGCACAGAGCATTTTTATATATATAGATGTGAAAAAAATGGCGGCAACTTAGGAAGGGAATGCATACTAGTTTTCATCCTACTACAAGATTTCAATTGTTGTCTTGAAGGTAGGCACAGACACTCCATGTCATCCTCCTGCTTCTCAAAATACCCTCAGGATCATAGAATCCTATAGTTGGAAGAGACCCCGTGGGCCATCCAGTCCAACCCCCTGCCAAGAAACAGGAAAATCGCATTCAAAGCATCCCCAACAGATGGCCATTCAATCTCTGCTTAAAAGCTTCCAAAGAAGAAGCTTTCACCAAACTCTAGGGCAGAGAGAAAATTCCACAGCTGAAAAGTTCTCACAGTTAGGAAGTTCTTCCTAATGTTCAGGTGGAATCTCCTTTCCTGTAGTTTGAAGCCATTGTTCTGCATCCTAGTCTCCAGGGCAGAAGAAAACAAGCCTACTCCCTATGACTTTCCCTCACATCTTTATCCATGGTCCTCTCAGCCTTCTCTTCTTCAGGCTAAACATGCCCAGCTCTTTCAGCCACTCCTCATAGGGCTTGTTCTCCAGACTCTTGATCCATTTAGTCGCCCCTCCTCTGGACACACTCCAGCTGAGAGTCAACATCTCCCTTCAATTGCGGCGTCCAGAACTGGACACAGTGTGATTCCAGGTGTGGTCTTACCAAGGCATAATAGAGGGATAGCATGACTTCCCTGGAGCCAGGCCCTAGATGGCCAAAATTCCATTGGCTTTTTTAGTCTCTGCATGACATTGTTGGCTCATGTTTACCTTCCTCCCCATGAGGATTCCAAGATCTTTATCACACATACTCCTGTTGAGCCAGACATCGTCCCCATCCTGTATCTTTGCATTTCATTTTTTTCTGCCTAGGGTGCAGTTCTTCACAAGGATACGTACTGACCTTGGCTCAACTGCTCTGTGAGTGGTTGAGTAGATAACATTGGGATGGAGGAGCTGCTCGTGACACCTTGAGTTCCTTGGAAGAAATCCAAAATAGAGACAAGCAAAACACCTGCAGAGTAACACAGGAAGTAGGCAACTACGCGCCCTTCAGATGTGTTTGATTCCAGTCCTTGAGTTCGAACAAATACCACACTTTCACTTACTTAGGCAATCCCTCGTTGTCCAAGAATGATGACCCTCCAATTGTGTCTTGGCGGTGGATGCGTAGGTGACTGTGGAGCCCTATTCTTGACTGTGTTCTTGAATAGTGAGGGCATCGGTTTCCAGGTGGAAGGCAGTCCCAACCAGGGTTGGCTTGACTCTCCTTCTTCCTCTTGATATTTTTCTCCCTTTCTCCCTCCATTTGTGCCTCTTCAAATTCCGCAACACAGCTGGTCACAACTGACCTCCAGTTAAGAGAGCTCAAGGGCCAAGGTTTCCAGTTTCCAGTGTCAATGCCACAGTTTATAAGGTTACCCTTAAGCAAATCTCTTAAGAAAATCCTGCAAATCTCTTGGGAAGACAAGCGGACAAACGTCAGCGTGCTGGAAGAAGCAAAGACCACCACTGAAGCGATGGTCCTCTGCCATCAACTCCGCTGGGCTGGCCACGTTGTCCGGATGCCCAACCACCATCTCCCAAAGCAGTTGCTCTACTCTGAACTTAAGAACAGAAAACGGAACGTTGGTGGACAGGAAAAGAGATTTAAAGATGGGCTCAAAGCCAACCTTAAAATCTCTGGCATAGACACTGAGAACTGGGAAGCCCTGGCCCTTGAGTGCTCCAGCTGGAGGTCAGCTGTGACCAGCAGTGCTGCAGAATTCGAGGAGGCACAAGTGGAGGGTGAAAGAGAGAAACGTGGCAGGAGGAAGGCGCGTCAAGCCAACCCCGACCGGGACCGCCTTCCACCTGGAAACCAATGCCTTCACTGTGGGAGAAGATGCGGGTCAAGAATAGGGCTCCACAGCCACCTACGAATCCACAAGGAAACCCATCATGGAAGACCATCTGACTCGTCCAACAAGAGATCGCCTAAGTAAATAAGTACCTTTAAGCCCATCTTTCAATCTCTTTTCCTACCCACCAGCATTCCATTTTCTGTTCTTGAGTTGGGAGTAGAGTAACTGCTTTGGGAGACAGCAATCGGGCATTCAGACAACATGGCCAGTCCAGCGGACTTGATGGCGGAGGACCATAGCTTCAATGGTGGTGGTCTTTGGTTCTTCCAGCACGCTGACATTTGTCCACCTGTCTTCCCACAAGATTTGCAGGATTTTTCAGAGGCAGTGCTGATGGAATTGTTCCAGGAGTTGAGTGTGACATCTGTAGACAGTCCACGTTTCACAGGTGTATAGCAGGGTTGGGAGGACAATAGCTTTATTAACAAGCACCTTGGTCTCGCTATGGATGTCACAGTCCTCAAACACTCTCTACTTCATTCAGAAGAATGCTGCACTTGCAGAGCTCGGGTGGTGTTGTACTTCAGTGTCAATGTTGACTTCTGTGGAGAAGTGGCTGCCAAGGGAGCAAAAATGGTCAACATTTTCTAATGCTATGCCATTAAGCTGTATTTCTGGCATTGGAGAGCAACTGGCTGGAGCCTGCTAGAAGAGCACTTTAGTTTCTTCAATGTTCAATGAGAGGCTGAGCTTCTTGTGTGCTTCTGCAAGGGTGTTTAGAGTGGTTTGTGGTTTATGCAAATATTCTCATGATATTCCCCGTAGTATCTAAGCCAAAAGATGTACTTGGGCCACAGTGTTTTATGTTAATAGAAATCTATATCTGAGCTTGTTTCTCCTGTCCATGGCTTCCTTCCACTCCAATCTGGTAATTTCTCAACAGGAAACCTCACTGAATAAAACAGCAATCTGGTTTCTTCCCACATAAATGCTGCCGGTCTCCCCTAACAACAAAATACACTTATCAAGTGCATTATCTCAGCCAGCCATGCTTTCATACGTACAATGCCAGGCATAATCACCCCACCTTTTCAAGAAAAGCTGAGACAGGTTACAAATAACACCATTGGCTACAGAGCTTGGAAACGTTATTTTCTGGGATTGCAGCTCCAAGAATCCCCAGCTGGGACAGCCATTGGCAGCGGGATTCTAGATTTCACTACTCTCATTTTGCCATCACACAAGGCCAGAATGGATTCTGGAAAACTCTGCCTACTTACTGTATACACTTGAGTAGAAGCCAAGTTTTTCAGCCCTTTTTTAGGTTGAAAAAGCCCCCCATGGCATATACCTGAGCCAAAGTTATTTATTTTACTCTGTTGTTGATGTTGTTGTTATATTACATTTATCAGTTCACTTTATTTATTATTATTACATTTACAGTATATTATTATTATTACATTTATTATTTTACTCTATTATTATTGCTATTATTACATTTACATCATTTTACTCTATTATTATTACATTTATTATTTCACTCTCTTTATTATTGTTTTATTACATTTATGATTTTACCCTATCATTATATTTATTATTTTACTCTATTATTACTGTTATTATTACATTTCTATTATTTTACTCTATTATTATTATTATTATTATTATTATTATTATTATTATTCAATCAATCAATCAATCAATCAATCAAATCATTTATTTCGGTCATTGACCAGCACAGGAAATAGAGTCACATTTTCATACAAACTTGGTATGTTTGGTACATCTATATAAATAAAAATGTAATGTTAGTTCGTGCTACCATCAGAACTCAAAAAACCACTGGGGGAATTGACACCAAATTTGGACACAAGACACCTAACAGTCCAATTTATGTCCTCCACTCAAAAAAAATTAATTTTGTCATTTGGGAGTTGTAGTTGCTGGGATTTATAGTTTACCTACAATCAAAGAGCATTCTGAACTCCACCAATGATGGAATTCAACCAAACATGGCATACAGGACTTCCATGAACAACAGAACACACTGGAAGGGTTTGATGGACATTGACCTTGAGTTTGGGAGTTGTAGTTCACCTACATCCAGAGAGCACTGTGGACTCAAACAATGATGGATCTGGACCAAGCTTGACACAAAAATTCCATATGCCTAAATATGAACACAGATGGAGTTCGGAGGAAATAGACCTTGACATTTGGGATTTGTAGTTACTGTAATTCATTACAATTAATTCTGAAACCCACAAATGGGGCAAACTTCCCACACAGAACCCCCATGACCAACAGAAAATACTTAAGGCCATCCAGTCCAACTCTCTTCACCAAGGCAAGGTGTGAATGTTTCAAGATTCCCCCCAGGCACTTCCAAGCCATTAAATGCTAATCAAGGTGGTCAGCTGAAACATTCACACCTAGCTCCAGCAGACAAAAGTCCTTTGTCCCACCCTGGTCATTCCACAGATATATAAACCCATTTTCCTACTTCCAACAGACCTCACTACCTCTGAGGATGCTTGCCATAGATGCAGGCGAAACGTCAGGAGAAAAATTGCCTCCAAAACATGGCCATATAGCCCGGAAAAACCTACAACAACCCAGAACATTACATTTTTATTTATATAGATCCCTGATGGCGAACCTGTGACACGTGTGTCAGCACTGACACGCGTAGCCATTTTCAATGACATGCGGCAGCATGCAGCCACATACAGAGAAGTATGTGGCTGCATGCCAGGTGCAGTAGCCGAGGATGAAACATTCACTGTAATGTATTGTAGTCACTCTGTACCGGAGGTCTGTAGGCTAATACAACAGAACTCCGGCACAGAGCATCTAGTTCTGGGACTTCCAGTTAGGCTGTTAGAGAATCTTTGACCTCACTTCTGTCCGGTGGAGCAGGAAGCAGCGCAATGCTGTGGGGGATGCATCTCTGGGGGCCCTGTGATCACCATTACCAGCAACCACATAATCACAGCAACCATCATCCAATCTACTGTTCTGGGGTGTCGTGGATTTCTAATTAACCATCATAAGTGAGAGGGAAGCTGGAAGAGGCAAGGGCCTGTGCTATGGGTGCCATTTCCCACCATTAGAAATAGCAGCAGCCATCTTAATTTACATAAACAACGCCATCTCGCAGCATAGTACAGACTCCATTTCACTAGTATTACTGTTGTGCATCCTTATGAACCCCTATTTCTGCTTATTAACCCTGCCCTTTCCTAAAAGACAGTTACCTGTGCCATCTTGTGGTCAGTTAGGCTAGTTATCCCCTAATTGCCTAAAGTTATACTGTATATTGCAATTATACATTTTTGTTATTTAAACTTTAAATATTGTGAAATTATGGATTTTTTTCCCCTCTGGTTGCTTCTGGATCGAGAAAAAAAAGTTTTCTTAGATCTACAGAGACACTCGCTGGAACACCCCGGCAAGCGAGAGTCCAAAAGTGGCAGGCCCAAACCCAGCACCTCAAACCATGGGTGATACCAGATGAGAGACTCCCCCCTGGGCACACAGAAGACTGGGCGACTTGGAAGGCACTGAACAGACTGCGCTCTGGCACCACGAGATGCAGAGCCAATCTTAAGAAATGGGGCTACAGGGTGGAATCCTTGGCATGCGAGTGCGGAGAAGAACAAACCACAGACCACCTGCTGCAATGCACCCTGAGCCCTGCCACATGCACAATGGAGGACCTTCTTGCGGCAACACCAGAGGCACTCCAAGTGGCCAGATACTGGTCAAAGGACATTTAACCAACTACCAAATTTGCAAAATCTGTGTTTTCTTTTTCTTTTTAATCTGTGTGTTTGTTTTGCTCTGTTAGAATTGTAATATAATGGTATGGTTGCTGATGACACGATAAATAAATAAATATGGATTTTTTTCTCAAAGTGACACACTACCCAAGATATGCTCAGTTTTTGGGCGAATTTTGACACATCAAGCTCAAAAGGTTACCCATCACTGATATAGATGGAGGAAGGCAGGAGGACTTTGTGATGTTTGTACGGGAAGATGCATTATAGGTGACCCAAAAGAGTGTGATTTCTGCTTTTCCAGCAATTCATGTGCTGAGGGAGACCCAGCCAAGCCCAGGAATTGCCTCAGCCCCATCTGCTTCTTCCTGCCCCACGCCTAAGACGCTCAGCAGTGCACAAAGTGCTCTCCCAGTTCCTCATGCTGACTTCTCATGTCTTGGGCGGGTTTGTCTTCCCCCATGGTGTGGTCACTTCATGGCTTTAAGGAGGAAGAAGCAGCTGCTCCTCCCCAGATGAAAATTTTATTTGGAAGGGAGCAAATGTGGAAGGGCCAACCTGAGTTCAGACTCACTCCTACACAAGCCTGACTTGCAGGCTGCATTAATAAACAACCTTGACCCCACTGCGAAGAGGAGAGAACCTTGAGCAACGTATCCCTCCATACATACACATGTACTGCAGCTGGTCGTCACTGCCTTGCGATGAAAAGGGAGAGCTAACCTAAAGTTGGACAGAGGCCTTAGGTTTTCCATTTGCCTCTCTCGGGGGCTGAGAAAGGAAGAAATAAGGATCTTTCTGGCTGAAGGATCGGAAAGAAGACTTCTCACACTGGGAGGAGAGGAAAGATAGAGCAAAAATGTCCTAATCTGCCGGGGATTTTTCTCCTTTTCCATACATAGCCAAGTGATTAATCTGTCCCCTGAATGTGCTCGGCATGGCATGATCCTTAGCAAGAGTGATTCTTCACTGCAAGGCAATCAAGCCAAATCACTTTTGGCCAAGACTTCAGGCAGATGATTCTGGCTTAGGTGCAATTCTTCTCTACTCTGCAAGAAAAAATATTCTGGGAAGAGCATGTTTCACTCTTCTTTTAATGGGTTTTGAGAAGGGAAACATCCACAGCAAACTTGTCTGGTTGTTAACTGACACGATCCCAGGTGGCTAATGAACATTACACAGGGTTACAAACACATCCAGATGTGTAAAACATCCAAACTTTCATCTACAGTCCATAAAGGCCAAATGTTTTCCCCAAAGGGTGGATACCTGATGCAACATCAACTACAGTTTATTGAAAAGCACGTCCAAGGTTTTTGCAAGCAATCCTGTGTAATTCTGCTCCCTTTTTTGTGCATGTTTTCAATGATAACGTGTTCGGTTTAATCTGCAAGCCAACTTGAATCGCAATCTTAGAGGAAAGATGGGATAAAAATAAAGATTATGATGATAACAATGACATCTGGAGCATTCAAAGTTCACAGAAGGGGCCTTAACACACTAACACATGCTTTTGAAAGCACAACATACTAGTTTCAATCTTCAGTATCTCCAGATAGGACTGGGAAAGACTGGAGATCCACTGATATTCAGTGCAGAGTAGACCAAACTCCCAACACAATAGCTACAGAACTGTGAGACTACAACATCCATCATGTCCAGAAAGTATGGCCAACTGTGTTGGAGATTATTGTGAGTCCATATCTATGAGGAACGTGTTTTTGAAAGCACAACATACTAGTTTCAATCTTCAGTATCTCCAGATAGGACTGAGACAGACTGGAGATCCACTGATATTCAGTGTGGAGTAGACCAAACTCCCAACACAGTGGCTACAGAAATGTGAGACTACAATGTCCATCTTGTCCAGAAAGCATGGCCAACTGTGTTGGAGATTATTGTGAGTCTATGTGGAACATGTTTTTGCAAGCACAACATACTAGTTTCAATCTTCAGTATCTCCAGATAGGACTGAGACAGACTGGAGATCCACTGATACTCAGTGTAGAGTAAACCAAGCTCCCAACACAGTGGCCTACGGAGGTAAGTGACTACAACATCCATCATGTCCAGAAAGTATGGCCAACTGTGTTGGAGATTATTGTGAGTCCATGTCTATGTGGAACATGTTTTTGCAAGAACAACATACTAGTTTCAATCTTCAGTTATCTCCAGATAGGACTGGAAAAGACTGGAGATCCACTGATATTCAGTGCAGAGTAGACCAAATTCCCAAAACAATGGCAACTGAACTGTGAGACTACAACATTCATCATGTCCAGAAACATGGCCAACTGTGTTGGAGATTATTGTGAGTCCATGTCTATGTGGAACATGTTTTTGCAAGCACAACATGCTATTTTAAATCTTCAGAATCTCCAGATAGGACTGGGAAAGATTGGAGATCTACTGATATACAGTGTAGAGCAGTGGTTCTCACCCATGGGTCCTCAGCTGTTTTGACCTACAACTCCCAGAAATCTCAGCCAGTTTACCAGCTGTTAGGCTTTCTGGGAGTTGAAGGCCAAAACATCTGGGGACCCGCAGGTTGAGAACCACTGGTGTAGAGTAACCAAACACCAAACACATTGGCCTACAGAGGTGTGTGACTCCAACATCCATCATGTCCAGAAAGCATGGCCAACTGTGTTGGAGAATATTGTGGGTCCACGTCTATGGTGACTGGCAGGCTGAGAAAGATTGATGTACATATTATTGAACCAAGATCAATAGTCTGACTTGGTATGAGGCCATTGTCTATGTTCTTAGGGAAAGGGTCAAAAATGGAAAGTTAAAATATGTCTATGCAACAGGTCTAAAGGAAAATCGGGTAAAAATGTTCCACAGATGGTACACTACTCCTAATAAATTGTCTCTTAAAAATTATTCTGATAAATGTTGGAAAGGTTGTCACCAGACAGGCACCTTTTATCATATGTGGTGGACATGTAAAGAAATTGGTCGATGGTACATGAAGAAACACCAAAAATCCTGAAGAGAGTATTCAAGAAGAAACCAGAATATTATCTATTAGGTTTCACAGATTTAGAATTACAATTAGAGAAGAAGACAAATGAAGACAAATTATTTACTTATATTACGACAGCGGCGAGAATATCTTTGGCAAAACTATACCATTGAAGAATGGTTAGGGAAAATTAGAGACATAAGAGAGATGAATGAACTAACTTTTTTTTTGAAAAAAAATACCGGGAATCCGATAAAGAGGACAAATTGGACCCTCTATGACAATTATGAAAAAGAAAGAAGTAAATAAGAGGAACATTTTAATGTGGAAATAACAGAAATATTGTTAATTTTTGGAGACATAACACCTGATGTGGAGATGGAAGTCAACTCTTTTTTTTTTTAACTTTTTAATTTTTTCTTTTTTGTCTTGTTTTTTTAATCTTTATTTTGGATTTTCAATTTTTGGACTCTTGAGGGGTTTTCTTTTTTTTAATCTTACGGGGGTGGTGGTGCTCTCTATCTTTTCCTATTGTCCTTTGTTCATTCGTTCAGTCGTCTCCTCTGCTTCTAAATATTCACCCACTTTCGTTGTAATTTTCAAATATTTTAATAAAAACTATTTTTAAAAAAAGAAAATACAATTTTCCAAATGAATAAACAAACAATTTCACAAAGTTCTGTTTTTGCCAAAAATATATCTTAAAATTTGTTCACCAAAAAAAAAAAAAAAGAAAAAAGGAAAGAGAGCTAGCAATTCACACCAGCTTCAAATAAGGCAGGGATGGTAAAGCTTTAAGAGAGCACCACCACCCCCGTAAGATTAAAAAAAAGAAAAAAAAAGAAAAAAAGAAAACCCCTCAAGAGTCCAAAAATTGAAAATCCAAAATAAAGATTAAAAAAACAAGACAAAAAAGTGGGATGCAATCCCTCACAACAGCTGTCATGGAGAGGCATCTGCTTCTGGTCATGGCTAGACCAGAAGCAGATGAAAGGTGACCTCTCCATCCCAACTGCCACTGCCCTCCTTTGATCTCAACTGCCACTGCCCTGGCCTTGGAGGGAGAGAAGAGGGAGACACAACTCCATCATGCAGAAGCAAATGAAGATCCTCCCTCCATCCCAACTGCTACTGCCTAAGCCTCAAAGGGAGAGGAGAAGAGGCTGTCAAGGCCCAGAAGCAAGTGAAAGACCCTCCATCAACCCTAACTGCCACTGGCCTGGCCGTTGAAAGAGAAAGGAAGAGGCAGTATATGTAGGTTTAATCTCCCCCACCACAAGGCCATTCCTACTTCCTTTTATGGTATGTCTTAACTAGATTGTCAGCATGAGGATAAGGAACTGCTTTGTTGTTGCTTTCTTTGTAAAGTGTCATGTATAGTGATGGCACTATATAAATAAATGATATAGTGCTTTGAGAAAGTGAGTCCACAAATAAAAGACTCAAGCTAAATTAAGAAGCAGAGGCTGATAGCAGCACTAACACAAACACACTACCGGGAAACACACTACCCCACTCAAAAAACAAACTCCTGGAGGGGAGAACAATCTTGATCCAGTGCCTGAAGGCATTGTCTATATTAGCTGACTGCTCAAACCTATAAGACATATAACTGCCAGCTGCAGTAAATCTTGCAAATTGAAAAGTTGACAGTTTGATGCCTGGGTCGGGGTCAGCTCCTCACCTTTAGCCCAGTTTCTGCCTACCTAGCAGTTTGAAAGCAAATGGGATAAAAATAAAGATTATGATGATAACAATGACAATTCTGGGCACCACACTTGAAGAGAGATATTGACAAGCTGGAATGTGTCCAGAGGAGAGCGACTAAAATGATAAAAGGTCTGGAGAACAAGCCCTATGAGGAGCGGCTAAAGGAGCTGGGCATGTTTAGCCTGAAGAAGAGAAGGCTGAGAGGGGATATGATAGCCATGTATAAATATGTGAGAGTGTCAGGATGTGCCTTCATGAAGAACATTCCAAGAAGTCTTCTTCCTGACACTAGAGGGAGTAGACATGATAGATTAGTTTAGGGTAGGGCCATCTGGGCCAAGCTTTCACTTTGAAGATGGTGGGAAAGGAATTGTAGTCTAAACTGTGATAAGAGAGGGGCAGGAAGGGGGAGCGAAGCCAGGAGGGGGGATAGAGAGGCGCTTGGCGGGAAACCCTCAGTTCTCTCTTTGCTTTGTACTGTATGGACTGAATAAACCGCAATTCCAGGATCTGTCCTTGTGAGTGTGTGTTTCATTCTGAAATCCAGCGGAACCTGACAGAGAGGAAGCCACAGGGAGGAGGGAGCAAGCTTGTTTTCTGCTTCCCTGGAGACTAGGACGCGGAACAATGGCTTCAAATACAAGAGAGGAGATTCCATCTGAACATGAGGAAGAACTTCCTGACTGTGAGAGCCGTTCAGCAGTGGAACTCTCTGCCCCGGAGTGTGGTGGAGGCTCCTTCTTTGGAAGCTTTTAAACAGAGGCTGGATGGCCATCTGTCAGGGGTGATTTGAATGCAATATTCCTGCTTCTTGGCAGGGAGGTGGACTGGATGGCCCATGAGGTCTCTTCCAACTCTTTGATTCTATGATTCTATTAACTAGTTGTCCCCTACCACGCGTTGCTGTGACCCACGTACCGCTTTAAAGCAGGGAGGTATTTAAGGCACCCATAAGGAAATGCCAGAAAACTGCTGGAGATTTGATCAAGGAGGAAGTTTACAAACAAGGAAGCTGGAGCAACAGAAGCCCCCCATGGCTGGAACTGAGCACAAGCCTCCAAAATGCCAACGATGGGAAAGCCTATATATACCACTATCTATGTACAGTTGTCTGTGTTGCCAGTGATAATGGCATTGAATGTTTGCCGTTTATGTGTTCTGTGATCCACCCCAAGTCCCTTCGGGATGAGAAGGGCAGAATATAAATACTGTAAATCTATATAAATAAAAATGCAATGTTCGTTTGTGGGATTAACATAACTCAAAACCACTGAACGAATTGACACCAAATTTGGACACAATACACCTAACAACCCAATGTATGTCCTTCACTCAAAAAATTGATTTTGTCATTTGGGAGTTGTAATTGCTGGGATTTATATTTAACCTACAATCAAAGAGCATTCTGAACACCACCAATGATGGAATTGAACCAAACTTGGCACACAGGACTCCCATGACCAACAGAAAACACTAGAAGGGTTTGGTGGGCACTGCCCTTAAGTTTGGGAGTTGTAGTTCACCTACATCCAGAGAGCACTTTGGACTCAAACAATGATGAATTTGAACCAAACTTGGCATGAATATTCCATATGCCCAAATATGAACACAGATGGAGTTTGGGAGAAATACACCTTGACATTTGGGAGTTGTAGTTGCTGGAATTTATAGTTCACCTACAATCAAAGAGCATTCTGAACCCCACCAGCAACAGAAATGGGGCCAGCAACCCACACAGAACCCCCATGACCAACAGAAAATACTTAAGGCCATCCAGTCCAACTCCCTTCACCAGGGCAAGAAAACGTAATCAAAGCCCTCCTGACAAAGAGCCATCCAGCCATAGATACAGATATATATGATTCACACACACACATAGATATAGTATCATAAATTTGAAAGGGACCCCTAAAGAAGGACAATGATATGTTGCATGTTCCAGAGTAGGCAAACCAGACAATCTCCACATCAACACTGACAAAGAAACTGCAAGAAATACCTTTTACCCACAAGCATAAAGGAATTACATATATTAGAAACCATTACTTTATTTTCAAGATCACCAGACTGGGCCACAGCAACGCATGGCAGGGGACGGCTAGTAAATAACTAAAATATGGTATGCAAAACACAATCAACGCCACCCCAAGAGCCTTGGATGAAGAACTTTATTTATGACTGGCTTCCTCATTGATGCATTAGGAAAGCGTTCTTCTGCTTGATGCTCTCCAGCAGGACTGGATTTTACTTTTATGACTCCCAACCATCACAAGTGGTTCCAACCAGCCTAGCTACTGATCATGCTGGATGAGACTGAGAAACGGTAATCAACAGATCTAAAGGATTGGGTGGGGTTGCTTCTCAGCAAGATTAGAAAAAATATGGACTGAGAACATGGGAGATGTTTATATGTGTATAAAAATATTGTGTAAAAATGTGTTATCCCAAAATGCCCCTCTGAGGGCATTGAAACATTTTCTCCATATTTTTATGGGATGTGGGCTATTTCAGGGCCAGGGGAAGCTTTTCTTATAACACAGTGATTCCCAATCTTTTTTTGACCAGGGACCACTTTGACCAGAGACCACAACATTAGTACCAAAAGGGTTATGAACCAGTTTTTTGTCAACTTTAGATTGAGTTTGGTTATTTGAGGTGCCGATTCAGAAAACTTCATTTGATAGACCACATCAGGCCAAGATCCTTAGATGAAGAACTTTATTTATGACTGGTTTCCTCATGGATGCATTAAGAAAGCATTCCTCTGCTTGATGCTTTCCAGAAGGACTAGATTATACTTTATAACTCCTCAACCATCACAAGGGTGGTTGCAACAGGCTTCCTCGTGGATTTCTGTTACAGAACATATGCCATCCAGTAGTTACCATCTACTTGCCCACATAAAACCATATTTAATAAGCCTCGGCATTATAAGAGGGTTTTCTGAGACCAATCCCTCTCTTTGCAATGGCGTAGTAACAGCAAGGCCACGGACCATATTTTAGTTCTTGTGATCCAGGACCACAGGTTGGGAACCACAGTTCTAACAGAAAGTAACTTGACAGTTAACTTGTAAACTGAAGGATTTGAAGCCTGTTGTCCACATTCGCAGTTGAATTCTCAGACCATTATCCCATGTTGGTTCCTAGCATTGTTGTTGTTCATTCGTTCAGTTGCTTCCAACTCTTTGTGACCTCATGGACCAGCCCACACCAGAGCTCCCTGTCGGCCGTCAACACCCCCAGCTCCTTCAAGGTAAAGCCAGTCACTTCAAGGATGCTATCCATCCATCTTACACTTGGTCGGCCCCTCTTCCTTTTTCCTTCCATTTTCCCCAGCATCATTGTCTTCTCTAAGCTTTCCTGTCTTCTCATTATGTGGCCAAAATACTTCATCCTGGCCTCTAATATCCTTCCCTTTCCTGAAGTATGGACTGGTTGGATCTTCTCGCAGTCCATATCTATCTGCTATTTAAACCTAAGGACGCAAGCACCCTGGAAAACTACATCTGCCAGGATCTTGGGCACCAGGGACACTGTTGCTTCAGCAGGGAAGGAGGTTATGAGATAACAGAACAATGGTTTATATCTAGAGGAGGAAAATGTGGTGGAGTGGTGGCATTCAGTCAACTATCATGAGCCAGACAAAGGTGTATTCTGAGCCAAGTAACTGAATGCTGATAACACCCCCACTCAGGACTACTGGACTGTAAATTAAGGAGAAGTTTATTATGTTTGGTGTAGGAGAACAGCAACCTTCATAGAATCATAGAATCAAAGAGTTGGAAGAGACCTCATGGGACATCCAGTCCAACCCCCTGCCAAGAAGCAGGAATATTGCATTCAAATCACCCCTGACAGATGGCCATCCAGCCTCTGCTTAAAAGCTTCCAAAGAAGGAGCCTCCACCACACTCCGGGGCAGAGAGTTCCACTGCTGAACGGCTCTCACAGTCAGGAAGTTCTTCCTAATGTTCAGATGGAATCTCCTCTCTTGTAGTTTGAAGCCATTGTTCCGCGTCCTAGTCTCCAAGGAAGCAGAAAACAAGCTTGCTCCCTCCTCCCTGTGGCTTCCTCTCACATATTTATACATGGCTATCATATCTCCTCTCAGCCTTCTCTTCTTCATGCCAACCTTCCTTTGCAAAAACCTGCACTCCCACAGGCTGGTCATCTGGAGCCATAAGCCAAACGTTTTGGCAACTGTCCCTTCAGCCCCGAGCAAAAGCAGCAAAGGGAGAAACAGCATACTCCTTGGAAGACAAACAGCAGCTGATCCCAGCAAGGAGGAAGAGCTGTGAGCTGCACAAACACCCACTCGCAACCACAAAGGAACACAGCACTTCCTGCTCAGTGTTTCCTCAAATGCCAACAGCCACGAGAGAAATTGCTCAGAAGGAAAAGACACCCAGGTAAGCATCAGATGTAGGTTTTCAGCTGCTCCCTTAATGGGAGAGAAAGGCCTGGGAGAGAAAGCAAGCCCCACGCAGCTCTTTTGGAGAATTAATGAGCTGCCAAAGGCTTAACGAACCGAACTATACGTTTTGTGACTAATGCTGCAAACAGATTAGACTCTGCTGGTGTAGAACTCTGGAGGATGCTGGCTTCACTTGGCTTCAAAAGAAGAAGAGTAAAGAGTGGCACTATGAGCATCCCTAGGATCCTGGGAAGGAAGGGGTCACACTGGACTCACTTTGAGCTGAAAGGAGTGGGAATAAATGAAGAATGAGTTTTTTCCATGGCTGACACATCCTTCTCTTTCACGTGGAGCTGTTTACCTGAGGAAGAGTCTCATACACCATCCCACTTTCCAGGATCACTGATTGGACCACTCCTATTAAGAAGGACAGTTTACAGAAGGATACTTTCGCTATTCCAGCAAAGCTAATTTGAGGTCCATGATGTAATAGGAAACTCTGGCATTGACCACGATGAAGTAATCAGAAGCAAGCAGGGGTTATGGACTGGATGTCCCTTGTAGTCTCTTCCAATTTCATGAGTCTATGGGTGGTGCACAGTCGGCCTATCCCTCTCCAGGGCCAATTCATTCAATCTTCCTCTGACACTAAATAGGGATTGTCTGTTCATTTATTACATGAACGTCTTCCCCCACAAATGACTCAGGATATAAAGAATTATGTCGTCCCACCCCCATTTGTTTCTCTAAGAACACGTCTGGTTTGCTAGATCATGCCTTGTTCAAGACCTCTGGTGTTCGGATTACTCTGGTTTGAAACACTTGCACCAGGCTAACACAGTCCCCATCTTTGTAAAGCTTTGAAAGCCCAGATTAAAAGAGACCTCAAGTAATACAGAGGGCATGACTTTAAGCACAACCAGCCATGTTCACATGAACAGATTCCTGCTTTTAAGCTTTACACACTGACACAACCCCTTAGTTCCTACTTCATACACAAAAATAGAGCAAATAATCAAAGAAGGTGCAGATTGGAGAGGGAGAAAAAAAGGAGTGTTATGATCAAGTGGGTTCCAAATAAGCAAAGTGAGTTATTAAAGAAATGGTAAACCTTCACAGGAGTTTTCTGGTTTGTGATGGTAAAGTTTCCTAATAATAATAATAATAATAATAATAATCCTTTATTTGTACCCCGCTACCATCTCCCGAAGGACTCGGTGCGGCTTACATGAAGCCGAGCCCAAAATACAACAATAAAACAACAACAACAACAATACAGCAAAATAAAACAAAAAACAAGCAATAACATTAACAACACGCAATTACGCAGTTAAAAACAATGGCCGGGCCAAATGTAATAATTAAAATTAAAATTAAAAAAGTGCTGAGCATGACAGGTGGGATGTTTGGAGGGAGATGGGCATGCAGATATCCTAGATCTCTAAATAAAGTGCGTTGGGACATAATGCCAGGAGTTTCCTTATTCTGGAAAGGCACACTGGAACATCCATGTTTTCAAGCTCCTCCTAAAGACTGCTAGCAACGGGGCCTGCCTGATGTCCTTGGGGAGAGAGTTCCAGAGTCGAGGGGCTACTACCGAGAAAGCCCTATCCCTCATCCCCACCAATCGCGCTTGCGATGCCGGTGGGATCATAAGCAGGGCCTCTTCAGATGGATGAAGGGATCGTGTGGGTTCGTACACTGAAATGCGGTCACGGAGGTAGGCGGGTCCCAAACCGTTTAGGGCTTTGTAGGTAAGCACCTGCACCTTGAATTGGGACCGGAAAATGAATGGCAGCCAGTGGAGCTCCTTAAACAGGAGGGTTGACCTCTCTCTGTAAGGAGCACCAGTTAACAGCCTGGCCGCCGTCCATTGGACGAATGGAAATTTCCGGGCCGTTTTCAAGGGCAGCCCCACGTAGAGTGCATTACAGTAATCCAATCTGGAAGTGACTAAGGTGTGGACCACCCTGGCCAGATCCGCCTTCCCGAGGTACGGTTGCAATTGGCGCATGAGTCTTAATTCTGCGAAGGCCCTCCCAGACACCGCCGATGCCTGAGCTTCAAGCGACAGTGACGAGTCCAGGAGGACACCCAAACTGTGGACCTGTGATTTCAGGGGGAGTTTCCTATTTAATTTAAATGGGCAACTTGGAAGTCTCTGAACAGGTTCAGAAGCGGAGTGGGCAGATTAAAAGACAACCTGGCTAAAATGGCACTAACTAGAAGAATCCTCCACCTTGTGTGAATGTAGAGCAGAACAAACAACTCAGCATCTGTATGCTTGTTCACAATGCCCTGCCTCATGCACAGAGGAAAATTGATGATCAAATCAATAACTGTTGACCACAAGGCGGATGGTGGTGAATTTGTGATTTACCTTGACGAATTGGCTTTATGTAATTCTTGATCTGTATTCTAATGTGTTTTAATGTATGAGGGGTATTTTTTAAGTAAGGTCTGTTTTGTTGTAGACACTAGTAGTTCGCGTGCATACCGCAACGAGCACGTGCGTCGTGTACTGGCATGCCTCGGGAACAACTGTGCTCAGTTTCCGCTTTGTAGCTAACCTGTACGGTTCTGTTCTGTGCTTTAAAAATGTTTAAGACTATCAACTCACCCGCCGCATGTGAAGTTCGCTCAGTGATACGGTTTTTGTCAGCAAGGAACCTGCCTGCTGCAGAAATTCATCGACAGATTTGTGAAGTGTACGGTGATACTGTTATGAGTGAAAGCAAAGTGCGTAAGTGGGTACGACAATTCAAAGATGGCCGCGACAACGCCCATGATGAGGACCGCTCCGGTCGCCCTTCTTTGATTACAGACGATTTGGTTATCGGAGCAGGCGGCAAGTTTTTATGAAGAGGGTATTTTAAAATTGGTTCAGAGGTATGATAAGTGTTTGAACAAACTTGGCAACTATGTCGAAAAATAGAGTGAAGTATGTACTTTCTGAAAATAAATTTACTTTTTTGAAATGTATGTGTTTTATCCTGTATAATTTCTGCAATGTAAATCGCCTGGAGCATCTCGGATGGAGAGCGATTAATAAGTAATTAAAGATGATGATGATGAAATAAACTTTCGTTGTGTACTTATGTTCCAACGGACCTTACTTAAAAAATACCCCTCGTATTAATGTACTATGATGTTATTATGCTTTCATTTATTTGTATACTGATTCTCTGTTGTTAGCCGGCCTGAGTCCCTCCTCGGAGGTCGAGAAGACCAAGTTATAAAAGCTCTAAATAAATAAATAACTAAACAAATAAATAATAAGAACTGTTTAAAGCTGCTATTGCCTGTTTTTGGTCTAAAATTATTTAGCCGTTTGTGCTTCCTCTATTTTATCACCTTTTATACTAATTTATTTATGCAATGCTTTTGACATGAAAAAATAGCTATATTGTGGATCAGTTGTGAGCTGCATCCGCAGAGGGACTTTCCACATGAGTGAAACAATTTGACTTTATGGTATGATGAAAAGCGAGAAATAGATTTGCATCTCTACTGCACCAACCAAAGATCTCAAGGTCTAAAAGCAATGTCCACATAGGCCTCTTCTCACACCAATTACATTATCTTTGTCTCCCCCAAGGGGGAAAAAAGCAATGGAGGCACATATGGTCATGTCCACACAGGTTCACCCAATTTAATGCAGCCCCTCAGCCATATTCTCTATGCTCAGACGCAGGGGATAAAAACACACTTCCCACTTCCATTTCTGCTGCTCTGAAGTGTGGACGAGAACTGAAAACATCTCTATGAAGGCTGAAGCCTTTGCCGTAGCCTTTGTCGGTGCAAACAGAACCATTCTTAATCACTTCTCAGTTTTTTCTGCTTCCTGCATCTAGCATTGATAAACTTCCTCTTTATGTCAAAATAGGATCCTTTTGCAATGTGTGAACCACCAAATATTTCAAGCTCTCTGTTATGTTCTCACTTCCCTGCTCTTGGAACATTAAAATGCAGCCGTACAAACCAGAAGCTGGTTAGAACGAGGGACGGGATCAAACAGGTAAGACAGATTTTATTCTTCTTTCGTTGCAAAAAGAAACAAAAACAACTAGGAGACCACTAAAACTGATATAACTCAGAACTGAGTTCTTTAGTCTATAGAGAATGCTAGTTTTGTAAAGGCTCTTTTTTGCAACCTCAAACAAGCAAATTATAATAAAATTAGGATGGTTTTCCTCAACTCAAGCTCTTATTACGGTTAAATGAAAGTCAAGCATTGAGGACCAAGTCATAGCCAGGCTCTTCTATCAGTTAGTGGTCAACAACAACATCCAAATTAAAATAATTGAGAGAACATGTTGGGTTTTTGAAGGGAGGCTGTTAGAAATTGTGGGAGTTGAAGTCCAAAACACACGGAGGGCCAAAGTTTGCCCATGTCTGCTCTGTAAGGTATTACTTTTTCATAATGCAGTGCAAATGAAAATGTCTAGGATTACAGTGGCAGTTAGTTATACTGTTAGGATCACTAGTACTAGGTTATTGAGAGGCACTAATGAATCGCAGCAAATCAATCAATGTTTCAACCCCAAATCAACCAACGGTTCAACCAATAGTTCAATTCCAAATCAACATTCACATTCTTCTTTAATGTTTAAAACTCTATTTACAGGATTCTATCTGCAAGGGTACAACACTTTTCATAGCTTGAGGGCTACATATAGAGTTAGCTGGGAGCCACATGTATACAATCACAGAATTGGAAGAAGGGATTTCAAGGCCCAACTAGTGCACCCTGCTGCTATGCAAAAACATGCAACTTAAGTACTGCCCCAAAATAACAACTCAGTCTCCATTTGAAGACCTTCCTGAGGTCTTCCCAAAGGAAATAGTGGGGTTGCTTATTATATTCTTCCATGGCCCACTCTTCCGGTCTCCTCTTTCAGACAGGTTCTTCTATGGCAGAACCTGTCAATTTTTTTGACCAGGAATTACTGTCCAACAATTGTACCAAAAGGGGTACAAATCAGTTTTTGGTCAATTTTAGAGTTGGTTTGGTTATGTGGGGTGCTGATTCAGAAAACTACATTGGATAGACTACATCAGCTCTAGTTTCTGATACAGAACATGTGCCATCCAGTAGTCGACATCTGCTCACCCACAGAAAGCCTTATTTAATCATCTAGAACTGATGTGGAAGTAGTAGTAATCTTTCGTGGGCAGTCAGCCTCTCCCCTTCCAATATCCCCGTTGCATCCACACTAAAGAGAGTTTCATGAGACCAAATCACTATTGTTGCCATGTGATGCAGACCATATTTTCGTTCCTGCAGACCACTGGAAGTCCACAGACCACAGGTTGGGAAACACTGTTCTATGGCTTCTGTAGGGATTGACTGTAATAGGTCAGCTATTTACAGAGCAAGGTAATGGAGATGAGCCATTTTGCTCTTACATCAGTTTAAGGTTCCTGATCTGCCTCTTTAAGTCAACTCTCATGCTATGAACCAATGCTGGCAGTAAAGATTTCCTCTAATGCTATTTCAGTTCTTATTATCTCACTGCTTGGTCAGCAATGAGACAGAAAACAAGCCATGTTCAAGAGCCTTGGGACCCATCTGAAAGGACCTCCTGCAGCCATATAAGCTTGCCAATGCATTACTATCAATGCCTGAGGTCCTAGTCTATATGACCTACCACTGAAAGGGGTGGAACTTCATGCACCAGAAGTGTTTTCTTTCCAGATGAACATATAGGGTGTATGTGTTTGTAAAACTGATGATACTATGATATCATGTTTATACAGAACTATACTTTGCCTATCACTGCAATTTTAATGTGCATGGTAGTTTTGGTATGTTAGGATGAAGCATAGGCTAAATAACTTTTTATAAATAACAAATAATAAATATTAGGCCCTGAAAGGCAGTCTAGAAATCATTATTCAAGAAATTAAAATTAGGTTAAAATTAGTTTTTCTACAAGAGCACAAAATTATAGTTATTATAATTCAGGTTTTAAATTGTAGATTTTTTGAGAAAAAATATTATAATTATAATTATTTTATTATATGCCAAAATATTAATTGTTCATTATCATTATTTCAGAAATTAAGATTCAACACTTAGAGCACTGTTTTCTTCTCTATATGCTACAGAAGAATTTGCCAGCATGATGACAACGATGAACACCAATCCCACTGTCCTCATTTTCTTCTGTGGGCAAATATGGTGGAACCCCATCTTTGCAGAGACAAAGGGGGCTGCAAACTCTTCCTCTCCCGCTCCTCTTCCAACAGTCAGAGTGACAGAAGTCGACACTATTTCCACCACCCAAATACATTCCTCTCAAACAAGAGGCTCCACCAAAAACAACAGGCCATTGTCCACAGCGAAGCCCCGGCAGCCTATAACAGAGGGGCCCAAATCTCACAACGAACACGTATTAACAGCAGTAGTAATTGGGGTCACCCTGATTATCATGATTGCCGTTATTGTTGGCATCTTCCTATGGAGGCGATGGAGGAAGGCAGCTTTGCCTCTTCCGCACTGGGCTGGTCGCTCCCCCTTTGCGGATGGAGACGTGCCAGAAGTTGCGACGGACAAAGAAGTGGCCAATGGCCTGAAGCGGGTGTCTGTTCTCTCTCTCCTGCCATGGAAGTTTAACAAGGAGACACAGCTACTGGAAAACGCAGATGGCCCCTTGTCTGAATCGAGGCAGGATCTGGACACTGCATCGAGATGTGACACTGAGGAGTCTGGTCCTACAGCAACAGGGAACTCGGGCTCGTCAGCAAGCGAACAAACGGCGGTCTCTGAAGAACCAAGTGACATGGTTGACGTTCCACTTCAAGCTTACAGCCCTGAGCCTCTTAACCTGCCTCCTCCGCCCAACTGGCTTGGTGGTCTCAATGGGGACCTTGGTCCCACTCAAGCAGAGCCCGTTTCGCTTGACCCATATGCCGAGATCCACCATCCTATGCCTCCCGTTGCCAACTATCAAATACCAAGTGAAGCATTACTGCTGCCTCCACCGCCAGACGAACTCTTATCGAACTGATTCAGAGTCCCTTACTGTAGAATCGGAACCCTGGACTCCTTTGTAGAAGCCAAAGTGTTTAACAAAGAACCTAATCTGCTTTTCTGCTCAATGCTTTTGTAAGCAAAGAGAAACCACACTGCCCACATTAATCCTGCAAAGTCAACAGGTCCATCTAACCTGGCGTCTCATATTCTTAACCCAATGCCTTCAAGGAAGCCACATGATGGGCACAAACAGTATTATTCAGTGCTAGACTGAATAATGGCATATCCACCAACACTAGTTTCTGTGCCCTTTTAAGAGATTCTTGTTTTCATTTGGACCACAAAACTGTTTTTACGGGAAACCTTCATATCATGATCAACACAGAATCCTCTCAGTTGGACTTTCGAACTCATTGCGTGGTGTTTGAACTGGGTTTCCTTTTAAGTGCTTTTTGATCGAAGTACGATTAAGAGCGCTGACTCTCCCGCCCTGCCCTTGAACTTTTCTTTTCAATCATCTCTTCCCTTTTGATAAGTTCTCTCTTTTGAAATTGAAATTGGACTTATGTGAAAAATGTTTCAGCTGCCGCTCCCAAGCCGACTGGAAATACCTGCCTTATGCACTGGATCCTGAGCACCAATCAGAGTTAAATCAATGACTGTGTCTTCTGTATTTGGTACTTTTGGATCGTGAAGGCACAGCTGTACTTCAGATTCAGTCTCCTTTTCTTTTAACTAGATGTCCAATCACCTATGCTGCATGCAAGGAGATATGATAATCAGATCATATTCTGCTCTTCTTTCTTCACCTTCAGATAATTTAAGTTTGCTTTCATAAACTACTTTTAAGTGCTTGGCTATTTAGCGACATTAATAGAGATTTTGCCAGGCACCAGTAGAAGGTTACAAGAGAAACTCAATGCATTTTCTTTGAATAAAAGATCTTGTGATTGTTGGGGTATATGTGTTTTAGAACACCCACTAGAGTCTGATGGTTTAACTGATGGTGTAGAGAGGATTGTGAGCTTTCCTGCGGCTCTTAAGTCTGGGAAATTCAAGTCTGAGAAATGATGGTTCTCTCTGTGAGAAAACCAGCTCAGGCATTCAGGGGAGTCAGAAGTAGCAACAGCAGATAAGGAATCGAGTGAAGAGCTGAGTGATAAGAACGGTTCCCATGGGAGCCCACCTGTAGCTACAGCAGTGGTTCTCAACCTGGGGTCCCCAGATGTTTTTGGCCTTCAACTCCCAGAAACCCTAACAGCTGGTAAACTAGTCGGGGTTTCTGGGAGTTGTAGGTCAAAAACATCTGGGGACCCTAGGTTGAGAACCACTGAGCTACAGAGATCAACAAAGGTCTTTGTTTACAAATCAGAGCAGAGGGATTATGGGGGAAAGTTGTGAAGGAAATTCACAGGAAAAGGGATGATTTCATGGGTGTCTATTAAACAAGTTGCTTACCCTAAGGTCAGTTCAGGCAATGCTACATTGGAGTGAGAAACTAAGCCTGCGTTCTCTTGTTCCTGGTTCAAATCAAGCTTTGATTTTGGATTTTATATATATCCTGGATGTTTTCTATGATCTTGTTCACATTTTACTAGTTATGCCTTCTTGATTGTGGACCTATGCTATATCTATGATTTCTGGCTGTTACTGGACTTTATTACTTCTGGAACTTTATGAGACATTTGGAATATTGTTTGGTTATTACCTGTTGCTAAACCGTTTTGTATTATTTATCTACCTTTCTTATTCCTGATTTTTATATATGCTTTTCATATGTTTTTACAATAAACTGTTTGCTTATATTTCTGGACTCTTGTGTGGTGTGGTGGCCACAGGTGTTTCCAGGCCTGGAGTGCAACAATATGTGAAGAAAAGCCCTGCATATACAGCACTGGGGTCAAGAGAAAGGGCCTTCTGAGTGGCTGTTCCTATATTTTAGAACTCCCTCTCTAAGGATACCATACTTGTTCCCTCCTTGTTCTCCTAAAAATTCTTTTTAGAAGATAGGTTTCTAATATGGTTCACAGCTTAATCTGATTTAATATTGCTTTTGTAACTTTTGAATTGTAATCTTTTAAATGCATAAGCTGCCTCGACTCCCAGTCTCGAGGAAATGATGAAATATAAAATAAAGACAATAAACAAACAAAGAGGCATTACTTTTAACAAAATCATTGAGGGTTTGTGAAGCAGATCTTATGTACCATACAGAATTTCCCAGCTCAATTGACTCCTTCTATATGCTCTAAAGAACTATAAAACGTAGCTTGAGAAAAAATAGATTAGCTGGCTTGCTGTAGCCACAGATTCTATATCCATCAACTCAGCTATCCATAATTTGAACATATTTTTTAAAATCCACAGCGCAAACCTTGATTTTGCCGTTTTATAGAAGGGATATCATTTTACTAGGCCCTGGTATATAACGGGACTTGAGCACCCACGGATTTTGTAAATGTGTCGACACACGGTGATGTGTGACAACATATTGCAGTGCAAAGTGCCTCTCTTAACATCAGCTAAGCCTGGAGCCACGGTGGTGCAATGGGTCAAACCCTTGTGCTATTGAACTGCTGACCTGAAGGTTGGCAATTCAAATCCATGGGCCGGGGTGAGCTCCTGCTGTTAGCCCTAGCTCCTGCCAACCTATAAGTTTGGAAACAAGGCTGACGAGGGTCTGGAAACTGTCATCCATGCCACAGTCACGTCTAGCCTGGACTATTGCAACGCCCTGTATGTGGGCCTTCCGATGTCTACGACCCAAAAGCTTCGTATTGTTCAGAATGCGGCAGCCAGGCTACTCACAAGAACGCCCATAAAATGCCATATAACACTAGTGCTGCAACATTTACATTGGCTTCCAACTGAGTACCGTGGCCTGTATAAGATGCTAGTTCTGAACTTTAAAACTCTTTACGGCCAGGGTCCATCGTACCTTAGGGACCGCCTCTCCTTCTCCCATCATCGGAGGTCGCAACGACCAGCCCAACGTGACTTACTCCATATACCGGGTCCTAGAGAAGTGCACTTGGAAAGGACCAGGCGCAGATGGGCCTTTTCTATTTCTGCCCCTGCCTTGTGGAATTCCTTGCCGCCCTACATGAGAGCCATGCGTGACTTTTACTCTCGCACTTAAGACCTGGCTTTTTACTAGAGCATTCGATCTCTGTTGATTTTTAATTTTTGTATGTATGTATTTTATCTTTTATAATTTAGCTGTAAATCGCCTGGAGCATTCTCGGATGGAGGGCGATTAATAAGTTATTAAATGATGATGATGATGAAACATGCAAATGTGAGTAGATTAATAGGTACCGCCTTGGCGGGAAAGGCAAAAGAACGCTCCATGCAGTCACGCCATACGACCAGGATGTGCCTACGGACAACACAGACTTCTCTGCTTGGAAATGAAAGACACTGCCTCCAGAGCCGGAAATGAAAGGAGAAGCCTTTGCCTCTGTCTGTGTTAATTGTGTTTCATTGTATTTCACTGTAACAAGGCATTAAATGTTTGCCTGCGTCTGTTTATATGCTGTAATCTGCTCCAAGTCCCCTCGGGGAGATTGGTGCAATATAAATAAAGTGTTACTATTATTATATTATTATTCCATGTTGCTGATTTGTGTCTTCAAGTAATTTCTGAATGATGGCAACCCCAAAGCAAAGCTATCACAGGGGTTTCTTAAGAGGTTGGCCATTGCTTCCCTCTGAGGCTGAGGATCATGGCTTGCCCAGTGTCTCTCAGTGAGTTTCTATGATGAACAGGGTTTTAAACCTAATTTTCCAGTGCTAGTTCTTGCAAATCGTTTTTTAAAAAAACTTTTGCCAAACTGGGGATTCTCTCATACTGTTGTCTCCCTCTTTGGCACAGGTAGCACCACTCTGGCTCCTTCTGTGGTATCATTCGCTGCTTAAACACTGGAAACAGAAGGCATTATATCACACAGCGTCCTCATTTACTCCCAAGGAATGGCTTCCCTCCACCCATCTGTCAGTCATGCCTTCCAGAGATAGCTGAGGACAAAACCTGGGGTTGCAATGAAAAACTGAGGAACCCTTTTATTGCAACCCTATACACCAGAATAGATCTCAGCAATGCAGAGCCAACGGCAGCCAAGAAAAGTAAAACAAGGAGCAGCCCTCAATGCTGTATGGAGGAAATGATATATGCTTGGAAGGAGAGGGGAGCTGGATGTTAATAACGGCTCAATAATATATCTGAGCGTATCTTGTTTTAACATTAAAGACTGAGGAATTATTACCAGCAGTATCTGGCCATTACAAAGAACCTAATTATCTGCTTTAATACCGAGCAAGATACACAGGCTCCAGATTGTATAGCCACGAAACCATTCATTCCAAACCTGTTCAGCTGTTCACAGGTGAACAGGATGCCCGTAGCAAGATGCTGAGTCGCACTCCATATTTTCATTGCATTGATAGACGGGAGGGATGGTGCAATACAGAGAGAGAAGGGCTGCAGTCACAGGCAACTTATGGGACGTTTGCCACAGACTCCAAAACGGGAGGGATACTGCAGTGCATCCAAGGTCATCTCATTCATCGTGCGGCCCTTGGCTGATGTGGAAATGTGTGCACTTTTCTCACTGGCACCTGCCTGCCAAGTCCTGCAGCAAAAAGACTGAATAATTGCCCGCAGGGGTCAAACCACAGAAATGGGACTGGTTGCATACTTGGTGCACACTTGGGCATGTTTTCAAGTTTGGCACTCATAGGCTAGATTGGGAGAGCAACTGTGCGAAGGTAAGAGACCTTAGAGGGCCAAGATGTCCTCCCCATGCTTCCAATTCTCTCTATATCTCAGTGAGGCTTTAAAAAAATACAATCAGGAAATGACTGGAAGTCAGTACTGGACTCTAAAACATGACAAACTTGCCTTGTCTCCATAAGGACATCTCTGGAGTCTTGGTAAACATGAGGGTTGCATATAGTCCCCATCCCTAATCTTGACAATGAGGCATCATCTTTAAGACCCAAACTACCACCTCAATTCTTTTCTTACCTCAAGTAGGGCAGTGGTTCTCAATCTGTATATCCCCAGATCCTCTTCAACTCCAAAAAATCCTAACAGCTGGTAAACTGGCTGGGATTTCTGGGAATTGTAGGCGAAAACACCTAGGGACCCACAGGTTGAGAACCATGGAGGTAGGGCAATCTTGACCTGAAGTCCAAAACATCTAGGGAAACCTAAGGCTAAAAAGCACAATCCATCATTAAGCGGGTAACTATGTTTACTCTCAGGAAGTGGTTAGGTGCACCCTCTAAACAAACTTTCTTGCAATAAGCAGCTACCACCATCTTCTAAGGAGGAACATTGTACCTTGCAGAAAATGGTAGTTGGCTTCTTGAGGGCTTTGTGATGTCAAGCAGGGATGAAGGGAGCACCAGAGACTACATTATCAAAGGTCCACTCGTGACTGGGATTAACCCCAGATTTTAAATCGTCCATCCCACAGATGTGTTGGTTTAATGCAGAGGTTCCCAATGTTTTTTTGACCAGGCACCACTTGACCAGGAACTACTCTCCAACATTAGTACCAAAAGAATTATGAATTGGATTTTGGTCAACTTTACATTCAGTTTGGTTATTTGTGGGTGCTGATTCAGAAAACTACATCAGCTCGAGTTTCTGATACAGAACATAAGCCACCCAGTAGTTACCATCTGCCCATCCACAAAAAAACCATATTTAATAATCTAGAGCTGATGTGGTGGTAGCAATCTTTTGTGGGTAATCAGCCTCTCCTATGTCAACATCCCCGTTGCCTCAGCACTATAAGATTTTTGGGTTTTGAAGGAGGTAGAATTCGGTTACCCAAAGCTTCCATGGGCTCCATGTGAATGTGGGTCTGTTTTTTGTTAGAATGTGCTCTTCCAAATAATTATGCAAACCCAGATTTCCTTTCCAGTGCAGTAATTGCTTAGAAGGCAGTGGAAAATCAACTCCTCTCAATCAGAAGTGAAAAATACCTGTGTTTCAATTCTAGGCGTGAGCTGGGGATGTAAGTTCTTGATTTTCCAACCCAGCATCCTGACAAGGCACTTGGTCTTAGAGTCTGTTGTGTAGCATCAGTACCACCCAAAAAACGTTTAAAGGGAATGGGGAACTTTTTACTCTGCTGAGATCAATACACTGTAGTCTCCATCACCAAATCACTGACCATATTGGTGATGGAAATTATAGTCCAGCCTCCCCCCGCCCAACATCCCTCTTGCCTCGGCACTATAAGAGGATTTCGTGAGACCCGTTGCTCTCACTGTGGTGTGGTTTCAATGTAGTAATGGTGAGGCCTTGGACCATATTTTCGGTCTTGCGAACTATTGGTGGTCCACAGAGCACTAGTTGGGAACCACTGGTTTAATGTTACACAGCATGGAAAAGGGCATCAGTAAAAAGGGATGGGCCCAGAGTTACGGGAGTAATGTTGCATAAGGAAATGCTAAATTGGTCCGGAAAGAACCCACAGATCAGCAGCAAAGGTCCAACCTCCAAGGCAAAGCAGAACACAAAATAGCTTTACTTCAAATGGCCACAGTTTGAAGTAAAGACTGGAGTTAGTGAATGTGTAAAATAAACCCGAAGTTCTTAATAGCTTATATTCAAACACACACACACACACACACACACACTACCCCCAAGCTCCAGCCATTCCTTTTCCATATGGATGCTTCAATACTGATCCTGACATTTAGAGCTCAAAATGGCCAAGGACCTTTATATCTTAGGGACCGCCTCATTCCTTTTTTCCATCAGTGGTTACCTCGATCTACCCAAGAAAATCTCCTACACATACCGGGCCCTAGGGAGATACACCTGGAAGCTACAAGGCGTAGAGCTTTTTCGACCTATGCTCCAATTCTGTGGAACTCATTGCCTCCATATATTAGAGAAATGTCGGAGTTGCGACCTTTTTTAAAGGCGCTCAAGACTTGGCTGTTGGTTGTGCATTTAAGTAAAGTGATCAGATCTAATTTGCCAAATAGTCAATGTTGAATGTTTTTATGTTGTGTAAATTGTAAGTCGCTCGGAGCACCTTGTGGAGAGCGACTAATTAAGAAATAAAGTGAAGTGAAGTGAAGTGAATTAGCAAGTGGAGGTATCCTTCTGTGCATCACCTTCTTCTGAACCATATAATAGGTGGGGTCAGGTTGATCCATGGGTGAGTGGTGGGTTAATATAAGAAGCACCGTATCTAAAACAGGGGGCTGGTATAGCCAGTCCTTGGGCTTCCTTGAAACGTTATGATTTAAATGCCTCTTTAACAACCCTGCAGGTTTAAGCGCTGCAGTTGAAGAATGCAGAAGTAGGCTCTTGGGCAAGAAAAGGTGGTTCAAATCAAAGGCAGAGAGCAGGAGGAGACTGCTAAACACCAAAGGAGCCTTCTAGCTAACTAAAAAATGCCAAAAAATGAGAGAGAGAGAGAGAGAGAGAGAGAGAGAGAGAAGCCTCAGAGGTTGGATGCTATTTGCACAGTTCAAGTATGTGTGCTGCATCCTAATGCACTGAGCTATGTCCCAAGAGGAGGGTGGAGGAAAGAAACACACAGACAGAACTTTGGGAAGTCGGGTCTCTTTAAAAAAGAGAGAGAGGAGAGAGAGGGAGGCAGTCCGTTCTGTTGAGTTTGCACCCCTGGCAATAAATTTGAGTCAGCACCAAAAAGACAGCTCTGCAGTCCTCCTCCGACGGAGCGAGCGCTGATCAGGTGGTTGCAGAACCCCTGGAAACGGCAGTACGATGCAGCTGAGGCGGCAAAGCACAACCCACAGACAAACTGTGGCTCCCTTCGAGAGCAAGCCGGCCTTTGCGTTCCCATCTTCCAGGGAAAGGATGCACTAAGGCTGCGGTAGGGACTAGGGTAAGTAGGTCTTCTCCCCCTCTCCACCCCCATTTGCTTTTATACAGCCGGATAATGCTATGCTCTTCATCCCATATCCATGGTTGGTTGTGTGTGTGTGTGTATTTAAAGTAGACGACACAGAAGGAAGAAAACGATGCCTTTCGCTTGGCAGTTCCATGCACCAGCGGTCTGCTGCAGTAGCTGCTAAGACAATTTCATCCTGACATTAAATTTTGGCTTTAGAGATGGAGATGTTGTTGCCATGCTTCCAAAAAAGGGGAGTCGTAGGAAGGGGGGCAATGTTTGTGGTGAGACTCAGGTAGGTCGCCACGGCATAACATTCTTCCAAATCTATGTCTCTGATCCAACATAGCTTCTTTTTACAGAACTGCTATAGTACTGCAGAGATTTAAGACTGATATTTCCGCCAGCTATACCTCCACCGTAATGCAAACACACACCACGGGCATAATTCTTCATAAAAGACAGAAAATAGGAAAGAAGAATATTCAAAAGATAAACACGGCATTCAGATTGCTGTAAACAGAAAGCAGACATTGTATAATATTTGGACAAGACCAGCCGTTTAAGAAGAATGCTACCATTGGGAGCTGAAGGCATAAGGGAGGGGGGAAGAGATGAGGAGGAAAGTGGAAATAGATGAGCCTCTTTCTGCCAGACAGCAGAGACAGTGGGATGAAGAGAGCCTTTGTAAATAAGCGGGCTTTTGAACCTATGAGGTCTATGCCACAGTGATGTAGGTATGTGTGGGATTTTCCTTGAAATGTGCTTCCATCGGCGAGGCATCTCTGCTTGAGATTTATCCAACTGCTTTATGAACCACATTCGAAATCTGTGTAATAATTTGGGTGTTTCTGTATGCATTTGCTTCCAGGCAACCATGGAAAACCGGGTCTTGAAGGCGCCACCCTGTGTCCTGGCTCTTCTCTTCATCCTACCAGCCGTTCAGGGGATTTGTCCTTCTGTGTGTTCATGCTCAGGAAACGACAGGAATGTGGACTGTTCTGGCGGAAACCTGACAACACTGCCCCACGGACTTCAGAATAACATCACCTATTTAAACCTGTCCCACAACCACTTGGTGGACCTGGACCACCAGCTGACAAAGTTCACCAATTTGAGGACCCTGGATCTTTCCCACAATTGGCTCCAGAACCTCCCAGCTCACCTGCCCAGGTCACTGTGGGAAATATATGCGGCATACAACAACATCAGGGTCCTTCAGAAGCTTGACACGGCATACCAGTGGAACCTTAAAGTCCTTGATGTCTCCAGGAACATGGTGGAAAGGGCCGTCCTCATTAACAACACCATGAGCAGCCTCAGGTTCCTCAACCTTAGTAGCAACAAGCTCTGGACTGTCCCCACCAACATTCCTTACAACACCGAAACGGTGGATCTATCTGACAACTTCTTGACACAAATACTACCAGGCACACTAATGAGGCTCACGCACCTTTCTAAGTTTTACCTGCACAACAACAAGTTCACCTATATTCCTGAGGGAGCTTTTGACCAGCTTGTCCAACTCCAACTAATAACCCTTTACAACAACCCTTGGGCATGTGGAGATGATAGCGAGGAAGCCCTCTCCTATCTCCAGAAATGGGTGGAAGAAACCAGCGCTATGGTCCTGGGGTCGCCGTGCTCCTTTGAGGCCACCACGTACTTGCCAACTCCCACAACGGCAGAGAACCCCCTCCTTGTGAAAGCAATGAAGGCGTTGCACACAGCTGGGCCTCCGGTGGCAACTGAACAAACCAGACTCGTGCATCAACAGTTCAGAATGAAAGACATCAGTCTAAGCGCTACTGTTGGGCGAACAATTGCATTCACAAGCACGGGCAGGCCGCTGTCCTTGCACCCGGAAGGGCTGAGCACAGAGAAGCTCAGTTCTTATGAAGCGGCTGCAGCCGGGCACACCATCTACATTCAAGATACATCCTCTCTGAATGCAAGCACAATAGGCCTAGCAGGATTGTCCACCACGCCAATGACCTTGGGTATCACCAGCGGGATGCCTACAAACTATTCAAAGAGACCTCAAAGCACAACTACTGTAAAGAGAGAGGAATCTACCAAGAAAATTAACCCTCGGGCACCCTCCAAAGCAACGTCTTCAGAGCGGTGCTGGATCTTTGTCGTAATGCTTGCCGTGGTGTCCCTAGAAATGGGCTATGGATTTGTGCTGAAGTGAATAAGTTGCTTTGTTATTCCAATGTGGAGGGAACATAAATGCTTGTGTGCCATGTCTTAAATGCAAGTAGAAATGCCCGTTTAAGAGTCCAAAAAGTGACCATAAAAAGAACGCAACTCCTACACGAAAAGACTGCACAAAATTATGTCTTGATAACCAAGCTGCTACTTATTCTAACTATGTCTTACTGAATTAAGGGGGTGGGGGGTGGGGAAGAGAAGCCTAATTCTATCAAATAATATAATCGTTTTTAAATGAAATGTGCTTATTTTGTATTTACATTTTTAATTTTCTTCACACAAATATATATATATGAAAATATGTCAGTATTTTATGTATTGATTATGAATAGTTTTGTCATTAAACATCTGGAAAGAAAAAGGCCTGTATTATATATGTATTGCCTTGCTTGACTTGCCAGTCAGAGTCCTGTAATAGATAAGTCCTGGTCCTTTATAAGAGATGAAATGCAAAAAAATGAAAAAGGGAGACAATAAAGACATCTAAAACTCATTCGCTTCTTATTTTGAGGCATATAGCTGAGGCATAGGTACACAGGGACAAGTTAAATTTATGTTAATACATATGATAGGATCAATTTCAAAATGTGTAGAGCTGTAACAACAGGAACCAAACCATGCACTAACTGCACTTAACTCTCTTAATTCAGATTCCAGAAGTGCAGTAAAACCATGGCTTAAGTCTACTGAGCTAAATGTTGCCTCCTGGGCCCAGAAAGGGAACTATAAGCAAGGCCTGGTTGCCACCTTCATACAGAAGGGTAGTCTGGTTCCAAAAGGGTACAACATAGAACAGACTTAGTCCAAACCATGTTTTGCAAAGGCATTTCAAATCATTTTTTTCAATCAATATATAACTTAACAAAAACAAAAGTCAAAGGGAAGCTTAACCCCAGCTAAACATTCATGACATGTGTCTAGTGCTCTGGAAGCAACAGACAGATGCTTTAGTTCGGAGAATGCCATTTTGAATGAGATTTTTCTTTTTTGAAAGAGAGCTTTCAGACAGTAGCCCAGTAGTTAAAAAATATGCTCAATGATTCAAAATGAGACAATTTCTTTAGGATTGCAAGTGGGGTTCTGAATGTTGATTAATTACTTGCCAGGAGAAGTGTGTAATACAATGATGATAAAGACAATAATAATAATAATAATAATAATAATAATAATAATAATAATAATAATAATATAACACTTACTGGGCAACTGTCTTTTGATGTGTGAGAGCCGTTCAGCAGTGGAGCTCTCTGCCCCGGCGTGTAGTGGAGGCTCCTTCCTTGGAAGCTTTTAAACAGAGGCTGGATGGCCATCTGTCAGGGGTGATTTGAATGCAATATTCTTGCTTCTTGGCAGGGGGTTGGACTGGATGGCCCATGAGGTCTCTTCCAACTCTTTGATTCTATGATTCTATGATCAGAGCTATTTCAGTATAAAGTGGAAACAGGGACATGCTGCCTCTAAAGCAGTGGTTCCCAACCATTTTTTGATCAGGGGCCACTTGACGAGAGACCACTTTGGGCAGGGACCACTTGACCAGGGACCGCTTTGACCAGGGGCCACTTTAAGAAGGCACCACTTGACCAGGGACCACTTTGACCAGGGACCGCTTTAAGAAGGCACCACTTGACCAGGGGCCACTCTGACCAGGGACCGCTTTGACCAGGAACTGCTTTGACCAGGGACTACTTTGACCAGGGACCACTTGACCAGGGACCACTTCAAGACTTAATGACTTAGATGAAGGGTTAGAAGGCATGATCATCAAGTTTGCAGATGACAGCAAATTGGGAGGGATAGCTAATACTCCAGAGGACAGGAGCAGGATTCAAAACGATCTTGACAGATTAGAGAGATGGGTCAAAACTAACAAAATGAAGTTCAACAGGGACAAATGCAAGATACTCCACTTTGGCAGGAAAAACAAAATGCAAAGATACAGAATGGGGGACAATGCCTGGCTCGAGAGCGGTACATGTGAAAAAGATCTTGGGAGTCCTCGTGGACAACAAGTTAAACATGAGCCAACAATGTGATGTGGCGGCAAAAAAAGCCAATGGGATTTTGGCCTGCATCAATAGGAGCCTAGTGTCTAGATCCAGGGAAGTAATGCTCCCCATCTATTCCACCTTGGTTAGACCACACCTGAAATATTGTGTCCAATTCTGGGCACCACATTGAAGAGAGATATTGACAAGCTGGAATGTGTCCAGAGGAGGGTGACTAAAATGATCAAGGGTCTGGAGAACAAGCCCTATGAGGAGCAGCTTAAAGAGCTGGCCATGTTTAGCTTGAAGAAGAGAAGGCTGAGAGGATATATGATAGCCATGTATAAATATGTGAGAGGAAGCCACAGGGAGGAGGGAGCAAGCTTGTTTTCTGCTTCCCTGGAGACTAGGATGTGGAACAATGGCTTCAAACTACAAGAAAGGAGATTCCATCTGAACATGAGGAAGAACTTCCTGACTGTGAGAACCATTCAGCAGTGGAACTCTCTGCCCCGGAATGTGGTGGAGGCTCCTTCTTTGGAAGCTTTTAAACAGAGGCTGGATGGCCACCTGTCAGGGGTGATTTGAATGCAATATTCCTGCTTCTTGGCAGGGGGTTGGACTGGATGGCCCTTGAGGTCTCTTCCAACTCTTTCATTCTATGATTCTATGATTGTTCTTTCATGTTTTCCTGCACCACAAATATGATATGTGCAGGATTTCTGTGAGTTTTCTAAGCTGTATGACCATCTAGCTTTTAAACAGAGGCTAGATGGCCATCTGTCAGGGATGCTTTGAATGCAATATTCTTACTTCTTGGCAGGAAGTTGGACTGGATGGCCCATGAGGTCTCTTCCATGATTCTATGATTCTAAGTTAACACTTAACCAGGGACCACTTTGACCAGGGACCACTTCAAGAAGATACCACTTAACCAGGGACCGCTTTGTCCAGGGACTGCTTTGACCAGGGACTATTTTGACCAGGGACTCCTCTTGAACATTATTACCAAAAGGGTTCTGAATCAGTTTTTGGTCAACTTTAGATTCAGTTTGGTTATTTGGGGTGGTGATTCAGAAAATTGCATTGGATAGACCACATCATCTTTAGTTTCTGATACAGAACATATGCCATCCAGTAGTCATCATCTGCTCACTCACAGAAAACCATATTTAATTATCTAGAGCTGATGTCGTAGTAGTAAACTTTCATGAGTGATCAGCCTCTCCCCTCCCAACATCCCCGTTGCCTTGTAAGAGGGTTTTGCGAGACCAGTCGCTCTCATTGCCACATGGTTTCAAGGAAATGATGGAGTAATGGTGAAGCAGTGCAACATATTTAGTTCTTATGGACCACTGGTTGTCCATGGAAATCAGAACTTCAGCTCTTAAGGAAACCTTAATATTGAGGAAATAACAAATGTGGGGCAGAGGCAGCATCACTATTTAGCTGCACAGCTGAGCACCTGCTTTGCATGCAGGAGATGCCAGGTTTGGTTGCTGGCACTTCCAATTTGGAAGAGACCAAGAGGCAGGCGCTGTCTGAAACACACTGAAGGCAGAGTAAACAATGCTGGGCGTAATGGACAAAACAGTCTGAATACCAAACAACATTAAGCCCCCATGTCATACCACCCGTCCTTGTTTTAAGCATCACACTTATCAACTTCTCCAGTCTGAGTGCCGCGTGTGACAACTGCTATGCACAAGGTTGGTTTCCCTGGAAATAAGAGCTACAGGCAAGAAGTCGTCGTTTCCTTAGCGGCAAGCAGCAGGGGGATAGAAGGGAGGAGAGACACAAGATACTTGAAATGTGCAGCTGTTGAATGATTCAGCTCCAGGGAAGCTGCAAGAGGGACATATTCCATTTGCTTGGATTCAACTAAGAGCATTTTGGGTACACATCCCAGCCAGGACACGGTTACTCCCTTCCTTAAGCACAGTTAATAAAAGATGGATGCTATCATGGCTTGCGGGAGTGAAATTGGGAATAAACCCAGACCTGTCTTCCTATCTTTGAGAGGTTGCAGAAACCCACGTCCTGTTTGGAATGCAAATATTGTGAGCGAGATGCGAAGGTAGAAAGGGGAAGGTCTGGCGGGCAAACCCCGGCACGTGCCAGGTCCCACAACAGGTTGCATATCGCAGCAGCCATTTCCATGGTTACCAGGAGCAAGGGATTCAGAAAGGAGAGGCTAGTCCTACATTTAGAAAAACAACCATTTTCTTCCCGACACGGTTCAAGGAAATCGGAATGGCAAAGTCACACGCCAACTAGGATCGAGATTAGATAATCTGAGAATACGTGCAAAATACAAAGGGCAGTTCCATTACACGGAAGCCAGTGCGGCGTAGTGGTTTGAGCATAAGATTTTGACTCTGAACCACCTCTCATCATGGAAACCCGTTGGATGACCTTGGGCAAGTCAGAACCTCAGAAGAAGGCTTCTTGAAGAAACCTTTCCAAGAAAAACGTCATGATAGGGTCATAAATCCAAAACGTTATGATAGGGTCATAAGTCCAAAACTACTTGAAAGAACACGAGTTGCATTACAAGAGTGGTCGATCTCCCAAACTGGGCCTGCTGCAACAGTGTTCTGAGGGCCAAAAGGGATCTTTACTTTCAGCCAACCTCCTTGGAACTAGTTCCGAAGACAGGATGAATTTGGAGACACACAGAGCAAGAGCCAGCTGCAGCATATCTTTCAGCTGCCCTTACGTAGCCAGGAAAGGCAAGGCGCACCCATCTAGCCTAGCCATCTCAGCCAAAACCCATTTTCAGCTTGTGCAGTCCAAGGAGGTGGACAAGATCTTAGGAGAAATGAGGCCAACCACTTGCTCTCTATACCAGTGTTTCTCAACCTGGGGGTCGGGACCCCTGGAGGGGTCGCGAGGGGGTGTCAGAGGGGTCACCAAAGACCATCAAAAAACACAGTATTTTCTGTTGGTCATGGGGTTTCTGAGTGGGAAGTTTGGCCCAGTTCTGTCACTGGTGGGGTTCAGAATGCTCTTTGATTGTAGGTTAACTATATATCCCAGTAACTACAACTCACAAGTGTCAATGTCTGTCTTCCCCAAACTCCACCACTGTTCACATTTGGGCATATTGCGTATCCATGCCAAGTTTGGTTCAGATCCATCATTGTTTAAGTCCACGGTGCTCTATCTGGATGTAGATGAACTACAACTCCCAAACTCAAGGTCCCACCAAAGTGTTTTCTGTTGGTCATGGGAGTTCTGTGTGCCAAGTTTGGTTCAATTCCATCATTGGTGGGTTCAGAAGGCTCTTTGATTGTAGGTGAACTATAAATCCCAGCAACTACAACTCCCCAATGACAAAATCAATCCCCCCCCCAACCCCACCAGTATTCAAGCTTGGGTATATTGAGTATTTGTGCCAAATTTGGTCCAGTAAATGAAAATACATCAGATATTTACATTACAATTGATATCAGTAGCAAAATGACAGTTATGAAGTAGCAATGAAAATGATTTTATGGTTGGGGGGGTCACCACAACAGGAGGAACTCTATTAAGGGGTCGTGGCAATAGGAAGGTTGAGAACCACTGCTCTAGACCCTTGCCCATCCTGGCTTATAAAATCGGCTGGGGGGGGGGGTGGAGGATTGGGTGAAAGTGCTGGTGAACTTGACCCCATGACCAACAGAAAATACTGTGTTTTCTGATGGTCTTTGGTGACCCCTCTGACCCCCTCACGACCCCTCCCCCAGGGGTCCCAACCCCCAGGTTGAGAAATACTGTTGTACACTGTAGCCTAGAAACAAAGCCAATTAGATTCCAGTAGGCAGTAGTAAGATGATGTGCAGAGGGTGAGTGGGTCAATTGCAATATGCCAGCACAGACCAGTGGTTCTCAACTTTTCTAATGCCGCGACCCCTTAGTACAGTTCTTCAACCATAACATTATTTTCATTGCTACTACATAACAGTAATTTTGCTACTGTTATGAATCATAATGTCAATATCTGATATGCAGGATGTATTTTCATGCTCTGGACCAAATTTGGCACAAACCCAATATGCCCAAATTTGAATACTGGTGGGGTTGGGGGAGGTTGATTTTGTCATTTGGGAGTTGTAGTTGCTGGGATTTATAGTTCACCTACAATCAAAGAGCATTCTGAACTCCACCAACAATGGATCTGAACCAAACTTAGCACACAGAACTCCCATGACCAACAGCAAATACTTGAGAGGGTTAGTGGGCATTGACCTTGAGTTTTGGAGTTGTAGTTCACCTATATCCAGAGAGCACCATGGACTCAGAAAATGATGAATCTGGACCAGAAATCCTCAATATGTCCAAATGTGAACACTGGTGGAGTTTGGAGAAAACAGACCTTGACATTTGGGAGTTGTAATTGCTGGGATTTGTAGTTCACCTACAATCAAAGAGCATTATGAACCTCACCAATGACAGAATTATGTCAAACTTCCCACAGAGGACCCCCATGACCAATACAAAATACTGTGTTTTCTGATGGTCTTTAGAGACTGTTCTGATGGTCTTTAGAGACTGCTCTGACCCCCGGGTTGAGAAACGCTGTGTTAACTGATTATTAGATCCAGTCATGTTGTGGTGACCCCCAACCAAAACATTATTTTTGTTGTTACTTCATAACTGTAATTTTGCTCCTGTTATGAATCGTCATGTAAATATCTGATATGCAGGATGTATTTTCATGCTCTGGACCAAATTTGGCACAAATACCTGATATGCCCAAATTTGAATACTGGTGGAGTTTGGGGAAAATAGACGTTGACACTTGGGAGTTGTAGTTGCTGGAATGTATAGTTCACGTACAATCAAATACAATACAACTTGAACACCACCAACGATGGAACTGAACCAAACTTCCCACACAGAACCCCCATGACCAACAAAAAATACTGTGTTTTCTGATGGTCTTTGGTGACCCCTCTGACCCCCTCATGACCCCTCCCCAGGGGTCCCGACCCCCAGGTTGAGAAACACTGTCATATACCGTAGCCTAGAAAAAGAATTCATGGAAAATATGGGTTCTGAAGAGACCCTCGAAGAAATAAGAGGAAGCATCAGTTCAATATCCTGGGAGGCGGTTTCAAGCATACAGAGCAGCATGGTGTAAGACAAGTTTGGGTAAGTATGAGTCATGAAAAAAATGGAACTGGCAGAGCTATATTGATATAAGGAAGTAGAGAGGGAAAGTAATCAAATGATGGTCTCTTGCAATCTCTAATACCTGAGCAATGGAGGACAACATCATTCTAGTCTTGACAAAAGAGGGAATAGCCTTGCACTTGCCTAACTTCCAAAGTGGATTCCTACCATTGAGGAAGTTGCCTGTTAATGACTCACTGTGATAGGTGTGAAAAGGAAGATGCTTCCTCGAAGTTGACAAATAGCCCCTGTTGAGTTTTTTCAAAATCAGCTGATCATTTTTAGACCAATTTTGTGATTCAACTGATTTGGTTAAAAAAAGGTTTATTGTGGATTATTCTAACTAACTAAGCTATTAGTCACCGTGGCTTGCAGAATATACCCGTGCAAGCACTGGAGACTGAAAAAGGCTTTCTGTATTTTCATGATCCTTCCTGAACCCTATAGGCAGGCTATTTCTATTCAACACCATATTTACTTTGGATTGTGTTTTGCAAACAAGGAAGCAAACCCTTTGTTAGCTGCGTGATTACCTCACTCTGAAGCCTGACATAAATTGCAGTCCCTGATGTTCCTGTCCAGCTGTGGCCAAGTCTGCAAAGCTGGAGGAGCAAAGGAGCTGCATTTGATCTCCTCCAAGACCAGGAGCCAAAGGGGAGAAAAAGAGCCAGGTATGGAATCTGATATTGCGACACAGATGCCTTGTTTTGTAAGGGACACTGCCTGCTTCTATGATGGGCTCGTGTGCTAAAGGTGGTTCTCCTTTCCCAATGTTGTCCAAGGGCAGGATAATAAAGGTCCCAGGGAATGCTGAATCAGTGGCATTCGATTGTCAGGCAGCTTGGTCATCCTATTTATTTATTTATGACATTTATATGCTGCCCTTCTCACCCCGAAGGGGACTCACACACACACACACACACACACACACACAATATATATATATTATTAGTATACTCCAATATCAGTAATATATATTGCTATATTGTACTATACAATTATATTGTAATATTATTAGTAATATTACATGTAATATAAATATATACCGTATATACTCGAGTATAAGCCGACCCGAATATAAGCCAGGGCATGTAATTTTACCACAAAAACCTGGGAAAACATATTGACTCGAGTATAAGCCGAGGGTGGGAAATGCAGCTGCTACTGGTAAATTTCAAAATAAAAATAGATACCAATAAAATTACATTATTTATTTATTTTTGTCGTATCAGGAGCAACCTGAGAAATTGCAAGTCGCTTCTAGTGTGAGAGAATTGGCCGTCTGCAACGACGTTGCCCAGGGGACGCCCGGATGATTTGATGTTTTATCATTCTTGTGGGAGGCTTCTCTCATGTCCCCGCATGAGGAGCTGGAGCTGATAGAGGGAGCTCATCCGCCTCTCCCCGGATTTGAACCTGAGACCTGTCGGGTCTTCAGTCCTGCCGGCACAGAGGTTTAACCCACTGCGCCACCGGGGGCTCCATATTACATTAATTGAGGCATCAATAGGTTAAACGTTTTTTAATATTTACATAAAACTTTAAGATAAATCTGTCCAACTCTGATTAAATCATTATTCTAACCTTCCTTCTTCAATGTAAATGTGCTTCTGTATCCTTCCAATAATAATAAAGAGAAAAATAAGAAATGTAATAAAAATAATAATAGAGTAAAGTAATGGAAATGTAATAATAACGGTAATAGAGTAAAATAATATATGTAATAATAAAAATATACTAAAATAATCATATTGACTTGCATATAAGCTGAGGGTGGGAAATGCCGCTGCTACTGGTAATTTTTAAAATAAAAATAGATACCAATAAAATTACAATTGAGGCATCAATAGGTTAAACGTTTTTGAATATTTACATAAAACTTTAATTTAAGATAAGACTGTCCAACTCTGATTAAACCATTATTCTAACCTTCCTTCTGCAATGTAAATGTGCTTCTGTATCCTTCCAATAATAATAAAGAGAAAAATAAGAAATGTAATAGAAATAACAATAGAGTAAAATAATGGAAATGTAATAATAACTGTAATAATAGAGTAAAATAATAAATGTAATAATAAAAATATAGTAAAACAATCAATGTAATAATAACAACAATAATGGGTTGTTGTAGGTTTTTCTGGGCTATATGGCCATGTTCTAGAGGAATTTTCTCCTGACGTTTCGCCTGCATCTACGGCAAGCATCCTCAGGGGTAGTGAGGTCTGTTGGAAGTAGGAAAATGGGTTTATATATCTGTGGAATGACCAGGGTGGGACAAAGAACTTTTATCTGCTGGAGCTAGGTGTGAATGTTTCCGCTGACCACCTTGATTAGCATTTAATGGCTTGGAAGTGCCTGGGGGGAATCTTTTGTTGAGAGCGATTTGATGTGCCTGATTGTTTACTCTCTGTTGTTTTGCTGTTGTAATTTTTGAGTTTTTTAATACTGGTAGCCAGATTTTGTTCATTTTCATGGTTTTTTCCTTTCTGTTGAAATTATCCAATAATAATAAATAGAGTAAAACAATACATTTAATAAAATAATATTAATAACAGAGTAAAATAATAAATAACTTTGATTCGAGTATAAGCCGAGAGGAGCTTTTTCAGCCTAAAAAAGAGGCTGAAAAACTAGGCTTATACTCGAGTAATTATAATATCATATTATTATTAGTAGTATTATATTGCATTACATTATAATATTATAAATATTATATGTATATACAATATATTATATTATATTATAATATAATATAATATAATATTAGCATAGCACAGGAAACAAGATGGAACTGTCCCCTGGCCCTCTCTCTCTTCACTCTGGCCCAGAGCGGCATTTGGTGCGGGGGGGGGGGGGATCCCCTATGTAAGTTTGCCCCCAATATGTGGCTAGCCAATAGTGTCTGTCTGTGTGTGTGTGTGTGTGTGTGTGTTTGTGTGGAAGGGGTCCTAGTCTTTCCTTTGCTGAGCAGCAGGTTCTCCTGCCTGACAGTATCTTTTCCTTCAGACTTCTTCCCCTCTTCTGATTTCGGCGTTGGGTTCCACAGCAACCAAATCGGGTTGCAAAAAAAGACAGAGTGCGGAAACAGTTTCTTCTGCAGTGAACAAAAATAGAGTGCCAACTTGGCTCTTTTTTCAGGTTTCATGTAATTTCTCAGAATATAATATTCTGAGAAATTTGAACCAGGGACCAATACAGCCAAGTGTCTCACTTTGAGCATTTCTGTGCCTGCATGGAAATGGAAAGTTGGTTGCTCTTTAGGTTCTACCCCAAAGTTGGGAGATACTACTCTGTGTTTAGACTTGAGCCATGAAGGTGGTGGGAGGCTGAAATCCTGAACTCCTGAAAAACAAAACCTTACAACCTCTGAGGATGCTTGTCACAGATGCAGGTGAAACGTCAGGAGAGAATGCTTCTAGGACATGAGAATCATAGAATCAAAGAGTTGGAAGAGACCTCATGGGCCATCCAGTCCAACCCCGCCAAGAAGCAGGAATATTGCATTCAAATCATCCCTGACAGATGGCCATCCAGCTTCTGTTTAAAGCCTCCAAAGAAGGAGCCTCCAGCACACTCCGGAGCAGAGAGTTCCACTGCTCAACGGCTCTCACAGTCAGGAAGTTCTTCCTCAAGTTCAGATGGAATCTCCTTTCTTGTAGTTTGAAGCCATTGTTCGCGTCCTAGTCTCCAGGGCAGCAGAAAACAAGCTTGCTCCCTCCTCCCTGTGACTTCCTCTCACATATTTATACATGGCTATCATATCTCTCTCAGCCTTCTCTTCTTCAGGCTAAACATGCCCAGCTCCTTAAGCCGCTCCTCATAGGGCTTGTTCTCCAGACCCTTGATCATTTTAGTCGCCCTCCTCTGGACACATTCCAGCTTGTCAATATCTCTCTTGAATTGTGGTGCGCAGAATTGGACACAATATTCCAGGTGTGGTCTAACCAAAGCAGGAATAGAGGGGTAGCATTACTTCCCTAGATCTAGACACTATGATCCTATTTATGCAGGCCAAAATCTCATTGACTTTTAAATCCGTCGCATGACATTGTTGGCTCATGTTTAACTTGTTGTCCACGAGGACTCCAAATCTTTTTCACACGTACTGATATCGAGTCAGGCATCCTGCATTCTGTATCTTTGCATTTCATTTTTTCTGCCTAAGTGGAGTATATTGCATTTGTCACTGTTGAACTTCATTTTGTTAGTTTTGGCCCATCTCTCCAATCTGTCAAGATCGTTTTGAATTCTGCTTCTGTCCTCTGGAGTATTGGCTATCCCTCCCAATAGCCAACATGGCCATACAGCCCAAGAAAACCTACAACAACCTCTTGAAAAACATTTTATTGAAAATATTTCTACCATCAGATTAGGCAGAACTCTTTTCTCCCCTTTGTTTAGCCATTATTGACTATACTGGGCCCCTTCCAAGCTCATAGCATCACGGAACTGGAACGGACTGCAGAAGCCACCTAGTCATTTAGTCCAACCTCTAGCATACAGAGATACACAATCTTGAAAGAATCCTTTCTAACCTCCAAAGACGGACAGTCCCTTGCACTCTTGGCATCAAGAGATAAATCTTTGATCTAGAACAGTGGTTCTCAACCTGCAGGTCCCCAGATGTTTTGGTCTTCCACTCCCAAAAATGCAAAACTGGTTGGGATTTCTGGGAGTTGTAGGCCTAAACACCTGAGCACCCAGAGTTTGAGAACCACTGATCTTGAAGCACATGTAAAGAACTAGCTCTCTATGCAAGTCATCCATGGATGTAACGTGCAGCTGAGAAGAGAGACTTTATGAAAGCTTATGCCACCACTTTTGTCTTCCCAGTTGGTCTCTAAGGTGCTACAACTGGACATTTGTACCCGTGAGTTTGTGCTCTAGTCTCTGGAGCAGCAAAAAAATAAGTTCACGCCAACTTCTACATTCTATCCCTTCAGATATCTAAAGATAATCCCCATATCACCTCACGGTTTCTCTTTTCCTACTGAAACAGACCCACCAGTTCTCCAAACTGTTCCTCAAAAGACATTTGATAATCTTGGTTGCCTTCTACTGAACACACTCCAGCTTGTCAATATCGTTCTTGATCTTTTCACTGGTCTGGACACTTAAGTGTCTAAATTATGGTGGAAAGTGTTATCAGAGACGGGAATGCTTCAATGTGAGACCACATGCATATAGAGAGCCTTGCCCAAGGTCACCCTGGTCTCCATAGTTCTATCTAATCCAGTGGTTCCCAACCATTTTTTGACCAAGGACCACTCTCCACCATTAGCACCAAAAGGGTTACGATTGGGTTTTTGGTCAACTTTAGATTCGGTTTGGTTATTTGGGGTGCTGATTCAGAAAACTGCGTTGGATAGACCACATCAGTTTAGCTTCTGATACAAAACATATGCCATCCAGTAGTCACCATCTGTCAAAGGCTTTCATGGTCAGAATCACTGGGTTGTTGTAGTTTTTTTGGATTGTATGACCATGTACTAGAAGCATTCTCTCCTGACGTTTCGCCTGCATCTGTGGCAAGCATCCTCATAGGTTGTGAGGTTCACAACCTCTGAGGGTGCTTGCCATAGATGCAGGCGAAACGTCAGGAGAGAATGCTTCTAGAACATGACCATACAACCCGAAAAACCTACAATTATTATTATTATTTATTTACGTTATTTGTATACCGCTCTTCTCAGCCCTTAGGCGACTACAACAACCCAGTCACAATCTGCTTGCCGAAAAGAAAACTATATTTAACTAGCTGTACCCGCCACGTGTTGCTGTGGCCAACCTTTCCTCTTTCTGTCCTTCTTTCCCTCCTTCCTTCACTCCCTCTTTCCTTCCTTCCTTCCCTTTCCTTCTGCTTTCTCTTTTCTTCCTTTTCTCTTTCCTTCTTTCCTTCCCTCTTTCTCTACATCTTCCCACCTCCCTTCGCTCCCTCTTTCCTTCCTTGTTTCCCTTTTTTCTTTCCTTCTCTCCTTCCTTCCCCTTTTTTCTTTCCCTCCCTCTTTGTCTCCTTTCTTCCTTCCCTCCCTTTCCTTTTTTCTTTCCCTCCCTCTTTCTTGTCCTTCCTTCATTCCTTCCTTTCTTTTCATCCCCTTTTCTTCCTTTTTTCTGTATTGTCATGTAGCTTTTCAATTTAGTTTTTGGGGGCTTTAAGTCCCTTCTGCTGCGTTTTTCAGTGTTTTTATGAGTGAAGGACATACATTGGGTTGTTAGGTGTATTGTGTCCAAATTTGGTGTCAATTCGTCCAGTGGTTTTTGAGTTCTGTGAATACCACAAACGAACATTACATTTTTTATTTATATAGATAAGCAAAACTCTACTGTAATAAAGGTTCATAAGACCAGTCGCTCCCGTTGCAACGGTGTAGTAACGGTGAGGCTGCAGACCATATTTTTGATCTTGTGGACCACTGATGGTCCACAGACCACAGGTTGGGAACCACTGATATAGCGGTATGTAGGTTCAATGCCTAAGATTTTCAATTAAAAGCTTCCCATACCCCTATGGACTTCATGGAAGCAGGTTATTTTACTAAATTTAAAATATTTCCATTTCATTTTCAACTTTTAAGTCCTCAAAACTGCGGCCAAAAGAAGGAGAGAGAGTAATATAAGACCATCTACCATTTTGAAAATATCATACAGAACCATCCATCACCTGACAAAAGAAGCATTAAATGAAACAGGCAGGCGCATGAATAAAACATACAGTGATATTAAAAATATCCTTCTGCTCGGGATGGATGAGCCAATCTATTTCTGGTCCATACCAGTTTCCCAGGCATTCGGTCTGTTCTATCCAAATGCTGCAGCAACCTGCACATTTAATACGCCCCCGTACACTTTTGTACCATATTCATTTTCACTTGCATTCTAAAAACAGGTATACATCCGTTAACAAAGAAGATGTCTTCCTAGGTATGATTTATTTAATGGGGTAACTGGTACCAGAGGTAGAAATAATGTAAAAAGAATAGGAGTAAGTTCCTACACCACAAAAAACGAACGTATTTCAACCCTGGATCAGTTGTGTGGATGGATTGCCATGGGCTTCATCAAAATGAAGACTTGGGAAATCTGGTTTGTTTGGAACCACGGCAACCAGTTTGCTAAATGGATTTATCAAATGGAAAATAGGTTCTTGTGGGTTTTTTCGGGCTATAGGGCTGTTTTGCTGTTGTAATTTTAGAGTTTTTTAGCAGAGAGGAAACAACCAGGCACATCTTAACACCTCTCAACAAAAGATTTTCCCAGGCTCAGCCAGGCCTTCAAATGCTAAAGAAGGTGGTCAGTTAAAACATTCACACCTAGCTCCAAGAGAAGAGCTCTTTGCCCCACCCCAGCCATTCCACAGATATATAAACCCATTGTCCTAATTCCAACAGACCTCACTACCTCTGAGGATGCTTGCCATAGATGCAGGCGAAACGTCAGGAGAAAATGCCTCTAGAACATGGCCCTATAGCCCGAAAAAACCCACAAGAACCTAGTGATTCCAGCCATGAAAGCCTTCGACAATACAAATGGAAAATGTTCACCAATGTTTTAAAAGTATACATTTTCTCCCACTTCCTCAAAAAGCAGGGTGAAGTAGTGAGATATTGATTTCCCTACATCTTCTCCATTTAGACCTACATAATAAGTTTATTTATTTATTTATTTACAGTATTTATATTCTGCTCTTCTCACCCTGCAGGGGACTCAGGGCAGATTACCATGTACATATGCATGGCAAACATTCAATGCCATAGACACACAACATATATAGACAGACACACAGAGGCTATATTTAACATTCCAGCTTATGGATGAGGGTATTCTGGCCACCAGGGGAGCTGTTGCTTCAAAGTCCATTTGTGACACTGATGAAGTACTTCCTCATTCTTTGCATGCTTGCTGGAGATTTTTATGGTGTCGTAAATTAGTTAAATTAGCCTCCCCACATAAGCGGTACCTACATTTCCTACTTGACAGATGCACCGGGATTGTGGCGCAGCTGGCTGAGTGTCAGCTGCATTAAGATCACTCTGACCAAAAGGTCATGAGTTTGAAGCCAGCCTGGGTTGGAGTGGGTTTCCAACCAATTGTGTGTAGCCTGTTGTCGACCTTTGCAACCCGAAAGACAGGTGCAAAGGTGCTCAAGACTTGGCTGTTTGGTTGTGCATTTAAGTAATTGGATCAAATTTTGCCATAGTCACTGCTGAATGTTTTTATGTTGAATGTTTTATATTGTGTATAAGCTATTTTAAATTGTAAGTCGCTCGGAGCACTTTGGTGGAGAGCGACTAATTAAGAAATAAAGTGATGATGATGATGATCTGTCAAGTAGGAAAATTAGGTACCACCTTAAAGTGTGGGGAGGCTAAATTAACTGATTTATGAGGCCATAAAGAAGACTCCAGCAAAGCATTTCAGTGGGGAAGCATGTGGGGAATGCGGACATACTTCATCAGCGTCGCAGATGGACAATGAAAGCGACAGCTCCCCTGCCGGCCAGAAAAAGTTAAATAGCCTCTGTGTATGTCTGTATAGGTTTGTATGTCAAAAATTGGCATTGAATGTTCGCCATATATGTGTACACTGTAATCCGCCCTGAGTCCCCTGCGGGGTGAGAAGGGCGGAATATAAAAGCTGTAAATGAATGAATAAATAAATAAAACTGTCTTTTGGGTTGCAAAGGTCAACAGCAAGCTACACAAATAGGTTGGAAGCTCACTCCGACCTGGGCTGGCTTCGAACTAATGACCTTTCGGTCAGTAGTTATCTTTATGCAGCTGACTCCCAGCCAGTTGTGCCACCGTCTGAGAAATCATTCTGCAGCAAATACACAATAGTACGAAGCAAGATGGCTCTCAGACGAAGCTGGGCATCTGTCGTGTTGACAGTAATTATATGCCTATTCATATTAAATGCCAACAACAAATGATGCACACTGAGTATTCCTGCCCAAGTGGACCATATGTTCCTAGGGTGAACCTGTTGCTCACAAAGGTGGAAACCCATACAGTTCTAGGCATGCCAACTTTGCCTTTTCTCTCATCACAAGATTTTACTGTTACTGATTTTATAGGTGTGAGGACGCTCTGCCTCAGCTTGGATCAAAAACAACACGATTTTGCCCATGTAGATTTCACTTTTCTTAGGAATGTGAGGCATAGAAAACTGTTCACTTCTCTTTTGATATTGGCATAGGAATCCAGGGGACAGTTGTGTATCTTATTTATATTACCATATATACTCAAGTATAAGCTGATCGGAATAGAAGGCGAGGCACCTAATTTTACCATTAAAAAAACTGAGAAAACGTGTTGACTCATGTACAAGAAAGGAGATTCCATCTGAACATGAGGAAGAACCTCCTGACTATGAGAGCCGTTCAGCAGTGGAACTCTCTGCCCCGGAGTGTGGTGGAGGCTCCTTCTTTGGAAGCTTTTAAACAGAGGCTGGATGGGCATCTGTCAGGGGTGCTTCGAATGACATATTCCTGCTTCTTGGCAAAGGGTTGGACTGGATGGCCCATGAGGTCTCTTCCAACTCTATGATTCTATGGTTCTATAAGCCGAGGGTGGGAAATGCAGCAGCTACTGGTCAATTTCAAAATAAAAATAGATATCAAAAAAATTCAATTAACTTAGGAATCTGTAGGTTAAATGTTTTTGAATAGTTACATAAAGATAAGACTGTCCAACTCTGATGAAACCATTATTCTAAACTTGTTCATTGTAAATGTGCTTACGTATCCTTCCAATAATAATAAAGAGAGTAAAATAATAAATGTAATAATAATAATAATAATAATAATAATAATAATAATAATAATAATAATACATCACACAGTCCTCGACACTTGGGAAGTGTCCAACGTGTGATCCAATACAACAGCCAGCAGAGTGTCTGCTGTGGACTCTTCTTGTTGTGTTTCAAATAATAAATATAAATAGCAAACTAATAAATGTAATAAAATAATAATAGAGTAAAATAAGATAAATGTAATAATAACAATAATAAAGTAAAAGTATAAATGTAATAATAATGGAGAGTAAAATAATAAATGTAATAAAATAAGAGTAAAATAATGAACGTAATAATAAATATAATACAATAATAAATAGAGTAAAATAGTAAATGTAATAATAATAGAGTAAAATGATAAATGCAATAATAATAACAAATAGAGTAAAATAATAAATGTAATAATAATATTTATTTATTTATTTAGAAGTTTTATATACCGGTCTTCTCACCTCCAAGGAGGGACTCAGGCCGGTTCACAACATGTGTTCATATACAATAATGTACAAAAACAACACAGTGCATCATCATTACGCATTAAAATATAAGTACAATAAAAACATCATCACATTAAACAAGCCAAGTCGTCAATACAGTCACAGTCACAATTCACCATCCTCCTTCCATGTGGACGAGGGTTGTTGATTCAATCCTCAAATGCCATGTTCCAAAGCCAGGTTTTTGTTAGTTTCCTGAAGGTCAGGAGGGAGGGAGCAGATCTAATCTCTGGTGGGAGGGAGTTCCAAAGCCGAGGAGCCACCACCGAGAAGGCCCTGTCCCTCGTTCCCACCAAACGCGATTGCGAAAGTGGTGGGACCGAGAGCAGGGCCCCTCCGGAAGATCTTAGTAACCTTGATGGTTCATAGATAGAGTAAAATAATGTAATAGTAATAATAAGAAGAATAAGAATAAAATAATAAATGCAATAAAATCATAATAATAACACAGTAAAATAATAAATAACGTTGCTTGAGTATAAGTCAAGGGGGGCTTTTCAGCCTAAAAAAGGACTGGAAATCTTCGCTTATACTCAAGTATATACGGTATATTATTACCAGCCCAATAACCATTGCTATAATTCACCTCTAGAGCAGCCACTTTCTCAGGAAAAGCTTGAAAAGAATCAAAAGTCATCTTGGGACTTAGTTAATGACCTACTGAACAAAGTTTGCGGACAGAAAGTTCTCAGGTGTCCTGAGGATAACTGTGTGAGGAATACAGACCTGAACTGGTTTTTAATCTGCAGCTCAAATTCACTATAAACTTAACATTATTTTTTATCACAAATACAGGTGCACAATGAAGTTCTATTCATTCACCACCTTTGGTCTACTACTTAGTTCACTTGTATCCACTACTCTCCAAAGCAGTAGCACCACGATGATGGGAACGTCTACTCCTCGCCCTGACAGCACCACCTTATCACTGCTCTTGAACCACACCAGGTCGACTCCTGGCCTGGCCAGAGAAGCCACCACAGGACTGGCCAATGAGAACACCACATCTCCGACAGGATTTGTTGAAAGAACCACTGTGGCATTGGCCACCAATGTCACACCTACAGCAGATGCCGTCACCAATGTCACTACACCACCAACGGGCACCACTGCACTGTTAGTCAACAACAACAACACTACGTCTCTTTCCAGCACCATCAAATCTTTGGCCACACCACTAGCCAACGATACCACTATGTTGCTAGAAAGCAAAACCACCATATCAGCTTCTACTCTGATACACACCATATCATCGATTGGGAAAACTACAATATCATCCAACAACACATTTTTTTCCAGCACCATCAAATCTCCGGCCAAGAATGCTACCACACCACTAGCCAACAATACCACTACGTTGCTAGATAACAAAACTACCAAATCAACTTCTACCCTGATGAACACATCACCAATCAGTAAAACTACAGTATCATCCAACAACATGACGTCTCATTCCAGCACCACCAAATCCCCAGCCAAGAATGCTACCACACCACTAGCCAACAATACCACAACGTTGCTAGAAGACAAAACCACCATACCAACTACTACCGTGATGACCACCACATCACCAATTGGGAAAACTACAATATCATCCAGCACCATCAAATCTCTGGCCAAAAATGCTACCACACCACTAGCCAACAATACCACTATGTTGCTAAAAAACAAAACCACCATATCAACTTCTACCCTGATACACACCATATTATCGATTGGCAAAACTACAATATCATCCAACAACAATACGTCTCTTTCCAGCACCGTCAAATCTCAGGCCAAGAATGCTACCACACCACTAGCCACCAAAACCACTACATTGCCAAAAAACAAAACCATCACATCAGCTTCTACCCTGAAGAATACCACATCAACTATCAGTAAACCTACAATATCATCCAACCAGGAGACGAATTCCACCATGTCTACTCCTCGCTTAGCCAGCAGCACTATAGGTATTTCTACTAGGCTGGCAAACACGACAACAGTGAAAGTGTCTGCTGCAAAAACCACTAAGAATGGGAACACTGCTGTATCGGCACCTTCGTTTCTTGCATTTGCACTGCTTGCTCTTGCAGGACTTTGCTTATAAGAAAGCTTTCTCTATTTGTCTGCTGCCGTTCGAGAAGGGAAGCAGCAGACTTCCTCTTCTCTCTTGACCACTCTTCAATCAGTTCTTTGATCAGTTTGACTATATTTTTACGCAGCACTCTCAGTCTCTTAATGGAACAATCATCTGAATTCACATCCAAATCAGGATTCAAATGATCACCACATTCAAATCCAAACATTACAGAGGAGATGGATTATTTGAATAGGTGAACTATAGTTTAAGGACAGCCACAGTTTTCAACCTATCCAATGATCCTTCCTAAAAAGTTATTAGTAAATGGTCCGTTATTTCGAGATGAACCGGAGACCACTACTAGCTCAAACTGCATCTGACGCCAGTTCCCAGAATCTGGGAATGTTATTCTTTTTTGGACAACAAAGCCACCAGGCTTGTGGGCTGGGGATTCTGGGAACTATAGGTAACATTGCAAAGTGGAAAAAGCAATTCATCGTCTTATGTTACTTGGGGATGAGAGGGAATGGAGGCATATTTACGAAATATCTATGTATGTATGTAAGGCCACCAGCCCAGTGACACTCCTCTTTGAGCTAAGCTCAGCAGGTGATGTATTAGCTCTGGAATTGGCTAAATTAAGAAAGGAAATCATTATGGCCTTTGCCCCTATTAGCTAAGGCTTTCATGCCCAGAATCACTCATTTGTTGTACGCATTTCAGACTGTCTGGCCATGTTCCCAAAGCATTCTCTCCTAACGTTTCGCCTACATCTATGGCAGCCACCTTCAGAGGTTGTGAGGTCTGTTGGAAACTAGGAAAATGGGGTTTATATATCTGTGGAATGTCCAGGGTGGGAGGAAGAACTCTTGTCTGTTGGAGGTAGGTTTATTTATTTCGTATCAAAAGCATTGCATAAATTAGTATAAAACTGATAAAAATAGAAGAGGAGCGCAGGTGGCTAAATATCTTTTGACCAAAAACGGGCAACAGCAATGGCATTGTCTGTAGCCTCCAACAATTCTTCCTCTGTACATGAGGCAGGGCATAGTGGACAAGCATACAGATGCGGAGTTGTCTGTTCTGCACCACAGTGACACAAGGTGTGGGATTCTTTTAGGCCGTGCCATTTTGCCAGGTTGTCTTTTGGATGGGCCCACTCCACTTCTAAGTGTATTCAGGGACTTCCAAGTTTCCCATTCTTGGTTTGCCCCGGGGGGGGGGGGGGGGGGGGGGGGGGGGCATCCAGTTGGGATTTCCTGGTTGAGCTGTCCAGAGGGATACCCTTGCTGTTGCTGGGGGGACATCAAGAGGAGTGGTAGTTCTCATAAAGCTTTCCCTTGATTGGAGTCTACTGGGAGGAGGCTGGTAGCCATGTAGTGGGTGGCTTTCACAGTGTTCAACCTTATTTCTCACATTTAGCAGCAACTTCCCGTCACACATTGTGGGGGGGGGGGGATGTCGGCTGGCTTGTAGAGTTGTTGCGGAATATACGTTAGAGTACTTTTGGAGAAGGAAGAAGATGGAGACAGCTTGTCCGATTTCCAAGGTATACTATCTCTGCAGAGTATAGGGTGAACAGCTCAAATCCTGTCACACCCGAAGTCTGAATCGCTTCGGTCTTTTATAGCAGAATATCACTCTTTCCACACATGCACAGAAAGAGTCTGACATTTACACAATACAATCATTAACAGGTATTTCCATATATAGTTTCCAAAAACATCTTTATCAGGTCTTGGCAGCTACATTGTGAACCCAACCATCTGCTTGATTATGTAACTTATCCCAACCTTCACCCGTTACCCTAAGATGACACGTATATATTCAATTCCTTAAATCTCAAATTGAATTATAACTTTTATATGCTTATAACATAAAAATTGATCAAGGCAATCTCCTCTAATCAATTCAGCCTTAATTCCTTCATTATAACTTATTTCTTAATATGAAGACCATGAAGGAATTTACTTAGGATGAAACTCTTCTGAAATTGCCTGCTATTTATATTAAGTGGTCAAAGGATGGCGCTCTCTCACCATATGACCTTAGATGTTCCAAGTCTTGGATCGATACTGTTGATTATTTTGTCCTGCCAAACTTCTCTTGTTGACTTCATATCTATGTAAACACTGGCTAGAGCAAACATCGGCTAGAGCAACCCATGGTCCAGTGTCAATCAATGTCATCTGTAGGTTTCTCATGCTTGCAATTTTACTTATTAGAAATTGTCTTTTCAGGATCAGGTAGGAACATGAATCTTCTATTATAATTTCCCTTTATTATTTTATTTTCTTCTAACGGCTGCCACAGAGTTTATCAATAGGTGTAGGTTTAAGGCATCCTGTGATTATTCTGCATGTTTCCTTCAATGCTATTTTCACCTGCTTTGCATGGGCAGACTTATGCCAAACAGGGCAGGCATACTCGGCAGTTGAGTAAGACAAGGCGAGGGCTGATGTTCTTAATAATTTTGCGTTCACTGCCTGGGGGAATCCTTAGTTGAGAGGTAATTAGCTATCCCTGATGGTTTCTTGTCTGGAGTTCCCCTGTTTTTGAATGTTGTTTTTTATTTACTGTCATGATTTTAGAGTTTTTTTAAAAAAATACTGGTAGCCAGATTTTGTTCATAAGTAAGAAGCTACACCTTGAAAACTGCTTGGCCATTAAATGCTAATTAAGGTGGCCAATTGAAACATTAACACCTACCTCCAAGAGACAAGAGTTCTTTCTCCTACCCTGGACATTCCACAGATATATAAACTGCGTTTTCCAACTTTCCAAAAACTTATGAAGATGTCTGCCATAGATGCAGGCAAAATGTCAGGAGAGAATGCTTCTGGAACATTGCCGTACAGCCCGGAAAACACACAACAACCCAGCAAGCTTGAGGTAAGAACAGGCAGTAGTCAGAAAAAGTGTGCAAATTGGGGGGAAGTTCACTTAGTGTTGTTTTGTTCCTATTTTGGGATGGAGATAGAATGGTCCTTCGCAAAGTGGACAATATGAGTTGGACCAGGCAGGTGCAGTCATTGGTAGTGAAAGAGTTCCATACAATGAGGGTGAATTGGAGGCTTTCTGTGTTTAAGGACTGCTTGTTATACCTTTTGGCATGTTTGCTTAGTTAAGGGAACTACACGGCGCCATTCAGGAGAAATAAAAGCACCGTGGAGGACTCTGTTTGCTTGCTGGCCAAAGTGTGTACCTTTTTGCTACAGACTAAGCTTCTATATTGCTAGTCTGAATGCAATTGTTATTCTCAAGCAGAGCACATCCAGTGCATTAAGGGGATTTACCTATGTAAAGATCCCATTAAGCCAGCAGGGGAGTATTCTACATGGGGCTAAGAAGGATGTAGGACCAAATACCTACCGGCAAGACAAATATTTCACTTTGTAAGCAATGGAGCACACGAGGGAATGCCAGCTTGTGACCAACCTGATGCTATTATGCTACAATTCCCATCATCCCCCATGCTGGTTAGAGTGGATGGAAGTTGTAGTGCGGAATTGCAGTCCAACAATACTTGGAGCAGTGTTTCTCAACTTTCCTAATGCCGCGACCCCTTAATACAGTTCCTCATGTTGTACTGATCCCCAACCATTAAATTATTTTCGTTGCTACTTCATAAATGTCATTTTACTACTGTTATAAATCATAATGTAAATATCTGATATGCAGGATGTTTTTTCATTCACTGGACCCAATTTGGCATGAAAACGTCCAAATTTGAAAACTGATGGGGTTGGGGGAGATTCAGTTTGTCATTTTAGATTTGTAGTTGCTGGGATTATAGTTCACCTACAATCAAAAAGCATTCTGAAGCCCACCAACGATAGAATTGGGTCAAACTTCTCACACAGAATCCCAATGTCTTGAAGGGATTTGATGGAACGAGTCTCCTTCCAGCCTCACACACTCTCCCTCATCCGCACATGTGCACTTGGCACACAGAACTCCCATGAACAAGAGAAAATACTGGAAGGGCTTGGTGGGCATTAGATTCTGGTGGGGTTGGGAGGGGATTGATTTTGTCAGTTGGGAGTTGTAGTTTCTGGGATTTATAGTTCACATACGATCAAAAAGGAATCTGAACTTCACCAACAATAGAACTGAACCAAACTTGGCACACAGAACTCCCATGACCAACAGAAAATATTGGAAGGGCTTGGTGGGCATTGAATATTGGTAGGGTTGGGAGGGGATTGATTTTGTCAGTTGGGAGTTGTAGTTTCTGGGATTTATAGTTTACATATGATCAAAAAGGATTCTGAACTCCACCAACAATAGAACTGAACTAAACTTGGCACACAGAACTCCCATGACCAAGAGAAAATACTGGAAGGGTTTGGTGGGTCTTGACCTTCAGTTTTGGAGTTGTAGTTCATCTACATCCAGAGAGCACTGCAAACTGAAACAATGATAGATCTGGACCAAACTTGGCACAAATACTCAGTATGCCCAAATGTGAACACTGGTGGAGTTTGGGGAAAATAGACCTTGAAATCTGCGAGTTGTAGTTGCTGGGATTTATAGTTTACTTACAATCAAAAAGCATTCTGAATCCCACCAACGATAGAATTGGGTCAAACTTCACACACAGAACCCCAATGTCATGAAGAAATTTGATGGCACGGGCCTCCCTCCAGCCTCACACACTCTCCCTCGTCTGCACATGTTCACTTGGAACACAGAACTCCCAAGACCAACAGAAAATATTGGAAGAGCTTGTTGAGCATTGACCTTGAGTTTGGGAGTTGTAGTTCACCTATATCTAGAGAGCATTGCAGACTCAAACAATGATAGATCTGGACCAAACTTGGCACAAATACTCAGTATGCCCAAATGTGAACACTGGTGGAGTTTGGGGAAAATAGACCTTGACATTTGGGAGTTGTAGTTGCTGGGATTTATAGTTTATTTACAATCAAAGAGCACTCTGAACCCCACCACTGATAGAATTGGCCAAACTTCCTACACAGAACTCCCCCATGCCCTGAAGAGACTTGCTGGCACGAGCCTCCCTCCAGCCTCACACGCTCTCCCTCACTCACACATGTGCACCATGCTGCCATGTGTTGAGCACGTCTGCTCTCCCCTTCCTGCTTGGAGTCTCTGAAAAAGCTCTCCCCTTTGCTGGGAAGACAGCCAATCGCAGCGGAGAAGGGCTTTTGGTGGGACAATTCGCCTTCTGTTTCCAAAAAGGAAGAGAAGGACAGGCGGAGAAATCTCCAGCCATCAGAAAGACCATCAGAAATATATGTTTTCTGACGGTCTTTGGTGACCCCTCTGGAACCCCCTAAGTGTCCCTACCTCCAGGTTGAGAAACGCTGACTCAGAGGGACCCAAGTTGCTAACTCTGGGTTATATGCTTGTTTTTTTCCTATACGTATTTTCTCTTTGCAGGGAAATACATGTTTACTGTGAGCCACAGCCATTCTTCAATTTTAATCAAACTTTGGTTGACAGTAGGAATGAAACCACTGCTTCCTCTTCTTTATTAAGTAATATTTAAAATGTCTTCTCTTTATAAACAGTGCACATGGGAAACAGTCTGGGATTTTAATGTCGCAATATGAAAGGTTCTAGTTTATTTACTCTGCCCTTGAGGAGAGCATGAAGCAGGGCTCGGCGATGAGGGACAATTAATACAGACTTCCAAAGCTAAGTGGGATGCAGTTAAAAGAACACAGCAACTGAAGGAACTGACATGTAAACGTTGACGGTTTAGTTTCAGTTCCAAGAAAACATCAATCACTCCCAAGTTTGAGTTAATCCAACTCAGGAGACCAGAGCATGATAACATTATGGGGCTTGCAGATGAGAGAATGCTCAGTTTGTGAGCCAGCAAATTCAGCGCCGGCATCTCAACAATGACAGGAAGTTCCAAAAAGCAGTGGCCATAGCACCGATAAAACAGAAATAAACAACCCTTCCATAGACACCACAAGCGAAAGTGGCACGTAGGCCTTAAGATAGCAAGCCGGCTCTCCTGGCTGGGAAACTACACACCCACAGGAAGGCCAAAGAGGCAAAAATAGGACCTAATTGTTACATGTGAAGCACTGCTTTACACCTCCAAACCTCAGGCGAGCAATTCTTAGAAGCCAACGGCAACCGAGTGGACTTCCAGAGCAGTGTGGTCGCAATTGTAGGTGCAGAGGGATAAAGGCACACTGCAGCTCTTTCATTCACATCGAAAAATGTATTTTCCACGGGGTCAGGAAACAGAGAACCAATTCAGGCACAGTTCAATGGTGGACATATAAAGTAATTTCAAATGTATTATTTGGAAATGTAAAGTCTGAACATATGGGAGTAAACGTCTGTTTTCAAATGTTTTCATCATGTTTTTTACATGTTGTGTTAATTCAATGTTGCCCGAGAAGAGGAACAATATTTCTGGGCTGCCTAGCAACCCAGGAAAGACAGAAGCCAGTTCCTTCCTTCTAAGGAAGAGGTGAGGAACTCTTGGCCTTCCAGACATTTTGGACAACTCCCATAATTCCCTTCCAGTGCAACCCTTATAGTTCCCCCTCAGCTTCCACGCTTCCTCTATTAATGGACATCAAATGCAAGGTTCAACGGTATTTTGGTTCTTAGGACAACTCCCTAATTTGCAGATTCCTCCAAAATACCCTCCCATTTTTCCACCAGTTGTGCTATAACAGTGGTTCCCAACCTTTTTTTGACCAGGGACCACTTTGACCAGGGACTACTTTGATCCAGGGACCACTTGACCAGGGGCTACTCCCCAACATTAGTACCAAAAGGGTTACAAATAAGGTTTTAGTCAACTTTAGATTTGGTTTGGTTATTTGGGGTGCTGATTCAGAAAACTGCCATCCAGCAGTTGTCATCTGCTCACCCACGGAAAGCCAGAACACGAAACAATGGATTCAAACTACAAGAAAGGAGATTCCATCTGAACATGAGGAAGAACTTCCTGACTGTGAGAGCCGTTCAGCAGTGGAACTCTCTGCCCCGGAGTGTGGTGGAGGCTCCTTCTTTGGAAGCTTTTAAACAGAGGCTGGATGGCCATCTGTCAGGGGTGATCTGAATGCAATAATCCTGCTTCTTGGCAGAGTGTTGGACTGGATGGCCCATGAGGTCTCTTCCAATTCTTTGATTCTATGATTCTATGTTTAAAAATCTAGAGCTGATATGGTAGGAGCAATCTTTTGTGGGTAGTCAACCTCTCCCCTCCCGACATCCCCGTTGCCTTGGCACTATAAGAGGGTTTCACAAGACCAGTTGCACTCGTTGCTGTGTGGTTTCAAGGCAATGGTGTCGTAATGGTGAGGCCGTGGACCTTATTTTCATTCTTGTGGACCACTGGTGGCCCACGGGGCCACAAGCTGTGAACCACTGTGCTACAGGATTCCAATGAGCAGAAGCCAAGGGAAAGATCACTACAGTTGTTCAGCTGAAGAAATTTTAAAATCCCCCAACTAACTGGGTTGTTGTAGGTTTTTTCGGGCTATATGACCATGGTCTAGAGGCATTCTCTCCTGACGTTTCGCCTGCATCTATGGCAAGCATCCTCAGAGGTAGTGAGGTCTGCTGGAACTAGGAAAAAGGGTTTATATATATGTGGAATGACCAGGGTGGGGCAAAGGACACTTGTCTGTTGGAGCTAGGTGTTAATGTTTCAACTGACCACTTTGATTAGCATTTGATGGCCTGGCAGTGCCTGGGGCAATCTTTTGTTCAGAGGTGATGAGATGTTCTTGTTTGTTTCCTCTCTGTTGTTGTGCTGCTGTAATTTTAGAGTTTTTTCTGGTAGCCAGATTTTGTTCATTTTCATGGTTTCCTCCTTTCTATTGAAATTGCCCACATGCTTGTGGATTTCAATGGCTTCTCTGTGTAGTCTGTCATGGTGGTTGTGAGAGTGGCCCAGCATTTCTGTGCTCTCAAATAATATACTGTGTCCAGGTTGGTTCATCAGGTGCTCTGCTATGGCTGACTTCTCTGGTTGAAGTAGTCTGCAGTGCCATTTATGTTTCTTGATAATGACTGATCACCCCCACTTAAATATAGAGTGAGACTGTAGTCCAGTGGTTCCCAACCTGTGGTCCAGTGGTCTGCAAGAACAAAAATATTACCCGCAGCCTCACCATGAGTACAACCACGTGGCAACCATTCTCGCAAAACCCTCTTATAGTGCCGTGGCAACGGGGATGTTGGGAGGGGAGAGGCTGACAACCACGAAAGATGACTACCACCACACCAGCTCTAGATTATTAAATATGGTTTCCTGTGGGCAAGCAGATGGCGACTACTGGGTGGCATATATGCATCATGAGGTCTCTTCCAACTCTTTGATTCTATGATTCTATCACAAACTAGAGCAGATGTGGTATATCCAATGCAATTTTCTGAATCACCATCCAAAATAACCAAACTGAATCTAAAGTTGACCAAAACCTAATTCGTAATCCTTTTGGGTACTAATGTTGGAGAGTAGTCCCTGGTCAAAGTGGTATCTGGTAAAAAAAAAAAAAAAGGTTGGGAACCACTGCTTTAGCCCAATGCTCTCTCTAGTGGCCATACCATGTTAACACACTTGAGATGTTTAACACAAAATGACTTTCATGTTAGGAAGACATCAAAGATTTGCGGGTATAGGTGAGAATCTGGTTCTTAACAGACTAAACAACCTCCAAGATAAACTGAGGACCCTTTGAAACAAAAATATTCAAAGCAGCAAGGTTTGAATGACAAGGGAATAGACATACGATTATTTGTAGCTATCTCACCTACATGGCACCCCTATACTTATACACACAGGTTTGTAATGTACTTGGGTACGGTAGGTTGGTAGGAATTGTGGGAACTAAAGTCTAAAACACCTGGAGGGATGAAGTTTGCACACACCCGGCCTAGACCTATTGTATGGTCCTTTTTTGTCCTACCTCATCAGTTCTGGAAGTTGACCACTGGAGGAACATGCAAAGCAGGTGAACACAGGATTGAATGAAACAACAGAATAATCACAGGATGTCTTAAACCTACACCTGTTGATAAACGCCACAAGCTAGCTGGCAATCCCCCCCCCCCCCCCCCCGATGTGCGATGGGAAGTTGCTGCTAAATGTGAGAGAAATAAGGTTGAACCCTCTGAAAGCCACCCACTACATGGCTACCAGCCTCCTCCCAGTAGACTCAAATCAAGGAAAAGCTTCATGAGAACTACCACTCCTCTTGGCGTCCCCCCAGCAACAGCAAGGGTATCCCTCTGGGCAGCTCAACCAAGAAATCCCAACTGGATGGCCACCCACGAGGGAGGGTCTTCCTCCAGGGGCAAACCAAGAATGGGCAACTTGGAAGTCCTTGAACAGACTCAGAAGTGGAGTGGGTAGATCAAAAAACACAATGGCAAAATGGCACTACCTAAAAGAATCCCACACCTTGTGTGACTGTGGAGCAGAACAGACAACCCCACATCTGTATGCTTGTCCACTATGCCCTGCCTCATGTACAGAGGAATCATAGAATCATAGAATCAAAGAGTTGGAAGAGACCTCATGGGCCATCCAGTCCAACCCCATTCTGCCAAGAAGCAGGAATATTGCATTCAAATCACCCCTGACAGATGGCCATCCAGCCTCTGTTTAAAAGCTTCCAAAGAAGGAGCCTCCACCACACTCCGGGGCAGAGAGTTCCACTGCTGAACGGCTCTCACAGTCAGGAAGTTCTTCCTCATGTTCAGATGGAATCTCCTTTCTTGTAGTTTGAAGCCATTGTTCCGCGTCCTAGTCTCCAGGGAAGCAGAAAACAAGCTTGCTCCCTCCTCTCTGTGGCTTCCTCTCACATATTTATACATGGCTATCATGTCTCCTCTCAGCCTTCTCTTCTTCAGGCTAAACATGCCCAGCTCCTTAAGCCGCTCCTCATAGGGCTTGTTCTCCAGACCCTTGATCATTTTAGTCGCCCTCCTCTGGACACATTCCAGCTTGTCAATATCTCTCTTCAAGTGTGGTGCCCAAAATTGGACACAATATTCCAGGTGTGGTCTAACCAAGGCAGAATAGAGCATGGGGAGCATGACTTCCCTAGATCTAGACACTATGCTCCTATTGATGCAGGCCATAATCCCATTGGTTTTTTTGCCGCCACATCACATTTCTGGCTGATGTTTAACTTGCTGTCCACAAGGACTCCAACATCTTTTTCACACGTACTGCTCTCGAGCCAGGCATCATCGTCCCCCATTCTGTATCTTTGCATTTCGTTTTTTTCTGCCAAAGTGGAGTATCTTGCATTTGTCACTGTTGAACTTCATTTTGTTAGTCTTGGCCCATCTCTCTAATCTGTCAAGATCGTTTTGAATTTTGCTCCTGTCTTCTGGAGTATTGGCTATCCCTCCCAATTTGGTGTTGTCTGCAAACTTGGAGACTACAGACAATGCTGTTGCGTTTGCCCATTTTTGGTTAAAAGGTATTTAGCTGCCTGCGATCCTTCTATTTTTATCAGTTTTATACTAATTTATGCAATGCATTTGATAGGAAATAAATAACCACTGGAGGACCCAGAGATTCTTAGAAAGCTATCCTCCTGCATCAATTTATCCAATCACAGGGTTGCACTGGAGAAGCTGAAGATTCCTAGATTCCATTTTGATCCAATACACAAATAATGAAATCCTTAAATCTGAAAGATCAATGGTATATTTATATTAGGGGGTGGACAAACTTAAAACTTTTTGTTTAAAAGCTTCTCAATGTCAGCCTCCAGGAATAATCAATGTCTTGTTTTTTGCAAGACAGCTTGGTGTCTTGAAAACAATTTGCCCAGGATCCAAAGATGAAGAGGGTTCAAGCACTTTCGCAGCTCACACAAAAGAAATCCCTGGGTTTTTCGTCTTGATTTGGCATAATTTTGAGCTGTAACCTTTTAGAAACCGCTCTATTTACTGCGTCAACAAAGGAAACTGCTTAGAGATATGGCTTACGCTTGAGTAGGGGTTGCTTTACACCAAGGTGAAACTTAAGGATTCTATTCCAAGAAATGAAAACGAAAGGTAGCATTAGGTTACAACTTACAGGCAAATTTGCACAAGTATCAGAAAAGAGGTTAACGTAGCTACTGACGCTTTTGAAAAATAATCAATCAGTTTTTCCGTCTCGAAGGTGAAACCGCAAAATACAAACGCAATCTGTGGTTCCATTTGGTATCTCCCAGTTAGGATAGAATTACTGCACTATTGTGGCCCTTTGAGGAGGAAATACCATCCTCAATGGCAAACACACCATTCCTAGGAAACTAAGTTGTATGTCGCATGGTTGCCATTGCTATGCTAAGAAAGAAAACGAGGCTAAGAGGAGCCCGGTTAGATCAACTGCCTGCTCGATCTAAATCTAGCATCCAACTTTTCATTCTGGACAAGGAGATGTCTTGCGGATGTTGAAAAAGACACAGAACCTCTACAATCTCCAGAAACGGGTTTTGAGGGATATACTGCATTTGAACATGGAGGATTCCTTTGGTCATCCCAATAAGTAGCCAACCCAGTTTCTTCTGTCCATGAACTTACTAACACACTTTAAAGCCCTTTAACACAATGGTATAACATTTCCTAAATCAGGAGGTTGGGAATTTCAGGCCGTCCAGATGTTGGGGACACCAACACTCACAGTCCTGTCTCTTTTGGCCATGTTGTTTGGGGCCAGTTAGAAATGAAGGTCAAAAAGGTGAGCAAAAGGTTGCCTTGGTTAGACCACACCTGGATCATAGAATCATAGAATCAAAGAGTTGGAAGAGATCTCATGGGCCATCCAGTCCAACCCCCTGCCAAGAAGCAGGAATGTTGCATTCAAATCACCCCTGACAGATGGCCATCCAGCCTCTGTTTAAAAGCTTCCAAAGAAGGAGCCTCCACAACACTCTGGGGCAGAGAGTTCCACTGCTGAACGGCTCTCACAGTCAGGAAGTTCTTCCTCGTGTTCAGATGGAATCTCCTCTCTTGTAGTTTGAAGCCACTGTTCCGTGTCCTAGTCTCCAAGGAAGCAGAAAACAACAGTGCTCCCTCCTCCCTGTGGCTTCCTCTCACATATTTATACATGGCTATCATATCTCCTCTCAGCCTTCTCTTCTTCAGGCTAAACATGCCCAGCTCCTTAAGCCGCTCCTCATAGGGCTTGTTCTCCAGACCCTTGATCATTTTAGTCGCCCTCCTCTGGACACATTCCAGCTTGTCAATATCTCTCTTGAATATTGTGTCCAATTCTGGACACCACAGTTGAAGAGATATATTGACAAGGTGGAATGTTTCCAGAGGAGGGCAACTAAAATGATCAAGGGTCTGGAGAACAAGTGCTATGAGGAGTGGCTTAGGGAGCTGGGCATGTTTACCCTGAAGAAGAGAAGACTGAGAGGAGACATGGTAGCCATGTATAAATATGTGAGAGGAAGTCACAGGGAGGAGGGAGCAAGCTTGTTTTCTGCTTCCCTGGAGACTAGGATGCGGAACAATGGCTTCAAACTACAAGAAAGGAGATTCCATATGAACATGAGGAAGAACTACCTGATTGTGAGAGCTGTTCAGCAGTGGAACTCTCTGCCTCTGAGTGTGGTGGAGGCTCCCTCTTTTGAAGCTTTTAAACAGAGGCTGGATGGCCATCTGTCAGGGGTGCTTTGAATGAAATATTCCTGCTTCTTGGCAGGGGGTTGGACTGGATGGCCCATGAGGTCTCTTCCAACTCTATGATTCAACAAGTGCAATCTTGGATACTATCCTCAATTGTCTACCATATATTTCACTGGAAGTCCCTACATTCCACCTTTGAGGTAATTGGGAAGGGGTCTCAACATCACACACAATCTTATGAACTTCTATCACAGCCCCCTTTTCAATTTTCCAGGGCTTTGGTTACTTTTCAAATAAGCTGTCACTACAAATAGTGCCCATGGCTGCGACCTAACTTCACCCATCTTGCCAGATTGGGGTGTTATTGTTGTTTCTTCGTTCAGTTGCTTCCACCACTTCATATCCCACTGGCCCAGCTCAAGCCAGAGCTCCCTGCAGGCCATTGCCACCCGCAGCTCCTTCAAGGTCAAGCCAGCCACTTCTAGGATACCATCCATCCATCTTGCCCTTGGTCGGCCCCTCTTCCTTTTTCTTTCCATTTTACCCAGCATCATTCTCTTCTCCAAGCTTTCCTGTCTTGTCATGATGTGGCCAAAGCACTTCATGTGTGATTCTAATATCCTTCCCTCCAGTGAGCAGTCGGGCATTCTTTCCTGGAAGATGGACTGGTTGGATCTTCTTGCTGTTATACAGATTTTGTACAAAGATTTCTGGATTTTGAAGAGAGTAGAATTTAGTTATCCAAAGCTTCAATGGGCTCCATGTGAATGTGGGTCTGTTTTTTGTTAGAACGTGCTCTTCCAAATAATTATGTAGACCCAGATTCCCTTTCCAGTAATTGTTTAGAAGGTGATGTAAAAAGTCAACTCCTCTCAATCAGAAATGAAAAAGTATTCGTGTTTCGATTCTTTAGACCCGTCGCAAACTAGCCTCCTGCGGGAGCAAACTGTGCCAGCACGTCCCTGACGTCATGAGACTGCGCCTCTCTCCCCACCCCTTTCTCCGCCTCTTTCTCCGTGCCAGAGTGGTTTTTTCCTTTGCTAGGGCAGCATTGCCAGCGTACTCTCGTTGTTGGCAGAATTCAACAACGAGAGTACACTGGCGATGCTGCCCTAGCAAAGGAAAAACCACTCTGGCACGGAGAAAGAGGCAGAGAAAGGGGTGGGGAGAAAGGCGCAGTCTCATGACGTCAGGGACGTGCTGGCACAGTTTGCTCCCGCAGGAGGCTAGTTTGCGACGGCTCTTAATGTGAGCTGGGGATATAAGTTCTCAGTATCCTGACAAGGCACTTGGTCTCAGAGTCTGTTGTGTAGCATTAGTACCACACAAAAAAACGTTTATAAGGAACTTGTTACTCTGCTGAGGTCTATGGACTGTAGCCCCCATCACCTAATCATTTACTATATTAGTGATGAAAATTATAGTCCAACATCTATATGGGGCCTATGGGTTCCCATTTCTCATTATATCAGAGAGGAAATACAACATTAAATCAACTTTTTAAAGCACTCCTTCAGATCTTTGTTGCAGTTACAATTTTAGCCTAAGTCAGTGGTTCCCAACCTTTATTTGACCAAGGACCACTTGACCAGGGACCGCTCTCCAACACTAGTACCAAAATGGTCACGAATCAGTTTTTGGTCAACTTTTGATTCAGTTTGGTTATTTGGGGTGCTGATCCAGAAAAATGCATTGGATAGACCACATTAGCTCTAGTTTCTTATAAAGAACATATGCCATGCAGTAGTCTCCATCTGCTCACCTACAGAAAACCGTATTTAATAATCTAGAGATGATGTGCTAGTAGTACTCTTTTGTGGGTAGTCAGCCTCTCCCTTCCCGACATCCCGGTTGCCTCGGCACTAAAACAGGATTTTGCAAGACCAGGTGCTCTCGTTGCCATGTGGTTTTGAGGCAATAGTGTAGTAATGGCAAGGCCACGGACCATATTTTTGTTCTTGCGGACCACTAGTGGTCCACGGGCCACAGGTTGGGAACCACTGGCTTAAATGAAGACAATGTTTATAAAATTGCTTAAAGCAGGGGTCCTCAAACTAAGGCCCGGGGGCCGGATACAGCCCTCCAAGGTAATTTACCCGGCCCTAGCTTAAGGTCAACCTAAGTCTGAAACGACTTGAAAGCACACAACAACAACAACAACAACAACAATCCTATCTCATCAGTCAAAGGCAAACCCACACTTCCCATTGAAATACTAATAAGCTTATATTTGTTAAAATTGTTCTTCAGTTTAATTATTGGATTGTTTTTAAGTGTTTCTTGCATTACAAATAAGATATGTGCAGTGTGTATAGGAATTCATTCATGCTTTTTTCAAATTGTAATCTGGCCCTCCAACAATTTGAGCGACTGTGACCTGGCCCTCTGTTTAAAAAGTTTGAGGACCCTTGGCTTAAAGGAAACTAGCAATCACTATATTTTAACACTGTCCTGTTACAAACAAAGCTCGCTCAACAACAAATGTTTTCCAAGTTTTCAACCATTTCTTAAATATGGTTTACAGGACCAGGAAAAATATACCCGATGGTCTTGTGCAAAAACATGGCTCCTGTTGAGACCTTCTAAACGTGTTCCATTAAACTATTTATTCATCCAACAGGGAAAAAATGTTGGATGAATTCCCTCTCTCTTCATACAAAAAAAATTAATACAAATTTACTTCCTCCAGCAAGCTGTGGGGCAAAACGTTTTATGTTTGTCCTTGTTGCCCTGGAAAAAGGTAACATTGAGATATTTGCGTGGCACAGGAACCAATCATCTGGAGGCTTGCCATTGCATAACCATCCCTCAAATTATATTTAAATGGAAGAACTGAGAAGACAGATTATCAGCCGCACACAGGAGAACGTCTTAGAAGCGTCTGGGTTTAACTGTCATCTTAAGCATCTGGTACTGAAGACAGGTATGGAACAATGAACTTAAAAGAATTAATAGAATAGATACATAGATCATAGAACTAAATGGTAAGCTATCAAATTATGAGTGTATAATGCATTTATTACATACTAGCTTGGGTACCCAGTGTTGAGTCAAGGTTACTCATTATTTTACTGTCATTTTTATTATTTTATTACATTTATTATTTTTCTCTATTTATTATTATTACATTTATTATTTTTCTCTATTTGTGTTGTTGTTACATTTATTATTTTCTCTATTATTATTACATTTATTAGTTTATTTTTATCACATTTATTATTTTACTCTATTATTATTACATTTATTATTTTACTCTATTTATTGTTGATATTATTACACTTATCATTTTAATCTATTGTTATCACATTTATTATTTTACGTTAATTATTGTTATTATTGCATTTATTATTTTATTATTACTGATATTATTACATTTTCATTATTTTGTTGTTGTTCATTCGTTCAGTTGTCTCCGACTCTTCGTGACCTCATGGACCAGCCCACGCCAGAGCTCCCTGTCGGCCGTCACCACCCCCAGCTCCATTATTTTACTCTATTAATTATTATTATTATTATTATTATTATTATTATTATTATTATTATTATATTTATCATTTTGTTGTTCATTAGTTCAGTCGTCTCCGACTCTTCGTGACCTCATGGACCAGCCCACGCCAGAGCTCCCTGTCGGCCGTTACCACCCCCAGCTCCCTCAAGGTCCGTCCAGTCACTTCAAGGATGCCATCCATCCATCTTGCCCTTGGTCGGCCCCTCTTCCTTTTTCCTTCCATTTTCCCAGCATCATTGTCTTCTCTAAGCTTTCCTGTCTTCTCATTATGTGGCCAAAGATCACCGCCTTGTCGGGGCGCTGGAGCTTGAGCACCTCAATGATGTCATGAGCGAAACCGTGAAGGGACACCCAAGACGGGACGGTTGTGGCAGAGAGGTCAGACCAAGCGTGATCCCTGGGGAAGGCAATGGCAAACCACTCCAGTATCCTTGCCAAGAAAACTAAATGGACCAGTACAACCAGAGATTTATCATTTTACTCTATTATTATTGGAAGGATACGTAAGCACATTCACATTGAAGGTTAGAATAATGGTTTTATCAGAATTGGACAGTCTTATCTTAAATTACAGTTTTATGTGAACATTGAAAAACACTTAACATACGGATGCCTCAATTCATGCAATATTATTGGTATCATTTGTTATTTTGAAATTTACTGCATTTCCCGTCCTTGGCTTATACTCGAGTCATTATATTTTCCCAGTTTTTTGTGGTAAAATTAGGTGTTTCGGCTTATATTCAGGTCGGCTTATACTAAAGTATATACGGTATTATCCTGTGCATTTTAGAAATAAGTCTTCAGAAGAATCACTCAAATTAGTTCAAGTGAGAATGAAGTATACTCCATGCTCACCAAATACTAATGGGAGTGGAGCAGAGAAACATGAAGGTATGATGAAGCCTAACTGACTGTAATTATAATGCAAGATTTAGAGCATTTTAAGCTGCAAACACTAAGCATGTTTGTATAGAAACAAATAAAATAATAATAACAATAATAACAATAATAATAATAATAATAATAATAATAATAATATCAAACTGAAAGACTCTGGCACAAACCAGTAAAGGTGGTTCCAGTGGTGATTGGCACACTGGGTGCAGTGTCTAAAGACCTTGGCCTGTACTTAAACACAATTAGCGCTGACAAAATTACCATCTGCCAGCTGCAGAAGGCTACCTTACTGGGATCTGCATGCATTACTCGCCGATACATCACATAGTCCTAGACGCTTGGGAAGTGTCCGACGTGTGATCCAATTCAATAGCCAGCAGAGTGTCTGCTGTGGACTCATCTTGTTGTGTTTCAAATAATAATAATAATAATAATAATAATAATAATAATAATAATAATAATAATGTTTATTTATGCCCGCCACCATCTCCCCAATGAGGACTCGGGGCAGCTAACATGAGGCCAAGCCCAAAAACAATACAACGAAATAAAATACAAAACAACAGAAAATTAAACACAGCAAAATACATAATGAAACAAAATAAAATTAAACAATGCAGAATAACAAAATAAAATCACAATACATGCTTTGGCTCCTGCCACAAATGGACCTTCTGAGACAAGAAAACAATTCTAAAAGCACGTGGAGTTAATTTGTGTTTACTTTTTAAAAATACAGGATGAAGAAGTTGGTCAAATGGCTATGGCCTGCCCTGGTGGTTGCAATTTTGTGCAAACTCCACTTGGCAGCATCACAAGGGGTGGACACCACCAAAGTACCTACGCTGGCAATGTCTTCGACAAAGGCTATGACAATGAGTACGACAAAGGTTTCGACAAAGGCTCCAGCAGAACATCTGGTGACTCCGGCAAAGGTTTCAACAAAGGCTCCAGCAGAACATCTGGTGACTCCGGCAAAGGTTTCAACAAAGGCTCTGGCAAAGGCTGTTACAATGGCTGCCACCTCCAAGGAAAAAGCTACTAGTGTAGTAGCCACAATGGCAAATATCACAACCCCCAATCACACCACCTCTCTACATGGCAATATCCCTGTCCTTATACTCCCACTTCTCTTCCCCTTTTCACACTTTATGTCTTCTCTTTATTTCTGAATGTAATGGGTTGACAGGCCTGAATATGGCTTGCATTTTGATTTAAGTTGACATTCGACAGTTTGTTTTCTAATTTGTTTTAGCAAACCCACAGCAGCAAGCATCTACTTTCCAGGACAGCTTTTTTTGTGGCATTAAGTTTCTTGGAAGGCAAATCCAAGATACGAAAGCGAATTGCAACCCTTCTTTTGCCCTGCGGTGCAAACTGATTCTCAATCATCATTAAATATTGTCAACATGGCTAAATACATATAAGGGACATTCCTTTTTTCTAGACAGAGGAAATTGAGGCTGACTGCATCGTATCTGGACTACAGAAAGAAAAACATTTTTAGTACAGACTCAGCAGTCTATTCTGGAAAGGCAAGCATAGATTCATGCAATAATAATAATAATAATAATAATAATAATAATAATAATAATAATAATAATAATCTTTATTTATATCCCGCCACCATCTCCCCGATGGGGACTCGGAGCAGCTTACATGGGGCCAAGCCCGAACAACATATTCCATCAAGATAAAACCAAAACATAAACAACAAGCTACATCATCAAAATTACATTTAAAAAATTCAATAATAAAATAGCATTACGATAAACAAAAAACACATTGTCAAGACCCAGAAGCCTCAAGAATGCCAAACACAGTATAAAAGGTCCAAACAAAGGTTTATTAAACACAAAAAAGGCTTAGAGACACTTAACTCAGTGCCTCTAGCACAGTGGTTCTCAACCTTCCTAATGCCGTGACCCCTTAATACAGTTCCTCATGTGGTGGTGACCCCCAACCATAACACTGTTTTCGTTGCTACTTCATAACAGTCATTTTCCTACTGTTATAAATCATAATATAAATATCAGATATGCAAGATGTATTTTCATTCACTGGACCAAACTGGGCACAAATATCCAATGCACCTACATGTAAATGCTAGTGGGGTTGGGGGAGGATTGATTTCGTAATTTGGGAGCTGTAGTTGCTGGAATTTATAGTTCACCTATAATCAAAGAGCATTCTGAACTCCACCAGCGATGGATTTGAACCTAATTTGCCACACAGAACTCCCATGACCAACGGAAAACACTGGAAGGGTTTGGTGGGCATTGACCTTGAGTTTGGGAGTTGTAGTTCACCTATATCCAGAGAGCACTGTGGACTCACGCAATGGTGGATCTGGACCAAACTTGGCACAAATACTCAATATGCCCAAATGTGAACACTGGTGGAGCCTGGGGAAAATAGACCTTGACTTTTGGGAGTTGTAGTTGCTGGGATTTATAGTTCACTACAATCAAAGAACATTCTGAACCCCACCAACGGTAGAATTGGCTCAAACTTCCTATATGGAATCCCCATAACCATCAGAAAATACTGTGTTTTCTGATGGTCGTTGGCGACCCCTCTGACACCCCCTCGCGACCCCCTCAGGGGTCCCGACCCCCAGGTTGAGAAACACTGCTCTAGCACAAACTAAGAGTCTAAGCAAAAAACCCAATTTAAATATAATCTGGATTATACCAGATTAGTAAACGGTGGGCGGGCCACATGTACAGGATAAAATGTTAAAAACTATAATGAGATAAAAATAGGAATAAGTTATTTGCCGGGAGCTCATAAAGATACACAGGGTTGTGTATCTCTGGGGGGGGGGGGGGGGGGGGGGGGGATGTATTCCAGTGATAGAAGCGTTGAGGGAAACAATGGTGTCGTGTTGTGCACCTACTCGCCAAAGGCGCAGTGGCTTATAGTCGAGTATATACGGTATTTTCCTCTATATTTCTATACAGTTGATAGAGTTGAAAGAGACTTTGTGGGTCAATCTGCCAAGAAGCAGGAAAATTGCATTCAAAGCACCCCCAACAGATGGCCATCCAGCCTCTGCTTCAAAGCCTCCAAAGAAGGAGCCTCCACTACACTCAGGGGCACATATGTCCCTTTCTTAGCATATCATAAAAAGCATGAGGCCTTTATAAAGAATCTCATTATGAAACACATGCTTCGTTCCTTTTCTGTCAATATACTGAGACACGTTTAAACAATTTCAGAAAAGCAAACTTAATTCTGCTTCTCAAACCAAGAATTTCCACACTCCTTGATTGATGCCTTTACTGGTTCATCAGATGTCAAAAGTCATGGCTTCCTGGACTTACCTTTTAGGCACAAATATTTGTCTTAAACAGTTGGTGTTAGTATTTCGATTGAAGCTATGTTGACACATATGCATATGCTGTAAAGACAGAGCCTCTTCAATGTACACACAGACAGAATAGTGGGACAAGTTATTTGCTTAGCAGCTGAAAGTCAGAATAGCTGAGCACAGTTTGCTTCCAGAGCTGGTAATAATAAAATAATAATACCAATAGTAGTCCACTATACTTCATGTTCAACCCAGTGGTTCTCAACCTGTGGATCTCCAGATATATTGGCCTTTGACTCCCGGTAATCCTAACAGCTGGTAAATGGGATTTCTGGGAGTTGTAGGCCAAAATACCTGGGGATCCACAGGTTGAGAATCACTGGTTTAACCCACTGTGTACAAAGTATTCCTCAATTACAAAAACATAGAAATCAAGCCTGCATAAAGCAACCGCTCTGTTATAGGGTTGCTGTGAATTTTCTGGGCTGTCTGGCCATGTTCCAGAAGCATTCTCTCCTGATGTTGCGCTCACATCTATGGCAGGCATCGTCGGAGATTGTGAGGTCTGTTGGAAACTAGGCAAGTGGGGTTTATGTATCTGTGGAATGTCCATGGTCGGAGAACAAGCTCTGGGCAATAATAATAATAACAAAACTTTATTTATATACCACTCCATCTCCCCAAGGAGACTCAGGTAACATCACAAAACATACAAAGTAAAAACAACATAACTATAAGATTAACAAAACAAAATATAAGCATTAAAAATTATCGCCATAACACACATATAGTAAAAGTGTGAATCTTGCAATTGGCCACCTTGATTAGTATTTAATGGCCTTGCAGCTTCAAAGCCTGGCTGGTTGCTGTCTGGGGGAAACCTTTGTTGGGAGGTGTTAGCTGGCCCTGATTGGCCCGTATGGTAATTTAATCAGAGAAATCAGCCATAGCAGAGCACTTGATAAACCATCTTGGAAACAGCATATTATTTGAGAACACAGAAATGCTGGACCACTCTCACAACCACAATTTCAAACTAAACAGAGAAGCCACTGAAATCCACAAGCATGTGGAAAATTTCAACAGAAAGGAGGAAACAAAGACAATGAACAAAATCTGGCTACCAGTATTAAAAAAAACCTAAAATTACAACAGCAAAACAACAGAGAGGAAACAATCTGGAACATCTAATCACCTCTCAACAAAAGATTGCCCCAGGTACTGCCAGGCCATCAAATGCCTGTCAGCTGAAACATTCATACCTAGCTCCAGCAGACAAGAGTCCTTTGTCCCACCCTGGTCATTCCACAGATATATAAACCCTTTTTCCTAGTTCCAACAGAGCTCACTACCTCTGAGGATGCTTGCCATAGATGCAGGCGAAACGTCAGGAGAGAATGCCTCTAGAACATGGCCATATAGCCCGAAAAAATCTAGAACAACCCAGTGATTCCAGGCATGAAAGCCTTCGACAATACATCAGACAAAGAGTTCTTTCTCTCACCTTGGACATAATTCCACAGATATATAAACCCCAGTTGCTTAAGTTTCCAACAGACCTCACAACCTCTGAAGATGCCTGCCATAGATGCAGGCGAAACATCAGGAGATAATGTTTTTGGAACATGGCTAGACAGCCTGGAAAACTCACAGCAACCCAGTGATTCCAGCCATGAAAGCCTTTGGCAACACAACTTTACAAATCCTTCTTCAAGAGCTTATTGAGAGATATTTGCCAGTATGTTTTTGCACAAGCATAGGCTTAATTTTGCCAACATTTTCAGACCATAAATGCGCAGACATTTCTTGAAATGACTGATCATTATAGAAAAGCAGGAAATTATATTATTTGTATATTAATTCCACAGGTGTCCAGTAAAATGATTTTAGAAAGGAAAAGGAATCTTACCTGCGAGCAATGTAGTAGAAGACAGGATTTCCAGCTTTTGATGTCCCAGCTTGGTAGAAAATATTTAGTGTTTTCAGGGCCTTGAACTCCTCTTTTTCATGGACCTGGTGCCTGAGGGGAGAAGCATAAGCATTAAGACACCAGTTCACACTCGTGTCTGTATCTTCTCCCTTACCAGAAACTCACAGCTCTCGAAGATAAGTTTACCCAAAATATTTCAGGGGAAATGTCTACTCAAATATTGCGGAGGTTATGGAGAACATACAAGAAACATCTAAAAAAAGACAATTCTAAAGAATTAATAAAGAAAGAAGAAGGGGAGATTAAAAACACAACAGGAAATGAATTTAGTGAATGAAAGAAACTCATGGTATTAATATAGACAAATAAAATAATGCTTTCAGAAAGACAAAAAATAGGCTGTCAAGAACAAAATACATTCTGGGACGCAATATTAAAATCAGATCGAAAGATAATAACGAAGATTTATAGAAAATTATTAGACATGGGCAATCCATGGTTCTAAATGGTTCTAAAGTACTTACAAAACTAAAGTTCTGGTGGTGAAAACTAGGGGGAGCTGGTGCTTTGCTTCTACAGTGTTGCTAAAGTTCGGGTGGTGAAAATTTCAGAACTCTCACAAAACTTTCAAAATTTGGGTTGTTGTAGGTTTTTTCGGGCTATATGGCCATGGTCTAGAGCAGCGTTTCTCAACCTGGGGGTCGGGACCCTTGAGGGGGTCACGAGGGGGTGTCATAGGGGTCTCCAAAGACCACCAGAAAGCACAGTATTTTCTGTTGGTCATGAGGGTTCTGTGTGGGAAGTTTGGCCAAATTCTATCGTTGGTGGGGTTCAGAATGCTCTTTGATTGAAGGTGAACTGTAAATCCCAGCAACTACAACTCCCAAATGTCAAGGTCTATTTTCCCCAAACTCCACCAGTGTTCACATTTGGGCATATTGAGTATCCGTGCCAAGGCTGGTCCAGATCTATTATTGTTTGAGTCCACACTGCTCTCTGGATATAGGTGAACTACAACTCCCGAACTCAGGGTCAATGCCCACCAAACCTTTCCAGTATTTTCTGTTGGTCATGGGAGTTCTGTGTGCCAAGTTTGGTTCAATTCTGCCATTGGTGGAGTTCAGAATGCTCTATGATTGTAGGTGATCTATAAATCACAGCAACTAAAACTCCCAAATGTAAAGGTCTATTTTCCCCCAACCCCACCAGTATTCAAATTTGGGCATATTGGGTATTTGTGCCAAATTTGGTCCAGTGAATGAAAATACATCCTGCAGATAAGATATTTACATTACGATTCATAACAGTAGCAAAATTACAGTTCTGAAGTAGCAATGAAAATAATGTTATGGGTTGGGGGTCACCAGAACATGAGGAACTGGATTAAGGGGTCGCGGCATTAGGAAGGCTGAGAACCACTGGTGTAGAGGCATTCAAAATTTCATTATAAATGGCAGTTCCTAATTGGTTCTGTCATAAAAATCACCAATAATGAAATTTTGAAAGTTTTGTTAAAGTTCTGAAATTTTTACCACCAGAACTTTAGCAACACTGTAGAAGCAAAGTATCAGCGCCCCCTAGTTTTCACCATCAGAACTTTAGTTTTGTAAGTACTTTAGAACCATTTAGAACCATGGATTGCCCATGCCTAAAAATTATGAGAATGGAATATTGAAACAGCAGAGGAAAAAAATTATATGAAGAGATAGAAGGAGAATACTGGAAGAAAAATAAAAAAGAAGAATGGGAGAAAAATTGGAAAAAGAAAATTAAATATACATATGCGACTGAATTAAAAGACAATTGGATCAAAATTTCACAGAGATGGTATATGGCCCCACAGAAGCTAGGGAAGTATTATAAAAATATAAACATCAAATGTTGGAAATGTGGGAAGATGGAAGGATCATACTTCCACATGTGGTGGTCATGCGAAAAATCAAAGATATATTGGGAAAAAATTCAAGTTATATTACAAGAAATTTTAAGTATAAGAATCCCCCTCATACCAGAGATATTACTGCTTGGTATAACAAACCAGAATTTAGACAAAAACACTGAAAAACTCTTATTCCTTTTAAGTATGAAGGCAAGAATTTGCTACGCAAAAGTTTGGAAAAAGGAAGCAATTCCAGAAGAAAATGATTGGATTAGGAAAATTGCTGGCATTAGAAACATGGACAGATTGACATACTTAATATCGAAAAATAAGGGAACCTTGATAAAGGAAACTGACTGAACACAAGTGACAGAATATTTGAAACACAAAAATAGAAATATTTTGATATAAGAAGAGAGGAAGGGGTGATAGAAGAAGGAAGAAGGAAGAGGAAGAAGTCACATAGACAATATCCAGGAAGCCAACAAGATAGTACATTTCTCTTTCTTTCCTAATTTTTCTATTTTTTTCCCTTCTAATGTTCTTTCTATTTCATCTCTTTCTCTTCTTTTTTTTCTTTTCTTTTCCTTTTTTTCTTTTTTTTTCCTCTTTTCTTTGGCTATCCAAAGATTTTATACATATTATTTTGTGTTTTTATGGAAAATTTTCAATAAATATAATTTTTAAAAAGACATTTCCACAACTTCCAGTGCTTCAGAGAAGGCAAAGTGTAGAAGACCAAAAATGGAGGAAAAACAGAAGCAGTCAGTGAGCTATAACAGGTACAAAGCATAAAGCTATTGCTAAAATCACTAAAAGACATACAATTACCTTGTCATAAACTCTTCAAACTTGGAGCTAGTAAGGTTGATGCTGGACCACTGTGTGTCCGCAACAGGCTTGTGCTCTGGAGGGCCAAGGTATGCGAGCAAAGTCGCCATCTTGTCAAATGGTCTCCTTCCAACGGCTTTGTGGTCCCTAGCGGATGATGGTACACAATCAATACAATCTCAACAAAATTGGTAACAGATAGTATACTCTCTTAACAAATAGTTTTCTCTTTAGTTTTACGATTCAGCAAGTTGTTGCTGTTAATCAGCCAGGTGTAGATAGATCAATGCATGTCTATCTAAAACCATAGAGCACTATTGGTGTGGATAATAATAATATTGCATTGTTGTACTATATGACCATTTTCTAGAAGCATTCTCTCCTGACGTTTCACCTGCATCTATAGCAGGCTTCCTCAGAGGTTGTGAGGTCTGTTGGAAACTGACATAGATGCAGGTGAAACGTCATGAGAGAATGCTTCTAGGACATAGCCATATAGCCCGAAAAACCTACAACAAACCAGTGATTCCAGCCACTGCAGCCTTCAACAATACAATAATAATATTAATTTATTTATTTTGTATCAAAAGCATTGCATAAATTAGTATAAAGCTGATAAAAATAGAAGGAACGCAGGCAGCTAAACATATTTTGACCAAAAATGGGCAACAGCAACAGCACTGTTTGTTGCCTCTAACAATTCTTCCTCTGTACATAATAATAATATTAATAACAATATACTTTATTTATATTCCGCTCTATCTCCCTGAGGGGATTACAGAATTCATATATGGCAAACATTCAATGCTGTTATACAATTATACAAAGACAGACAATACTCGAATCAAGGTTATTTATTATTTTACTCTGTTACTAGTATTATTATTAGTATATTAGTTTTATTTCATGTATTATTTTACTCTCTTTATTATTATTACATTTACAGTATTTTACCATATTATTATTATTACATTTATTATTTTACACTATTTATGATTATTATTACATTTATTATTTTACTTTATTATGGCATTTATTATTTTACTCTATTATTACATTTATTATTGCATTTCCATTATTTTACTTTATTATTATTATTACATTTATTATTTTACTCTATTATTGTTGGAAAGATATGTAAGTAAATTTACACTGAAGGAGGTTAGAATAATGATTTAATCAGAGTTGGGAAGTCTTATCTCAAATTACAGTTTTATGTAAATATTCAAAAACATTTCACCTCCTGATGCCTCAATTAATGTAATTTTATTTTTATCTATTTTTATTTTGAAATTTACCAGTAGCGGCTGTGTTTCCCACCCTCGGCTTATACTTGAGTCAATATGTTTTCCCAGTTTTTTGTGGTAAACTAAGGTGCCTCGGCTTATATTCGGGTCGGCTTATACTCGAGTATATTCGGGATTTGCTTAGGGGTGAGTACAAGGTAAAGGTAATGGTTTTCCCCTGACATTAAGTCCAGTCGTGTCTGACCCTGGAGTGTGGTGCTCATCTCCATTACTAAGCTGAAGAGTCAGCGTTGTCTGTAGACACCTCCAAGGTCATGTTGCCGGCATGACTGCATGGAGCGCTGTTACCTTCCCACTGAAACGGAACCTATTGATCTACTCATATTTGCATGTTTTGGAACTGCTATGTTGGTAGAAGCTGGGGCTGACAGCGGAAGCTCATGCCGCACCCCGGATTCGAACCTGCGACCTTTCGGTCAACAAGGCTGAGCATAGCTTTCACAAAAATAAAGAAACTAAGTTTATGGAAACATAAAGTGTACAGGAAATATAAAGTGAGTCCCTCTTGGGAGATAGGGATACAAATAAAGTTTTATCATTGCAGGTAATACAAAATAAAGAAGGCGAATCATCTGCAGCAATACATAGATAAAGTAAAAAAAGGTAAAGGTTGTCCCCTGACATTAAGTCCAGTCATGTCTGACTCTGGGATGTGGTGCTCATCTCCATTTCTAAGCCGAAGAGCCAGCGTTGTCCATAGACACCTCCAAGGTCATGTGGCCAGCATGACTGCATGGAGCGCTGTTACCTTCCCACCGGAGCGGTACCTATTGATCTACTCACATTTGCATGTTTTCGAACTGCTAGGCTGGAATCGAACCTGCGACCTTTTGGTCAACAAGCTCAGCAGCTTAGTGTTTTAACCCACTGCGCCACCGGGGGCCCCTAAATAGATAAAGTGCTCTTCTACAATCTCAGCCTGAGAACACACCAACAATTTTGGGCCACAGTTCAACTCCTTCTACCTGTTGCTGGAAAGGTATTGGCCAATCTTCTCCTGGTTGTTCCAAAGCAGGCGGTGCAGAGCAAGGACATTGCCATCACTGATGAAAGAGAGGCTGTGGTTGACTGTGTCACTGGCGGGGCAGTCTGACGCAATGTCAAGGAAAAACCTATAAAAGGAAAGGGGGAAACATCCATTATCTTCAGCAATGATAGCTAAGCCTCAAGAAAAGTTTCATCTATGCTGATGATTATGCCATCACCGCTCAAGCAGGGAGCTTTGAAATGGTGGAATTGAAGCTCTCTGAAGCTTTAGGTGCTCTTACTGCCTATTACAGAGAAAACCAGCTGATTCCTAATCCCTCTGAAATTCGGATGTATGCTTTTCACCTTAAGAACAGACAAGCATCTCAAGCTCTGAGGATTACCAGGGAAGGAATCCCACTGGAGCACTGCAGCACATCAAAATACCTGCGAGTCACTCTGGATCATGCTCTGACTTATAAGAAGCACTGTCTGAATATCAAGCAAAAAGTGGGTTCTAGGAATAATATCATATGAAAACTGACTGGCACAACCTGGGGATCACAACCAGACATAGTGAAGTCATCTGCCCTTGCGCTTTGATATTCTGCTTCCGAATATGCATGCCCAGTGTGGAATACATCTCAACATGCGAAAACTGTGGATGTGGATCTTAATGAGACAAGCCACATTATCTGTCAGGTTTTACAATGTATTGTAATGTAATATATCTGAGTCATGCACTGCTAATAGGCTTCTATTGGAAATGCTGAGTCATGCATTAACTGTATATAGAACTTCATTTGGGGAATGTATTCTGGCCTGGTCCAGGTGATTGTGAATGATGTAATCCTGGGTCTGAATTAAGTCAATGAGTTGGGAACCAATCAGTGATTGCTATGTGTAATTGTATAGAATTGTATATAAGGAAGTCATGTACAGTGTATATTTCTCTTCTTGTGCTGTGATGTTATTCGTCAAAGGCTACATTATTATTATTATTATTATTTCACAGTTTTGTATACCGAGCTTCTCAACCTCGTTGAGGGACTCAGCCCGGTTTACAGCCATAAAAACATATACATTCATTAAAATAGCATATATAACAAATTACAAAACAACTTTAAAAACACTAAATATAAAACTACAGTGGTCAGTCGTCCTAAATAAGATGGATCTATATCCACTTCCATCCAGAGTCCTATGGTGTTGTCTCATTCCTCGAAGGCCTGACTCCACAGCCACGTCTTCACCCGTTTCCTAAATGTTAGGATGGATGGGGCGGTTCTGGCCTCCAGAGGGAGAGAGTTCCAGAGTCGTGGGGCCACCACCGAGAAGGCCCTGTCCCTCGTCCCCACCAGCCGCACTTGCGAGGCTGGTGGGACCGAGAGCAGGGCCTCTCCAGATGATCTTAGCAATGTAATTAAAAGAACCTGTCTGCTAAGTCAGGAAGTAGCAACCAATAATGAAAGGACCAAGACAGTGACATTTCCGGCCCATCCTCTGTTCAGATATCAGCCAACATGCCAATGCCTTAAATCAAGAAATAGCTTCCTAAGATATACAGAGATACTTGCAGGAAAACCTCAGCAAGTGAGAGTCCAAAAGTGGCAGGTTAAAACCCAGAACCTCAATCAGTGGCTGATACCGGATGAGAAACTCCCCCTGTGCACACAGAAGACTGGTGACTTGGAAGGCACTGAACAGACTGCACTCTGGCACCACAAGATGCAGAGCCAACCTCAAGAAATGGGGCTACTGGCTACCTATATGCCCAGGGACGACCTGGCCACGGTGATCCAGGCTACAGTCATCTCAAGGTTGGACTACTGTAACGCCCTCTACATAGGCCTGCCTTTATCGGTGATCCGGAAACTTAAGCTAGTACAAAATGCTGCTGCCCGGCTTCTTGCAGGGGTCTCAGCGAGGTGTCATATCACTCCAATCCTGCAGCAACTGCACTGGTTGCCGATTGAGTATCTTATTACCTTCAAAGTGCTGATTCTTACCTTCAAGGCCTTATATGGCTTGGGGCCAGAATACCTGAGGGTCCGCCTCATCCCCTACAAACCCCAGAGATCACTCCATTCAGACGACCAGAATTTACTTGAAGTTCCCAATTTTAGGACCTTTCACCTGATGTCTACTAGGTGTAGAGCATTTAGGGTGGTGGCTCCTTACCTGTGGAGCACCGGGACTGTGGCGCAGCTGGCTGAGTGTCAGCTGCATAAGATCACTCTGACCAAAAGGTCATGAGTTCGAAGCCAGCCTGGGTTGGAGTGGGTTTCCAACCAATTGTGTGTAGCCTGTTGTCGACCTTTGTAACCCGAAAGACAGCTGCATGTCAAGTAGGAAAATTAGGTACCACCTTAAAGTGTGGGGACGCTAAATTAACTAATTTATGAGGCCATAAAGAAGACTCCAGCAAAGCATTCCAGCAGGGAAGCATGTGGGGAATGCGGAAGTGCTTCATCAGCGTCGCAGATGGACGATGAAAGTGACAGCTCTCCTGGCGGCCAGAAAAAGTTAAATAGCCTCTGTGTATGTCTGTATATGTTTATATGTCAAAAATTGGCATTGAATGTTTGCCATATATGTGTATATTGTAATCCGTCCTGAGTCCCCTGTGGGGTGAGAAGGGCGGAATATAAAAGCTGTAAATAAATAAATAAATAAATAAATAAATGCCTTGCCAGTGGGGACACAAGCTCTCCGAGATTTACTATCCTTTCGTAGAGCTTGTAAAACGTATTTATTTAGGCTGGCATTTGAACTTTGCTGATTGAATTTTTCCTTTATTTTAATGTTATGTATTACATGTGTATATTGTGAACTGCTCCGAGCCTTCAGGGAGTGGCGGTATATAAAATTGATTAATAAATAAATAAATAAATAAATAAATAAAATAAGAATAGGAGACTTGGAAGGCGCTGAACAGGCTGTGCCTTTGCACCATGAGATGCAAAGCTAACCTTAAGAAATGGGGCCACAAAGTGAAATCTGTGACATGCCAGTGTGGAGAAGAGTAAAGCCTACTACATAAATGCAGCTTGAGCCCTGCCACATGCATGATGGAGGACCTTCTCATAATAACACCAGAGGCACTCCAAGTTGACAGCTACTGGTCAAAGGACATTTAGTATAATGTCAAGTTTTTAACTTTCTTTTAAAAAACATTATAAGTGTACCCTCATTTTGCTTTCGCTTCGTAAACCAATCAATTAAGAAAAGTGGTGCTGATTTGCTTTCTGAGTAATGTACACTGTGGCTGATTTTCACTACCACTTCTATGTAGATACAGACATATTTGCACTCCCCCGTTTGACACCAGCCTCTCCATCAGACTCAGTGCAGATCTAAGACTGTCTGGCCCCACCAACCTGCTTTAAACCCCAACACTATTATGATCTGGCTTACCTTCGGGCTGCGTCAAAATTACTTTTGACAAAGTCGTTAAAAGGCCGCATGTGTTCCTCCTTTGTAAACAAGACATGGTTGGCAATGCTCTGCAGGACCTAAATGAGAAACAGAACCACTGAAAAAACTGATTCTGACACAAGAAGCTGCAAGGCGAAGCCCTCCTCTTTAACCTGACTTTAGCATCCATAAGGACACACCTTAACCAGAAATCACAGAACGGATGTGTGCACACAGCAAAGTACAGTGAAAATGTACACATGTACAGACAATATGTTAGGAGAAATGTACATGTATGATTTTGTATGTGGACATTTTAAAAAAGTTTGGAAAAGTAAGAAAACAAGATTAAGACAGTCCTCCGTTGCCTTTCTGCTTTAGAATCATAGAGTTGGAAGAGATCTCATGGGCCATCCAGTCCAACCCCATTCTGCCAAGAAGCAGGAATATTGCATTCAAAGCACCCCTGACAGATGGCCATCCAGTCTCTGTTTAAAAGCTTCCAAAGAAGGAGCCTCCACCACACTCCGGGGCAGAGAGTTCCACTGCTGAACGGCTCTCACAGTCAGGAAGTTCTTCCTAATGTTCAGATGGAATCTCCTCTCTTGTAGTTTGAAGCCATTGTTCCGCGTCCTAGTCACCAGGGAAGCAGAAAACAAGCTTGCTCCCTCCTCCCTGTGGCTTCCTCTCACATATTTATACATGGCTATCATATCTCCTCTCAGCCTTCTCTTCTTCAGGCTAAACATGCCCAGCTCCTTTAGCCACTCCTCACAGTGCTTGTTCTCCAGACCCTTGATCATTTTAGTCGCCCTCCTTTGGACACATTCCAGATTGTCAATATCTCTCTTGAATTGTGGTGCCCAGAATTGGACACCAATATTCCAGGTGTGGTCAGAGCAGAATAGAGGGGTAGCATGAGTTCCCTAGATCTAGACACTAGGCTCCTATTGATGCAGGCCAAAATCCCATTGGCTTCTTTTGCCGCTGCATCACATTGTTGGCTCATGTTTAACTTGTTGTCCACGAGGACCGCAAGATCTTTTTCACACGTACTGCTCTCAAGCCAGGCATTGTCCCCCATTCTGTATCTTTGCATTTCATTTTTTCTGCCTAAGTGGAGTATCTTGCATTTGTCACTATTGAACTTCATTTTGTTAGTTTTGGCCAATTATCTCTCTAATCTGTCAAGATCGTTTTGAATCCTGCTCCTGTCCTCTGGAGTCTTGGCTCTCTCTCCCTATTTGGTGTCATCTGCAAACTTGATGATCATGCCTTCTAACCCTTCATATAAGTCATTTATAAAGATGTTGAACAGGATCAGTCCCAGGATGGAACCCTTCATTTATCCCTTCCTGGCTCCCCAACAGTCTCAGGAACTGCGAACTGGTCCTCTTTTTAAAATGTTAGAGGACTCCTGCTGAATGGAGATATTTATTTCAAACCACTTTTTAAGAACCCAAACATACACAAAACCAGTGCATTCTTCTTCACCTTTGACATTAATTTTAAGCCCCTTTCGATTCTCGGAGGCGGCTTCTTGTCCAATATCCCGGCCTCGTACGGGGAGACAATGGCGGGATTGATGAACCTCAGGAACATGGCACTCCCCACGGCTCCAATGCTGTTCTGGGGAAACCGCTGGCTGACAACCTACACAGCAACAAGTCAGGACGTGATAAAAAGGCACAATTGAACTGGGAAAGGGGGAGAGGACAGGCATGAAGAAGAAAAACGAGCAAGCATTTCACTCCCAATCCCTATGCGCAGATCAACGGAAGAGGACTAAAACAAGACAAGGTCTCTCATGTTAAACAAGCTCCTAAAGCAAGTGCCATATTGTTATCGGAAGACAAAAGAGAAAGAAAAGAGTGGTAACATTTCAAAGGAGGCATGGTTTCATTGAATGCTTTCTCCTTCCCTCATACATGGAGCAAAGCCTGTATATATGCAAAACCAATCAAAAATAAAAACCAAGGGAAGCCACTTCAAAGGACTACGCTGAAAGGAAAACAAGCATTGCTTTGTTTCTAGGCAAAGTGTTGCGTGGAAGAAACACTTTACAAGCACCACTAATATTCTACTCAAAAACTCATTAAATCATAGAAGGGAACTTATTTAAATATAAATCATGCGCTACAACATTTAAGGAAATAGGTGGAACAGATATTGTCCACTCGTAACAGCCATTTTAAAGACACAGCAATTAGAAAAAGCACTCCTGATTGTTTAAAACTTAGCCATATACCAGAATACCTCAGTTAACAAAGTAGATGCATAGCTAGGCATAATATAGATTGGGGTCGCAGTGGAGCAATGGGTTAAACCATTAAGCTGCTGAACTTGCTGACTGGAAGGTTGGTAGTTTGAATTTGCAGGACGGCGTGATCTCCTGCTGTCAGCCCCAGCTCTTGCCAACCTAGCAGCTCGAAAACATGCAAATGTGAGTAGATCAATAGGAGAGAAGATAAATGGCGCTCCATGCAGGCGGCAGCCAGGTTGTTAACTGGGGCTCCTTACAGGGAGTGGTCAACCCTCCTGTTCAAGGAGTTCCACTGGCTGCCATTCATTTACCGGATCCAATTCAAGGTGCAGGTTCTTGCCTACAAAGCCCTGAACTGTTTGGGACCCGCCTACCTGCGTGACTGCATCTCTGTATATGAGCCCACACGATCTCTTCGTTCATCTGGAGAGGCCCTGCTCTGGATCCTGCCAGAATTGCAGGCTCGATTGGTGGGGACAAGAGAGAGGGCCTTCTCAGTGGTGGCCCCTCGACTCTAAAACTCACTCCCTAAGAACATCAGGCAGGCCCCAACTCTGGCAGTCTTCAGGAGGAACTTGAAGATGTGGTTGCTCTAGTGTGCCTTCCCGGAATAATGATCCCTTTGTCCCTCTAAAGCACTTTACATTTTTAGGTCTGCTCCCACAAACGTCACTATCACCTTTTCGTCCATGTTTCTGCACTATTTCCAATTTTAATTTTACATTTGGCCTTCCCACAGTTTTAATTGTATGTTGTCTTATTGATAATGTTATATGTTTATTGTTTATGTTTTTATTTTAATTGCTTGTATTGTTGTGATTATTGCTTGTATTATTGTGTTCGGCCTCGGCCTCATGTAAGCCGCACTGAGTCCCTTGGGGAGAAGGTAGTGGGGTACAAATAAAGTGTTGTTATTATTATTATTATTATTATTATTATTATTATTATTATTATTATGCAGGCCACATGACCTAGGAGGTGTCTACGGACAACACAGGCTCTGGGTTAGAAATGGAGCCGAGCACCACCCTCCAGAGCCTTTACCTTTATCTCTGTGTATTTGTGTTTCACTGTTTCAAGACACTGAATGTTTGCCTTGTGTCTGTATATGCTGGAATCTGCCCCGAGTCCCCTTGGGGAGATAGGCCGGAATACAAATAAATAATAATAATAATAATTATTATTATTATTATATACATAACAAGATGAGTACACAGCAAAAAAGATCACTATGCTGGCTTTTGTATTCGATCACACATTGGACACTTCCCAAGTCGGATCTGGCCATGGTGGTCCACGCTCTTGTCACATCCCGGTTGGATTACTGCAACGCACTCTACGTGGGGTTGCCTTTAAAGACTGCTCGGAAACTTCAATTAGTTCAGCGAGAAGCAGCCAGATTGCTCACCGGGGCGGCGTACAGGGAGCACACCACCCCCCTGTTGCGCCAGCTCCACTGGCTGCCGATCCAATTCCGAGCACAATTTAAAGTGCTGGTTTTGACCTATAAGACCCTATACGGTTCCGGCCCAGTGTATTTGTCCGAACGGATCTCCCTCTACGTCCCACCTCGAAGTTTAAGATCTTCTGGGGAGGCCCTGCTCTCGACCCCGCCAGTATCACAAGTGAGGCTGGCGGGGACGAGGAGCAGGGCCTTCTCAGTGGCGGCCCCCCGCCTGTGGAACGCACTCCCCGGGGAGATTAGATCGGCGACTTCCCTCCTAGCATTTAGGAAAAAACTAAAGACCTGGATATGGGACCAAGCTTTTGGCCACTCTGATAATTAAACCAAGGACCGGAGACAGACAATGACAAATGGAATAGAACGGATGTATGGACTCTGATATATGAACTCTGACATGAGATTGTTTAGGATTTATGCTTTTATTATGTATTGTTGTTTAACTTAACTGTTGAATTTTATACTTTGGCTTGCTTGTTGTATGTTTTGGGCATCTAATTGTGCCCTTTATGTAAGCCGCCCTGAGTCCCCCTAGGGGTGAGAAGGGCGGGGTATAAGTGAATGAAATAAATAATAATAATAAGTGTTTAGGACTGTGATGTATCGGAAAATAATGCATGCAGATCTAAGTAGAGGGGCCTTTTGCAGCTGACAGATGGTAATTTTGTCAGCGCTGATTGTTTTTAAGTGCAGGCCAAGGTCTTTAGGCCCTGCATCCAGTGTGCCGATGGCGTCATCACTATCATCATCATCATCATCATCATCATCATCATCATCATCATTAGAAACACAACAAGATGAGTCCACAGCAGACACTCTGCTGGCTGTTGTAGTAGATCACACGTCGGACACTTCCCAAGAAAGTGTGTACGTCGTTGGTTTTCAATCTATACATTTAGACCAAATTGTATTTGCACTGTTGGTATGAAAGCGAGTGAAAAAATGTTAATAATACACTATTCAATCTCTTTTGGTTTTTTTTTTTACCAGCTTATGATAAGCCTGAAAACCTCAATTTGTGTTGAGAGCAGTGGGGATTTTTAATGTCTACATTTTAATGTCTACATGCGTGCAGATCCAGTAGAATCATAGAATCAAAGAGTTGGAAGAGACCTCATGGGCCATTCAGTCCAATCCCCTGCTAAGAAGCAGGGATATTGCATTCAAATCACCCCCTACAGATGGCCATCGAGCCTCTGTTTAAAAACCTCCAAAGAAGGAGCCTCCACCACACTCTGGGGCAGAGAGTTCCATTGCTGAATAGATCTCACAGTCAGGAAGTTCTTCCTAATGTTCAGATGGAATCTCCTTTCTTGTAGTTTGAAGCCATTGTTCCGTATCCTAGTCTCCAGGGAAGCAGAAAACAAGCTTGCTCGCTCCTCCCTGTGGCTTCCTCTCACATATTTATACATGGCTATCATATCTCCTCTCAGCCTTCTCTTCTTCAGGCTAAACATGCCCAGCTCCTTAAGCCACTCCTCATAGGGCTTGTTCTCCAGACCCTTGATCATTTTAGTTTATTTATTATTTATTTATTTGATGCACTTATTAACCGCCATTCTCAGCCCTACGGGCGACTCATGGCGGTGTACAGTACACATAAAAGTTGCCCTCCTCTGGACACATTCCAGCTTGTCAATATCTCTCTTGAATTGTGGTGCCCAGAATTGGACACAAGGTGGCCTCTTACAGCTGCCAGATGGTAATTTTGTCAGTGCCGATTGTTTTTAAGTGCAGGTCAAGGTATTTAGGCACTGCACCCAGTGTGCTGATCACCACTGGGACCACCTTGACTGGTTTGTGCCAACGTCTTTGCAATTCGATCCTTAAATCGTACCTGAGGGCCCGCTTCTCCCCCTACCAACCCCAGAGATTACTTCGGTCCAAAGACAAAAATTTGCTTGAAGTCCCCAACATCCGGACTTATCATCTGTCCTCTACTAGGCAGAGGGCCTTCTCGATTGTGGCCCCTTATTTATGGAATGCCTTGCCAGTTGAAACCCGATCTATCTGAGACCTATTTGCTTTTCAGAAAGCCAACAAGCTTTTGAGGGGTGAATAACTTGGGACTATGTCTGTCCTTGTTTTTATTGTATTTTAAAGTTAATTGTATGTTTTAATCTACTGCTGTAAACCGCTCCGAGCCAAATTGGGAGTAGCGGTATAGAAGTCAAATAAATAAATAAATCCTCATATTGTGTCAGCTTTTCCAGTAGTTTCTCTTCAATCCTGCTGTTGCCCGGGATTATTATTATTATTATTATTATTATTATATCATTAATGGAAAACATGGAATAGGGATAAGCTCCTGAACTAAAGAAGAAGAGCACTTCAACATGTTTAACATTTTTCCAAATTCAAAACTACCAATATGTTCATTGCAGGAGAGTGGGAAAATGTGGGAAAATTTTGTATAAAGAGCTTCTGTCTCAGAGGCTTTGATGACAATGATGATACACATAATGATAATAATATTACCTGCATTTATTACCCGCCTCTCTTATCTTTGTTAACTGAGATATGTCTGTATTTGCAACATAAGAAATGCAGGAGAGGAGCGAATCAAGAAGGGAAAGCAAGTCTGAAGTAACAGTGAAGGTGAAAGCCCAAACTAAACTGAAGGGGGAGAAGAGAAGTCAACAGAAGTAACTGGAATATATGTGACTCCTCCCTCCGAAGCTGGTATGTGAAGATATACAGCACCAGTTCTTTTGAATGCTTCAAATAATATCATTTTCAAAGAATTACAAAATTATGTGGTCAAGACTACACTCACTCAACACCATTTTGCAGAGGAAGGAGGGATATCTAAAGGCCTTTAAGCAAAACTGGCATCCAACACAGCTCTTAGGCAAAGAAAACAAAACAAAACAAAACAAAACTCAGGCAGACAACTATTATATCTTGCAATACAAAAGGAAATACACACATTTATATTTTCCTTTCTTCTAAATTGGATACACAACTACAGACGGCTTTGGAGCCACCTTCCTCTAACTCTCAATGCCCTCAAGCAAGCTGCTTTTGTGGATAATATAGAAATTTATTATAGACAGATAGATATGTATTGTTGAAGGCTTTTATGGCCAGAATCTCTGGATTGCTGTGAGTTTTCTGGGCTGTATGGCCATGTTCAAGAAGCATTCTCCCCTAACATTTCGCCCAGCTAACACTTCCCAATAAAGGATTCCCCAAAGAAGGAAGCAGCCAGGCTTTGAAGCTGCAAGGCCATTCAATGCTAATCAAGGCAATCAATTGCAACATTCACACCTGCCTCAAACAGACATGAGTTTGTTCTCCCACTCTGGACATAATTCCATAGATAGATAGATAGATAGATAGATAGATAGATAGATAGATAGATTTACGACATTTATATGCTGCCCTTCTCACCCTGAAGGGGACTCAGAGCGGCATACAAGATATATATACTATATATATATATATATCTAAGGCTAAGGTAGTCCATGCCTTAGTCACCTCTAGACTGGATTACTGTAATGGACTCTACGTGGGCTGCCCTTGAAAACGGCTCGGAAATTCCAGATGGTCCAACGGGCGGCGGCCAGGTTGTTAACTGGGGCTCCTTACAGGGAGCGGTCAATCCTCCTGTTCAAGGAGCTCCACTGGCTGACATTCATTTTCCTGACTCAATTTAAGGTGCAGGTTCTTACCTACAAAGCCCTGAAAGGTTTGGGACCCACCTACCTACGTGACCGCATCTCTGTATACGAACCCACACGATCTCTCCATTCATCTGGAGAGGCCCTGCTCACGATCCCACCTGCATCGCAGGCGCGATTGGTGGGGACAAGAGAGAGGGCCTTTTCGGTGGTGGCCCCCCGACTCTGGAACTCACTTCCTAAGGACATCAGGCAGGCCCCAACTCTGGTAGTCTTCAGGAGGAGCTTGAAGACATGGATGTTCCAGTGTGCCTTCCCAGAATAATGATCCCATAGCACTTTGTCCTCCAAAGCACTTTACATTTTAATTTTACATTTGGCCTCCACATAGTTTTTAACTGTGTGGTCTTATTGCTAATGTTGCATTATTGTATTGTCGATGTTTTATTTTAATTGCTTGTATTCATAGAATCATAGAATAAAAGAGTTGGAAGAGACCTCATGGGCCATCCAGTCCAACCCCCTGCCAAGAAGCAGGAATATTGCATTCAAATCACCCCTGACAAATGGCCATCCAGCCTCTGCTTAAAAGCTTCCAAAGAAGGAGCCTCCACCACACTCCGGGGCAGAGAGTTCCACTGCTGAACAGCTCTCACAGTCAGGAAGTTCTTCCTCATGTTCAGATGGAATCTCCTCTCTTGTAGTTTGAAGCCATTGTTCCGCGTCCTAGTCTCCAAGGAAGCAGAAAACAAGCTTGCTCCCTCCTCCCTGTGGCTTCCTCTCACATATTTATACATGGCTATCATATCTCCTCTCAGTATTGTTGTGTTTGGGCTCAGCCTCATGTAAGCCGCACCGAGTCCCTTGGGGAGATGGTAGCGGGGTACAAATAAAGTGTTGTTGTTGTTATTATTATTATTATTATTATTATTATTATAAAAGTATTAGCATAGTACAATATCAGTATTATATATTACTATATTGTACTATACCATTATATTGTAATATTGTTAATATTACATGTAATATAAAATATACAATTCTAATATTGTATTATTATTAGTATTATATTGTATTACATTATAATATTATAAATATTACATGTATATACAATATATTATATTACAACATATTATATTATAAGTAAAGCACAGGAGACAAGATAGAACTGTCTTCTGCCCCCCTCTCTCTTCATAGATAGATAGATAGATAAACAGATACATATAAACCCCACTTGCCTAGTTTCCAACATACCCCTCAACCTCTGAGGATGCTGACACGTCAAGAGACAATGCTTCTAGAAGAAGGCCATACAACCCAGAAAATTCACAGCAACCCAGTGATTCTGGCTATGAAAGCCTTCAACAACACAGATATGTATTGCTTTCACACCTTAATTTAGATTTAAACCCATCGGAACTTCCTAAATCAATTCGCACACCAAAAGCGAGCTATTACTTTGGTATTAAACATGTTTACTGTGGATTCTGTGGCACAGTTTGTCAATCAAAATATGTCTACAACTCACTGTATATTTGGAGACGGTGTGCACACACATGCAGTGTTTGGAAAGAATTTCCAAAGAGGAAGATTGAGAATTAAAGATACAATTAACTGCCAGATTAATCAATTGTCCATGATGGGTCAGAGACAAAGGAAATTATAGTCAAATACCCAGAGGCGGCCCTAGGTAATTTGCAACGGTAAGCAAACAGTATTTTGCCCCCCCCCCCCCAACCAATCACTGATATATATATTCTGTTTGTCGTGGGAGTTCTGTGTGCCATATTTGGTTCAATTCCATCATTGGTGGAGTTCAGAATGCTCTTTGATTGTAATGAACTATACATCCCAGTAACTACAACTCGCATATGCCAAGGTCTATTTCCCCCCAAGAGCGCCTCAAGAGTGCCCCTGGGCAAAATCAACTATACTGCAAATGCTTACTTTGCGTAATGGGTTGAGCTGCCCCTTCAAATACCCATGGAGGGCACCGGGTGGTTAAGCATTGGGGTATTACACTTATAATTGAAGCAGCCTATACAGTGCAGAGATTTATGCTGTTTTGGTCTTTTTTGAGGGAAATAAATAATAATAATAATAATAATAATAATAATAATAAACTTTATTTATACCCTGCCGCCATCTCCCTCAACGGGGACTCGGGGCGGCTAAATGGCTGCTTGGTCCGAAATATTGGCCTTTTATGTTTAATATTTAAACATTAATGTTTAAATACTAAATATTGTTCTTTAATGTTTAGTATTTCAGCTTTGTATTCAATGACTTCCTGAAGGCAACCATCCATGCCATCTCAAGATCTTGCCTCCAGCCACACTTCAAGATCTTGAGAATCTCCTCCATGAGCAGAAACAGACATAAAATCAGTAGATGTGCTTAGCTGAAGTACTGTATATACTCGAGTGAAAGCCTAGTTTTTCAGTCCTTTTTTTTAGGCTGAAAAAGTCTCCCCCGGCTTATGCTCGAGTCAATGTTATTTATTTTTTTACTTTGTAGTTATTATTATTATAACATTTATTATTTTATGATTGTTGTTATTATTACATTTATTATTTTACTCTATTTATTATTGTTATTGTTACATTTATTATATTATTATACTATTATAATTATTATTTTACTCTATTTATTATTATTGGAGGACATGTAAGCATATTTACATTGAAGAAGGTTAGAATAATGATTTAATCAGAATTGGACAGTCTAATCTTGAAATACAGTTTTATGTAAATATTCAAAAACATTTAACCTACTAATGCCTAAATTAATATAATTTTATTGGTATCTATTTTTATTTTGAAATTTACTGGTAGCTGCTGCATTTCCCACCCTCGACTTATACTCGAGTCAATACATTTTCCCAGTTTTTTGTGGTAAAATTATGTGGCTTGGCTTATATTCGGGTCGGCTTATACTCGAGTATATACGGTAGATGTGTTTAGCCTTTCAAATCCATATATTCTCTATTGAATATTGAATTCTCACTGAATATTCAATAGTCAACTAGATGATGATGGGAGATCTACAAGAAGATTATGACCACAGTTGCACTCTTCTATTCATGAGCTCCAGGGATTGGCATTCAGAGGATACAGCCTCAGTACAAGTCATGTGTAGTACTATTTTTTTTTTGTCTGAGGAATGACTTGAGAAACTGCAAGTCGCTTCTGATGTGAGAGAATTGACCATCTGCAAGGACGTTGCCAAGGGGACACCCAGATGTGTTACCATCCTGTGGGAGGCTTCTCTCGTAATACTATATGGGAAGCTGGAAATGACAGATGGGGTTCACCCTGCCTTGCGGATTCAAACCACCGATATTCAGGTCAGCAGGTGTTTAACCCAGGCATAGGCAAACTTTCTACCGTGGGGCCGCATGGTGGGCCGGGAGGAAGAAGGTCCTCTCCCAGTCCTTTCCTCTCCTTCTTCTCTTTTGGAGGCAGGAAGTGAAGGAAAGACGGGAAACGTTTGGATTAGGGTTAGCCTTGGTTAGGAAGAGATAGTGAACGGGAGAGAAAAAGTATATCCATGAGACCCCGACTTGCCTACTCCTGATATAGAATCCTAGAGCTGGAAGAGACCCCAAGGGCCATCCAGTCCAACCCACTGCTATGTGATAAGGCACAACCAAAGAACTCCCGATAGACAGCCTCTGTGGAAAAGCCTCCAGAGAAGGAGGCTCCACCACACTCCAAGGCAGCCTAGGCTACTCTCCAGGAAGTTCTTCCTAACCTTTTCAGTCGAATCTCTTTCCCTGCCATTTGAACCCATTGCTCCTTTGTGCCCTGGTCTCTGGAACAGAAGAAAGTCATTTTCCTCCCCCACCTCTCCCTCCTCAATGGAACACTCTTTGAAAACGGGACACACGGCTCTCATGTTCCCTATCTACCTTCTCTTCTCCCAGCTAAACATCCTCCAGGAGGAAAGGAGGAAGGAAAAAGAAAAGGAAGGAAAGGAAGGAGGGAGGGAAGGGAGAAGGAAGAAAAAAGACAAAAGGGAAGGCAGGTAGGAAGGAAGGGGAAAGAGAGAAGGGAAAGGAGGGAAGGAGGGAAGAAAGAGGGAAAGAAGGACAAAAAGGTGGAAATAAAGGAAGGAGGGAGGGAGAAAGAGGGAGGGAAGGGGGAAGGAAAAGGAGGAAGAAGGGAGGGGGGGTGGAAGAGGATGTGGGGAAGGGAGGAAGGAAGGAAGAGAGCGAGGGAAGGAGGGAGGAAAGAGGGAAGGGAGGAAGGACAAAAGGGTGGAAGGGAAGGAAGGAGAGAAGGAAGGGAGGGAGGAGATGGAGGGAGAGAGGGAAGACAAAAGGGAAGGAAGGAGAAAGAGAGAGGGAAGGAGGAAAGAGGGAGGTAAGGGAGGAAAGAAGGAAAGAGAGAAGGGAGGGAAGAAGGGAAGAAGGGAAGAGAGAAGGAAGAAAAGACAAAGGGGAAGACGGTTAGAAGGAAGGGGAAAGAGAGGGAGGAAGGAGGGAAGAAAGAGGAAAGGAAAGAAGGACTAAACGATAGAAGGAAAGGAAGGGGGAAGGAGAAAGAGGGAGGGAGGGAAGGGAGAGAAGGATGAAGGAAAGATAGGAGGAAGGGAGGGAGGGTGGAAGAGGATGAAGGGAAGGAAGGGAGATAGGGAAGGAGGAAGGAAAGAGAGGAGGGAGGGAGGAAGGGGATGTAGGGAAGGGAGGGAAGGGAGGGAGGAAGAAGAGAGAGAGGGGAGGGACGAAAGAGGGAAGGGAGGAAGGACAAAAGGGTGGAAGAGAATGTAGGTGGGAAGTAGAAAGAGAGAGGTAAGGAAGAAAGGAGGAAGGAAAGAGAGAAGGGAGGGAGGAAAGACAAAAGGGAAGGAAGGAGAAAGAGAGAGGGAAGAAGGGAGGGAGGGAGGAAAAGAGGTAGGAAAGAGAGGAGGAAGGGAGAACAGGATGATGAGGGAGAGGAGCTCAAGGGCCGCATCCAGCCCCTGGGCCTGGGTTTACCCATACCTGGTTTAACCCATTGTGCCACCACGGCTCCAAGAGGAAGCTAATTAGGCACATCCTTGTTCACACAGTTGTCATGAGGAGCATTTCCAAAAACCAATCCTTGCTTGGCAGTCAGCACCGACTTCCTCACTTCCTGTGGCTCATATCATGATGCTGTCTAGCAAAACCCTGGCATTTTGGTGCCTTACCAAAAGTGGGGAAACAATGTTGTGCGGGTTTAGGGATCCATACTAGCCTCCCAGAAGACCTTGGAGGACCACATCCACCATCATAGTGCTATTAACCAAAACTCCTTAATGCCCTAAATACCCTCCAAGAGATATGAGTAAATTTTTGCCCTGCTTTAGGCCTCCAGGCCTTTGACCAGACTTTAAAAATGCTTTCTACTGAGCCCAAAAGGCTCCCTAAGGAAACTAAAATGTAACAAATCCCCAAGAGCAGCAGTTCCCAACCTTTGGTCCTACAGCTATTTTGGACTTCAGGTCCCAAGATGCCTGACAGTTGGTCAGGGTGGCTGGGACTTCTGGGAGCTGAAGTCCTAAATACCTGGCAAACCAAAGACTGAACCACTGCCCTAGCAACTTAAGCAAAACAAAAACCACTCCGGAGGGCCATTTTCTCATCTTTGCCCTAAAAGATTGGCTCTTTCCTTCTAGGCCTCAGAGAGCCTTGTTGTTCCCAGTGCAAACATATATTTTGCTCCTATTTTCTGACTCTCCCCTCGTGATTTTAGCCTTGCAAAAGGGCTGACAAAGAGAAGGTTGTTGAAAAATGCTGGTGCAGAACAGCAAGAGGTTGCTTTCCAAGATGCACGTTGAAATAGGCACATTTAGTAATTTTGGGCTGCTTTCTTTTTAACAGAGGTGAATTCAGACCCGGTGTTAATTGAAATGAAAGCTCTTTGGTGCCAGAATTAGTAGAATGATTTTATTTTTTGGTCAATGAATGTCAGAGAGCTGAAAGTGAAGCGATTTTGGAAACAAAAGAGTGAAAACAAGAGATTGAGGAAGAGGAGGTTTGGTGTGGTTTGAGAGAAATGGCTAATAAAACTTCTCCAAAACTTACTGATTTTTTGTTTTCCTTTTTTTCTTTTACGGTAGCTTTATTCAGGAGAGAGTGGCAAGTTGCCTACAGAACAGAGATGAGCACAAACAAGTCACAGCACCAACCACATACAGGAACAAAAAAACAACCCACTGTTGATTTGTTGTACACCACATTACACGATCAAAATGTAACAAAACAGAACAGAAAATGAATTTTAAAAATACACATTTAATGCTTGATGGGATTTGTATTTGGCATGGGTGACCACAATTTGTTCACAAATAGAAAGCAAGCAAATGTCAGGTTCCAATCATTTCTACTATTTCTGGCTAGGTTAGGCATGTTAAAGGAGCATTTGAAATTGTGTTCTGCAAGGCCCAATTGTTTATTTTTCAATAGCTTTTCCACTCCACAAGCCCGATGTGCACTGGTTAATATTTCACCCTATAGGTTTTTAAAATATCAGCACCATTTAGCAGAGTATAAGAAAGACAAAAAGGGTATAGAATTGTTTGCTGATCTTTCCCTTGCTGTCTATGCCAAACCTGGCATAGCAGCACTTGACTACTAGTCCTTGCAGGATATTCCAAAGTACACAATACTATGCTATGCCTTCTATTCCTACGCAGGAAATCCACCAAGATGAGGAATGCTAGCCCAGTTGGTTTAAGATCAAATCGAAGAAACCCTCCTCCATCGGCCTTTCCGCATCCCTTCTAACTCATTTGGGTTTTGACATGGCTCTCAAATAAATCCAACAGTGACTGTGGGGCATTGCCTTTTGTGATCTGCACTCTCGCTCTTATGTATCTTACTCCCCTAGTGCCCTGTCCATACATTATGTTGGGCCTTTCCACACAGCATATATATACCTGTATCTATGTACAGTTGTCTGTCTTGTCAGTGTATAACGGCATTGAATGTTTGCTGTATGTCTGTTCTGTGATCCCCTTTGGGGTGAGAAGGATGGAATATAAATACTGTAAATAAAAAATAAATGTTCTGGACAACAACTCTCAGAATCTCCCACTTTGGCCATGGTCCTGCTGGCTGTGGGTCATAGAAGACCTCCACAAACACTCACTTTCAAAAAGTCTGCCATGACAATGCCCAGAAAGAAATGGCTTCCCTCTGAAGGTCTAGATCCTTCCAAGCATGTTTATACTTTCCATATTAAATGGATTAAGAAAATTAGACCCAAGTAATTGCTCGACTATGGAATGCACTTTCTCCCACATTATCTTCTAAGCCTCAATTATTTTAGTTACAATAGGAACAAATAAATGAGTTGCCCATCATTCTTCCATGGGGAAAAGAGTCTTCACTGAACAACTGCAATCCTCTAAATAGGTCTGTGATATCCTCACAATTCACAAGACTTTCTAACTTGGGGGCTGCATGCTAGCACTCCCTGTTATGAGGACTAACTGCCCTGTGATGGATGGATGGATGGAGGGAAGGAAGGAAGGGAAAGAGGAAAGAAAGAGAGAAGGAAGGACGAAAGGGAGGAACAGAAGGAAGGAAGGAGAAAGAGGGAGAAGGGAAGAAGGGAGAAAAAAGGGAAGGAAGGAAAGACAAAAGGGAAGGAATTGTGGCGCAGCTGGCTGATTGTCAGCTGCATTAAGATCACTCTGACCAAAAGGTCATGAGTTCGAAGCCAGCCCGGGTTGGAGTGGGTTTCCAACCAATTGTGTGTAGCCTGTTGTCGACCTTTGCAACCCAAAATACAGTTGCATCTGTCAAGTAGGAAAATTAGGTACCACCTTAAAAGTGTGGGGAGGCTAAATTAACTGATTTATGAGGCCATAAAGAAGACTCCAGCAAAGCATTCCAGCGGGGAAGCATGCGGGGAATGCGGAAGTGCTTCATCAGTGTCGCAGATGGACGATGAAAGCGACAGCTCCCCTGGCGGCCAGAAAAAGTTAAATAGCCTCTGTGTATGTCTGTATATGTTGTATGTCAAAATTGGCATTGAATGTTTGCCATATATGTGTACACTGTAATCCGCCCTGAGTCCCCTGCGGGGTGAGAAGGGCGGAATATAAAAGCTGTAAATAAATAAAAATAATAAATAAGGAAGGAAGGAAGGAAGGGTGGAAGAAAGGGTGGTAGGGAAGGAGGAAGTAAAAAGAGAAGGAAGGAAGAATGGGTGGAAGGGAAGGACGAAAGGAAAAAGAGGGAGGGAAAGGGAGGGGGAAGGAGGAAGGAAAGAGAACAGAAAGGAAAACCAAAAGGGAGGGAAGACGGGAAGGACGAAAGGGTGCAATGGAAAGGATGGATGGATGGATGGAAGGACAGTAGGAAGGAAAGAGAGAAGCAAGGAAGGACAAAAGGGTGGAAGGGAATGGAGGGAGGGGGAAAGAGGGAGGGAAGGTAGGAAAGAGAGAAGGAAAGATGAAAGGGAAAGAGGGGAGAGGGAAGGAAGGAATGAAGGACGAAAGGGTGGAAGGGAAGGAAGGAGGGAGGGAGAGGAGGAAGGAAAGAAAGGAAAGATGAAAGGGTGGAAGGGAAGGAGAAAGAGGGAGGGAAAGAGGAAGGAAAGAGAGAACAAAGGAAGGATAGGATGGTGAGAAAGTAAAGTGCCCTGAGAAAAAAGCCCGAGGGGCTGTGTCCGGCTCCTGGGCCTGGGTTTGTCAATACCTAGACTGAAGAATGAAGACAGAAACATAGACCACCAATTGCCTTGCATCTCTGTCTTCAACTTGAACAAGATTTGTTCTTAGAATTATATAATTACAGAATTAAGGAGCTCCAACCGTCACCTATACCAACCCCCCGCCATACAGAAATGTAGTTGAATCATCCCTAAAAGAAGGTCATCTGCCTTCTGTTTTAAAAAACTACACTGAAGAACAGTCTCTCCAATATAGCAAAGCTCTTTTTGTCCTTTAATCTCCTATGAGTTGTCTTGGTCTGTGTCTTTTCTTTAGAGCAGCAATAAACAAGCCCCTTACATGTTTTACATGATATGCCTTCAGATATTTAAAAGGGGGCCACTTTTTTACAACTTGACTGATTTGTAGCTTCATATCCATCATCATCATCATCATCATCATCATCATCATCATCATCATCATCATCATCATCCCTTTCCCTGTGTCTAGAAGTATTTCCCCCTTTTTATTGAGTTCCTTCGACATTATTTTGGAAATAAAGGTAAACACAACTTTCATCTCCTGAATTGCGTATCCCATTCATAAGCAGCACTCTGTAACTCTGTAGTACAAAAGTTTAAGAGTAAGTTAACAAGTTTCCCAGATAATAACCGAGAAGGAAAATATGCAGAAAATAAAATTAGATTTTTAAAAAACCCATTACAAATGCTGTTCCAAGGACAACCAAATCACTGAAATGTTTTTCAATGCATCCCTCTTTCCAGATACATTAATGCATTAAACAAAAAGTAGGCTCCTATTGCCAATGAGAATATTATCTCCAGTGAGGACGTTCAGTGTCAGCTGTGGCTACCAATTCTCTAAGACCTAGACAGAGCCAGTGGCCTCCCCACTGATGCCAGGCATGTTAAAGCAGGTGGAGGTGTGGAATGAGAACCAGCTGAGCCATAAATGATGCAATAAAACAAAACAAAAAGGTAGGGATCATCTCTAGTCCAGCTGAGATCTTTCAAGGACTGAACTGGGACCTCTGAATGTCACCCCGACCATAAGGTCTCACTTTAGAGAAAAGTCCTGCCAGACAATTAAGTCCCACACAACCATCCAGACTCCCTTGACTAAAGAGATATTCCCATCTCCTTGAATGACTTTACTATCAATTAAGAAGGCCTACTTTATCAACCAAGGCTGTCTCAAAAGGACCAAAGTGTCTCTGCTTCCTTTCCAGTTTCATAGATAATAACATTACACACCTGCAACAGGAGGGCTGTTTGTCTCTTGCAACACTTCTGGGCAAACCACCGAAAACACAACGTAAGCTTGAGGCATACCTGATAGAGGCAATGGCACACACTTCGAAGCTGGGGAGGGAACTCAGCCGAGGAGTTGATGATGGCATGAAAGAATTTTTCAGTCATCTGGAGGAGGCTCTGCTGGTTGTTTTCAAGGGTTTCGCTGGATTCCAACCTGCAAGACACGAATCGGTCAAGGCTTTGGCCCTAAAAGGTTGACCAGGCGTCTTTTGCACAATCAGAGCTACAGCTATGTCTCCCTTCATCCAAAGAAAAGACTTTTCAGTTCAGTGATGTAAGACTTGCCATATCTAAGGATTCACATTTCTAAAGGCAGGTGATAACTTACTGTAGATACTTGAGTATAAGCCGACCCGAATATAAACCGAGATACCTAATTTTACCACAAAACTGGGAAAACGTTTGACTCAAGTATAAACCGAGGGTGGAAAATGTAGCAGCAACTGATAAATTTCAAAATAAAATCAGATACCAATACAATTACATTAACTGAGGCAGCAGAAGGTTACATGTTTTTGAATGTTTACATAACACTGTAATTTAAGATAAGAATGTGCAACTCTGATTCTAAGCATCTTCAATGTGCTTATGTATCCTTCCAATAATAATAAAGTAACAGAAATAATAATAAGAAAAAAAGAAGAGTAAAATAATGGAAATGTAATAATAACAGTAATAATAGAGTAAAATAATAAATGTAATAATAACAATAATAAAGTAAAATAATAATGTAATAATAACAGAGTAAAATAATAATAATAATAATAATAATAATAATAATAATAATAATAAATAGAGTAAAATAATACATGTAATAAAAATAATAATAACATAGTAAAAGAATAAATAACCTTGACTCAAGTATAAGCTGAAAGGAACATTTTCAGCCTATAAAAAGGGCTGAAAAACTAGGCTTATACTCGAGTATATACAGTAGTCTCAAAAAATGAGGGATGACAACAAGCATTCTCAATTTTTCCATGAGTAGAATATATGGCCAGATAGGCATATTCAAAGCACCCCTGACAGATGGCCATCCAGCCTCTGTTTCAAAGCCTCCAAAGAAGGAGCCTCCACCATACTCTGGGGTAGAGAGTTCCACTGCTGAACAGCTCTCACTGCTGAACAGCTTCCTAATCTTCTCTCTCCTCTTCCCCTCCCTTAACAGTGTGTTTTCTTTTCCAAATCCTCCCTTGCTCGAGAGGGAGAGAACAGACAAGTATCTCGAGCTCCGATGATGACCTGGGAAGGTATCCCACTGGAGCATTGCAGCACACCCAAATACCTGTGTGACGGTGCTCTGACTTACAAGAAGCACTGTTTGACTATCAAGCAAAAAAGGGTGCTAAAAATAATATTGTAGAAAAGCTGACTGGCACAACCTGGGGATCACAACCAGACACAGTGAAGACATCTGCCCTTGCATTTTGCTACTCAGCTGCTGAATACGCATGCCCAGTGTGGAATACATCTCACCATGCTAAAACAGTGGATGTGGCTCTTAATGAGACATGTTGCATTATCACAGGATGACTACGCCCCTGTCAGGTTTTACAATGTATTGTAACGTAATATAGCTGAGCCATGCACTGCTAATAGGCTTCTATTGGAATTGCTGAGTCATGTATTAACTGTATATAGAACTTCATTTGGGGAATGTGTTCTGGCCTAGTCCAGGTGATTGTGAATGATGTAATCCTGGGTCTGAGTTAAGTTAATGAGTTGGGAACCAATCAGTGATTGCTATGTGTAATTGTATAGGATTGTATATAAGGAAGTCATGTAGAGTGTATACTCTCTCCTTGTGCTGTGATGCTGTTTGTCGAAGGCTCTATGTAATTGATTAAAAGAACCTGTCTGCTAAGACAAGATATAACCGTGTGCTGTGGTAAGTTTGTAATATCATCTAGACTGGGGGAAAGACAATGGTAAAACTGACAATGGCAGGGCATGTGCTCAAGTGTCTGTAAAAGAGTACCAGAGTGACTGCAGTTTGTGGGAGCAGTTGACTGAAAATACTGTGCAGGAAGAAGCTACTGGAAAGCGCTGAAGTTGTTCAACTGATCTGCTGCTGAATTGTGAAATTAATCTCAACAGCCCAACACCACTGGAGAAATTATACTGTTCAGCCAATATTGCACCACCTGACATCTATCAGGAAGCAGCAGCTAATAATGAAAGCACCAAGGCAGTGACATCTCCAGTCCATCCTCTATTTGGATATCAGCCAGCATGCCAACATCTTAAATCAAGAAAAAGCTTTCTAAGATCTACAGAGATACTGGCAGGAACACCTCAGCAAGCGAGAGCCCAAAAGTGGCAGGTTAAAACCCAGAACCTCAATCAGTGGGTGATACCAGACGAGAAACTCCCTTCTGGGCACGTAGAAGACTGACTGGGCAACTTGGAAGGTGCTGAACCCAAGATGCAGAGGCAACCTTTAAAAAATGGGGTTGCAAAGTGGAGTCTACGACATGCGAGTGTGGAAAAGAGCAAATCACAGACCACTTTCTACAATGTGTCCTGAGCCCTGGTGCATGCACAATGGAGGACCTTCTCACAGCGACACCAAAAGCACTCCAAGTGGCCAGCTTCTGGTCAAAGGAAGTCTAGCATAATGCCAAGTTTTTAACTTTGTATGTGTTCTTTTAAATGCACTATAACTGTACTCTCAAATCCACTTCTGTCACAAACCCAATAAATTAAAAAAAAACACCAGCCTAAATTCAAACCTGGTAGGATCCACTTCGAAGCTGACGTGCTGCCACTCCAAAGATGTAATGATGGTTCTTAACAAAGGTTCCAAAAGCTTCTGCAGATAGTTTGCCCCATAGACCTGCATGAGGAAGTTTAGCCCACTCTGTTATTCCAAATAAATGCCATTTAAAAATTATACAGCACCATGTTTCTATTTCTATCATTGTTCAGCCAATTAATAAAACAGCTGAAATATAATTAAATTAGCACAGTATGCCAACACACCAATCCCTGAGAAGGCTGCTTTGTGTATGAGCACTCCTCCACGTTTTATACAAAAAAATATATGAATATCAAGATGTGAGGAAATACAAAGTCCTGGAGAAATGTGCGTACATTTCACTCCAGGTATAAATTTTAAACAGTAATGTGTATTATTTTAATACTTTGCATGTTTCATGGCCCTTTAGTCAATCCCAATCATTACTGCTTTACCGGAAATGACTGAATCTAATAATCAGTTAACACAGAGTTTCTCAACCTGGGGGTCAGAGCCTCTGGGGGGGGGGTCGCAAGGGGGGGAATCAGAATGGTCTCTAAAGACCATCAGAAAACACAGTATTTTGTATTGGTCATGGGGGTTCTCTGTGGGAAGTTGGACATAATTCTATTGTTGGTGCGGTTCAGAATGCTTTTTGATTGTAGGGGAACTACAAATCCTAGCAACAACTCCCAAATGTCAAGGTTGATTTTCTCCAAACTTTACCAGTGTTCACTTTTGGACATATTGAGGATTTCTGCCAAGTTTGGTCCAGATCCATCATTGTCTGAGTCCACAATGCTCTCTGGATGTAGGTGAACTACAACCCCAAAACTCAAGGTCAATGCCCACCAAACCCTTCCAGTATTTTCTGTTGGTAATGGGAATTCTTTATTCCAAGTTTGGTTCCATTCCATTGTTGGTGGAGTTCAGAATGCTCTTTGATTGTAGGTGAACTACAAATCCCACCAACAACAACTCCCAAATGTCAAGGTCGATTTTCTCCAAACTCCACCAGTCTTCACATTTTGACATATAGAGGATTTGTGCCAAGTTTGGTCCTGATTTATCACTGTCTGAGTTCACAGTGCTCTCTGGATGTAGGTGAACTACAACTCCCAAACTCAAGGTCATAGAATCAAAGAGTTGGAAGAGACCTCATGGGCCATCCAGTCCAACCCTCTGCCAAGAAGCAGGAATATTGCATTCAAATCACCCCTGACAGATGGCCATCCAGCCTCTGTTTAAAAGCTTCCAAAGAAGGAGCCTCCACCACACTCCGGGGCAGAGAGTTCCACTGCTGAACGGCTCTCACAGTCAGGAAGTTCTTCTTCATGTTCAGATGGAATCTCCTCTCTTGTAGTTTGAAGCCATTGTTCCGCGTCCTAGTCTCCAGGGAAGCAGAAAACAAGCTTGCTCCCTCCTCCCTATGACTTCCTCTCACATATTTATACATGGCTATCATATCTCCTCTCAGCCTTCTCTTCTTCAGGCTAAACATGCCCAGTTCCTTAAGCCGCTCCTCATAGGGCTTGTTCTCCAGACCATTGATCATTTTAGTCGCCCTCCTCTGGACACATTCCAGCTTGTCAATATCTCTCTTGAATTGTGGTGCCCAGAATTGGACACAATATTCGAGGTGTGGTCTAACCAAAGCAGAATAGAGGGGTAGCATTACTTCCCTAGATCTAGACACTATGCTCCTATAGATGCAGGCCAAAATCCCATTGGCTTTTTCTGTTGGTCACAGTTCTGTGTGCCAAGTTTGGTTCATTTCCATTGTTGGTGGAGTTCAGAATGCTCTTTGAGTGTAGGTGAACTATAAATCCCAGCAACTACAATTCCCAAATGACAAAATCAATCTTCTCCAACCCCACCAGTATTCAAATTTGGGCGTATCGGGTGTTTGTGCCAAATTTGTTCTAGTGAATGAAAATACATCCTGTATATCAGATATTTACATTATGATTCATATCTGTAGCAAAGTTACAAAACTAAAATAATGTTAAGCTTGGGGATCACCACAACATGAGGAGCTGTATTAAGGGGTCTCGACATTAGGAAGGTTGAGAAACACTGAGTTAACACTACTGTCCCAAGAAAAGCTTGGATTTTGTGCAGAAATTATATTTTGTCGAAGGGTTTCATGGCTGGAATCACTAGGTTCTTGTAGGTTTTTTCGGGCTATAGGGCCATGTTCTAGAGGCATTTCTCCTGACGTTTTGCCTGCATCTATGGCAAGCACCTCTGAGGATGCTTGCCATAGATGCAGGCGAAACGTCAGGAGAAATGCCTCTAGAACATGGCCCTATAGCCCGAAAAAACCCACAAGAACCTAGAAATTATATTAATCTGGCGGCAGGAAAATTTTAAAGATGGGCTGCTGGTTACTGAAAGCAGAATACCTTTGAAATCTACTTTTTTCTGTTCTGTATTAAGATTCTACTCTTTCCTCTCTCGCTCTCTCTGCTGGTCTGACAGACTCTACTAAAATCCAAGTACCTTAAAACAGAAAGTCATGATTTTGCTTGCCAAGCTGTTTCCCCTGAAGAGCGTCTGCATGGAGTCAGCCAGTTCTACTTCTTTCGAAAACATGTTCCAAAGTAACTGGTAGAGCAAATGCCTGGAGTCAAAGAGGGTGACCAGGACACGGGCCAGTTCGTCCTTTCAAAACACAGACAACAAAAACATAGGACAAATCAGTATTAAACAGCAGCATCTACCAAACCAAGACAATTCCAACCAAGTTGCACTGTGTGTCTCTTCTGCCAACTTGGACGGCTTCCCATCTTAGTTAGGACTATCAATGATAACTAGACTAGATCAGAGCTTCTTAAACTGTGAGTCCTGACCCCGAATGGGGTCCCCTTAGCTCAAGGTTGGCTCCACAGTGAAAGCTTTGTGATCGTCACATAATGACTGTCTTAGATCTAAATAGATTCATTAAAAGACATCAATGCGTAATGGAGACACAAGAAAAGCCAATTTATTTCATTGAAATGCCATGAAATGATACCCTCAATAGAGATTATTTAGGTTAAGATAAAGACAAAGCCGCAAAGGACTAGATGGAAGTCAACAGACTATTTTTTAATTTTTACCGTATATACTCGAGTAGAAGCCAACCCGAATATAAGCTGAGGTACCTAATTTTACCACAAAATTAGGGTGAGAGGGTGAGAAATGCAAGCGCTATGGATAAATTTCAAAATAAAAATAGATAACCAATAAAATTACATTAATTGAGGCATCAGGAGGTGAAATGTTTTTGAATATTTACATAAGACTGTAATTTAAGATAAGACTGCCCAACTCTGATTAAATCATTATTCTAACCTTCTTTAATGTAATTATTATTATTATTTATTTAAAAGTTTTGTATACCGACCTTCTCACCTCTCTTGATAATCAATAAAACATCATAATACATATTAGAGTAAAACATTAAAACAGCAATTACAATCAATAGCTATAATGGTCAGTCATCATACTAAAATCGTTGCTCATCATCCTCCATCCATATCTCAGGGTGTTGGCTCACTCGTCGAATGCTTGTCTCCATAACCAAGTCTTCACCTGTTTCCTAAATGTCAGGATAGAAGGGGCGGTTCTGATCTCCAGTGGGAGAGAGTTCCAGAGTCGAGGGGCCACCAACGAGAAGGCCCTGTCCCTTGTCCCCACCAGACACGCTTGCGAGGCCGGTGGGACCGAGAGCAGGGCCTCTCCAGACGATCTTAATAATCTTGATGGTTCATAGGGGAGAATACGTTCGGAGAGGTAAACAGGGCCGGAGTCGTTTAGGGCTTTATAGGTTAACACCAGCACTTTGAATTGTGCTCAGAAGCTAATTGGCAGCCAGTGGAGCTGGTGTAACTGCGGAGTGGTGTGCTCCCTGTACCCAGCACCCGTTAGTAGTCTGGCTGCCGAGCGTTGGACTACTTACGTATCCTTCCAGCAATAATAAAGAGAGTAAAATAATAAATATAATAATAATAATAGAGTAAAATATTGGAAATGCAATTATAACAGTGACAATACAGTAAAATAATAAATGCAATAATAATGAAGTAAATTAATAAATGTAATTATAATAATAGAGAAAAATAATAAATGTAATAATAATAGGGTAAAACACTGTAAATGTAATAATAATAATAAATAGTGTAAAATAAATGTAATAGAAATAATGTTAATAATATAAGCAAAGTAAATAAATAAATAATAGAGAAAAATAATAAATAACCTTGACTCCAGTATAAGCCGAAGGGAGCTTTTTCAGCCTAAAAAAGTGGCTGAAAAACTAGGCTGATACTCGAGTATATACAGCAATTTTAATCCCGTTTTTTCTTTTTTCAATTTTTTTATTTCTTTTGTTACACTGCACATGTTTTCCTGCTTTCCTATCACACCATTGTTCTCCCACTTTACATGTAAAAGGGTTTTTTTCTCTTTTTTTTTCTTTCTCTCTTGTGGACCCCTAAATCCCAACCTCTACTTTCCTCTTTATTTTCAAGATCTTTAATATCATGAATAAAAATATATTTGAAAAAAAATGGCTGCTTAGGCATCTACACTAATCTGTTGTGCAGCATTGTCAAGTGTCTTCTGTAGAGGAGTCTTCAGTTATACTTCATGAAAAGGAACATTAGTCTGTTTAGCAAGCCTTGCAAATGCTGGTTTGTTTTTTATATTCGGCCCAGAGGGGGGCTGAAAAAGCCCCCCTCGGCTCATACTCGGGTGAGGGTCCTGGCGGGAAGGCGTAGGGCTCAAAGAAGGGCTCTCATTCCTCTCTCGCACAGCACGTGTGCCTTCCTCTACTCTTCTCTTGCACAGCGCACAACTTCCTCTCTCGCACAGCACGGGCTTTTCTTGTCAGAAATATTTAAAATTAACTAGGTATTTTTAATTACAAAAATGTAGTTCTATATAGGCCTCAGTGTGAGAGAGGCGTCAGTCTTAGAGAGACCTCACTGTGAGAAGGCCTCAGTGGGAGAAAGGCCTCAGTGTTAGTAGGCCTCAGTTTGAAAAGGCCCAGTGTGAGAAGCTTCAGTGAGGGGAGGCCCCAGGTTGAAGGCCTCATGTGTAAAGCTACTTTGTGAAGCTCCTGTGTAAGTTCAGTATGAGAAGAGGCTCTGTGAGAGCGAAACTGTTTATCTGCATGGGAAAGAAGCCCAGTATGGAAACAAAGAAGGAAGAATAACGAACTTTATTTGTGCTATGGAAACCTGGTTCCCCTCACATATTTATACATGGCTATCATGTCTCCTCTCAGCCTTCTCTTCTTCAGGCTAAACATGCCCAGCTCTTTAAGCCGCTCCTCATAGGGCTTGTTCTCCAGACCCTTGATCATTTTAGTCACCCTCCTCTGGACACATTCCAGCTTGTCAACATCTCCCTTCAATTGTGGTGCCCAGAATAGGACACAGTATTCCAGATGTGGTCTAACCAAGGTAGAATATGTCTCTGTATATCAATCCCCGAGGAACATCGGACAGAATTGTGGCGCTACATTCATATCTTGCTGGAGAGCTTCCCATTAACAACATGATGCCACCATCGTAACAGAACACTGAACAAAATGGATCCCTAATATGATCCAGTATGTTTCTTTGAGGGTTTTTTTTTGTCAGTAGTTTTGGCATCAAACAGCGTTCCAGATCTAGTGTAAAATAAATCAGAACCACCCAGAAGATACTAATCTATCTTCTGCTCATCCCCACTGTGCTCACAAACCTACATCATATGGGAGAGCCAAGAAGATGCTCTGTCTTACCCATTGTGAGCAAGGCACCACGTTGGCCAAAGCCATGGCAATGGGCAGCTCTCCTTGGTCACCCATCATGGTCACCAACTCCACCAATCTCTCAAACCGATCCGCCAACACCGTTTCGGCCAGAGTGTCAAACTCTGTGCCCTGCTGCAGGATTTTGGTGAGGACCTCCATGAATGTGGCTCTGGTCTGCAGATCTTTGTGATACCCCAACCCTAGCCGTAGAACACAAGAAACAGGTTTGCTGATTTGCACAGACAATGGCATTCCTAAAACTTTAGGCAGCAAACACAGTTGCCTTCCCTTTTACCTATTGAGTGCATAAGGCCGCTGTCCACATTCGCGTTCAGCAAGTTGGACATCGCCAAAACGGTGCAGTGCCGCAATGAGGCCAATCTTCGCGACATGCCACGTTTTCGGCCGCCGGTTTGTGCGCTTTCGTCTTCAATTTCACTGCAGTCGTTGAGAAGGTTCATAAACAGAGTAAAGTACCTAGAAGTAAAAAGAATTGCTTGCATATCTCAAGAAGAACCATTTTTACACAGTGCAAACAATCGGCCTCTCCCACAGACATAGAACATGATACATCTCAAAAGTTTTTAAAAACAACATTAAAAAAAAACTACAATAGCTAGCCTTGAATTTTCTACCCAATGATACAAGATAACAGAGGATCATTCTTCCCAAACTTTCAGAAATACTAATATATATACGGACTAGCCATCCCCTGCCATGCGGCCCAGTCTGTGTATATGTGTTTTCTGTGTGTATATATATTTGTGTATATGTGTATATATGTGGTTTTGCGCATGCATTGTAATGTATTTTGTTTTGGCTTTTCAAGTCTGTGGCACAGTCTGGTGATCTGAAAAATAAAGTAATGAGAAAGTATTGATTTCTAATGTATGTAATGTCTTGATGCTTTTGGGTAAACAGCATTTCTTGTTGTTTCTTTGTCAGTGTTGATGTGGAGAGTGTCTGGTTTGCCTAATCTGGACCATGCAACATAGAATTGTCCTTCTTTAGGGGTCATGTTAAAAGCTATGATACTATATCTGTGTGTATGTGAATCATCTATATCTATGTCTCTTTGTCAGAAGGGCTTTGATGACGTTTTCTTGCCTTGGTGAAGGGAGTTGGACTGGATGGCCTTAAGTATTTTCTGTTGGTCATGGGGGTTCTGTGTGGGAAGTTTGGCCCAATTCAGTCGTTGGTGGGGTTCAGAACACTCTTTGATTGAAGATGAACTATAAATCCCAGGAACTACAACTCCCAAACTCAAGGTTTATTTCCTCCAAACTCCATATGTGTTCATATTTGGGCATCTATATAAATAAAAATGTTATGTTTGTTTGTGGGATTAACAGAACTCAAAAACCAGTGGACAAATTGACACCAAATTTGGACAGCATACACCTAACAACCCAATGTATGTTTTTCACTGAAAAAAATTGATTTTGTCATTTGGGAGTTGTAGTTGCTGGGATTTATAGTGCACCTACAATCAAAGAGCATTCTGAACTCCACCATTGATGGAATTGAACAAAACGTGGCATAACAGGACTGCCATGACCAACAGAAAACTCTAGAAGGGTTTGGTGGACATTAACCTTGAGTTTGGGAGTTGTTCACCTACAACCAGAGAGCACTGTGGACTCAAACAATGAAGGATCTGGACCAAACTTGGCACAATATTCTATATGCCCAAATATGAACACAAATGGAGTTTGGGGAAAATAGATGTTAATATTGGGAGTTAATCAAAGAGCATTCTGAACCCCACGAACAACAGAATAGGGGTGAACTTCCCACACAGAACTCCCATGACCAACAGAAAATACTTAAGGTCATTCAGTCCAACTCCCATCACCAGGGCAAGAAAGTGTAATGAAAGCCCTTCTGACAAAGAGCCATTCAGCCATAGATTAATAGATAGATATATATGATTCACACACAGATATAGTATCATAGATTTGAAAGAGACCCCTAAAGAAGGACAATTATATGTTGCCTGTTCCAGAGTAGGCAAACCAGACAATCTCCATATCAATACTGACAAAGAAACAAAAGCATAAAGAGATTACATATATTTGAAACCAAAACTTTATCATTATTTTATTTTCCAGATCACCAGACTGCGCTAAGTTTGATCCAGATCCATCATTATTTGACTCCACAGTGCTCTCTGGACGTAGGTAAACTACAACTCCCAAACTCAAGGTCAATGCCCACCAAACCCTTCTAGAGTTTTCTGTTGGTCATGGCAGTCCTGTTATGCCACGTTTTGTTCAATTCCATCAATGGTGGAGTTCAGAATGCTCTTTGATTGTAGGTGCACTATAAATCCCAGCAACTACAACTCCCAAATGACAAAATCAATTTTTTTCAGTGAAAAACATACATTGGGTTGTTAGGTGTATTGTGTCCAAATTTGGTGTCAATTCCCCCAGTTGAGTTATGTTAATGCCACAAACGAACGTTACATTTTATTTATATAGATTTTAGGGATTTTTTTCAAGTTTTGAGAAAAACTATCTGTTTAGGGAAGGGACTATTTCTCTCTCCTCTCCTGATTGGTGGATTCTTATTCTGATGCATACTGGGAAATGTAGTTTAAGACAGAGCCTTTTGAATTCTTTGGCATGCCTCAGCACTATTTCCAATTTTAATGTTTACATTTGGCCTTCCCACAGTTTTAATTGTATGTTGTCTTATTCATAATGTTATATGTTTATTGTCTAATTGCTTATATAATTGCTTATATTGTTGTGATTATTGCTTGTATTGTTGTGTTGGGCTCGGCCTCATGTAAGCCACACCGGGTCCCTTGGGGGGGTAGCGGGGTACAAATAAAGTGTTGTTGTTGTTGTTGTTGTTATTATTATTATTATTATTATTATTATTATTATTATTATTATTATTATTATTATTTGGCATAGGGCTGCTCACCTTTCCAAACTACATTTCCCAAGTTTTGTGAGTTCCCATTATCCCTGTCTTCATAGAGAAGCAAGTCATAATGAAGTATTCAAGCGGAGAAGCCATTAGGGGAAACAATGGCAAAGGAGACAGGCACGTATGGTAGTTTTGGCTTTTCTTATGCTTCCTTTTAGTAACAGTTTGCATTGTTGCCTTGCACTAAATGAAACTGACTAGGAGCCTTCTGAGCTTTATAAAACGCCTACAAAAAAGTTTGGGGGTCAGTTTCGATTCTTAAGTTTTTGGAATGGGCCACGCTGATGCTTCGAAAAGACTTTTGACTTACAAAACTTCTGATTTCTTCCTATTTTCAATTTCTTACGAGTCATTTGCACACCTCTAAAGATGACACGGCATCTCTTTAAGAGGGTAACTTAAAGAGAAAGGAAACTCCTCTATTTCCTTCAGCTACATGGAGATATGAAGAAGCACACTGAGAAAAGTCCATGATTTTTTGAAGAAAATAATCATGGAAATCCTATTGCCTCCTTCTCATGGGATGCTCATAAAAACCATATAAGATATAAGAAACTATTCTAACTTTACAGAATGCTGGGGAAAAAATAAGCGGCCTTTACTTAAGGAACAACTGGGATTTGGCTTCCATCAGTTCAACTCCATCTCCTTCTTCTGGCTGCAGTGGAAGCCCCGCAAGTAGGGCCACCACCGCCTCCATGCTTGCCTGGTCCAAATCCCTAAACAAAACAAGAAACGGAATAAAACAATTAGCTCTTCTTTCACAAAGTTTCCTGATCCACTCTTTCAGTGTGGCATTCCCAGTAACCCAAAGTGGCTCTAAAATGCTTTAAAGTGTTAAGTGTTAATGCATAAATGGCATGACTTCAACATCACTTGTGGCTTTTGACTGAAACGTGAGCACTATTCTCTACAGCAGCGGTTCTCAACCTGGGGGTCGCGACCCCCAGGGGGGTCGCCTGGCCATTTTGGAGGGGTCGCGAGGCCACCTCCGTTGGCCCCGCCCCAAGGGCGCGGCCAGGCAAGGACACCCTCACGCGAGACCTGGCCTGCGCAAAGCCCGCCTCACCTGCCTCGCTCTCCGGCCATTCAGCGAGGGGGCGAGGCAGCCGAGGTGTCCTCCGTGCGGGCCTGGCGCATGCAAGGCCCATCTCGCCTGCCTCGCTCTCCCGCCATTCGGCGAGGTGGCGAGGCAGGCCTGGCGTCCTCCGTGCGGTCCTGGCCCGTGCAAAGCCCGCCTGGCCTGCGTCGCTCTCCCGCCATTCAGTGAGGGGGCGAGGCAAGCATGGCGTCCTCCATGCGGCCCTGGACCATGCAAAGCCCGCCTGGCCTGCGTCGCTCTCTCGCCATTCAGCGAGGGGGCGAGGCAGGCCTGGCGCCCTCTGTGCGGGTCTGGCCCGCGCAAAGCCCGCCTGGCCTGCCTCGCTCTTCCGCCATTCGCCGAAGGGGTGAGGCAGGCCTGCCGTCCTCCGTGCAGGCCTGGACCACACAAAGCCGGCCTGGCCTGCCTCGCTCTCCCACCATTCAGCGAGGGAGCGAGGCAGGCGAGGCGTTCTCCATGCGGGCCTGGCCTGCGCAAAGCCCGTCTCACCTACCTTGCTCTGCCGCCATTCGGCGAGGGGGCAATGCAGGCCTGGCATCCTCTGTGCGGGCTTCGCCCGCGCAAAGCTTGCCTTGCCTGTCTCGCTCTCCCGCCATCCGAGGAGCGCGGCAGAGAGAGAAACAGCTGAGACAGTGAAAGAGCGAAGAAACAGTGTGGGAGAAGAGAGCGAAGGGAAGAGAAGAGGCGGCGAGGTTGTCAGGCAAGCGAAAGAGCAAAAGAACAGTGAAAGAGGAGAGCGAAGGGGAGAGAAGAGAAGAGGCGGCGAGGCTGTGAGGAGCGAGGCAGAGAATCAGCTGTGACCGTCAGTAACGAACGGGCGAAGGAACAGAGTAGGAAAGGGAAGGGAAGAGAAGAGGCTGAGAGGAGCGAGGCAGAGAGGGGAACAGCTGAGAAGGTCAGAGTAACGAACGAGCAAAGAAACAGCATGAGAGGAGAGTGAACGGTAAAGGAAGAACACGGATGAAGGAAAAAGGAAGAGGGAGGGAGAGAGAGAAATAAGGTAACTGAAAAAAAGAAGAGGAAATGGGAAGTAGGAAGCAAGTAGACACACCAGATAAGTTAAGAGATTTGGGAAGGGAAGCATAGAAGGAAAAAAGACAGAAGCGGTGAAGGTGACGGAGGAAGCGACCTGGAGGGTAGAAAGAAAGAAAAGACTAAAGTGGTGAAGATATACCCAGGAAAAAGATAGTGGAGTAATTGTGATAGGCAACTGACCCAAAAAGATCCCCAAATAAATTTAGAAAGATAGTATTGTGGAACAACAAACAAACATAAACGTATAAATTTAATAACAATAATACCAATAACAACATAACAACATCAAGGAAAATAAAATAATTATATATATATATATATATATATATATATAATATAAACTTTAACATAGTAAATAAAAAATAACAGTAACAATAGCAAAATTACAGTCATAAAGGAGCGACGAAAATAATTTTTTGGTTGGGGGTCACCACAACATGAGGAACCATATTTAGGGGTCCCGGTGTTAGAAAGGTTGAGAACCACTGCTCTACAGCTTCCTATGTTTGTTTCTTGACTTCTTTGGCAAATTATAAAAGCCACAGTAAGTGGAAAGTCATCTGCACATCAAACCTATAAACATAGAAAGAATATACAGAACTGTACCCCTGGGCCATGTTGAGCCTCCCTTCCTCCAACTCGCACTACATAACTTTCATAATTTTTATTTTTATTTATTTACAACATTTATATTCCGCCCTTCTTACCCCGAAGGGGACTCAGGACAGATCACAGAACACACATACATGGCAAACATTCAATGCCATTAAACAGATAGGACAGACAACATATAGAGGTATTATGTTGACGGTTTTTTCCCCAACTTCCTGGAGGTTGTGCTCGATTGCAGCCACGGGGGGTGCTGTCGCTCCATCCTCTATGACAAAGAGCCTTGATGACAGACTTTCTCCTTTCTTTGATTGAAAGCATTTTCTGGTATTTCTTTTATGGTGCCATAAAACACCTCCCCCCTTAAGCAGTGCTTAATTTCTGTACTCACAACTCACTGCTGTTTTCATTTTTTAAATAGTTTTTTATTAACCTCAAAAGAAACGTTATATACATAAAAAGAGGTGGAACAATATAGTGAAAAAAAAAGTAGATGTATAAGTCTTAACAAAAACGACTTCATCCTTTTCTTTAAGCCAGATTCTTTACAGCAATTCAACTTGCTCTAGTCTTTTTTTTCTAAAAAAAAAAAAAACCTAATAATTTTTATTGCATTTCTATTCATTTCGTTACAAAAACAATCTCTATAATTCATATAATTTCACTGCTGTTTTCAACTGCTTAGGTCCGTGATGGTGAACCTATGACACGCGTGTCAACACTGACACGCATGGCTATTTTTTATGACACGCGGCCACATGCTGCCGCATACAGAGAAGTACACTTTATAAGAGCCAATCTAATTCCATCCTTAAATTTGTAAAAGGCTCTACAAATTTAACATCTGTTTGAGCATTGTTCACTCCATAACTCTGCATGGAATATACATTTTTCTTATTTAAACTATAAATATTGCAAAATTACACCCCACCCAAGTTATGCTCAGGTTTTTGGCAAATTTTGACACACCAAGCTCAAAAGTTTGCCCAACACTGGCTTAGGTGGACAGTAAGCTGGGCTGAAAGGTCGGGTGCTCACCCCTACCCGGGCTTTGAACTGCCAATCTTTTGATTGGCAAGATGGATTGCTGTTAGTGATTAATCAGCTGTGCGAAAGCCCGGCCCTTTCACAAGCATACAATTCCCAATTGCTACTGATAGCACATCCGCAACTATCTGGCTATGGGTTGCTGTGAGTTTTCCAGGATGTATGGCCATGTTCCAGAAGCAATTTCTCCTGACATTTTGTCCACATAATAATAATAATAATAATAATAATAATAATAATAATAATAATAATAATCCTTTGTTTATACCCTGCTACCATCTCCTGAAGGACTCGAACAACAATTCATCAGTAAAAAGCAACAACAACAACAATACAGATAATAAATAAACTTATAAACAAAGCAATAAACAGTAACAATAACGCCACGACGCATTAAAAACCTATGAGGGTGCCTGCCACATCTATGGCAGGCGCCCTCAGAGGTTGTGAGGTCGGCTGGCGTAAATACAGTGAGCCTGTGGTGTTTTGAAAGTCCTTTTGGCTGCGAGAAATTGTGGGATGGTATCTGTGTCTCTGCAGCGTAGAAGGAAAGTCAGGGAGCACAGTAGACGTGCTTTCCTGGTCCTCAGTTTTTCTAATCTTTGTGTGTCTTGGAACAGTTTCTCTCCACAGAGATGCTCAAAACACCACAGCCAAAAGGACTACACCAACTGACCTCACAACCGTTGAGGATGCCTGCCATAGATGTGGGCAAAACATCAGAAGAAAATGCTTCTGGAACATGGTCATACAGCCCAGAAAACTCACAGCAACCCCGTGACTACGGCCATGAAAGCCTTCCACCACTTATCTGGCCATGCTGTAATTTTACCCAAAACTGTAAAAAGTGGGCATTAGAATCCGTCTTACCTTGTCAGGCATTTCACATCCTCGTCTGTTGCCTGGTTGGATGTTCCCATAACCCAGTCTGTCAGATATTCTACCATTTTGTTCCTAAACAGACAACATTACAAACAGTTGGAAGCTAAAAGACACCACAGTGCAATAAATCCAATTTAAAAGGTGCAACAGTGTGCTAAGATCGTAAAATGTTAGATATTAAAATGTAAAAAACATAAAATCACCCTGCCACCTTGAACTGGATTTTTTCTGAACCCCAAAACCTGGTTTTGTGGCTGCATTGTCTGGCTGCAGTGGAACAGTTCTCACTCCCATTTGTAAATGTTCCTTTTAGCCAATTAGTTTTCTGGGCGCTTTTTGCTTCTGTTTTCAGATATCACCTCTGTTTTGCTTTCTTTCCTCCTCTTCCTCTTCTTTCTCCAGGCATCTTTTCACACTCGTCGCTTCCCCTCTCTTTCTCACTCCTTCCAACTACTATCATCCTGATTTCCACTCACTTACTCTTTCTCAATACTTCTAAAATGCATTTTTCTATATTATCAATAACATCATCACAGAGTTTCATCTATGCTGATGATCGTGCCATTACCGCTCAAGCAGGGAGCTTTGAAATGGTTGAACAGAAGCTCTATGAAGCTTTAGGTACTGCCTATTACAGGGAAAACCTGCTGGTTTCTAATCCATCTTGAGCTCTGAGGATGACCTGGGAAGGAATCCCATTGGAGCATTGCGGCACACCCAAATACCTGCGAGTCACTCTGGACCGTGCTCTGACTTATAAGAAGCACTGCTTGAATATCAAGCAAAAAGTGGGTGCTAGAAATAATATACAAGAGCTGACTGACACAACCCTGAGGATCACAACCAGAGACAGTGAAGACATCTGCCCTTGCACTTTGCTACTCTGCTGCTGAATACACATGCTAAATGTGGAATACATCTCACCACACTAAAACAGTGGATGTGGCTCTTAATGAGACATGCCCCATTATCACAGGATGTCTATGCCCTACACCACTGGAGCAATTGCACTATTTAGCTGGTATCGCACCACCTGACATCTGCCGGAAAGTAGCAGCCACTTTCGACTACCATGTTTGCTACAAAGAATACGGAACACTTTTGAATCCCATAAACCCGTTTTTAATTCTCTACCTGAACTTCATCTCTTGGCAGAAGGACAGATCATCCCGCCTCTCCATCATCACCTTCACAAGTTGACAGAGCTTGGTTTTGATCTGAATCGCATGAACCACATTTCCAAGGACGCGAACATATCTGTGAGGAAAGAGCATGAGCCACTAGATTAAACTCACTTCCAAAATATGAGGCATTCCTCTCTTATTATTTACTAGCTGTACCCGCCATACCTTGCTGTGGCCAACCTTCCTCTTTCTCTCCTTCTTTCTTTCTCTCCTTCCTTCCCCCTTTTCTTTCCTTTCTTCTTTCTCTCATTTCTTTCTTCTCTACCTCTTTCCTACCTTCCTTCTTTTACTCTTAGGTTCCATTCTTCCTTCTCTCTTTCCTTCCTTCCCTCCCTCTTTTTCTCCTTTCTTTCTCTCCTTCCTTCCCCCATTTCTTTCCTTTCTTCTTTCTCTCATTTCTTTCTTCTTTACCTCTTTCCTACCTTCCTTCTTTTACTCTTAGGTTCCATCCTTCCTTCTCTCTTTCCTTCCTTCCCTCCGTCTTTCCTTCTCTCCTTCCTTCCCTCTTTCTTTTCTTCCTTCCTTCTCTTTTTTCTTTCCTTCTCTAATTCCTTCCTTGTCTACCTCTTTCCTGTGTACCCCACTTTTCTTTCCCTCCCACATTCTCTCCTTCCTTTCTTCCTTTTCTACCTCTTTCTTTCCTTCATTCTCTGCTTTTTTTCTTCATTCCCTCTTTCCTTCTGTCCTTCCTTCTTTCCCTCCCTCCCTCCTTCCCCCTTTTTTTCCTTCATTCCTTCCCTCAAGACATAGTCTGGAAAAGAGTTGAGGAGCTCAACTGTTAGTAAGCTGGGCATCTGCATCTGTATTGTCATTTAGCGTTTGGGGTTTTTTAAGTCCTTTCTGCTGCTTTTGAGCGGGGGGCGGGGGGTGGGTGGGTGGTATTTATGGGTGATGGTCACTCAGTCTGTTAAGGGTGTAGTGTCCAAATTGGGTGTCAATTCGTCCAGTGGTTTTTGAGTTCTGTTAATCCCACAAACGAACTTTACATTTTCATTTATATAGATTTATTTGTTTGTTTAAAGCATTTATATTCTGCCCTTCTCACCCCAAAGGGGACTCAGGGCAGGACACAACATTCAATGGCATGTTGTGTATGCCGAAACATATCATCATCATCATCATCATCATCATCTTTAATTACTTATTAATCGCCCTCCATCCGAGATGCTCCAGGCGATTTACATTGCAGAAATTATACAGGATAAAACACATACATAAAAATATTAAAATTAACATGGGTCAAATGCTCTAGTAAAAAGCCAGGTCTTAAGTGCTAGGATAAAAGGCCCTGAGTCACGCATGGCCCTCAAATAGGGAGGCAAGGAATTCCATAAGGCAGGGGCAGAAATAGAGAAGGCCCATCTGCGTCTGGTGCTTTCCAAGTGCACTTCTCTAGGACCCGGTAAATAGAGCAAATCGCGTTGGGATGGTCGTGGCGACCTCCGATGATGGTAAAAGGAGAGACGGTCTCTAAGACACAATGGACCCTGGCCATATAAAGTTTTAAAGGTCAGGACCAGCATCTTATACAAACCACGATACTCAATTGGGAGCCAGTGGAGATGCCGCAGCACTGGTGTTATATAGCATTTCATATGCGTTTTTGTGAGTAACCTGGCTGCAGCATTCTGCACAATACGGAGCTTTCAGGTCGTAGAAATAGGAAGGCCAACATACAAGGCGTTACAATAGTCCAGCCTAGATGTGACCGTGGCATGAATGACTGTTGCCAGAGCCTCATCCGACAGGTAAGGTGCCAGTTGCCTCGCTTGTCGTAGATGGAAAAAGGCCTGTTTGCTGGCAGCAGCGACCTGAGCTTCCATCGTCAGCTGCAAATCCAAAACGACACCTAGGCTCTTAACGGTAGGCGATGGAGATAGAGCAGCGCCATCAAAGGTAGGTAACGGATGGGTCGGACCTATCGGGCGGCCATGTCACAGGATCTCAGTCTTCGCTAAATCCTGCCTAAATCTCTTCTCAAAATTCCAGCATCCCAATAGATACACAAAAGTCCTGGATCACAAGGACACAACCACCAGGGAGAGGGGATCAACTTGCCTGACCAGATTCAGCATCATGGTCTCAATGCTGGCTTGTCCAAGGTGTTCAGAGCTCCCTTCTGTATGGTTATCCAGTAGGTTCTTCATGATCGCAATGGTTTGCTCCACAAACTGCGTGTTAGTGTCATTTAACAGGACCTGCACAAAGGCAAAGAGTGCTTGATCTGATTTTCACAAATGACAGGAAGAGAAGACCTCTTTACATTAAAATACTCAGCAGTGTTACAATGAGTTTTCTGCAAGCAACAAGATTTAAGGACCTATTTGTGGCCTATTTCTCAATATTTCTCAAATTAGCTGCTTCCAGCTAAATTGGGTAAACATTCCTCAAATTAGAGCCATTAAACAAAGTGAGGAAAGTCATACTCTGGAAGAGTTAAACTCAAGCTCACACTGGAAAGAAGTGGTTTCTTCTTTCTTTCCACAATCCTAAAGTTTTCCCACCCTGGTTCGGTTATCATTGTATGGCAGGAGCATCTCGCTCACAGATAAGGAAAAGAAATCACACAGATCACACTCCTCAGGATGACAATAGCTTTGACCCACTGACTCTAACAGGCTTCGGCCTACTCGCTCTCCTCAAGAAGACACTAGCTTTGGCCCACCAGCTCTAACAGGCTTCGGCCTACTCACTCTCCTTAGGAAGACACTAGCTTTGGCCCACTGACTCTAACAGGTTTCGGCCTACTCACCTCCCTCAGGAAGACACTAGCTTTGGCCCACTGACTCTAACAGGTTTCGGCCTACTCACCTCCCTCAGGAAGACACTAGCTTTGGCCCACTGACTCTAACAGGCTTCAGCCTACTTGCTCTCCTCAGAAAGACACGAGCTTTGGCCCACTGACTCTAACAGGTTTCGGCCTACTCACCTCCCTCAGGAAGACACTAGCTTTGGCCCACTGACTCTAACAGGCTTCGGCCTACTCACTCTCCTCAGGAAGATACTAGTTTTGGCCCACTGGCTCTAACAGGCTTCGGCCTACTCACTCTCTTCAGGAAGAGACTAGTTTTGGTCCACTGACTCTAACAGGCTTCGGCTTACTCACTCTCCTCAGGAAGACACTAGCTTTTGGTCACGGGCTCTAACAGGCTTCGGCCTACTCACTCTCCTCAGAAAGACACTAGCTTTGGCCCACTTACAGGCTTCGGCCTACTCACTCTCCCCAGGAAGACACTAGCTTTGGCCCACTGACTCTAACAGGTTTCGGCCTACTCACTCTTTTAGTACTCACACTTTTGTAATCAAAAATACCCAATTAATTTTTAATATTTTTGACATATCTCAGTCATGAGTCAACTTTGGTCTCCAGGTGTTTTGGACTTCAATGCCCATAATTCCTAACAGCCTACCAGCTGTCAGGAATTGTGGGAGTTGAAGTCCAAAACACCTGGAGGGCTGAAGTTCACCCATGCCCGATTTATCCAAACACTGAGCCAACTAAGGGGTACAACACTTTCCTTCCATGTATCACCTTCTGTTACATGACAACGAAGCCTTCTAAGCTCATCCCACTATACTACTCTTAAAACAGAATCCAACAAAAACTGTTTTACCTGCCCTTGAGAGTCAAAGAACTTGCTGATGGTGTTCTTCAACTTGTTGAAGAGTGTTGGATAGAGGGCCGGGCTCAGCTCAAGTCCCATGAGGTCTTTGATGTTGGTCCGTATCTGCAGGCCCACTTTCTCATGGGTACAGACCATTAAGGACAGCAAGCGGTCAATGAACTTGCTGACGGGTGTCTCCACGTTGCCGTCGGTCGACACCATGGATATCATGGAGCCTTTGCGCTCGCTCACAGGGCCCATGGGTGGGCTGTAGGATGGGAACGGCACGCTGCCCCGGTACTGAAGGCACACCCCTCCAAGGGCGCAGAGGAAGCCTGTCATGTTGATCCACTCTTGCAGGGAATCCGTGTCGGAGAGATCTATGGAGCCTCCCCCACTGACGTGGGACATCCGCCTCTTCACAATGGTCTTGTGAAGGCTTTCAGCAACCTTGAAGGAAGAAAGAGGGGGCTGTAATTATGCTGAATTCAGAACCGTTGCAAACATCAGAGAGCTTTAAAAAGTTTCTGTTCTGAACCATCGGAATCCTTCAAGTAGCAGGGCAGCAGGCTATCCTGGATGGAGGGTATCCAAATCAATTTTAGACCTAAAAAAGAAGCAAAGAAAGATGCCCTGATACCATGTAACAGTCTCCACTTTACCTGGCCATCTTCCATTTTAGTCTTTGGATAGTTGAGGATGAGTTTCGTCGCTGCTTCCCATTTTAAATGTGTATCTTCCCAAGCCTGAAATGCAACAAAAGAAAACATTATTCAAAACATAAAGAGACCATTAAAGACCTATCTCTTCTGGTAGGCCAACCCAGTTATTTCTAACTATGGATTTAATATTGTCTTCTGTTGACTGTATTTTAATCTTTCTTCTGTGTATTTTAATGTATGAATTTTAATATGTTTCATAATGATGTGTTTATAACTGTTGTTAACCCAACCCTCCTATATGCCTGCGAAATGTGGACTGTCTACAGACGTCGCATGTAATGTCTGGAACGATTCCATCAGCACTGCCTCCAGGAAATCCTGCAAATCTCTTGGGAAGACAAGCGGACAAATGTCAGCGAGCTAGAAGAAGCAAAGACCACCAGCACTGAAGCAATGGTTCTCCGCCATCAACTCTGCTGGACTGGCCACATTGTCTGGATGCTTGACCACCGTCTCCCAAATCAGTTGCTCTACTCTGAACTCAAGAACGAAAAACGGAATGTTGCTGGACAAGAAAAGAGATTTCATGATGGGCTCAAACCAACCTTAAAAACTCTGGCATAGACACCGAGAATTGGGAAGCCCTGGCCTGTAAGCGCTCCAGTTGGAGGTCAGCTGTGACCAGCAGTGCTGCAGAATTTGAAGCGGCACAAAAGGAGGGCGAAAGAGAGAAACGTGCCAAAAGGAAGGCTTGTCAAGCCAACCCCGACCGGGACCGCCTTCCACCTGGAAACCAATGCCCTCACTGTGGGAGACGATGCAGGTCAAGAATAGGGCTCCACAGTCACCTACGGACCCACCCTGGAAGATTATCCTACTCGGACAACGAGGGATCGCCTTAGTAAGTAAAGTAGGTAAGTAACTGTTGTGCCCTGCCTTGACCCACGAAGAGAGGTGAGTAAAAAAAGTATTGCTGGTATTATTATTATTATTATTATTATTGACACAAAAGCACAGTATGTCACAGCAAACAAGATCTATATGCTAGATTTCGTATCAAAAAAATCACAAGTCGAACCCTTCTCAAGCATCTAGAACTGTTTTTCTAAAACTTCCTGCCTTTCTCCATTATCCAGAGGATATTGGCAATTGGGTCTCTTGTTTCTCTGCATTTTCTAAACCCAGCTTGTACATCTGGGAACTCTCTCTCCATGTATCGCTGGAGTTTTCCTTACAGGATCTTGAGCATTACCTTACTGGCATGTGAAATAAGTGTCACTGTACAAAGGTTTGAGCATTCTTTAGCATCTCCCTTTTTTGGTATGGTGATGGAAATATTACTGCCAACTACTAAAAGTGAATAGTTGTGTAAGGGGGAGCAAGGGAAGAACATACCTCAGTGTTACCTGATGTTGGGTGTTCAATTCGCCTCAGCAGTGCCATCACTCTTTTCTGGAGCGCAGCTCTTCCTAAAGAAGGGCAGTCCAAAACAAGATTTTTCAATTTAAGGGGTTACAGTGAGCTACAAATCCCAATACATAAACTTTCAAGAGCACTATTAAACAACTGAGTGAGTCTTACCTGTTGACATCACATTGCTCACAGACGCAAACTCCATAAAGGTGTTATAGTTAGGCAGGAAGTTGTGGACTGATACCTCGTCGACTCCACACCGGATGTCCGCTTCCTCACAAAGGTGTCGGAAGCAAGACATGGCCACCAGAACGGCCTCCGCATCGGGGCTCCAGAGAGACATGTAAAGGGCCACCTCCAGCTTGGTCTGGGCCTGGCGACAAATCTGTGTCCCACTGCAACCTACAGTGCTCTCCTTAGGAGACAGAACATAGGCAGACTAAATGTTATTATTAACTCCACTGGCTACCGATCTGCTACCGGGCTGAATTCAAAGTGCTGGCGTTGGCCTTTAAAGCCCTAAACGGTTCCGGCCCAAGCTACCTATCCGACCGCATCTCTGCCTATGAACCCACCAGGACTTTGAGATCTTCCGGGGAGACCCTGCTCTCGATCCCGCCTGCTTCTCAAGCTCGGCTGGCGGGGACGAGAGATAGGGCCTTCTCGGTGGTGGCTCCTTGGCTGTGGAACACCCTTCCTACGGACATTAGATTAGCACCATCTCTAATGGTATTCTGCAAAAAAGTGAAGACCTGGCTGTTTGAGCAGGCGTTCGAATAATTAGTGCAATGATTGGTTAATGAACACTGGAATGGAACAATGGATGACGAATCTGGAACATGTTTTTGATGACGAGACGACAGTGAATGGGTATTGTAGTAACTGTTTATTAATTGTGTAATGTGTTAGGTTGTTAACTGTTTCTATACTGTAGCACTGAATTTTTGCTGTTCGTATTTGTTGTGAACCGCTGTGAGTCGCCTTCGGGCTGAGAACAGTGCTACATAAGTAAGGTAAATAATAAATAATAATAATAAATAATAATTATCCACATCAGCATCCGCTTTTTAAAGGGGGAAATTCAATACACCAGAGTCACATTCACTTACAGAGTAAAAATCCATGCAAACTACAATTACGTTACTTATCGCACAGTTGTGTCATGTACCCCTTTCCTTCACAGAAATAATAATAATAATCTATATAAATAAAAATGTAATGTTCATTTGTGGGATTAACATAACTCAAAAACCACTGGGCAAATTGACAACGAATTTGGACACAATACATCTATCATGCCAATAAGTGACCATCGCTCATAAAATCACTAGAAAACACAGCAGTAGATCCTTTAAAAGCCAAAAAAATTAAAAAATACATTACAGTGCATGCGCAAAACCACTTATATACACATATATGCAAATATATACACACACATAACACATATACACATACTGGCCACAACAACGTGTGGCAGGAGGTGGCTAGTAACAGTAATAATAATAATAATCATCATCATCATCTTTATTTATACCCTGCCACCATCTCCCCACAAAGGGAACTTGGAGCAGCCCAATGATTGAATCATAGAATCATAGAGTTGGAAAAGACCTCATGGGCCATCCAGTCCAACCCCATTCCACCAAGAAGCAGGAATATTGCATTCAAATCACCCCTGACAGATGGCCATCTGGCCTCTGTTTAGAAGCTTCCAAAGGAGCCTCCACCACTGCTGAACAGCTCTCACAGTCAGGAAGTTCTTCCTAATGTTCAGGTGGAATCTTCTTTCTTGCAGTTTGAAGCCACTGCTCCATTGTGTCCTAGTCTCCAGGGCAGCAGAAAACAAGCTTGCTCCCTCCTCCCTGTGGCTTCCTCTCACATATTTATACATGGTTATCATGTCTCCTCTCAGCCTTCTCTTCTTCAGGCTAAACATGCCCAGCTCTTTAAGCCGCTGTTCATAGGGCTTGTTCTCCAGACCCTTGATAATTTGAGTCACCCTCCGCTGGACACATTCCAGATTGTCAATATCTCTCTTTAATTGTGGTGCCCAGAATTGGACACAGTATTCCAGGTGTGGTCTAACCAAGGCAGAATAGAGCATCGGGAGCATGACTTCCCTGAATCAAGACACTAGACTCCTATTGATGCAGGCCAAAATCCCATTGGCTTTTTTTGCCACCGCATCACATTGTTGGCTCATGTTGTCCACGAGGACTCCCAAGATCTTTTTTGCACGTACTGCTCTCGAGCCAGGCATCCCCCATTCTGTATCTTTGCATTTCGTTTTTCCTGCCAAAGTGGAGTATCTTGCATTTGTCCCTGCTGAACTTCATTTTGTTAGTTTTGGCACATCTCACTAATCTGTCAAGATCGTTTTGAATCCTGCTCCTGTCCTCAGGACAGATACATTACAACAAAAAAAACTGTAAACAACAAAAATAACATCACAATAAATAAGCCATTCAAGTAAAATAAACAGTGCAAAATAACATAATGGAAAATCAAAAACAGTAGGCGGGCCAAATGCTCAACATAAAATGATAAAACCCTGGATGAGATAGCAATGAAAAAGGTATATTTGTGGGGGAGGAGCTCACAGGGGACGGAGCAGTGGAATTAGACTTTCAAAAAGGTGGAGGGGAAGTGCAATATGAGGAAAACACTATAAGTGAAACAACAGGAATGGAATATATGGCCACTCTCCAAAGTTTGCAGAAATGGAAAAAAACCACCAGGCATAAGACCTGATCTTTTATGTAGCAAACTGGTTGATTTATACTGTACCCCATTATTATTTTAACTTTGTTCTAGTTACTATAATATTCCAAACTACCCCACATCTGGGGAAAATTGTTAATCTATTCACTTAGTAATTTGTTGGATTTCCTCCACACTCCACAATGGGGTAGACAGTAAATAAAAAACAACACTCAAAAACAGGGAATTCCAGATTGGAAACAATCATGGCCAGCTAACACTTCCCAACAAAACATTTCCCCAGGCAGGAAGCAGTCAGACTTTGAAGCTGCAAGGCTATTCAATGCTAATCAAGGTGGCCAACTGCAACATTCACATTTGCTTCAAGCAAACAAACAAGAGTTCTTTCTGCGTAGTTGAAGGCTTTCATGGCCGGAATCACTGGGTTGTTGTAGGTTTTTTCGGGCTATATGGCCATGTTCTAGCGGCATTCTCTCCTGATGTTTCGCCTGCATCTATGGCAAGCATCCTCAGGGGTAGAGAGTTCTTTCTCTCATCCTGGACATTCTACAGATAGATAAACCTCACTTGCTTAATTTCCAACAGCCCTCACAACCTCTGTGGATATCTCTCGTAGATGTGGGCAAAATGTCAGGAGATAATGCTTCTGGAAGATGGCAAGAAAGCCCAGAAAACTCACAGCAACCCAGTGATTCCAGTCATGAAAGCCTTCGACAACACATAGGCCATTATAGTTCATAGGTTAGAGTTAGGGGTTTGTGATAACAACTTCTTTCTCTTATTTGGTCTCAAGGATGCTACAAAAGCCCTTTGCATACTGATATTCCAGACAAAAATGGCTGTGTTTTTTAATTCAGTCACATTAAGTCCTGAACATCTCAACGACAACTCTGCTTGCTTTGATTGATCTAAAGATCTGAAATGAGAAGGCTCAATACCAAGCTGAGATCCCAGTTTGATATGTGCTCTCCAATACTTAAGTCTAAGCAATGCCCCAGATGGCATCGTTCACTATGGTCTTACTCACCATGCAGAAGCTGCCTTTGCCTTTCCTGAGTGCGGTTCCTTGGATACAACGCATCATCTCTTCGTGATCAAGAGAAATCTGACCAGCTCCTCCTCCAGAGACATCGCATCCGACCCCGTAAAGGAAGAGAAAGGGGCAGGAGCTCCTATCTGATTGCTACAGAGAAGCAAGAAAAAATAATAATTTAAGTATCACCCAACTGTTCTAATTTTTAAAAAGGGCTGAAAGAAAAATGGCGCATTTCTGAAAAAGGACATAAAAATACTTTCGGCAGGACTAAAAGCAATGTATACATTTGAGACAGAACAGCTGAGGAGAGGAATCTACTACCCAATTCAGAGGACATTTTGGAATAAATTGGCTCAAAGAGTTCGCTCATGCTTCTGAACCAACTCATCATATTGTGGCTGTAGGTGAGACAGTAGTCTGGAAGCAATACAGCGAGGAAAGGAAGAAATAAGAGCTATTAGTAGAGATCCGTACCTTCCTGGATGGTGAGGGAATTCAGTTTGTAATGTGAGAAAACTTAATAATAATAATAATAATAATAATAATAATAATAATAATAATAATACGAGGATTTAAAAATCGAACTACAAAGACGCTGGTACAAGCCAGTAAAGATGGTCTCAGTGGTGATCGGCACACTGGGTGCAGTGCCTAAAGATCTTGGCCTGCACTTAAACACAATTGGTGCTAAGAAAATTACCATCTGTCAGCTGCAAAAGGCCTACTGGGATCTGCATGCATTATTCGCCAATACATCACACTTGGAAAGTGTCTGACATGTGACCCAATGCAACTGCCAGCATAGTGATCTTGTTTGCTGTGTACTAATCTTGTGTATCTAATTATTATTATTATTATTATTATTATTATTATTATTATTATTATTATTTTACTGACACAAAAACACAGTATGTCACAGCAAATGAGATCTCTATGCTGGATTTCGTATCACATAATCACAAGTCGAACACTTCCCAAGCGTCTAGGACTGTGTAATGTATTTTCGAATGATGCGTGCAGATCCAAGTAAGGTGGCCTTTTGCAGTTGACAGATCGTGATTTTGTCAATGTTTATTGTTTCCAAATGCCGTCTGAGGACTACTGGGACCACCTGTACTGGTTTATGCCAGAGCCTTTGCAATTATTATTATTATTATTATTAATATTAATATTCTGCCCTCTCTCTCCAAGTGGACTCAGGGAGGATTACAACAAAAGATGGCAAACATTCAGTGCCAGATCCAATACATAAATAGAAACATAAAGCAATCAGTTAATCTACATCTAATGCAAGCAAATCCTGTTTGAAAGGGTCATTCTTCCAACTCTATGATTCTATGATTTCCTGGGCCATGAAAGCATGCACTTACTTTGTTTTTCAGGAGAAATTTGTTCCTGCAGATCAGAATCTCTCGCAGCCACTTGAGGATTTCTGTGCTGCTCAGAATCTGATTACTTGTGAGTCTCTTGCATATACAGAACAGCATTTGAGAACTGCAGGAACATGAAATTAGGAAAAAATACTCTCGTTAGCATTTATCAACCTTTTTCATACCTTGAGTAGCAATATTTGAAGTAAGCATTACAATAATTATGACAAAAGATGCAGAAGTATTTCATCTCTTCATAGGACCCCACTGAAGGATAGGGTGCTTACCTGTAACCATGTTTCTTCAAGTAGTCATCTGTGAAATTCACACCTGATGTACGTGATGGCCTGGATTGGAGCCTCAGTTCCTTTTTCTCTCTCTCTTTCTCTCATTGTATTTAAAGAACGGTTTTTCATCTAGTTTAGGGGTTCTCAAACTACTTTCCGAGGGCCGGATACAGCCCTCCAAGGTCATTTACCTGGCCTTTGCTCAGGGTTAACCTAAGTCTGAAATGACTTGGAAGCATACAACAACAACACCTTGGGAAGCCTGATCTGGCCACAGTGGTCCACACTCTTGTTACATCCCGAATAGATTACTGCAATGCACTCTACGTGGGGTTGCCTTTGAAAACTGTTTGGAAACTTCAGTTAGTTCAGCAGGCAGCAGCTAGATTAATCACCGGAGCGTCATACAGGGAACATACCACCCCTCTATTGTGTCAGTTCCAATTGCTGCCGATCCAGTTCCGAGCACAATTCAAAGTGCTGGTTTTGACCTATAAAGCCCTATACGGCTCCGGCCCAGCGTACCTGTCGGAACGTATCTCCTTCTATGTCCCACCTCGGAGTTTAAGATCTTCTGGGGAGGCCCTGCTCTCGGCCCCGCCTCTATCACAAGTGAGGCTGGTGGGGACGAGGGACAGGGCCTTCTCAGTGGTGGCCCCTCATCTGTGGAACTCACTCCCCGGGGAAATTAGGTCATCAACATCCCTCCTCTCCTTCAGAAGGAAGCTGAAAACATGGATATGGGACCAGGCCTTTGGGTAATCTGGCAGACTGACAATGTAATGATGACTAGAATTTGGAAAGGACTATGGTAATGCTGAATGGACTTACGGATTTTAGAACTCGGTGAACGTTGGCCACTAGATTGGCTTTTTAGTTGTTCTTGTATTAATTGAATGTTTTTCATTATTGTGGTTATTGTTGTTATGTATTTTATCTGTTGAATTTTTGGCATCGAATTGTGCCGGTTGTAAGCCGCCCTGAGTCCCCCCCTAGTGGGTTGAGAAGGGCAAGGTAGAAGTGCCGAAATAAATAAATAAATAAATAAACAACCCTATCTCATCAGCCAAAAGCAGGCCCATACTTCCCACTGAAATACTAACAAGTTCATATTTGTTAAAATTGTTCTCCATTTTAATTACTGTATTGTTTTAAGTGTTTTTTGATCTACAAAAAAGATATGTACCGTCTGATATGCAGGATGGGGGGATTGATTTTGTCATTTGGGAGTTGTAGTTGCTGGGATTTATAGTTCAACTACAATCAAAGAGCATTCTGAACTTCACCAACAATGGAATTGAACTAAACTTGGCACACAGAATTCTCATGACCAAGGAAATACTGGAAGGGTTTGGTGAGCACTGATCTTGAGTTTTGGAGTTGTAGTTTACCTACATACAGAGAGCACTGTGGGCTCCAGCAATGATGGATCTGAACCAAATTTGGCACGAATACTCAATATGCCTAAATACTCAATATGCCCAAATGCTGAATAGACCTTGACATTTGGGAGTCGTAGTTGCTGGGATTTAAAGTTCACCTATAATCAAAGAGCATTCTGAATCCCACCAATGATAGAATTGCGCCAAACTTCCCACATAGAACCCCCATGACAAACAGAAAATACTGTGTTTTCTGATGGTCTTTGGTGACCATCTAACACCCCCTCGCAACTCCCCCAGGTGTCCCAACCCCCAGGTTAAGAAATGCTAGCACAGAAGGAATATGTTTTTTGTATTAAAAATCCATGCTTTTCTAATTTCTAGCTATGATACAGATCTGGAAAGCGTCCAGTTTACAAACTCGAGATAAAACGGTATATGTTTACCTGATCTCCCAAAAGGTTTCAATGGGCGCATCGGGATTCCATAAATCAATGCTGTCTAACTGATGAAGCACAAGCAGGGCCTGAACATATAAACACAAAGGAGCCCCTCAATACATATAAGACCAGCAAAGAAATACTCAGAATAAAATGAGGCACAAATTAGATTCTACTACGTTCTCAGTTCTATTTTTGCCACTTCGAGCCATATTTTCCCATTCGGAGCCATAATACTTTTGAATCGAGCACATATAATGAAATCCCGAAGCTCAGACAAAGGGACAAAATTATGACGATAGCACGGCAAACCATATTTTATTCAGCCCCCAGTGACACAATGGGTTAAACCCTTGTATCAGCATGAATGCTGACCAAAAGGTCAGCGGTTTGAATCTGGGGACTGGGGTGAGCTCCAGTTTATCAGCTCCAGCTTCTCCTGCGGGGATATGAGAAAAACCTCCTACAGGATGGTAAAACATCCAGGTGCCCCCTGGACAACATCCTTGCAGACGGCCAATTCTCTCACACCAGAAGCGACTTGCAATTTCTCAAGTCACTCTGGAAACAAAGGAAAATCCAGTCCTGCTTTTAAAAAGTAGAGTGATGTGTCACAGCCTTAAAACTGGCTGGCATCAGCTTTAGCACATGGCTTTGATGTCGAATTTCGAACTCTGAAAAAGGGGGAGGCTGTGTGAGGCTTCTCTTGCTTATTCCAAGTAATGGGCCGGGATGTAAACACAAAGCACGCAGATTCCTTACCTCCATGGCTTCTTGAGCTATTTCCGGCATGCTAGACTGGGGCACCAACTGGACAAGGCCTGTGATGAGTTCAGCCGTGCTCCCCTGTGTCTCGGGCCCCTGTTTCTTTGGATTCTGCATATGAAGATAAGGATTTGTGAGCTTATGTGGGGTCCTGCAGGGCTCTATTTTGTCCCCTATGCTCTTTAACATCTACATGAAACTGCTGGGTGAAGTCATCTGGAGTTTTGGAGTTAACCTGACATGATGTGAGTTGTAGTTCACCCACAACCTTATGCATTTCACACAATTAAAAAATTGAGTTTTTCAAATAACCCAGGCAATGCTATTTGATAAATAAATTTGTAAATAAATAAACAATAGTGAAAAAAACAACAACAGTGCACATAGATATGGGAAAGATTTTCACTTACGCAGAGCAAGAGTTTGGGGTCCGCATGGATGAGTTTGACCATGGACAACAACAAGACCTTATAATGTCTTGTTTCCACGTCTGTAGGCTTTTCTTTAAATTTAAGGCTTGACATTTTCTCTTTAAATGTAAGACTCTAGAGGAGAAAAAAACATCACTGTCAACAAGGATCCGCAGTAGCTATTTAACCGCTAGCTACAGAAAAAACTTGGTGATTGGAAGGTCGGCAGTTTGAAGCTGCGGGTTGGGGTGAGCTCCTGCTGTTAGCCCTAGCTTCTGCCAATCTAGCAGTTCGAAAACATGTAAAATTAGTAGATCAATAGGTACCGCCTATTTTCTTTTAAGCATGTCTCATGCTCCAATCTCTTGAAGTCAATTTATTTTCAATAAAAATAATTGGGGGGAAAAATAGGTACCGCCTCGGCAGGAAGATAAAAGTCACCCATGCAGCCATGCCAGCAACACGACCAGGAGGTTCTATGGACAACAGGCTTCTTGACACGGAAAAATGAAACAAGAGCACTTCCCCATGGCCAGAGCTGAGCATCGTCTCCAGACACTAGAGACGGAAAGGGAAATCTTTGCCTTTGTTTCTGTACTGTATGTCACTGTTCAATGTATAAAAGGCACTGAATGTTTGCCTATACACTGTACACTGTAATCCAGTCTGTGTCTCCTCGAGCAGATGAAGAGGAATATAAATAAAGTTTTAATTATTTTTTAAAAAATCTATATATATATATAAATGCTCTGTGCATAATGAGTTCCTTAAAAACAAGAGAACCAATGAACGAAATCACACCAAATTTGGCAACAAAACGTCTCACAACACAAGGAGTGACCATCACTCAAAAATTATGATTTTTGTCATTTGGGAATTGTAGTTGCTGGGATTTATAGCTCACCTACAATCAAAGAGCATTCTGAATGCCACCAATGATGGAATTGAACAAAACTTGGCACACAGGACTCCCTGACCAACAGAAAACACTAGAAGGGTTTGGTGGGCATTGACCTTGGGTTTTGGAGTTGTAGTTCACCTACATCCAGTGAGCACGGTGGACTCAAACAATGATGGATCTGGACCAAACTTGGCACGAATACGCCATATGTCCAAATATAAACACAGATGGAGTTTTGGGGAAATAGACCTTGACATTTGGGAGTTGTAGTTACTAGGATTTATAGTTCACCTATAATCAAGGAGCATTCTGAACCCCACCACTGACAGAATTGCGGCAAACTTCCCATACTGAACTCTCATAACCAACAGAAAATACTGGGTTTTCTGGTGGTTTTTGGCGACCCTTCTGACACCCCCTCACAACCCCCCTCAGGGGTCCCAACCCCCAGGTTGAGAAATGCTTACTTAAGGCCATCCAGTTCAACTCCCTTCACCAGAGCAAGAAAACCTCCTGACAAAGAGCCATCCAGCCATAGATATAAATATATATGATTCACACACACACACACACACACACACACACATTTATGACAGAGATAGTACCATAGATTTGAAAGGGACCTCTAAAGAAGGACAATAATATGTTGCATGTTCCAGAGTAGGCAAACCAGACAATCTCCACATCAACACTGACAAAGAAACAGCGAGAAATACTGTTTCTTTACCCACAAGCATAAAGAAATTACATATATTAGAAACAAACACTTTCTCATTACTTTATTTCTCAGACCAGCAGACTGGGCCACAGCAATGCATGGCAGGGGACTGCTAGTCTATTTATATAAATAATATCCATGGGACAAACCAGGGTAAAGTATAACCTGCATAACCCATATCTGCTCCATGTTTTCTTTATTAGCTGCCAGAGCATCCTGAGTTGTCATTTTAATGGATCAGAAGTCATTGCCATAAAATGCCAAAAGGGGCAAAACATGGTGAAGGAACAAATAGGAAAAACAGCTCCCAAAGCAAAGGCATGGAAAATACAAAACTGAAGTTGCTTCCCAGTTCTTGGACCATCTGAAGAAAGTTAGGGTCCTTCCAATCAGGCCCTTTATCCCACGCTCTGATCCCAGGTTGTCTGTTTATCCCAGATTATCTGGCAGTGTGGACTCATATAATCCAGTTTGTTGTTGTTCATTCGTTCAGTCGTCTCCGACTCTTCGTGACCTCATGGACCAGCCCACGCCAGAGCTCCCTGTCGGCCGTCACCACCCCCAGCTCCTTCAAGGTCAGTCCAGTCACTTCAAGGATGCCATCCATCCATCTTGCCCTTGGTCGGCCCCTCTTCCTTTTGCCTTCCACTTTCCCCAGCATAATTGTCTTCTCTAGGCTTTGCTCTCTCCTCATGATGTGGCCAAAGTACTTCAACTTTGTCTCTAGTATCTTTCCCTCCAATGAGCAGTCGGGCTTTATTTCCTGGAGGATGGACTGGTTGGATCTTCTCGCAGTCCAAGGCACTCTCAGCACTTTCCTCCCACACCACAGCTCAAAAGCATCGATCTTCCTTCGCTCAGCCTTCCCTAAGGTCCAGCTCTCACATCCGTAGGTTACTACAAGGAATACCATGGCTTTGACTAGGCGGATCTTTGTTGCCAGTCTGATGTCTCTACTCTTTACTATTTTATCGAGATTGGACATTGCTCTCCTCCCAAGAAGTAAGCGTCTTCTGATTTCCTGGCCACAGTCTGCATCTGCAGTAATCTTTGCACCTAGAAATACAAAGTCTGTCACTGCCTCCACGTTTTCTCCCTCTATTTCCCAGTTGTCAATCATTCTTGTTGCCATAATCTTGGTTTTTTGATGTTTAGCTGCAACCCAGCTTTTGCACTTTCTTCTTTCACCTTGATTAGAAGGCTCCTCAGCTCCTCCTCGCTTTCGGCCATCAGAGTGGTGTCATCTGCATATCTGAGGTTGTTAATGTTTCTTCCAGCAATTTTCACCCCAGCTTTGCATTCATCAAGCCCCGCACATCCTCGCATGGTGTGTTCTGCATACAAGTTAAAAAGGTTGGGTGAGAGGATGCAGCCTTGCCGTACGCCTTTCCCAATCTTGAACCAGTCTGTTGTTCCATGGTCAGTTCTGACTGTTGCTACTTGGTCCTTGTACAGATTCCTCAGGAGAGAGACAAGGTGGCTTGGGATGCCCATCCCACCAAGAACTTGCCACAATTTATTATGATCCACACAGTCAAAGGCTTTAGAATAGTCAATGAAGCAGAAATAGATGTTTTTCTGAAACTCCCTGCCTTTGTCCATTATCCAGCAGATATTGGCAATCTGGTCTCTCGTTCCTCTGCCTTTTCTGAACCCAGCTTGAACATCTGGCAACTCTCTCTTCATGTATTGCTGGAGTCTTCCTTGCAGGATCTTGAGCATGACCTTACTGGCATGAGAAATAAGGGCCACTGTACGGAAGTTGGAGCAGTCTTTCACATTTCCCTTTTTTGGTATGGGGATATAAGTTGATTTTTTCCAGTCTGATGGCCATTCTTGTGTTTTCCATATTTGCTGGCATATGGCATGCATCACCTTGATAGCATCATCTTTTAAGATTTTAAACAGTTCGGCTGGGATCCCGTCGTCTCCTGCTGCCTTGTTGTTAGCAATGCTTCGTATCTTAATCCAGTTTAAAGCAACAAAAAAACTGGGATCAGATCATGGGATATAGGGCCTCAAGATTAATGATGACAGCTAATTTATTTATCAAAACAAAGATGGCTGATACGTTGCAACAAGGAACAGATTTGTTTTATATTTTAATAAAAACACCTGTTGTATTTCTGAGAACAGAATGGCAGAAAATAAAACCAATTAAGGAATGTGGCCTGGGGAAGAATAGAAGAAAATAAAACTCCTCATATTGCCCAGTCTTGTGAGACCCTAGTGCCAGGTAATTCTCCTATCATGCCAGTTTTAATGACAGAAAACTTCCCAGAAAATTTGAAAAAAAGAACTTGAAGTAGAACTTAATGGAAGAGGTTTAATGAAAGTAAAAGACTGGGATCTGAAAATGGTAAATATGGAAAGGATAGAACTGCAATAAATGAAAGAGAAGGAGCAGCGACCCACCGGCGTCATGCGAATTGGAGTGTGCACACCGGAACCCTGAAGAGCTTTGTGGAGGGTTTCGCTGAACATGCTGCGGAGTTCCACAGAATGACAATAGACGGCATCAATCTTGGGCCACCACTCCAATGCAGACTGAAAGGAAGATTGGGATCAAAATATAATGAGTTAAGGGAAAATTTAGGGAAGCATGTCATCCAGTAGCCTAAATCTTACAGATTACAACATCTCAATAAGTTCTTATTGTGTTGTCGAAGGCTTTCATGGTCGGAATCACTGCACTGCTGTGAGTTTTCTAGGCTGTTTGGCCACGTTCCAGGAGCATTCTCTTCTGATGTTTTGGCCACATCTATGGCAGGCATCTTCAGAGATTGTGTGGTCTGTTGGAAACTAGGCAACTGGGATTTATATATCTGTGGAATTATGTCCAGGATGGGAGAAAGAACTCCTGTCTATTTAAGAAAAGTGTGAATGTTGCAATCAATAACAATAATGATGATGATGATGATGATTATTATTATTATTTAGAACTTTTATATCCCGGTCTTCTCAACCTCCGCAGAGGGACTCAGGCCGGCTAACAACAGAAAATTCAACAAACACTTGCAAATGTATGTTTACTTAAATAAAATAAAAATAAAATTTAAAAAAAAAGCAAATAAAATAAAATTCATACACAAATAAACTAATAACATAATAACATCATAATACATTAAAATACAAACAGAATACAATAAATACATTACTGTATTAAATACATTAAAATACAAACATAATACGTTAAAATACAAACATAAAGCCAAATCGTCAAGATAAAATCACGTTCATCACAATCCGCCAGTGTGGTCAGTAGTTATTAGGTTATTGCTGAACTCCCCAATCATTCTGAGAATGCTATGTCCCAAAGCCAGGATTTCACTAGCTTTCCGAAAGTCAGGAGGGAAGGGGCAGATCTAATCTCCATTGGGAGAGAGTTCCACAGCCAAGGGGCCACCACAGAGAAGGCCCTGTCTCTCGTCCCCACCAGACGCGATTGCGAGGGTGGTGGGACCGAGAGCAGGGCTCCTCCAGAAGATCTTAACAACCTTGATGGTTCGTAGGAGAGAATCCGTTCAGACAGGTAATAATAATAATAACAATAATAATAAACTTTATTTATACCCCGCCACCATCTCCCCGATGGGGACTCGGGGCGGCTTACACGGGGCCAAGCACGAACAGCATATTACATCAAGATAAAACCAAAATATAATCAATGGCCTTGATTATCATTGAATAGCCTTGCAGCTTCAAAGCCTGGCTGTCTCCTGCCAGGGGATTTCTTTGTTGGGAGGTGTTAGCTGGCCCTGATTGTTCTTATTCATCTCCCTTTTAAAAACATCCAAGAAGCTGAAGTAAGAGCAAACTGTGCTCAAACCACCTTCTGATGGTCATTTTGTTTATTACGAAAATGTTAACGGCTAGAACTCACCCACCATCACCTGTATCACTATAATTTTGTGAAATTTAAAGAAGCATAAATAACTTACGTTTGTGATTATACGGTGGAGTGAATTTACCAGGACGTAATGAAACGTTGGTGGGGAATTCTGTGCCAAGCAGGTCTATGAAAGAGGAAGTAGGAAATATTTTAGAGGGTTTTCTTCCACAGAGAGCTTCTGCACAAGGTCCATCAAAGTCGTTGTGGTTCTTGTTACATGCCTTCAAGTTGACAGTGATTTATGAAGAGCCTATCACAGGGAGCGTGCTTGCTCCACCAATGTTTAACATTCACACAAATGATCAGCTACTACCAGAAGGGACAGAGAGTTTCATCTATGCTAACGATCATGCCATCACCACAAGCATTGAGCTCTGAAATGGTTGGAAAAAAGCTCTTTGGAAACTTGAAGTGCTCTTACTGCCTATTACAGGGAAGACCAGCTGATTCCTAATCCATCTGAAATGCAGACATGTGCTTTTCACCTTAAGAACAGACAAGCAACTCAAGCTCTGAGGAGTATCTGGGAGGGAATCCCACTGGGACTCTTGATTACCTGGGAAGGAATCCCATTGCAGTATTGCAGCACACCCAAATACCTGGGAGTCACTCTGGACCGTGTTCTGACTTACAAGAAGCACTGCTTGAATATTAAGCAAATGGGTGCTAGAAACAATTATCACATGAAAGATGACTGGCACAACCTGGGGATCACAACCAGATACAGTGAAGACACCTGCCCTTGTGCTTTGCTACTCTGCTGCTGAGTATGCATGCCCAGTGTGGAATACATCTCACCACGTTAAAACAATGGATGTGGCTCTTAATGAAACATACCGCATTATCACAGGATGTCTATGCCCTACACCACTGGAGCAACTGCACTATTTAGCTGGTATTGCACGCATCTATGTGTAATGGATTCCCTTCATGCAAGGGTAAGGTTCCTGGTGGGCAGGGACCAAAGCAAACACTAAAATACTAGAGCACCCTTAAAGTCAATGCAAAACAAAGGTCACTAAAAAGCAGCAAGAAAGGCATCTCTAAAACTAGATTTCTAGAAAACACTCCAATCCGTAATTGCTAAGAAATTAATCTCTATTATTCAATTCTACATCCCAAAGGCTCAAAAATAGATTTGGGATCTTTTAAGAAGCACCCCAGCCTCACCTTGAAGTGCTGGTTGTTTTTTGGGTTGATGCGAAAGCAGGACACCAAGCAGTCGATCATGAGGTCGATGTCAGCATTCTGGTTGTTTTTTAAGAAAGGCTTGTTAGGGTTGAACAGCAGGTTCTAGAACACAACAAACATGGGCTCTGGTTATTATTCACCCTTCTGACCCAATATCTGTTGTGCTGTGATCAACTTCTTTCTTATATAAAGCTTCCAGACTTTTGATTTCCAAAACAGAGGTTGCTACATGACAGTATCAGTGGAAAAGAATGCAATATATTGTGTGGCTAATACTTTAAAGCAGTGTTACTCAACCTTCTTAATGCCGCGACTCCTTAATGCAGTTCCTCATGTTGTGTTGACCCCCAACCATAACATTATTTTCATTGCTACTTCATAACTGTCATTTTGCTACTGATATGAATCATAATGTAAATATCTGATAAACAGGCTGTATTTTATTCACTGGACCAAATTTGGCACAAATACCTGGTACGCCCCAATTTGAATACTGGTGGGTTGGAGGGGGGTTGATTTGGCGTTTGGGAGTTGTAGTTGCTGGGATTTATAGTTCACCTACGATCAAAAAGGATCCTGAACTCCACCAATAATAGAACTGGACCAAACTTGGCACACAGAACTCCCATGACCAAGAGAAAATACTGGAAGGCTTTGGTGGGCATTGACCTTGAGTTTGGGAGTTGTACTCCACCTACACCCGGAGAGCATTGTGGACTCAAACAATGATGGATCTGGACCAAGCTTGGCATGAATACTAAATATGCCCAAATGTGAACACTGGTGGAGTTTGCGGAAATTGGACTTTGCCATTCAGAAGTTGTAGTTGCTGGGATTTATAGTTCACCTACAATCAAAGAGCCCCTTGAACCCCACCAATGATAGAATTGGGCCAAACTTCCCACACAAAACCACAATGACCAACAGAAAATACTGAAGGGATTTGGGAGGAATTGACAGTGATTTAGGGCAGATGTAGTTTATCTACATCCGGAGAGCACTGTGAACCCAAATAATGATAGATCTGGACCAAATTCCTAGGTCAGTACCCTCAAAAGGGACCGCCTCACCCCCGACCAACCCCCGAGATCCCTCCGTTCTGAGGACCAAGATTTGTTGAAAATTCCTAGTGTCAAGACCTTGCGTCTAACAGCAACCAAACGCAGAGCCTTTACAGCAGTGGCACCATCACTCTGGAATACTCTGCCACCTTGAGTCCGTGCCTTGCGGGACTTATCAGCTTTCCGCAGGGCATGTAAGACATAATTGTTTAGACAGGCCTTTGATCTTTGACATTGCTTTTTTAAAATTGTTTTTAAATTGGATTTTAGCTTGTTCTTGTAAGCCGCTCCGAGCCCCAAGGGAGTGACGACATATAAGTTTGAATAATAAATAAATAAAAATAAAATAAAAATTTGGTACAAATACCTGATACACCAAAATTTGAATACTGGTTCGGTTGGGCTTGATTTTGTCATTGGGAGTGGTACTTGCTGGGATTTATAGTTAACCTACAATCAAAGAGCACTCTGAACCCAGCCCACTATGGATCTGCCAACACTGATCATTCGTGGGGGTTGGGGGGTGTTTTTGAATTCTGGGAGCTGTAGTTCACCAACACTCAGAGAGCACTCTGAACTGAACTGTTGGTGGAACTAGTAAACTTGCCACACACACTCAACATGTCAAACTTTCAATACTGGTGGGGTTTCGAGGGGACTGACCTCATGACTGCTCTGCCCTCCCTGCTTGGGGTCTCAGAAACAGCCCTCCCCTTGGTTGAGAGGCCAGCCAATCACAGCAGGAGGAGGGCTTTTGGTGATTTGGGGGAGAGGCTGTTTTGGAATTCTGGGAGTTGCAGTTCACCAACATCAAAAAGGAAGAGGATAGACAGAGAGATTTTCAGCCTTAGGGGTTCCTAAGGCCATCTGAAATATATGTTTTCTGATGGTCTTTAGTGATACCTCTGAAACCCCCTAGTGACTCCCAGGTTGAGAAATGCTGCTTTAAAAAAAATAAGAGCAGGAAGAGTAAGATTTAAGGAATGTGTAACCACATTCTCACGCGAAAGGAGAAAGTACACTTATGGCAAATTGTTTATCAGATAAGAAAAAACAAAACACACACGCATACTTCAAATGACCATCCTGGGGTGAAACAGATGACCAATCCCACAAGCCAAACAATAAAGCCTCGCCTTGATTGTCACTGCTCCGCAAATAGTGGACGACCTGTGCAAGATTATTTTGAATCCTTAAGCTTTCCTGACTAGAAAAACTTCCCCATGGCTGAGCTGTTTAAAAGTAAAAGGCTGTAGAGTGTACTACACCATTCTTTAGCTTCCTTCCCTTACCTTGAGATCAACCACCATTGACTGCACAAGTAGGAAAATGACAGAGTTGTCTTCCCAGCTGATATAGGTTGAGGCTTTGCACAATTTCACACAAGCAATGGCTGCACTTTCGGTGAGCTGCCGACTTCCACTGTGGCCTGCAAGTGCCTTCCTGAGGTTGTCCAGAAATACCTTCTGCAAGATTCAAAACCAGAGGTGTTAGAACGCCAAATCCGAGGCATCTGGATGCAATTGTCACACTGACCACCCCAGAGGACTTCATCATTGGCTCTGGTGTGCAATGTGCTTTATGCCACAGTCATTACAGTTTATGCCTATGTTTATGTTTTATCTATATATATATAAATACTCTGTGCATAATGAGTTCCTTAAAAACAAAAAAACCCAATGAACGAAATCACCCCAAATTTGGCAACAAAACATCTCTCAAGAAAATATGATTTTGTCATTTGGAAGTTGTAGTTGATGGGATTTATAGTTCACCTATAATCAAAGAGCATTCTGAACTCCACCAACGATGGAATTGAACCAAACTTGGCACACACACCTCCCGTGACCAACAGAAAACACTAGCAGCGTTTGATGGGCATTGACCTTGAGTTTGGGAGTTGTAGTTCACCTATATCCAGAGAGCACTGTGGACTCAAACAATGATGGATCTGGACCAAACTTGGAACGAATATTCCATATGCCCAAATATGAACACAGATTGAGTTTGGGGGGAAATAGACCTTGGTATTTGGGAGTTGTAGTTACTGGGATTTATAGTTCACCTACAATCAAAGTGCATTCTGAACCCCACCGACGAGAGAATTGAGGCACACTTCCCACACAGAACCCTCGTGACCAACAGAAAATACTTAAGGCCATTCAATCCAACTCCATTTACCAGGGCAGGAAAACGTAATCAAAGCCCTCCTGACAAAGAGCCATCCAGCCATAGATATAATTCACACAGGCACAGATATAGTATCATAGATTTGAAAGGGGCACCTAAAGAAGGACTATGATATGTTGCATGTTCCAGAGTAGGCAAACCACACAATCTCTACATCAACACTGACAAAGAAACAGCAAGAAATACTGTTGACCCATAAGAATAAAGAAATTACATATATTAGAAACCAGCACTTTCTAATTACTTTATTTTCCATATCACCAGACTGGGCCACAGCAACGCGTGGCAGGGGACCACTAGTATTGTATGTTTTTGTATTATTTTGCACATGTGGAAACCGCTCTGAGTCCCCTAAGGGAGATAGGACAGTATATAAAAAATGTTTTATTATATATTATTATTACAGAGCCCCAGAACTATGGTAACTTTTGCAAAAACAAAGCCAATTAACTGAATTTTTTAAAAACGAAAAATGATGTCATTTTCTAAAATACTTTTCTTTTTGAGAGGTGTACTTGTGCCTGGACTGCACCATAGAATCATAGAGTTGGAAGAGACCTCATGGGCCATCCAGTCCAACCCCATTCTGCCAAGAAGCATGAAAATTGCATTCAAAGCACCCCCAACAGATGGCCATCCAGCCTCTGTTTAAAAGCCTCCAAAGAAGGAGCCTCCACCACACTCCGGGGCAGAGAGTTCCACTGCTGAACGGCTCTCACAGTCAGGAAGTTCTTCCTAATGTTCAGGTGGAAACTCATTTCTTGCAGTTTGAAGCCATTGCTCCCTTGTGTCCTAGTCTCCAGGGCAGCAGAAAACAAGCTTGCTCCCTCCTCTCAATGATTTCCTCTCACATATTTATACATGGTTATCATGTCTCCTCTCAGCCTTCTCTTCTTCAGGCTAAACATGCCCAGATCTTTAAGCTGCTCCTCATAGTATTGTCTTTTGTTTAAAATTTGTATGTTTTTTTGTTTATATAGGCATTGAATGTTTGCCTCTTATTATGTTGGAAGACGGCCTGAGTCCCCATGGGGAGATAGGGCGGGATAAAAATGACCTATCATTATTATTATTATTACTATTATTATAAAGTTCTTGTTGACACCATACTGTTTTTGTTGACCCTACTTTTCCACTTACAAAACTATTTTACTGTTTTTCTTTGAAATACAGCAAAAATTCAAAAACATTTCAGCTATGGGTACCTCAATTAATGTTATTGGTATCTATTTTTATTTTGAAATTGACCCGTAGCTGCTGCATTTCCCACCTTTGGCTTATCCTCGAGTCAATACGTTTTCCCAGTTTTTTGTGGTAAAATTAGGTGCCTCAGCTTATATTGGGGTGGGCTTATACTCAAGTATATATGGTAAGATGTTCAGAGGGAGGTTCTAGTTTAGCCCACATGTTTCAGCATCACACAGCTTTATTAGTTTAAAAAATATTGCAAACTATTAGGCTGCCTGTGGGAGATGTTTTCCACCCTCTTCACCTTGTTTGCTTTGTTCTCATCCACCACATCTTTGGCAATGTCTTGGATGATGACTGGACACAAGACAAGGAGGATGATCTGCAGCGGCCAAACAGCGGCTTTGCGTTTTGTGCTTTCTGCAAACCCGTCCACCAAATCAAAGAGCTTCTCTGCACAATCTGCAAGAGACAAGACAAGACCAAACAATTAGTCAATGCAAAAAAAAAACAAAAAACCCCAAGCGCAACAGCATACACCTAGGCTCCAAATGCAGCCCTCTCATTTTTAGCACAATATCAATATTTAATATCATAGCAACAACTCTTGGAAAAAAATAACATTTGCACATCACAATGACCTTCATGGGAAGGCAAGTCCCCTTTCCAACATATATACTTTTTCCGGTCCCAATTCAAGGTGCAGGTTCTTACCTACAAAGCCCTGAACGGTTTGGGACCCGCCTACCTGCGTGACCGCATTTCTGTGTACGAACCCACACAATCTCTTTGATCATCTGAAGAGGCCCTGCTTACGCTCCCACCTCCTTCGCAGGCGCGATTGGTGGGGACGAGGGAGAGAGCCTTCTCGGTGGTGGCCCCCCGACTCTGGAACTCACTCCCAGGGACATTAGACATGCCCCAACGTTGGCAGTCTTTAGGAGGAGCCTGAAAACATGGTTGTTCCAGTGTGCCTTCCCAGAATAAGAAGAACTCTCAGCAATATGCCCTCACAATGCACTTTAATACTGACTTAGGATTGACTGCATTCCCTCATTTCTCTCTGAAAAATCCTATCCCAGTAATAGTAATAGTAATAATAATAATAAACCTTTATTTGTACCCCACTAACATCTCCCGAAGGACTCGGTGCGGCTTACAAGAGGCCGAGGCCCAAACACATCAAAAACAACAGCATCACAAATACAACAAAATAACTCATAAAACAGCAATACACATTGAAACAATAGCAAATAATATTAGACAATAATACCATGACACATTAAAAAAAAACTAAGGCCGGGCCAATGTAATGATTAAAAATTTAAAGGTAAATATTTTACCTTGTTCATATCAGCATATTTTCAATTTTAATCTATTACATTTGGCCCAGCCATTTTTAAAATGTTTATATGTCACTGTTTATTGTTTATTGTATATTTTCTGTTCATGTCATTAATATGATTTGTATTTTATTGATTGTTTTATTGATGTTCTGTTTATTGATGTTTTGTTTGATGTATTTTTGGGCTTGGCCTCATGTAAGCTGCACTGAGTCCCTTGGGGAGATGGTAGAGGGGTACAAATAAAGATTATTATTATTATTATTATTATTATTATTATTATTATTATTATTGGGAAAAGAATCCAGCTTAGATGGTTGAAACCCCATTTTTTAACATCTTCTAGAAAATTAAAAAGTTTTACAGAAGTTGTTGCAATCAACAATGATCAAAGATGCATAGAGTATAAACTCACTTTTTTGTTGGTTTTTTTTGTCGTGTCAGGAGCGACTTGAGAAACTGCAAGTCGCTTCTGGTGTGAAAGAATTGGCCGTCTGGACGTTGACCAGGAGACGCCCGGATGATTTGATGTTTTTATCATCCTTGTGTTAGGCTTCTCTCATGTCACCGCATGAAGAGCTGGAGCTGATAAAGGGAGCTCATCTGCCTCTCCCCGGGTTCGAACCTGCGACCTGTCGGTCTTCAGTCCTGCCGGCACAGGGGTTTAACCCACTGCACCACCGGGGGTTCTCAGTTGTGTCTATGCAAATCCCCAAACTCAAAATTTGACAAAAATTTCAAAATTTCAAAAGCCTGGGCCAGGCTTTAGCACAGCAGACCAACCGCCACCTATAGTAAATCTTGCCCATCAAAAGGTTGACAGTTCAAGACTGGGTTGAGGTGGGTTCCTGGCCGTCAGCCCAGCTTCTGCCAACCTAGCAAATCAAAAAATAACAACATGAGTAGACAAATAGGAGCCGCTTTAAAAGCAGGGAGGTAATAAAGGAGTCCATAAAGGACTATACCAACAATTCAATCGGAAAGTGTCTACAGACAACAAAAAAGTTCTTCGGCATGGAAGATAAAGCAACAGCAACCCGTGTGGCCAGAGTCAAACACAACCTCCAGATGTCTGAGATAGAAAAAAAGCCTATACCTCTGTTTATGTACTGTCTATCCTGTCAATTTTATAACAACATTGAATGTTTGCCTATGTTTTCTGTATAAAGTTTGCATGCCACTCTGAGTCCCCTGTGGGGAGAGAAAAGCGGGACAGAAATTATATAAACAAATAAAAAGGAAAATGGCGGAAATGCTCACATCCATATCACATTTATGATATGGCATCATGCTTTGCACACTTCATACAATCACGAAAATGAACGAAACTGTTGCCTGAAGACTGTTGCCATAAGATATGCAGTCCAAAACTTAGTGTTGACTTACCTGACAAATCAGTCTGCGGCGTCTGATACAGCTTTGTAAACTCATCTGGATAGTTTTCCACCCAATTCCAAAACGCCTAAACAACATCAAGAGATGTCATAAGAAATCATTTAGTTTGGAGAATGCATTTGTAACACAGAAATCCATCTGGTGATGAGAAGCCATTTTGTCGTTTCCAAATGTATTACTCTGATTCATCACAATATCACCATATGCATGACAAACATCTGAATATGGTGAACTGGACTGTTGAGGTCATCCTCATCCAGGGGCTGCTGATGGATTCACAGATTATTCAGAAGGGATTGTGGGATTTCCTGCGGTTTAAAGTGCTGCAGATTCAGGCCAGGTTCAATGTGTTAAAGATTCAGGTCAGGGAAGTGAAACTGGCTCAAAAAGTGCCAAGTTCCAAGGTCAATTACAGGAGCCAGAAACAACATCATTAGGTAAGGGGTCGAGTGAAGAAGAATTAAGTTAAATGGAAAACTCTCGGAAGCACTTGGTGTTACAGAGATAAGCAAAAGTCCTTCTTTACAGTTCAGAGCAGAGAATCGGATAGGTAGGTCCAGGAGAATTCATGGGAAAGAGATAGAGAAAATTCATGGGATACGACATGATTTCATGAGTGCTTATTAACAGCCAGTTGTTTACCTTATAGTTGGTTCAGGCAACGTTGGCTTTCAAAGCAGAAGCTAGGCCTGAGTTCTTGTGTCAAGTCAAGTCTTGGTTTTGGAATCAAGTATCCTTTTGTTTTATGATTCTTCCTCAAGTTCTCTAAGTATACCTTTTGTTTAGGAATTTATGCTGTACCTGTGAGCTTCAGCTATTTCTGGACTGTGCTCCCATTGGATTTTTATGAGACATTTGGATTCCTATGTGGCTATCTCCTATTGCTAAACCTTTTTTGGATTATCCCTCTCCTTTCTTAATTCTTGCTTTTCCATATACCATATATTCCAGCATGTAAGACGACTGGGCGTATAAGACGACACCCAACTTCTCCAGTTAAAATATAGAGTTTGGGATATATTCGCCGTATAAGACTACCCCTCTTCCAACGCACACCAAATAAAAATTTAAAAAGCATCAGATTTGATTTGAATATGGTAATTTTCCTATTACTGTACCTCCTTCCCTGCCTCTCAGATCTCGCACATGTGCACCTGCATTACTTCACTGCAGTCTTCAGGAGCAAGATCTGAGAGGCAGAGGAGGAGGTACGGTAATAGCACATCCCGATTGGATTACTGCAACGCACTCTACGTGGGGTTGCCTTTGAAGACTGCTCGGAAACTCCAACTAGTCCAACGAGAGGCAGCCAGATTGCTCACCGGAGCGGCATACAGGGAGCATACCACCCCCCTGTTGTGTCAGCTCCACTGGCTGCCGATCCAATTCCGAGCACAATTCAAAGTGCTGGTTTTGACCTACAAAACCCTATATGGTTCCGGTCCAGCGTATCTGTCCGAACGGATCCCCTTCTACGTCCCACCTCAGAGCTTAAGATCTTCTGGGGAGGCCCTGCTCTCGACCCCGCCTCTTTCACAAGTGAGATTGGCGGGGACGAGGAGCAGGGCCTTCTCGGTGTGGCCCCTCACCTGTGGAACTCACTCCCCGGGGAGATTAGATCGGCGACCTCCCTTTATTCATTTAGAAAAAAAATTGAAAACCTGGATGTGGGACCAGGCATTTGGACGGTCAGACAGCTAAAGAAAGACATTGATGGTGAGCAGGAATGGATAAAACGGAATGGACCTACAGAACTCTGAAAACGCTGATTTATCTATTATTGTGTTTTGTATTACTGTGTATTGATGATTTTAATTTTAATTTAGTTAATCGTTTTAAGTGTTTGTATGTTTGATATGGGCATCGAATTGTGCCTTTTTCTGTAAGCTGCCCTGAGTCCCTCCTCCGGGGTGAGAAGGGTGGGGTATAAGTAACGGGAATAAATAAATAAATAAATAAATAAATAAATAAATAAATAAATAATAGGATAGCAGGATGCGCAGGACAGGTTAAAGAGTTGTGTTTTTCTCGGCCCAGACTCAATCTATCTCTTTTTTCCATGCCCCGGGTGCCCCAGAAGCCTGCAGCTTGCTCTGCCCTTCACTTACAACTTCCCGGTGAGGCGCCTCTTCACCTCACCATCGGGACCGCATTAAGTCCACGCATCCTGATAAATGAATTTTCTTCTACTGTACTTGTACAGCGTCATCCTTAATGCTTTCATACAGTCACTGCATACAGCAGGGACACAGCCATTGCCATTTTTGAGCTTCCCCCACCATATGCAGCAACCACAGACTCTCCAATCCGATTGGAAGTTTCAGCACCCGCTCTATAAGACCACTCCCATGTATAAGACTACTCCATGTATAAGACTACTCCGTGTATAAGACGACCCCTGAGTTTTGAGAAGATTTTCTTGGGTTAAAAAGTAGTCTTATACACCAGAATATACAGGTATTTTATGTGTTTTTACAATAAACCATTTTCTTATACTGTGGACTTGTGTGGCACTGTGGTCATAGGTGGCTCCAGGCCTGGGGTGCAACATAGACAGGCCTTTAGTGTCATCCTGCAGGTCTCTTACGATAATAGTTTTTTTAAAAACCTAAGTATTCACATATTCTTATGTGATCCCATTGTATTATGCCTTCCTGCTTGAGGGGCAGGGGAAAACATTGGATTTGTTCTTCAGTAGAGCTAGCAGGGTGTAAGATTTTGAATGCTGGACTACGAATATGGGAAACAAACTTCAAATCCCTGCTCAGCCAAGGAAACCACTGAGGGATGTCAGGCATTCTCTCAGAAGAAAGCAAAGGCAAACCCTTTCGGAACAAATCTTGCCAATAAAACCTCATGATATGGTGACTGCAAGGCAAAGCCTAGGTCAGAAAATGACTCAAAGAAACACAACAACAATTGAAAAAGAATACGAGCCTAAGCAATTACAAGTGAAGAAGAAACTTGCCTTTTCAAGACTGTTGATAACTGCCAGTTGTGCTGCTTTCTTGAGGGCTTTGAATTTAAAGGCCGTCTCTGTAATAACATCAACAAGGAGAAAGATCAACAGGCGGAAATCCCAAGCCTCTCTCAAGCCATCCCTCATCGACCCACAAACCTCCAACTGAAAAAAATAAAAAGCTTTTCTGCTTACCTTGCAATATACGTTTCAATTTTGCACAGTCTACGCTGATGTACTGCAAGAGTTCGATGTCGTGAACATCGGCGTTGTCTTCAGAGCACACAGTCAATTCCTGCAATCTGGAAAATAATTAATACCTTCCTCAAAATCTATATAAACAATAAAAGTAGAAATCTGTATATGTTTATGTGGCTGGGGTGCTCACTTACACAGACACGCTCCTGCCTCCACATACAACTATAGATCCCACTCAGGAGACACCAATGGCCCTCCCTCCAATTCCAATGTGCCTTCAGTGACTGAATGTAGAAACTCCCTGACCAAACTTTGCACTAAATGTCCTTAGAAGCACTTTATTTATGGTTCGTGCAATTGAATCCTCCCTCATTCTCGGATCCTCATCCTGATGATTTGCATCGTCCTATCTCCCAAAATTTTTTAAATTTTAGCCTTGAATGTGGCCCTTCCCAGTGAAATCCTCTGTTTTTAATTGCATATTTTCTGTGTTGTTTATTATATTTCTTTGCATTTTATGTATTTTATTTACTGTTATTGTTACGTTTTTGTATTACAATGTATGTACTGCACTGATGGGTGTGGCCTCATGTAAGTCGCACCAAGTCCCCCTGGGGGAGATGGAGCAGGGTATAAAGTTTTATTATTATTATTATTATTATTATTATTATTATTATTATTACTATTATTGCAGGTTATAGTGATTGCCTTGAACATGTCAAAAAGCCCTGCCAATGTCCTCCAGAAACACCATCCTGCCCACTACCCAAGTGAAGGCTTTCATACGGGGAAGATTTCATCCCAGATTTTATGTGCTTCCTCCACCACAGACATCCCAGTGGTGTGGAATTTCATCCCAAATTCCCAGTGGTGGGGAATTTGCATGACCCCACCCACTGCCTCTCCCTTAACCCTTTCCTATCCTTTTCTATGGCGCAAGGGAAACAGGAATTGATCAGCAACTGATCATACTATTTATTTATTTATTTACTTTACTTTACTTGTATACCGCTCTTCTCAGCCATTTGGCGACTCAGAGCGGTTAACAACCAGTATCAGCAATACAGTGCAAAATCACAATAAATTAAAACAGTAATATCAATCAATTAACATCAACATCAATACAGGAAACAACAATCCATCACGTCTCATCAATAGAATCAGCATGCAATCTCATTGTCCATTAATCCATATTCCAGTAATCAATCAATTGTACTGCTTAGTTGAAAGCCTGATCGAAGAGCCAGGTCTTCACTCTTTTCCTGAATGCCAATAAGGAGGGGGCCGATCTAATGTCTGTGGGAAGGGCGTTCCACAGCCGGGGGGCCACTACTGAGAAGGCCCTGTCTCTCGTCCCCGACAGGCGTGCTTGTGAAGCCAGCGGGACCGAGAGCAGGGCCTCCCCAGACGATCTTAACGTCCTAACTGGTTCATAGGAGGAGATGCGTTCGGACAGATAGGTCGGGCCAGAACCATTTAGGGCTTTAAAGGCTAAAGCCAGCGCTTTGAATTGTGCCCGGTAGCAAATTGGCAGCCAGTGGAACTAGTGCAACAGAGGAGTTGTATGCTCCCTGAGAGCTGCTCCTGTTAGCATCCTGGCTGCCGATCGTTTCACCATTTGAAGCTTCCGAGCAGACTTCAGAGGCAACCCCACGTAGAGAGCGTTGCAGTAGTCTATACGGGATGTAATCAGAGTGTGGACTACCGTGGCCAAGTCAGATTTCCCAAGGTACGGGCGCAGCTGGCGCACTAGTTTTAATTGTGCGAATGCTCCCCTGGTCACCGCTGAAACCTGGGGTTCCAGGCTCAGCTGTGAGTCCAAGATCACACCCAGACTGCGAACCTGCGTCTTCAGGGGGAGTGTAACTTTGTCCAACACAAGCTGTAACGTTATACCCTGTTGGGCCTTACGACTGACCAGGAGTACCTCTGTCTTGCCTGGATTCAATTTCAATTTGTTCGCCCTCATCCAGACCGTTACAGCAGCCAAGCACCGGTTCAGGACCTGAACAGCCTCCTTAGAAGAAGGTGGAAAGGAGTGACAGAATTGGACATCATCCGCGTACAGATGACATCGTACTCCGAAACTCCGGATGATCTCTCCCAGCGGCTTCATGTAGATGTTGAATAACATGGGAGACAGTATTGAACCCTGAGGAACCCCACAAGATAACGGTTGTGGGGTAGAACAGGTGTCTCCCAATAACACCTTCTGAGAGCGACCCTCTAGGAAGGACCGGAGCCACTGCAAAACAGTGCCTCCAAGGCCCATTTCCGCGAGGCGTCCCACAAGGATACCGTGGTCGACGGTATCGAAGGCCGCTGAGAGGTCCAGCAGAACCAACAGGGACACACTCCCCCTGTCTAGTTCCCGGCGAGAGAGCTTTAGGGAGAATTCACCTGATTTATAGGAGTTTTAGGTCCTGGGATGTATAGTTCACCTGCAATCTAAGAGCACTCTTAACTCTACCAACGATGGACCTGGAACTAACTTGGCACACAGAACCCACATAATCAACAAAAATACTGGAGGTCTTTGGGGGGATTTATAGGAGTTGTAGTTCACCTACACCAAGAGTGCACTATGAACTCAAACAATGATGGACCTGGACCAAACTTGGCATGCATACTCGTTATGCTGAAATTTGACTACTGTTGAGTTTTGAGGGGAATTGGTCGGGACATTTTGGAGTTGTAGGTACTGGGATTTATAGTTCATCTGCAACCAAGGAGCACTCTGAACTCCACCGAAGAAGGAATTGGCAGATAGAGTCCCCATGACCAGCAAAAAATGCTGGAGGTCTTTGGGGAAATTCACCTTGATTTCGGGGAGTTGCAGTTCATCTACATCCAGAGAGCACTGTGAACCCAAACACCGATGGATCTGGGCCAAACTAGGAACACATGCCTCATATGCCGAAATTTGATGACTGGAGGGGTTTGGGGGGAACTGACCTTCCTTTCTGGGAGTTGTAGTTCACCACAACTAGACTTCCACCAATGATGGACCTGGACTAAACTTGGCTCACGGAACCCTCATGACTAACTCAACCTACTGGAGAGGTTTGAGGGGACCGACTCATCATAGTGGGAGTTGTAATTTACCATACAACCATACAGCAAACTGAACCCCACCAATGATGCATCTACAGCAAACTTGCCCAACATAACAAACTGATGGGAGTTTCTCGGGTCTAACCTGGTATGATGTGAGTTGTAGTTCACCCACAACCTTATGTATAATTAAAAGATTTACTTTGTCAAACGATGTGGCAATGTCAGATACCCAGGCTAGTGGACAATAAGGTTTGCACCCACAACGAAGTATGAAGCCACTACAAAGTGATAATTTCACGACTATACAGGCAGTTCGGCCTATTGCTTTAAGATTTGTCTGTTAAACCTACCTGGTGGAGATACGGCTGAAGACAGCATTGAAATTGTTGCAGCTGAGAGAAAAGAGAACCCCAGAAGCAGAACTACGAAGCTCTGCGGCATGTTGATTCCCTTCACGGTAGGTGTGGATAAAATGGCAGATCTCAGGCAGCAACTGCTTGACCAGCATCGTCTCATCGAGCCTCATGGTGTCTTTTGGTTGCTAAAAGAATTCAATTCATCATGTAATCACTTCAAACCTGTTTTAAAGTCACTGTATATACTCAAATATAAGCCAACCCGAATATAAGCACCTAATTTTATAAATAAATAAATAATAGAGTAAAATAAATGTAATGATAATAGTAGAGTAAAACAATAAATGTAATAAAAATAATAATAGAGTAAAATAATGTACCGTATATTCCGGCATATAAGACGACTGGGTGTATAAGACGACCCCCAACTTTTCCAGTTAAAATATAGTTTGGGATATAGTCGCCATATAAGACTACCCCGCTTCCAACGCACACCAAATAAAAATTTTGAAGGCATCAGATTTGATTTCAACATGGTAATTTTTCTATTACTGTACCTCCTTCTCTGCCTCTCAGATCTCGCACATGTGCACCTGCACCACTTCACTGCAGTCTTCAGGAGCAAGATCTGAGAGGCAGAGGAGGATACAATGGCGGGCCAGACAGGTAAAAGAGTTGTGTTTTTCTGGGCCCAGAGGCACTCTATCTTTTTTTTCCATACCCTTGGCCCTCCGGACACCTGCATCTTGCAATGCCCTTCACTTACACCTTCCCGGTGAGGTGCCCCTTCACCTCATCATCGGGACCACATTAAGTCCACGAATCCTCATGAAAGGATTTTCTTCTACCGTACTTGTACAACGTCGCCCTTAATGCTTTCATACAGTTGCTGCATGCGGCAGGGAAGCAGCCACTGCCATTTTTGAGCTCCCCCCACAATATGCAGCAACCACAGATTCTCCAATCTGATTGGAAGTTTCAGCACCCGCTCTATAAGACAACTCCCGTGTATAAGACGACTCCCACGTATAAGACGACTCCCACGTATAAGACGACTCCCACGTTAAGACTACTCCCGCGTATAAGACGACCTCTGACTTTTGAGAAGATTTTCTTGGGTTAAAAAGTAGTCTTATACACTAGAATATACGGTAAATGTAATAATAAGAGTAAAATAATAAATGTAATAATAATAATAATAAATAGAATAAAATAATAAATGTAATAATAATGAGTAAATAATAAATGTAATAAATAATAACAACAACAACAACAGAGTAAAATAGTAAATAACCTTGACTTGAGTATAAGCCGAGGGGGGCTTTTTCAGCCTAAAAATGGGCTGAAAAACTCAGTTTATACTCAAGTATATACAGTAAGTATAAATAAGAAAGCTCTCCCCCTATAAAAACCCTCAGGACTACATTCCCATTGAAGTTTAGACGAAATTTACTAACATAAACAAGGAAACACCTGCAGAAGTCATCTTTAGCAGGAGAAGAGAAAGCTCTGTTATCTTTGTGCAGAACTTTTCCAAATTGGGGGAAAAACAGGAAAACCCATTTACTTAAGACATTAAAACTTATCTCTTTGAACGTTAGCTGCAAATCTAACATTCTTTTTTTCTCCAGCTCTAGCCTGAGTTGGAAGCAAAGAAATACACTTTGTGCTGCCATTTCCACCCTACAAAAACATAAACTTCCTCAACCAGTTGAAAAGCAGGTTGTCCGTGTGCAATTCACCAAGGAAATCCAGCAAGGTACTCACCCCAGCGAGACATTTTTCCAATGTGTCCAAAATAATAAGCTGAGAGAGATACAAGTTCTTTTCAGCAGCTTCTCCAAAGATCCTCTAGAAAGGAAAACAATCATGTCGTATTTAGGAAAACAGACTTGGAGCCCATCACTCAATACAACAATATGTCTGGTTTACGAATCAGACTAGAACCAGGATAACAGCACATATATTGGATCTGTAGAATAAGCTGATGGACACAGGAAGTATACATAAAATTTCCTTCAAAACTCGATAGGGAGGAAGAGAAACTAAATGATAAACAAATGCCATTTCCAAAGTTCCCTTCCAAAACAGCAACATAATGGTAGATCTGTTGACTCCCACTGGTTGAAGGACAAGTATGAAAAGTATGGGAGATCCTGTTACTCTGCCCCCACCATGTTCACTTCTGTTCTCCCAGAGCTTTAATGCTCCACCATTTGCCTGTGCCTTTGGAGACAAATGCAAAGGATGTGATTTTGTGCTAGTTAGACATGATTGATCAATTTGGTCTTGTTTTAAGAAAGCTCATTATAACAAATGAAGGGAGGAGGAGGCATTATTAAAAGGCAGCATCACACTGGAAATAAAAGTATCAGGGAGAGAAAAGCGCCCCTCTCAGCACAGCAAGGCAGCAGTCTTTCTTTCTTTCCCTTCTATCTTTCCCTTTTTTCATTTCTTTCCTTCTCTTCCTTTCTTTCTTTCCCATCTTTCTTTTTCCTCTAACTTTCCTCCTGCTTTCCTTTTCTCGCTCCTTCCCCCCACTCTTTTCCTTCCTTCCTTCACCCATGCCTTCTTTCTTTCTCCCCTTCTACCGCCAACACTCCATACATCACTCTCTGAAATCAATGGGGAGATGCCGCTTCTGAAGAACTGACACCTTTGCAAAGGAGAATGGTGGTGCCAGCGATGTGCCCCTTTCTCTCCCTCCCACTCTGGGGGCCACAACCACCGAGAGAGAGAGGAGAGGAGTGAGAGCTTTGAGAGAGGGGAAGAGGAAGGAAGGTGTACAAGAGAGGGGGAGAGGAAGGCAAGCGCGAGAAAGAGGGGGAGAGGAAGGCAAGCGCAAGAGAGGGAAGAGCAAGGAAGGCATGCAAGAGAGGGGGAGAGGAAGGCAAGCGCGAGAGAGAGGGGAGAGGAAGGAAGGTGCGCAAGAGAGAGGAAGGCAAGCATACGAGAGAAAAGAAGAGGAAGAAAGGTGCACAAGAGAGGGGGAGCACAAGAGAGGGGGAGAAGAGGACAAGTGCGAGAGAGAGGGAAGAGGAAGGAAGGCATGTGAGAGAGGGGGAGAGGAAAGCAAGTGCACAAGAGGGGGGAGAGGAAGGCAAACACGAGAGAGAGGGGAAGAGGAAGTCAAGCACGCAGGAGAGGGAAAAAGGAAGGTGCACAAGAGAGGGGGAGAGGAAAGCAAGTGTGAGAAGGGGAGAGGAAGGAAGGCGTACAAGTGAAGAGGAAGGAAGATGCACAAGAGAGGGAGAGAGGAGGGTGAGCAAAAGAGAGAGGGGGAGAGGAAGGCAAGCGCAAAAGAGGGAAGAGGAAGGAAGACATGCAAGAGAGGGGGAGAGGAAGGCAAGAGTGAGGGAGAGGAGAAAAGGAAGGAAGGCACAAAAGAGGGGGAGAGGAGGGCAAGCACGAGAGAGGAGGGAGAGGAAGGAAGGCGCGCAAGAGAGGGGAAGAGGAAGGCAAGCGTATGAGAGAAGAGAAGAGGAAGGAAGGTGCACAAGAGAGGGGGAGAGGAGGGGAAGTGTGAGAGAGTGAGAAGAGGAAGGAAGGCATGTGAGAGAAGGGGAGAGGAAGGCAAACACGAGAGAGAGGGGAAGAAGAAGTCAAGCATGCAAGAGAGGGGAAGAGGAAGGAAGGCGCGAGGGGGGGAGATGAAAGCAAGTGTATGAGAGAGGCGAGAGCTGGGTTGCTGTACAGAGAGGTGGGGGTCCTGGCAAGAAAGAAGGGTTTCTTTCAGCCCCATGCCTTCCCGCCAGGACCGTCATTCAAGCATAAGCTGAGGGGGTTTTTTCAGCCAGAAAAAAGGGCTGAAAAACTCAGCTTATACTTGAGTATATACGTTAATACCCAAATAATCACTGGAAGTTTGGGAAGCTAACACATTTTAATCTCCATAGTTTGAAAAGTTCTCCACTAAGCCCATATCTAAGTAAAACACAATCACTCACCATGTTGTTAACATTTTTTAAGATGTTGGTGAGGCCACTGATGACAAGGGAAAACTTGTACTTGGAAATGTTGATGAGACATTCCTTGTTATGGTCCGTGCTGACTTTGGTGTGGGTATTCTGTTGGCTGACTCTGATTGGAAGCTGCAATGAAAATGAAGATTTGGTAAGCACTCCCATGAAAGACAAGTCAAGCTGTTGAACTGCAGATTGTTTTAACCTGTGAACTTTTAAAACAACTCTCAATAAGTTAATCATTTCCAACAGAATCATAAGAGTTGGAAGGGACCACAAGGGCTATCCAGCCCAACCCTATTTCACCAGGCAAGAAAATATGACCGAAGCACTCTCAACAGAATACAACTTCTTGCTTCACCTATTGTATTTCAGCAACGTAATATCAAGAGACACCATAATGTACTAGTTTGAGTATTGGATCAGGTCTGAGACACACCAGAATGTGAATCCCCAGTCAGGATGAAAACCCAGCGACATTAAGTAAGGCAATCTCAGCTTCAGAGTGGGGCAAGGCTAAACCCTTCCAAACAAATCTTGCCAAGAAAACCCTGTGCTAGGGTCGTCGGGGTTTCTTGTTGAGAGCCCTCAAACCATCCTGAAGGCACACAACAACAACATGAAGTAAATACAACCAGTTACTAATACTAAAATAAAATAGTATATCAGATAAGCTTCCAATTTGCTTGAATCTTTAAGCCACACTAGTGAACACAATCCAACACAACCACTGGATGTAGATGGCCTCAAGATTCCAAAAGAGACCATAATAATCAAATCCATATACCTGCAAAATGTGGAGGGCCAGCTGTATATAAGGTCCAGTGCAACCTTTCCCATCTCCTTCTCCCCACCGCACCACTGATCATTGCTATCCTTTCCCTCTGTAGTGCTCCTTCATGGTAGTGCTGTTTCTGATTGAAGTCCATACAAAGAAGTCTCAACAAAGTAGAGCAGTGGTTCTCAACCTATGGGTCCCCAGGTGTTTTGGCCTACAACTCCCAAAAATCCCAGCCAGTTTACCAACTGTTGGTATTTCTGGGAGTTCAAGGCTAAAACATCTGGGGACCCAAAAGTTGAGAACCACAGGAGTAGAGAAAAGTAGTATGAGAAGGAAAGCAAACAGCACCACAGAAGAAGAGGAGCAACCACCAACATCAGCGCTTTCCTGTAAGGCCCAATTCCAACCATGTAACTGTGGGAGGCTTCAGCAATAGACTACTCTGCACCACACTGCTCAAAAGATCTGGTATCTCCAGCTGGTCTGGGGACTCCAGTAAGTTATGGGTCCTGGTGTATGGTCAGGAATATCAACTGCTATCACGAAGTCTATCTGAAGCCCAATGATGCCGCTCCACACTCTAAAGCAGGGGTCCTCAAACTTCTTAAAGAGAGGGCCAGGTCACAGTCCCTCAAAACTGTTGGAGGGCTGGATTATAATTTGGAAAAAAGTCAATGAATTCCTATGCACACTGCACATGTCTTATTTGTAGTGCAAAAAAAACCCACTTTGAAACAATACAATAATTAAAATGAAGAACAATTTTAACAAATATTAACTTAGTAGTATTTTAATGGGAAATGTGGTCCTGCTTTTGGCTGATGAGATAGGGTGGTTGTTGTTGTGTGCGTTCAAGTCGTTTCAGACTTAGGTTGACCCTGAGCAAGGGCCGGGTAAAGGACCTTGGAGGGCTGTATCCGGCCCCCGGGCCGTAGTTTGAGGACCCCTGCTCTAAAGCTACAATTCACATAAACAAAAAAACAGTGTCCCAGAATTTGTCTAGAAATAGTACAGGGAGCCAGCTGATATTCAAGGCTTTGTCACTGGTACACTTGCTGTGTTCATAACAAAAGCTCTCAATATCTAAAACCACAGACATACTTAAGGAGCGGTTTTGGAGCACTTAAATTGGCATTTCACAAGCATCTCTAAAATGAGCAGAGGAAACTTTAACACACAAACAGGGTGAAACAAGCATTATCACTGAAACTCAGTGAAAGCTAAGTCCATGTTTCAGAATCTTAGTTGTATCTTCTGTATGGGACAGTTTCATTTTACTAACAAAGCCCCCTCTTCCCACAAAAGAAAACACTCTATGCGTAGATCGGTACAAAAGTGCAGGCATGCAATTTAGAGAAACCCAACCCAACTACAGAGCCCAAAGCGATTAAAACTTAATGGGATTTAAAACCAAAAGGAAAAATGCTTCCTGCCTGCTGACACCACATAAATTATGAAGTGCAGGACTCTAATTGCTAATCATTATTTGAAATGATGGGGATAACACCAGGCTAGGCATGGTAAGGTGCAGAAAGCATTGACTTCTCTGGAAAAGACTCTGGGAAATGGCCACAAAGGAGAAAGAAACTGAGACATCAGTAAGAAAGATTCAGCAACAAAATCTATAGCTTGTGTATAAGGAGAGTGTGAGCTATCAAGTTAAGAAGCCATATACTAAGAGTCCATTCTGCTTCCAAGAGGGACCGGTGAGAAAGCCTTCAAACCAAGGTGTGAACCAACAACACAACCCACCCTTCATAGAATCATAGAATCAAAGAGTTGGAAGAGACCTCATGGGCCATCCAGTCCAACCCCCTGCCAAGAAGCAGAAATATTGCATTCAAATCACCCCTGACAGATGGCCATCCAGCCTCTGTTTAAAAGTTTCCAAAGAAGGACCCTCCACCACACTCCAGGGCAGAGAGTTCCACTGTTGAATGGCTCTCACAGTCAGGAAGTTCTTCCTCATGTTCAGATGGAATCTACTCTCTTGTAGTTTGAAGCCATTGTTCCATTGCGTACTAGTCTCCAAGAAAGCAGAAAACAAGCTTGCTCCCTCCTCCCTGTGGCTTCCTTTCACATATTTATACATGGCTATCATATCTCCTTTCAGCCTTCTCTTCTTCAGGCTAAACATGCCCAGCTCCTTAAGCCGTTCCTCATAAGGCTTGTTCTCCAGACCCTTTTTAGTCGCCCTCCTCTGGACACATTCCAGCTTGTCAATATCTTTCTTGAATCGTGGTGCCCAGAATTGGACACAATATTCCAGGTGTGGTCTAACCAAAGCCGAATAGAGGGGTAGCATTACTTCCTTAGATCTAGACACTATGCTCCTATTGATGCAGGCCAAAATCCCATTGGCTTTTTTGCCGCCACATCACATTGTTGGCTTATGTTTAACTTGTTGTCCACGAGGACTCCCAAGATCTTTTTCACACGTACTGCTCTCAAGCGAAGTGTCCCCCATTTTGTATCTTTGCATTTTGTTTTTCCTGCCAAAGTGGAGTATCTTGCATTTGTCCCTGTTGTACTTCATTTTGTTAGTTTTGGCCCATCTCTCTAATCTGTCAAGATGGTTTTGAATCCTGCTCCTGTCCTCTGGAGTCTTGGCTATCCCTCCCAATTTGGTGTCGTCTGCAAACTTGATGATCCTGCCTTCTAGCCCTTCATCTAAGTCATTAATAAAGATGTTGAACAGGACCGGGCCCAGGACGGAGCCCTGCGGCACTCCGCTCGTCACTTCTTTCCAGGATGAAGAGGAAGCATTGGTGAGCACCCTCTGGGTTCGTCCGTTTTACCAATTACAGATCCACCTCACTGTAGTTTTGCCTAGCCCACGTTGGACTAGTTTCCTTGCCAGAAGGTCATAGGGGACCTTGTCGAAGGCCTTCCTGAAATCCAGGTACGCTACATCCACGGCATTCCCCGCATCTACCCAGCTTGTAACTCTATCGAAAAAAGAGATCAGATTAGTCTGGCATGACTTGTTTTTGATAAATCCATGTTGACTATTAGCAATGACCGCATTTGTTTCTAAGTGTTTGCAGACCGCTTCCTTAACAATCTTTTCCAGAATCTTGCCTGGTATCGACGCGAGGCTGACCGGACGGTAATTGTTTGAGTCATCCTTTTTTCCCTTCTTGAATATTGGGACCACATTGGCCCTCCTCCAGTCTGCTGGAACTTCTCCCATTCTCCAAGAACTCTCAAAGATGATTGCCAATGGTTCCGAAATGACTCCCGCTAGTTCCTTCAGAATGAGTTTTAGCTGTTATTTTGAAACTATGCTGCTCATGAGTCTCCTCATGAGTGCAGCCTCTTCAGGGCAAAGAACTGTACTAACTATGGAGAGTGTAATTGGAGATGCTTGAAGTCTGCAAGGAAGTTACGAGTTGCAAGGGGGAACCTGTAAGCTAATGATAAGCATCTGATACAGCTGCCTAAAACACTAGTATTTCAGGATACGGGTGGAATGGTAATTCTACCCAAATGTACTTTGGCATGCCAGTCCTTCCAAAAGCAAGCGAGCCTACACATCCCTTACCTAAAACTGCAGGGTCTCCTAAATGTATCCAAAGGAAAATGAGCATAAAGAAAATATCCACTTTGCATACAACTCCCTGATTCCATTCTGTATTAAGAGAATATTGGGGTCACATCTGTATATTAAAACAGGGAGCAGTCACCCCAATATTTTGGGTTTTTTAAAAAACATTTTTCTTTTCAGTCATTTCCCTGCTCAGAATCAATCTGCAGCAAATTCAGCTAATCCTGAAGAAATACAGAATGGAGTTAAAGATACTATTCTCTGTCCAACATCCCACTGATCAAAATCGTCTTTCCTAACTCCTATAATCATAACAGCTATGTAAGATAAGGTAAAGGGTTTTCCCCTGACATTAAGTCCAGTCATTGTTTTGCTTGCTTGTTTGCATGCTGCAAGTCGCTTCTGGTTGCTTCATGGCTCTTAATGAGACATGCCGCATCGTCACGGGGTGTCTGCGCCCTACACCACTGGAGAAATTACACTGTTTAGCTAGTATTGCACCACCTGACATCCGCCGGGAAGTAGCAGCCAATAGTGAAAGGACCAAGGCAGAGACATCTCCAGCTCATCCCCTGTTTGGGTATCAGCCAGCACATCAACGACTTAAATCAAGAAAGTTTTCTAAGATCTACAGAGACACTCGTTGGAACACCTCAGCAAGCGAGAGTCCAAAAGTGGCAGGCTCAAACCCAGAACCTCAATCAATGGCTGCTACCAAATGAGAGACTCCCTACTGGGCACACAGAAAACTGGGCAACTTGGAAGGCGCTGAACAGACTGCGCTCTGGCACCACGAGATGCAGAGCCAACCTTCAGAAATGGGGCTACAAAGTGGAATCCACGACATGCGAGTGCGGAGATGAGCAAGCCACTGACCACCTGGTGCAATGCAACCTGAGCCCTGCCACATGCACAATGGAGGACCTTCTTGCAGCAACACCAGGGGCACTCCAAGTGGCCAGCTACTGGTCAAAGGACATTTAATCAACTACCAAGCTTGCAAACTCATCATGAACAGACTGGGCAGGGCTTGAGAAATCCAAGGCTGGAGTTAAAATCGCTGGAAGGAACATTAACAACCTTGGATATGCAGATGATACCACTTTGATGGCCAAAAGTGAGGAGGAGCTTTCTAACCAAGGTGAAAGAAGAAAGGGCAAAAGCTGGGTTGCAAAAAAACCCCAACAAGATTATGGTAACCAGACTGATTGTTAACTGCCAAATAGAGGGAGAAAACATGGAGGCAGTGACAGACTTTGTATTTCTAGGTACAAAAATGACTGCAGACACAGACTGCAGTCAGGAATTCAGAAGATGTTTACTTCTTAGAAAGAGAGCAATGACCAACCTCGATAAAACAGTGATGAGTAGAGACATCACACTGGAAACGAAGGTCCACATAGTTAAGGGAATGGTATTCCGCATAGTAACCAATGAATGAGAGATCTGGACCATAAGGAAGAATGAGTGAAGGAAAACAGATTCTACTGAACTGTGGTGTTGGAGGAAAATTCTGAGAGTGCCTTGGACCATGAAAAGATCAAAACAGTCCATACTCCAGGAAATAAAGCCCGTCTGCTCACTGGAAGGAAGAATATTAGAGGCAAATATGAAGAACTTTGGCCATATCATGAGAAGAGCTTAGAAAAGACAATGATGCTGGGGAAAATGGAAGGAAAAAGGAAGAGGGGCTGACCAAGGGCAAGACGGATGGATGGTATCCTTAAAGTGACTGGCTTGACCTTAAAGGAGCTGGGGGTGGTGATGGCTGAGAGGGAGCTCTGGCCTCGGCTGGTCCAGAAAGTCATGAAGAGTTGGAAGCGACTGAACAAATAAACAACAGCAACATCATTATATATCCAATAGGGAATGTTAGGCGAAAAAAAGAAACACCCTATGATTCTCTTTTATGGTTGCTGAGACAGATGATACCATTTTGGTAGTATGGGACTATCATCACTGACAGATTTCAGGGAAATAAATGCAGGAGATCTACTGGCACCTTAAAGGCTTGCAAATCACATGGCCTGATTCCAACAACACACTAAAGTCAAGCATGACAAAATCCAGACAGAAGAAGCCTCAGGCTCATACACTTCCTCCAGCCTTTAGCACAGCCACAAGGAAGAGTTCAGGAGCTTTCAGGTGTAATGAACAAACTCTGTCTAATAGTAACTGACTTGGCTTTAAGAATATGTTCTACTTAGTTCAGGAGAACCTGGCGTTCTCCAAACTTTTCAGGTTACACTGCTTCTGTCCATTGGTCAACCTGGCTAGGGTTTCCAGGAGCGGAAGTCCAAAACACCTGGTGGTCATCAGATTGTCTATCTCTGCTTCAGCCCAAAAATGTATCTCAAGGAATTCAAAGGAGTAATCAGATGCTGTCAAGTAAATTTTATTGCCAAAATTATATTTAAAAAATCAGTTCAACTTCAGTGGTGACTTCTTCCACCTGGCACAAACTGCCCCACGAGTGTCTTTTGTCAATATAAATTCAGAAAGGCAAGAAGAAGAATATGTGAGTTAAAATTCACATCTGAAGCTTTCAAAAGCAAGACAGATAAGGCTTGAAAAGACTCCATGGCTCTAAGAAAGTAGTCCTGCTCCACGAACACTAAGCACTTTGTTCCAAGGGGCATCCACAAATTCTTCAAAAGGTCATAGACCAATCATTTTCCTCATGCGTCATTTAGCAGTAAGTTGGTTGCAAGCAACTCAAGAGTGGAACAAAATCTTGCTGAAAAATCCAGTCTGAGGAAGTTTTGCTTTGATCAAAACGACACAGAAATGGCACATCTGCAAGCCACATTTATGAAAAATGCGCATTTCTCATGAAATACGGATGGTTAAGTGCCAAAGACGTAATTATTTTCTTCCAGATTCTTAGTAAAATCCCTAAATACAATGACCTGTGCCGTAACTATCTCTTCTCATGAGTGATGCAAAGTGTCACAGCATATCCCAGGAGTTTCAGCTACACTCTCAATGGATACCTTTGCTAATGTTCAAAATCCAGAGCTGTTACTTTCCAACAATGATCTCAGCATTTGCATGGGATTGAAGGAAATATCTAGACTTGTAGGCTTCCTTAATCAACTGAACCAATGGTCAAGATGCCCTACAAAATCCTCACCAGACCAATTATCCTATGAAATCCAACCTTTAGTCCTAGCACCAATCATACTATTGTATCAACCAACAAGAACACCAAGCTATAATCATCTAGTGCCAAGGAACAATATAATATTTGTGCATATATTAATCTCTATATAGAAAATGTTTGTATTTTCCACTTAAAATTTTTGAGCCATTCAAATAGGTGGAATTTAGTATGTAGCTATACATGAGAAATGCTTTTTTAAAGAGATGTGTTTAAAACACAGACATTTTTACAATTCTTGGAAGTTGGGGCATATACCGAATAGTGAAAGCAATTGCAAAAAGCTGAATTAGCATGTACATAACCCATTGCAAAACCTGAAAAGAATGCTTTTGAAATCTCTTTCAAAATTTTTGTTTGTAATTACAAAGTAAAGTATTATTTTTACTATGAGGAGTACTTTACAAATAAACTACTACTATCACAATTATCTTTTAACTTAATCAAGTTTGAATGTATGTTAGTTCACTAATATGGGATACTTAGGATAGTGATTATTGTCTATTTGTGTACGTTTCTGTTTTTGTTTTTAATGTTGATATGGTCAGTAGACTAATCAATAAATTTTGCTTTGCTTTGCTATTACTACCAGCTTGCTTAATTGCTTTTGTTGTGGCCTTCGAATGACTCCCAATTTCTAGCGACTCTAAGGAGACCCAATCACAGGAGATTCTTGGTAAGATTTATTCAGAGGGGGGTTTGCCTTTGCCTTCTTTTCATCAGGTTTCCTTGGCAGAACAGATTCAAATTCTGATTTCTAGAGTTGTAGTGTACTGCTCAAACCACTAAACCACTCCAAAACCAGGGTCACAACAACATCTGTTATAGAACTCCAGTATGCCAATGATAATGTAGTTCATGCGTTTTCAAAGAAGACCTACAATCCACTCTAAACACCTTCGGAGAAACATACAAGAAGCTCAGCCTCTCATTGAACACTGAGAAAACCAAAGTGCTTTTCTAGCAGTCACCAGCCAATCCCTCTACAATGCCAGAAATACAGATTAATGGTGTAACATTAGAAGTTGACCATTTCTACTACCTTGGCAGCCACCTCTCCACAGAAATCAACATTGACATTGAAATACAACACTACCTGAGCTCTGCAAGTGCAACATTTTTCCAAATGTAGCAGAGAGTGTTTGAGGACCGGGACATCCGTAGGGATACCAAGGGGAAACAATTCCATCAGCATTGCAAAGTCCTGCAAATCTCTTGGGAAGATAAGTGGGAAAATCTCAGCATGCTGGAAGAAGCAAACATCACCAACACTGAAGTGATACATCTACACCATCAACTCCGCCAGACTGGCCAAGTTGTCCAAATGCGCGATCACCGTCTCCCAAAGCAGTTAGTGTACTCCCAACTCAAGAACGGAAAATGGAATATTGGTGGTCAGGCAAACAGCTTTTAAGATGGGTCTAAAGCTAATCTTAAACACTGTGGCATAACACCGAGAACTGGCCCTTGAATGCTCTAACTTGAGCTCAGCTGTGACCAGTAGTGCTGCAGAATTCGAAGACACACGAATGGAGGGCGAAAGGGAGAAATTTGCCAAGAGGAAGGCGCGTCAAGCCAAACCTGACCGGGACCGCCTTCCACCTGGAAACCAATGATTTCACAGTGGAAGAACATGTGAATTAAGAATAGAGCTCCATATCACCTACGTATCCACCGCCAAGACACTACACTTCGAAGGCCATCATACTCAGACAACGAGAGGTCTCCTAAATAAGTAAAGTACACTCCAGCACACTGCTTTATCACTACTATTTTTATTAAAATATTAATAATAGCCAAAGCCTCTACTATCAAAATAGTTAAATGCTAATGTGGAATTTGGTAAACACATATGTTCCATCTCTCCCAATTACTAGACAGCCCCAAATTTCATTTCCAGTGAAGGTACTTCAAAACATCTCATCTGCCAAATAGTTAAATGCAAAAAAAAACAACCAGCTAAGGCTGTGAGGCTTAGGTGACACCGAATTCTTCTTTTATTCTTCTATAGTCATAATGATAGTCGTTACTCCTATTTTCACAGATGGAGCATTGAGGCTGAAAAGGAAAGGACATCTAAGGCAGATCTTTGAACTTGGCTTTCCCGAACCTCATGTCAAATTTCTAATCACTGAAAAGGGAGATAGCTAGGAAACTAATGAGAGGGGGAAAGAAACTTATTTTCCACATTTTGGCAATTTATCAAAACAAGATCATCTTTATCTGCCAACAATACCAGCCCAGACCCTTTTTTTTTTTTTTTTTTTTGCAAAGCATCTATTAAAAAAACACTGGAATTTATTGGCACGTAAACAAGTGGTCTAGCAAATAATGAATATTGCTGCTTTCAAAACAGTGATTTTCAACCAGCTGAAAAAAAAATTGAATAACTAATAGTGCCTAAATCTATCTCTCTCTCTCATTCACACACACACACACACACACACACATATATATATATAAAAATCTGGTTGTACATTGGCTAATGTTTATTTGATCGGAGGGGAATTAACCTCTCATTTTGAAGCCAAAACATTAGAATGCTTCAGTCTTTCAAAGTATTAAATAATATATTGTCGAAGGCTTTTATTAAATAATATCTACAACATTTCTTTAAAAAGGCATGATGGCAACAAAAGGGGAGCTTCCGGTTCCGGTATGGTGGCTAGCAGCAAAAACGCTGTGCTGCTCAGCCAAATTCTCAATCTGGGGAAATCCTGAGTCTCCCCCCCGCCACCACCTTCAAATCGAGGGGTGAGAGGAACCCCAAGCCTCAGGCCTCGACAGAGGAGTCGAGAGCCAGGAAAAGAGCCACGGAGGCCGGAAAAAGCGGAAAGCAGAGGGGGAGAAGGAACCACCCGCCGCCATTTTATTGCGGCCTACCTCGCCTACCTTGCGGCCTACTTTGCATTGTGGCCTAGTCCGTATTGTCGGTATCGACGGGACCCCGGGCCTGGCTGGCCAGATCATCGTTGCCGCCACCCGCACCGCTGCCGCCATCGTTGGCGGGCGACCATCAGTGGGGCTGCTGGGCCGCCGCCGCGGCCGGACTGGCGGACCGCCGTTGCTGCCGGCCGCCGAGAGGTGAGGCCGGGGCTGCCGCTGGCCGCCGGACCGCCGCCACTGCCGGAACATCGCCTTTGCCGGCGGCCGGGGGGAGAGGCCGAACGCTGCCTGGCCGCCGCCGGACCGCCGCCGCCGCTGAACCATCACCACGCCGGCAGCCGGCAGCCGGGGAGAGAGGCTGGGCGTTGCCTGGCCACCGCCGGCGGCTGGGAGAGAGAGGCCGAGCGCGGCCTGGCTAGACCGCCAGACCGCTGCCGCCGCTGAACCATCGCCACCGCCGGCAGTCCGGGGGGAGAGGCCGAGTGCGGCCTGGCCACCAGACTGCCGCCGCCGCGGAACCATCGCCACCGCCGGAGGCCGGGGGGAGAGGCCGAGCGCCGCCTGACCACCGCCAGACCGCCGCCGCTGTCGGCCGCCGAAGGGAGTGGCTGGGTGCTTCCCGGTTGCTGCTAGGCCGCCGCTGAGCCGCCGCCACCAGACCATCGCCACCGGCGGCCACCGAGGGGGCCGCCGGCCGCCGCTGTGCCGCTGTTGCCGGCCCGCCGTCGTTACTGCTGCTGGCTGCCGAGGAGGGGCGAGCGACGCGATTGTGGAGTAAGAAGAGCCTCGAGGTGCACTAGCTGGGCCCTGAGGGGCTGACGGTGCCATCGGACGCTGCCCCAGCCAGGCTACGGCTGCGTAGGCGTTCCATCAGACCGCGTAGGACAGTGCTGACCATCTATATATGGGTCCTATGAAGGGCTGTAACTGTGTATGAAGGGCTGTAACTGACCTCTTTGTGTAGACCGCTATATAGATCTTATGCTGGCCTTTCTTGTAAATTTGTGTATAGACCTTTAAGTTGGCTTGTTACGTTGATACATACTGAGCAAGAGCGGGACTAACCATCTGTGCTGCCCCACCCCCGAGTTATCATCTCCGGAAGCCCATCCGCCGGTACATCAACCGTCCAGAGACTCACCGGGGTCATAGTAATATTTAGCTGACTACTACCAGGCCCATACCCATAAGGGGGTGATCGTATATTACCAACTAGTCCATTCCTGGTGGTCATCTGTGGTTATCTGTCGCCAATGTGATAAGAACTGAACAGAGCACTTAGGCGCCTGCTATTCGCTGCTAGATTGCACCAGCACTTATATCCCGTCCCCGCCCCCTCTGTGCCGCACTTTATTATTGTTAAATAGAGCACTTTAGATCCAGCACTTTATTAATGTGCCTTTATGATCGTGCGTTGCTGCTGAGTGAATTCGATTACTGGCGGGCTGCTCCTAAAATCCTTGCACTTTAAGAACTATACTCTGCACTTTAAGACCTAGCCCATTGGGGTAACTGGAACATCGACGTTCACCGGCACCGCTGCTACCCATGTGGCCCCCCGCCCCTCTTTGTGTGTTGTCTCTGTTGCTCTTGTGTAGCGGAAGGAGCAGAGGAGGAGGTGGGCTGGAGCCTGTGAATGAAGGGGTGGCGGGGAGGGGAGAGGAGGAAGAGGGGAGATGCTGGCGAGAACCAAAAAACCTAATAACGAGCGCAGTAGAATGTAATCTCCTGGCTTTAGACTGCGGCATGGAGGGGGGGAGGTGTTCCACTAGCCGAGGGGCCCCCATAGAGGTCGTGGTGGGAAGGAGGAGATGCGGGAGAAGGAGACCTCGAATTCGGCCTAATTCGGACCGTTTATCTAAATTAACAGTTCCCAATCGGTCTCCTAAGGTAAATTGGTGTAACCAGGTAAGCGGGCCCTCTGGCTTGAAGGTGGTGTTGTTGAACGCCAGATCTGTCAACGGAAAAACAACCTGGATCCAGGACTTAATCCTGGAGGAGCGGGCAGATCTGGCGTGTATCACGGAGACCTGGCTGGATGAAGCGGGGGGAGCAAACCTCTCCCAGCTCTGTCCTCCAGGTTTCTCCGTGCAACACCAACCAAGAGCCGGAGGACGGGGAGGCGGTGTCGCAGTGGTCTATAGAGATTCCATCTATCTCAGGAGTCCCATCCTGCAGACTACAAATTTTGAATGCGTCCACCTGAGGGTGGGTGACCGGGAAAGAATAGGGATTCTGTTAGTGTACCGTCCACCTCGCTGCACTACAGTCTCCCTACCTGAGCTAGCGGGGGTAGTCTCGAGCCTGGCGTTGGAGTCTCAACGGCTTCTTGTGCTGGGGGACTTCAACATCCATGCCGAGGCGACCCTCACAGGAGCGGCTCAGGACTTCATGTCTGCCATGGCAACCATGGGGCTGTCCCAACAAATAACTGGCCCCACCCACTGTGCTGGACACACATTGGACTTGGTTTTCTGCCAGGGATGGGAGCAGGGTGGCGGTGTGGAGGAGTTGTCTATCTCTCCGTTGCCATGGACCGACCACTTCCTGATCAGATTTAGGCTCACTGCACCCCCTAACCTCCGCAAGGGTGGAGGACCCATTAAGATGGTCCGCCCCAGGAGGCTAATGGATCCGAATGGATTCCTGACGGCTCTTGGGGAGTTTCCCGCTACCTCGGCAGGTGATCATGTCGAGGCCTTGGTCGCTCTCTGGAATGGGGAGATGACCAGGGCAATTGACAGGATCGCTCCGGAACGTCCCCTCTCAAGTAACCGAGCTAAACCAGCCCCTTGGTTTACTGAGGAGCTGGCAGCGATGAAGCGAAGGAAGAGGGTTCTAGAGAGCGTGTGGCGCTCGGACCCAAGCGAGCCAAACCGAACACGGTTTGTGTCCTTTCTAAGGGCATATGCCGCGGCAATAAAAGCCGCAAAGAAAACTTTCTTTGCGGCCACTATTGCGTCTGCAAAAAACCGTCCGGCGGAGTTGTTTCGGATTGTCAGAGGTCTTTTAACTCCCTACCTCAGGTGGGAGCCCTGACAATTCGGCCACGCGCTGTGAAGCATTTGCTCGGTTCTTTGCAGACAAAGTCGCTTTGATCCGCTCTGGGCTGGACGCCACATTAAATGCAGTCTCTGGGGATGTGACACAAGCACCTGCTTGTCCTATTGTGTTGGATTCTTTTCAGTTTGTGAAACCCGAGGATGTGGACAAGATACTTGGAGGAATGAGGCCCACCACGTCCATCCTAGACCCCTGCCCATCCTGGCTTCGAAGGAGGCCAGAGGGGGATTGGCTGAGTGGGTAACGGTGGTGGTTAATGCCTCCCTTCGGGAAGGCAAGATTCCAGCGTGCTTAAAACAAGCAGTTATAAAACCGCTGTTGAAGAAACCATCACTGGACCCCACTAAATTCGACAGCTTTCGGCCTGTTTCCAATCTCCCCTTTTTGGGCAAAGTCATGGAAAGCGTGGTGGCCTCACAACTCCAGGTATTCTTGAGAGACACGGATATTCTGGATCCGGCACAGTCTGGCTTCAGACCGGGACATGGTACCGAGACGGTCTTGGTCGCCTTAGTGGATGATCTGCGCCGGGAGCTAGACAGGGGGAGTGTGTCCCTGTTGGTGCTCCTGGACCTCTCAGCGGCCTTCGATACCGTCGACCACGGTATCCTTCTGGGGCGCCTTGCAGAGATGGGTCTTGGGGGCACTGTTCTGCAGTGGCTCCGGTCATTTCTGGAGGGTCGCACCCAGAAGGTGTCATTGGGGGACTCCTGTTCCGCACCACAACCTTTGACTTGTGGGGTGCCACAGGGTTCCATCTTGTCCCCCATGCTGTTTAACATCTACATGAAGCCGCTGGGTGAGATCATCCGGAGTTTCGGGGTGCGGTGTCACCTGTACGCAGATGACGTCCAACTCTGTCACTCCTTCCCACCTGCTACTAAGGAGGCTGTCGAAGTCCTGAACCGGTGCCTGGCCGCTGTAACGGTCTGGATGAGGGCGAACAAACTGAAATTAAATCCAGACAAGACAGAGGTACTCCTGGTCAGTCGCAAGGCCGAGCAGGGTATAGGGTTACAGCCTGTGCTGGACGGGGTCGCACTCCCCTTGAAGGCGCAGGTTCGCAGCTTGGGTGTGACCCTGGATTCATCGCTGAGCCTGGAGCCCCAGGTTTCGGCGGTGACCAGGGGAGCATTTGCACAGCTTAGGCTCGTGCGCCAGCTGCGCCCGTATCTTGGGAAGTCTGACTTGGCCACGGTGGTACACGCTCTGGTCACATCCCGCCTTGACTACTGCAACGCTCTCTACGTGGGGCTGCCCTTGAAGACGGCCCGGAAGCTTCAGCTAGTCCAGCGTGCGGCAGCCATGTTACTAACAGGAGCAGGGCGCAGGGAGCATACAACGCCCCTGCTGTCCCAGCTCCATTGGCTGCCGATTCGCTACCGGGCCCAATTTAAGGTGCTGGTGTTATCCTACAAAGCCCTAAACGGTTCCGGCCCAAAATACCTTGCAGCCCGCATCTCGGCCTACGAGCCCACGAGGACCTTGAGATCATCCGGGGAGGCCCTTCTCGCGGTCCCGCCTGCCTCACAGGCACGTTTGGCGGGGACGAGGGAGCGGGCCTTCTCGGTGGTGGCCCCCCGGCTGTGGAACACCCTCCCTGCTGAAGTTAGACAGGCGCCTTCTTTGATGGCCTTTCGTAGGGGCCTAAAAACATGGCTCTTCGAGCAGGCCTTCAATTGAGTGTATCATTGGAACGACTCTGGAATGGACTACGACTACGAAATCGACTATGACCCCAGGATTGGACGAAGCGGATTTTAGCATAAGTATATGTCTGTAGAGTAGTTGGTTTGTACTGTCGTGATTTTTTGTACACTGTCTTTATATGTTGTTGTTCACCGCCACGAGTCGCCCCTGGGGCTGAGAGTGGCGGTCAATAAGTGCAAGAAATAAATAAATAAATAATAAATTTAAGCACTGATAGTTATCGAAGGCTTTCATGGCCAGAACCACTGGTTGCTGTGAGTTTTCTTGTCTGTATGGCGTTGTTCCAGAAGCATTCTCTCCTGACATTTCACCCACATCTATGGCAGGCATCCTCAGAGGTTGTGAGGTCTAGATTCTACTTGTTGAATTCTGACCAATGCATGGAAGTTTAGATTGGTGACTCCCAATTGCTCAGCAGGAAAAGCCCTAAAATGATTCCTCCTGTTGAAACCAGGATTTTTGTGCAGAAGGACCGAAATTATTCAATCTTGGGACTCTGAACAAACCCCTAGACTCAGAAATATTTAGTCCTAAATTAATGCCTTCTGCACGAGGTTTGAGTTGGTGTAACTGTCGATGAGTTCTGAAGCCTACTCATCCAGAATAGATACAGAACCACCTACCAGGCAAAAATTAAAAGACACAAATAACTATTCTTCATCGCTATCAGAAGGCACAGAGAAAAGTGGTAAGCTGGTTGGAGAATGTGTGTGTGACACAAATGCCTATTTATATATAAAGAAGCTTCAAAACTTTCAATGCCTGAGGCTCAGAAATGCTTCCCACTTCTGCCCGGAAAGTCACAATCAAAAGATTTCTTTCAATGGTTTCCTTTAAAACGCACACAAACAAAATGTTCTTGCAGACCACTCAAGACGGGCCAGTTCTCCAGTTCCTTTGGGCCAACAAGTCTGCTCATATTCCAGTTCTAAAGTTGCAACTCACACACAATGCTTGTTCAAAGACTTCCACAGACAATAAACAATGAGGAGGAATGATCTTCATTCACACAATTTCTCCCTATACTGATTCAACAAAAGTGAACCTTCACAGCATCCAAAGGACCCTGCCAATGATCTGCAAAATAACCACCTGTTGTTCCTGTATGTTCCATAAAGACAGTTCTCCTCACTTTATCCTTACTTCAGGTATATGGACAGCAAACATCTTTGGTTTAGTTCAGTGGTTTCCAACCTGTGCTCCATGGACCACCAGTGGTCCGCAAGAACTAAAATATGGTCTACAGCCTCACCGTTACTACACAGTTGCAACAACAGTGACTGGTCTCACAAAACCCTCTTATAGTTCCAAGGCTTATTTTTTAAAAAATGAAGACGAGGAGTTGGCAACTACTGGATGGTATATGTTCTATATCGGAAACTAGAGCTGATGTAGTCGATCCGATGCAATGCAACTACTGGATGGTATATCTTCTGTATCAGAAACTAGAGCTGATGTGGTCTATTTAATATAATTTTCTGAATCAGCACCCCAAATAAGCAAACCAAATCTAAAGTTGGCCAAAAACTTATTTCTAACCCTTTTGGTACTAATGTTGGAGAGTGGTCCCTGGTCAAAGTGGTCCCTAGTCAAAAAAAGGCTGGGAACCACTGGTTTAGTTCCATGGATTCCCAACCCCGACATCCCCCAAAAGAACCATTCAGTGAAAACAATACACTTCTATTCATCTAATCCACTGGTTCTCAACCTGTGGGTCCCCAGATGTTTTGGCCTTCAATTTCCAGAAATCCTAACAGCTGATAAACTGGTTGGGATTTCTGGGAGTTGTAGGCCAAAACATCTGGAGACCCACAGGTTGAGAACCACTGATTCTAATCCCAAAGGTTGGAAATGTTTCTAACCCAAAAGTATGTATACCAAAACAAGGATTTTCCCCAGAAAGACTATTTTTAGTATTCTCCACTATTTTTTTTTAGTATTCTCCATTCAATAGTGAAAGGATCAAGGCAGTGACATCTCCAGCTCATCCCCTGTTTGGGTATCAGCCAGCACATCAACGACTTAAATCAAGAAATAGTTTTCTAAGATCTACAGAGACACTCAATGGAACACCAAAAAAAGAGAGCAAGGGCTCCCTGAAATGCAAAAGGCAAAAGGTCCCTAAGACCAAACATTCAACGTATGGAAACAACATATGGAATCTAGTATAAGTTATACAGCATACAGTTCTCTAAACCAAAAATTATTTATCTTATATGGTATAAACAACTAATTTTTACAGCAAGATAAACAGCTGTTTTAAGGTTCTTTTGTAAATAAATTTGTCAATAACAATACACAGTTTGTGAATCTTTTTACAAGTCTCTTAATCCAGAGCTTCTTGATTTAAGTAAAGTTTGTCCACGGCAACACACAGTTTATCAGTCCTTTTTTTCAAAATCACAGTTTGTCAAGCACAGTTTATCAGTCCTTTTTCAAAATCCTTTTTCAAATCACAGTTCGTCAACCACAACGGTTTCGACTATATGCAGTCTTCCTGTGGTGGTAGTAATGTTTTTTTAAAGTGGACAATTCTTCAAGTAAGATAAACGATGATGAGGACTTAAAGGGAACACATTAAGTGGCTAAACATAGTAAGGAATACAATTAACTTGTAAGGGACATACCAGGCTGTGAAAAGCATCCTATGATAGCACACAAAAGAACACAAAACTTGAGAGATATGCTGGTACACTCAGATATCAACTATAATCCACAAATTAGGAGGACTAGACCCAATTGGAGCCCCCGGTGGCACAGTGGGTTAAAGCACTGAGCTGCTGAGCTTGTTGATCAAAATTCTGAATAATTTTAATATGAGAGCAGCTTTTGTGGTTGGAAGTCTTCTTTGCCAGATTTAGAAGAGGGCGCAGCTGGAGCCACTTGGAAAACCGAACAACTGAGGCGAAGCCCACTGGAGGGTGAGCCCCTTCCCAAAGTTTGTTCCTCACCTGAAGGGAATAGCTTTTACCCTACTAATTGAAATAGTTCCCCACTCTATACTAACAATGATTTCTGGATTTTAACACTTTGCTTCTCATCCTTATTGGGTTTATTTTGAAGTCTTGGCTGCCTACTTTAGAGGCATGTTTTGTGCAGTTACACAACCTCTATTATTCTGTTTGGCATTCAAGTCCATTCTGAGGGGGTTGGTAAATGTGAATAAAAAAGCATTACCATGGTATTTAAACCAAGATATAACCTGCAGTATAATAAAGTGTCACTCATTCTTGTGTAACAAGTAATGGGACTGTGGCACAGCTGGCTGGAAGTCCAGCTGCATTAAGATCATTACTGACCAAAAGGTCATGAATTCGAAGCCAGCCCGGGTCAGAGTGAGCTTCTGACCAATTTGTGTAGCTTGCTGTTGACCTTTGCAGCCCAAAAGACAGTTGCATCTGTCAAGTAGGAAATTTATGTACCGCATATGCAATGCGGCTAATTTAACTAATTTACAATACCATAAAAATCTCCAGCAAGCATGCAAAGAATCAGGAAGTACTTCATCAGTGTCACAAATGGACGGTGAAGCGACAGCTCCCCTAGTGGCCAGAACACCCTCATGAAAAAGCTGGAATATTAAATAGCCTCTGTGTGTCTGTCTATATATATATTATGTGTCTATGGCATTGAATGTTTGCCATGTATATGCACATTATAATCTGCCCTGAGTCCCCTGTGGGGTGAGAAAGGCAGAATATAAATTCTGTAAATTAATTAATTAATTAATTAATAAGATGCATAATGTATTCTGTACTTGGTCTCCAAAGTGCCACAAGTCTCTTTGGTGCAATCAATTATCAAGTCTTCTTCTCTACAGACTTTTTTTCCCCACACAGAGATGAACTGCAGGTTTTCCATCCAGCTGTTTTTCAACCCTTTCCTCACCCACAAATACCCACATCGTCCATCCCACCCATTCCAATGGAGGGAAATCAAGCTAGACCATTTCATTTCCTCCTTCGCACACACAAGTCAGTTGACATTTTCTGTCCAAAACACTCCAGCTGAGAGGAGGCAAAAGGAAAGTGGATTCAGCTCACTAGAGATGAGTTTCAAGGCATTCGGCAAAAGCATTTCCTTTCCCCACACAAAAATGTATGTACTGACTCATAAGTGGGGGGGTTAGCAAGTGGTCAAAGCAAAGTCTCATTTTTCTCCTCATTCAAGAAGTAACGCCTACATACATGACCCGGCCCAAAGGCTGACACCTCAGTTCCTTCATTCCCTCACATAAGAACAGGAAGATCTGCTTTCATACACTCATCCGCACTTTGAAATATCCACCTCTGTCTTACCTCCCATGAGTTGAAACATAATTGGTACAAGTAGCTGTCTTCCATTGTGGGCTCAGAGCAAAAACATGCAGACCAAACTGTCCAAGAAGCGAGACAGTAAATACATCAGTTCCACAAAGAACTGTGATCCTTTTATCTCAGCATACAAACAGATTGGAGAGCATCCCTAAATTGTGAAAGGAGACCACAAACAGTGGCTAGATCTATACTGTCATATAATAATAATAATAATAATAATATTTTTTATTTATACTCCGCTACCATCTCCCAAGGGACTCGGTGCGGCTTACATGAGGCCGAGCCCACAATACATCAATACATGGAATAGCAACCACAATACAAAGCAAAATACAAATACTAATACAAAGCAATTAAAATAAAACTCATACATAAATAGCATAAACAATAATGTCCCTTGACATTAAGTCCAATCATGTCTGGTTCTGGGGGTTGGTACTCATCTCCATTTCTAAGCTGAAGAGCCAGCGTTGTCCGTAAACACCACCAAGGTCATGTGGACGGCATGACTACATGGAGCAGCATTACCTTCCCACCGGAGCGGTACTTATTGATCTACTCACATTTGCATGTTTTCAAACTGCTAGGTCGGAGAAGCTGGGGCTGACAGCGGGAGCTCACGCCGCTCCCCAGATTCAAACCGCTGACCTTTTGGTCAACAAGTTCAGCAGCTCAGCAGTTTAACCACTGTGCCACCAGGGTCTCAAAAAAAATAAAGTAGTTATTGTTGTTGTTGCTATTGTAGTTTAGGGAGGAGAATTTAACAGCCTCACCAGATTACAAACCCCAGAATTCTGAAGGAGGCAGAGACCAAATTTAAAGTCCTGATTTGAAGTCCAGCTTACCCGTCCAAACGAATCCCCTTATGAATCATCTAGGGCTTTAAGATCGTCTGGGGAGGCCCTGCTCTCGGTCCCACCTCCGTCTCAAATGCGTTTGGTGGGAACGAGAGACAGAGCCTTCTCAGTGGTGGCACCTCGGTTGTGGAACGCCCTTCCTAGGGATATTAGATTGGCCACCTCCCTCTTAACATGTCACAAAAAGGTTGAAACCTGGCTTTTTGAGCAGGCATTTGCAAATGCAATGTAACAAGCAATGACAGACCACGGAACAACTGAGGATGTGATTGAATAGTGATTTCAGTAAGGCGACGCTGAAAATTTGTTTCTATTGACTTTTTATGACCCTAGCAACCTTTAAGAAATATCTGAAAACTTGGCTCTTCCGATGTGCCTTTGGAGAGTGACCATTCACCCCCTTTCTGTTTGTTCCACCTACACGTTGCCCCTACAACGCGCTTTCTCCCATCCTAAACTGAGAGCCTAACCCCACTGTTCATCCTTTTGGGCTCCTCTCAAATGCACTTTTTCTACTCCTACCTCATCCAGGGTTTTATCATTTTACCTTGTCCATGTGGCCTGCCCATTGTGTCTGATTTTATATTGTTATTTTGCTTTGTTTATTCTGCTACTATATGGATTTATTGTGATGCAATTTTTGTTGCTTTTTGTTGTTTGCATTTTGTATTTTATTTTGCTGTATTGTATCTTTGGGCTTGGCCTCATGTTAGGCACCCCGACTCCCCCTTGGGAATATGGTGGCGGGGTATAAATAAAGATTATTATTATTATTATTATTATTATTATTATATGCTAATGCTTTTAATTGTATTTTATATGTTGGGGGGCATCGAATTATGCCAAATGTAACCCGCCTTGAGTCGCCTTCGGGTTGAGAAAGGCGGTATATAAATATGGTAAATAAATAAATATTTATTTGCCTGTCCAATTCCGAGCACAATTCAAAGTGCTGGTTTTGACCTATAAAGCTCTATACGGTTCCAGCCCAGCTTACCTGTCCGAACCTATCTCCCTCTACGTCCCACCTCGAAGTTTAAGATCTTCTGGGGAGGCCCTGCTCTCGGTCCCACCTTTGGAGCAAACACGCCTGGTGGGGACGAGGGACAGGGTCTTCTCGCTGGTGGCCCCCTGCCTGTGGAACTCGCTCCACAGAGAAATCAGGTCAATAACATCCTTCCTTGCCTTCAGGATGAAACTGAAAATGTGGTTATGGAACCAGACCTTTGGGTAGCTGGCAGATAACTGACAATGGCAATGATGATAATGTTACGAAAAATGGACTATGCATAAGCTTCTGATTGTATTGTGCTCACTGAATTTATTTCTACATAAGACTGGACAGTCAGTATTATTGTACTTTTTATTTTAAACTAATTTTAATTAATCTTACTGTATCATTTATATGTAATCATTGTATGTATTATTTATATGTAAAGGCATCAAATTGTGCCGGATGTAAGCCGCCCTAAGTCCCGTCCCCCCCAATAGATTTGAAAGGGACCCCTGAAGAAGGACAGTGATATGTTGCATGTTCCAGAGTAGACAAACCAGACAATCTCCACATCAACACTGACAAAGAAAGAACAAGAAATATTCTTTACCGGCAAACATAAAGAAATTGCATATATTAGAAACCAAACACTTTCTCATTAGACTTTCTCAGAGTCACAGTAATGGATGACAGGGGACAGCTAGTCTATATAAATAAAATGTAATGTTCATTTGTGGGATTAACATAGCTCAAAAAACCTCTGCACAAACTGACACCAAATTTGGACACAACACACCTATCAAGCCAATGAGTGACCATCACTCATAAAAACACTGAAAAACACAGCGGAAGGGACTTTAAAAGCCAAAAAAGCAAAATGATGCTACAGTGCATGTGCAAAAACGACTCCCCGACAAACAAAACACACAATAGCATATCCACACTCTCTTCTGGACTACAGCTCCCAGCACCCCCTAGACCAGGCCCTTTAGGAGAGGAGGAGGATCCAAATGTACTGCTTCCAAGATGGAAGCTTTCTTCTCTGTGGATTTCTTTGATAGCATCCCAATTCCTGCATATTTCCAATTTCTGGACTGCAACTCCCAGCAATCCTCCAGATAGATAGATAGATAGATAGATAGATAGATTAGATGGAGATAGATAGGTAGTTCAATCAGGAGGTCTACTGGGAGTTGCAGTCCAAGAATAGGTAGATAAGGAAGGAAAGGGAGAAAGGGGAAGAGAAAGAAAAGGGGGGAGAGGAAGGGAAGAGGAAGAGAAGGATGGATGGATGAAAGGAGAGAAGGAGAGAAGGAAAGAAAAAAGGGGAAGAAAGGAAGGAAAGAGGGAGGGAAGGAAAGAAGGAGAGAAAGAAAGGAGAGAAAGAAAGGAGAGAAAGAAAGGAGAGCAAGAGGAAAGTTGGCCACAGCAATGTGTGGCGGTACAGGTAGTGATAATAAATATAAATAAATAAATAAATAAATAAATACATACATACATACATACATAAAAGTAGATTCCTTCTCTAGTGTTATTGGGAGGGATAGCCAATACTCCAGAAGACAGGAGCAGACTTCAAAACGGTCTTAACAGATTAGAGAGATGGGCCAATGCTAACAAAATGAAGTTCAACAGTGACAAATGCAAGATACTTCACTTAGGCAGAAAAAATGAAATACAAAGGGACAGAATGGGCGACGTGTAGCTCAAGAGCAGTACATGTAAAAAGGATCTTGGGGTCCTCCTGGACAACAAGTTAAACATGAGCCAACAATGTGATGTGGTAGCAAAAAAATGGGATGTTGGCCCGCATCAATAGGAGTCTAGTGTCTAGATCCAGGGAAGTCATGCTCCCCATGCCCTATTCTGCCTTGGTTAAACCACACCTGCAATATTGTGTCCAGTTCTGGGCACCACAATTGAAGAGAGATGTTGACAAGCTGGATTGTGTCCAGAGGAGGGCGACTCAAATGATCAAGGGTCTGGAAAAATAGCTCTATGAGGAGCGGCTTAAAGAGCTAGGCATGTTAAACACAAATTTCAAAATGACACCTCAAATGTACCTTTTGAATATGCCCGAGGAAGAATTAGAAAGAAAATTTGGAAAAATTTTGTTTTACACAACAGTGGCAGCTCGAATAGTATATGCTAGATATTGGAAAACCCCAGAGATACCTCCTTTAGAAGAATGGGGAAAATATATTATAGATATGCTGATAATGGACAAAATAACTGTATTATTAAGAGGAGAACTATTCTTTGTTAATGAATGGCAAACAATGATTCAACACCTTAATGTAAAATTAAACTAAAAATGTATATATAGGATCATATAAGATTGTAGAGAAGGAAGAAGCGGATGTAAAGTAAGAGTCTATGATATCTTTATATGTATTATTTAGATCAGGGGTTCTCAAACTTTTTAAACAGAAGGCCAGGCCATGTTCCCTCAAACTGTTGGAGGGCTGGATTATAATTTGAAAAAAGCATGCATGTATTCCTATGCACAGTGCACACATCTTATTTGTAGTGCAAAAAAACCACTTAAAAACAATACAATAATTAAAATGAAGAACAATTTTAACAAATATAAACTTATTAGTATTTCAATGGGAAGTGTGGGCCTGATGAGATAGGACTGTTGTTGCTGTTGTGTGCTTTCAAGTTAACCCGGAGCGAGGGCCAAGTAAATGACCTTGGAGGGCCATATCCGGCCCTCGGGCCTTAGTTTGAGGACCCCTGATTTAGATAGCAGACTGTGACCCCTTAATGGAAATATATTATCAGATAAATGATTATAGAACATTAATAGATAGAAAATATTGCACCATATGCAACAAACACTTACAAATGTATGACTACTTAAATAAAATAAAATAATTGAAAGAAAAAAAGAGCTAGGCATGTTTAGTCTGAAGAAGAGAAGGCTGAGAGGAGACATGATAGCCATTAGGGCTGGGCAGTTTCGTTTCGTTAATTCGTAAATAATTCGTTAATTTTTTTAATTACAAAACGATAACGAACCATTCTGGAGCAATTTTTAAAAAACGAATTTTTAAATAGTTTTGTAAATGCTTCGTATTTCGTTATTGTATTCGTTTAGTTATTGTTTTGAGGTCGTTTCGTTATTATTTCCGCATGTCTGGGGCAAGTTTTATGGTTGTTTTTTGTTTAATTAGTGAAAAAAAATTATAATATCACACCAACAGTCAACAACAGAGGGAGAGGGAAGCTTCAGAAGTTTTTGGAGGTTTTTTAGCGTATTTCGCGGTCGCGTCCGCCATTAACAAATCGATTCGTTATTGTTTCGGAAATCAATTTGTTAATGTTTTGTAATTTTTTTCACATTTACGAAATTTCGTAAATATCGAACTTTTTAAAAGGAAAAATTTGTAATTATTTTAAATAACGAAACGCAAAAAAACCCCCCCAAAAACGAATCAATTTTAGAAACAAATTTTTCCGTTGTTACCCAGACCTAATAGCCATGTATAAACTTGTCCGAACGGATTCTCCCCTATGAACCATCAAGGTTGTTAAGATCTTCTGGAGGGGCCTTGCTCTCAGTCCCACCACCCTCGCAATTGCGTCTGGTGGGGACAAGGGACAGGGCCTTCTCGTTGGTGGCCCCTCAGCTCTGGAACTCTCTCCCACTGGAGATTAGAACTGCCCCTTCTCTCCTGACTTTTAGAAAGCTGGTGAAAACTTGGCTTTGGAATATAGCTTTTGATGAGTGAGTCAATAACTCTTGACCACACGAACGGATGGTGTTAAATTGTGATTTCATTCTGACGACTTGGCCTTATGTAATCATATGTCTGTATTTTAATGTATTTTATGGATTAGTGTATTATGAAGTGTGATGTTTTTATACTATTCTTTATGAATCTCTTGTTGTGAACCGGCCTGAGTCCCTCTTCGGAGGTCGAGAAGACCGGGTTATAAAAGCTCTAAATAATAATAATAATAATAATAATAATAATAATAATAATGTAGAAATATGTGAGAGGAAGTCACAGGGAGGAGGGAGCAAGCTTGTTCTCTGCTGCCCTGAAGACTAGGATGCAATGGAGCAATGGCTTCAAAATACAAGAAAGGGAAATGTAAATCTCAGGAAGGCTCTTTTTACCATGTTTGGTGGTCTTGTCCAAAAACAAAAGAATATTGGAAAATTATTCACGTAGAATGTAAAAAAATCTTAAAGATAAATTTTCCCATGTGTCCAGAAGCTTATTTGTTAGGAATGTATGATGTAAATATTTTTTTGGATACTAACATGGAAAAGTTATTTACCTTTTTAGCAACAGCTGCTAGAATGACTTTTGCTAGTCTCTGGAAGCAAGACTCGACTCCCTCAAGAGCACAGTGGTTGGGGAAACTAATAGATATCAAAGAAATGGATGAATTGACAAAATAATGGAAAAGGGACAGCCAAGACGGACTGGAGGACATTTGAGAATTATATGGACAATGAACTTTAATGGGACAAAATAGTTAATTGACCTCGGAAAAGGAGAGAGAATGAATGTAATGAAAAAGATCAAGAAAAAAACCTTTGTTTAGAGAAGTGAAGGAAGATGAGTGGAAGTCAGTTTTAGTTAAATGTTGTCCTGATAGGGGGAGGGTTTTTTTTTCTTTTTTTTTTCCTTTCCTTTCTTTTCTCTTTTTCTCTTCTTCTTTTCATAGAGTCATATAATGATAGAATCAAAGAGTTGGAAGAGACCTCATGGGCCATCCAGTCCAACCCCATTCTGACAAGAAGCAGGAATATTGCATTCAAATCACCCCTGACAGATGGCCATCCAGCCTCTGTTTAAAAGCTTCCAAAGAAGGAGCATCCACCACACTCCGGGGCAGAGAGTTCCACTGCTGAACGGCTCTCACAGTCAGGAAGTTCTTCCTCATGTTCAGATGGAATCTCCTCTCTTGTAGTTTGAAGCCATTGTTTTGCGTCCTAGTCTCCAGGAAAGCAGAAAACAAGCTTGCTCCCTCCTCCCTGTGACTTCCTCTCACATATTTATACATGGCTATCATATCTCCTCTCAGCCTTCTCTTCTTCAGGCTAAACACCGCAATGAGTCGCCCTAGGGCTGAGAATTGCGGTATATAAGCGCAGTAAATAAATAAATAAACATGCCCAGTTCCTTAAGCCGCTCCTCATAGGGCTTGTTCTCCAGACCCTTGATCATTTTAGTTGCCCTCCTCTGGACACATTCCAGCTTGTCAATATCTCTCTTGAGTTGTGGTGCCCAGAATTGGACACAATATTCCAGGTGTGGTCTAACCAAGGCAGAATAGAGCATGGGGAGCATCACTTCCCTGGACTTAGACACTATGCTCCTATTGATGCAGGCCAAAATCCCATTGGCTTTTTTGCTGCTTTTTCTCCTTTTCTTGCTTTAGATTACAGCGTATGTGGACTTGTCGAATTTGTGTCAGTATTGTGTCATTAAGTGTTATTTTTTTCATTGTAAAATCAATAAAAATTATTTTTAAAAAACACAAGAAAGGAGGTTCAACTTGAACATTAGGAAGAACTTATGAGAGCCGTTCAGCAGTGGAACTCTCTGCCCTGGAGTGTGGTGGAGGCTCTTTCTTTGGAAGCTTTTAAACAGAGGCTGGATGGCCATCTGTCAGGGGTGCTTTGAATGCAATTTTCCTGCTTCTTGGCAGGGGGTTGGACTGGATGGCCCATGAGGTCTCTAGGATTCTATGCGATGAAGTAATAAGAGATTAGTACTCTTTTTCCCACAAAAGCCTTCTCAAGACCATACTGTATAGACCAGGCATGGGCCAACTTGGGCCTACCTTCCAAGGGTTTTGGACTTCAACTCCCACCATTCCTAAGAGCCTCAGGCCCTTTGCTTTTCACCCTCAGCCGCTTAAGCTGCAGAATTTGCTTAAGCGGCTGAGGGTGAAAAGCAAAGGGCCTGAGGCTCTTAGGAATGGTGGGAGTTGAAGTCCAAAACCCTTGGAAGGTAGGCCCAAGTTGGCCCATGCCTGGTCTATACTGTATACCCAGTCCTTCCCTTTTCCTTTCCCCACAAAGGCCTTAAGCTAATATCCCTCCCTCCCCTCCCTCCCTGAGATTCCAATATGGCTCCATCCACACCGGGTCTCTCCCCTCACCTGTTCGTCGAAGCGGCTGACCACGGCCTGCACCCACTCCACCGGCTTGTGGGCCGCCATGTCCCCTCTCAGGCCTGGTCCCTCCTCCTCCTCCTCTTCAGCTGCCTCCGCCGCTCCTTCGTCTGTTTCCCCTCGCCCTCCCTTCCTCCTCCTCAGCCATCACAGCCCACAGGCCACCATGACACCACACCGGAAGCGGGAACCCAAGTCCGCCCCCAACAACAGCCCGGGCGGGTGAGGGAAACGCGCATGCGCAGTCCCGGAGGGGAAGGGGGGAACATGCGCGCGCGGCGAGGAGGAAGGAGGTGGGGGAGGGAAGAAGGGGGAGAGCTGCGCCTGCGCAGATGGCAACTGAAAAAAAGCCCTCGGGAATAGGAAAGAGATGCGCATGCGCGTGCGAGTAAATGAGAGGCAATGGGCAGCAGGAAGGGATGGGAGAGGAAGGGGAGAGTCAGAGAGTTGGAAGAAGGGATCCCCAGGGGACATCTAGTCCAACCCCTTTATGCCAAGCAGGAAAAGCACAATCAAAGCACTTGCCGTGAGGGGTTCACCTGCCACATCATATATAATAACCATTCAGCCATGGATATAAATATATATATATATATATATGCATATATATCCACTATATATATATATGCATACAGATCTATCTACTATATATCCACTTTTTATATATATCTCACTATATAGCCATTATATATATATGCATACATATATATCCACTATATATATATATATATATATATCCATTATATATATATGTATCCATACATATATATCCACTATATATCCACTTTATATATATATATATATATATCACTATATATCCATTATATATATATATGCATACATATATATCCACTATATATCCACTATATATATATATATATATCACTATATATCCACTATATATATATATGCATACATATACATCCACTATATATCCACTATATATATATATATATATATATATCACTATATATCCACTATATATATATGCATACATATCCACTATATATATATGCATATATATGCATACATATCTATCCACTATATATCCACTACATATATATATATCACTATATATCCACTCTATCCACTATATATCCACTACATATATATATATATCACTATATATCCACTTTATATATATATATATATATATATATATATATATATATATACTATGTATCATATATATATATACTATGTATCATATATATATATATATGTATGTATGTATGCATACATATATATCCACTGGGTTAAAGCACTGAGCTGCTGAGCTTGTTGACCAAAAGGTCGCAGGTTCGATTCCAGGGAGCGGCGTGAGCTTCGCTGTCAGCCCCAGCTTCTGCCAACCTAGCAGTTCGAAAACATGCACATGTGAGTAGATCAATAGGTATTGCTCTGGCGGGAAGGTAACGGCACCCCATGCAGTCATGCTGGCCACATGATCTTATAGGTGTCTGTGGACAACACTGGCTCTTCGGCTTAGAAATGGAGATGAGCACCCCACCCCAGAGTCAGACATGACTGAACTTAATGTCAGGGGACAGCCTTTACCTTTATATATCCATTATATATATATATATATATATATATATATATATATATATATGCATACGTATATACCCACTATATATCCACTTTATGTATATATATAACTATATATCCATTATATATATGCGTGTATGTGCATACATATATATCCAGTATATATCCACTTCAAAATATACATGTCATAATAGTATATACACACACATATATATATATATATCTGTTTTTAAATATATATGTGTGTGTGTCATAATAGCTATATATATATATATATATATATATATATATATATATATAATTTATTTCTAACATTTTTATCCCACCCTTCTCAACCCCTGGGGAGACTTGCGCCACTATATATATGTGTGTGTGTCAAAATAGTAATGTATGTGTTTTTATATATATATAGTAAAGGTAAAGGTTTTCCCCTGACATGAAGTCCAGTCGTGTCCAACTCTGGGGGTTGGTGCTCATTTCCATTTCTAAGCTGAAGAGCCGGCGTTATCCGTAGACACCTCTAAGGTCATGTGGCCTGCATGACTCTATGGAGCGCTGTTTAAATATATATATATGTCATAATAGTTTTATATATATATATATATATATATATATATATATATATATATATAAACACCACTTTAAATGTGTCATAATAGTTATATAAATATATATATATCCACTTTAAATATATATATGTCATAATAGTAATTTATATATATATATATATCCACCACTACATATATATAACTATTTTAAATATATATATGTCATAATAGTAAAATATAAATGTATGTGTGTGTATATATATATATATATTCACTTTAAATATATAGATGTCATAATAGTAATTTATATGTATATATCCACTTTAAATATATGTCAAAATAATATATATATATATCCACATTAAACATATGTCATAATAGTAATTATATATATTTATAAAGCCACTTTATATATATATATATATATATATATATATATATATATATATATATATCTTACTTTACTTAGGCGATCCCTCGTAGTCCGAGAAGAGTGATATCCTGGGGGTGGATAGTAATTTATATATAGATATCCACATTAAATATATATATGCCATTATGTATATATTTATATATACACGAAATTACTATTGTGATATATATATATATATATACATATACACAAAGTATAGATGATATAGACTGGAGCCCCCGGTGACGCAGTGGGTTAAACCACTGAGCTGCTGAGCTTGTTGATCGAAAGGTCGCAGGTTCGATTCCGGGGAGCGGCGTGAGCTTCCGCTGTCAGCCCTAGCTTCTGCCAACCTAGCATTTTGAAAACATGGAAATGTGAGTAGATCAATAGGTACCGCTCCGGCGGGAAGGTAGCGGCGTTCCATGCAGTCATGCCGGCCACATGACCTTGGAGGTGTCTACGGACAACGCTGGCTCTTCGGCTTAGAAATGGAGATGAGCACCACACCCCAGAGGCAGACATGACTGGACTTAATGTCAGGGGACTACCTTTACCTTTACCTATACAAAATTACTATAATGCCATATATATGGCTGAATGATATCAATGATATGGCAGGTGAAGCCCTCCTGGCCTTTCCCTTTGTCGCCCTCTTGCGGACACAGGAATAGTTGCACTTGCCTTGAGATTTTGTCTGTAATCCTTTGCTGCCATCAAGTGGCCATATCGGGAAATGCACCTTCGAGTCGTGGAGGGCGCCTCCGTGCTGCCACCACGTGGACATTGTGGAAAACAGCACCTTATATTCTGTAATGTTCGTTTGTGGGATTAACATAACTCAAAAACCACTGGACGAATTAACACCAAATTTGGACACAATACATGTCTCAGGCCAACGAGTGACTATCACTCATAAAAACACTGAAAAACACAACAGAAAAGATTTTAAAAGCCAAAAAATAAATTAATAAAACATTAAAACACATGGGCATAAATACACATGTACACTTATATACACATATACACAAATATATACACACACATATACACACACAAAGCACATATACACAGACTGGGCCACAGCAATGTATGGCAGTTACTTTATAATATGGCACAACCTGGGGATCACAACTAGACACGGTGAAGACATCTGACCTTGCGCTTTGCTACTCTGCTGCTGAGTACGCATGCCCACATGATCGAATACAAAAGCCAGCATAATGATCTTGTTTGCTGTGTAGTAATCTCATTATGTATCACAACAACAACGAAACTTTATTATGCTGTGTCCAGGTTGGTTCATCGGGTGCTCTGCTATGGCTGACTTCTCTGATTGAATTAGTCTGCAGTGCCTCTTATGTTCCTTGAAGTCAGCCATATAGCAGAGCACCTGATGAACCAACCTGGACACAGGATATTATTTGAGAACACAGAAATGCTGGACTGCTCTCACAATCACCATGTCAGACTACACAAAGAAGTCACTGAAATCCACAAGCGTGTGGACAATCTCAATAGAAAGGAGGAAAGCATGAAAATGAACACAACCAGGCTACCAGTATTTAAAAACTCTAAAATCGGGACAATAAATAAATAGGAGCATTCAGAAAACAGGGGAATTCCAGACAGGAAACAATCAGGGCCAACTAACACCTCCCAACAAAGGATTCTCCCAGGAAGCAACCAGCCAGACTTTGAAACTACAAGGCCATTAAATGCTAATCAAGGTGGCTAATGGCAACATTCTCACTTGCCTCCAGCAGACCAGAGTTCTTTCTGCCACCCTGGCAGAGACGGCCCTAGGTAATTTTCAACAGTAAGCAAACAGTATTTTGGTGCCCCCCCCCCCACCAATCATTGATATGGAGCTGGAAATAGAGGGGCTAGGCGAGGCTCAAGGGCCCGGCCCCTTTGGGAAGAGGATTGCCCAGCAGTGAAGCAAGGAAGCCAAGGCTCTCCCCGAACTGCTAGGGCTGTTGTGAGCCGAGGGGGTGCTCCTCAAGTGCCGGTCGAGGGCATTTACAGAGGCACCTCTGCGCCCCTGGGGAAAAAAGTGCACCGCAACCACTTACTTTGCGTAATGGATGAGCCGCGCCTGTACCCTGGACATCATTCCACAGATTGCCTAGTTTCCAACAGACCTCCCAACCTCTGAGGATGCCTGCTGTAGGTGTGGGTGAAACATCAGGAGAGAATGCTTCTGGAACATGGCCAGACAGCCCGGAAAACTCACAGCAACCCAGACAACAGTTCTTCCTCCCATGCTGGACATCCCACAGATATATCAACCCCACTTGCATAGTTTCCAAAACAAAATCTGAGGATGCCTGCCATAGATGTGGGAGAAACGTCAGGAGGGAATGCTTCTGGAACATGGCCAGACAGCCCGGAAAACTCACAACAACCCAGACAAGAGTTCTTTCTCCCATACTGGACATCCCACAGATATATCAACCCCACTTGCCTAGTTTCCAACAGACCTCACAACCTCGGAGGATGCCTGCTGTAGATGTGGGTGAAACGTCAGGAGAGAATGCTTCTGGAACATGACCAGACAGCCTAGAACAATCACAGCAACACATTGGGTTTATAGCTTCTTGGTCTCACCAGATCCTCAAGCGGTCAGCTTCCAATACCAGCGAACTGCTTAATGAAACTCGGTATCTGTGCTTTGGTTTCCGCTATCCGCAGTCCAGATTTCACTATCTGTAACCATTAAATCTGCTCGATTTCAAAATCAAGCCCTTGGACACTGTCCCTTTATCCCAGGATCTGATTATGTTTCTCCCAGGATATTTTTTGCAGTGCGGACTCATATATTCCAGTTTAAAGCAGATAATCTGGGATCAGATCCTGGGATAAAGTAGTGTGGAAGGGCCTGGTTTTGAAATCGAGCAGATTTAATGATTACACTTCTGCTGCTTATTTTCCATAAACCCTCTTGTTTTGGGAGGCAAGCGATAAATGCCATACATAAATAAACATTTGATATGTAATGTTGTTATTTATTGGCAAATGGCACCATGGTAAGGAGATTTTAAATGACATTACAAATGCTGTAGACACTCAGTTAACCAGAATTCAAGCAACCGGGAAAAAATAATGTAAATAACAAAGCTGTTTTTATTATCAAGGGAAACCATTTTGTTAAGTTGTTTGTCCTCATTTGATTTTAATTATTATGTTTTGATATTAATATCAAGTCAAGACAGAGTTTATGGTATGGGATAGTATTAGGGCTCTTCCAGACAGGCCCTAAATCCCAGGATCTGATTCCCGGTTTTCTGCTTTAAGTGGGTTATATTGAAGTCGATAGGAACTTTAGAAGGGTCTAAAGAGACCCTGCGGCCCCGCCAAAGAGGGATCACTACATTGGTGAGCAAAGAGAAGCCTAATTTTAAGCAATTTATTTTCCCTAAGTTCTCAAAAAGAATCTCACCAAAGTTGAAGAAAGTGCCACCGAGCTGTGATTCAGCTGAAAAGGATGCAAAGCCGCGATCATTCGCCAAGCAGAGCATGTGGTTACAGAAATAAAGGCCATTTTTATAGAAAATACAGAGTTGTGAGTTTCAAAATTCCCGCTCCCCTCTCTCACCCAGCTCGAAGGGGATTGGCTGAAGCTCAAACAGCTGGGAGGAGGCTTGGCCGTCCACCATGCGTCAGGGCCAATCGCAGGGCTTTCGCAGTGCGCCAGAGACAATCAGGAGGCTCCTGCTGCCTTGACGCTTCAGCAAATTGGAAGGGAGGGAGGCGGGACGAAGGGAGACAATGCATTCTTGAGTGGATTATGGAGTTGTAATGTCCTGAATCTTATCGAGTCCGGATCCAGCCTGCCAGAGAAGCTAACTTTATTGTCTTGAGATGGGTCTGCGATAAGCATTGATTACTTAATCCGGGTTTTCCTCTTACGATCAGATAGGGCACAAAGGGGAAGACTTTAGTGGAGAGATTTGAAAGAAGAAACGGCTTGGGGGGAAGAGGACTTTCCGAAGGTCATATTCCCCCCATTGTAATATGATTTAAAAGTCTGCAAATGGAAATCCTCCTGGTGGCCTAACTCCGAAGTCAAAAAGATTTCCTTTGTCATTTTCCATGCAAGAAATGTCCTAAGATGAGGGTTTTTTCATGATCGCTGATTGCTTTTTCAAAGGCAGGGCAGCTTCCTTGTAGATTTCCCCCAAGGAGAGGGGAAGAGGGTAAAAGGGTCAGGGCAAGGTCAAATACATGAAGGGAAATATAGAGATACAGGAGAAAATATGAAAATATAGAAATCATAATACAGAGAGTAAACCCAACTACCCTCCCCCAGTGTCCATCATAGGAAGGTCCATAAAGGGAAATATATCCATGAGGGGGAAAGAGAGTCCCTTGTTTGTGAGAATGGCGACCATCAGGAGCCCAGGTGGAAAAAGTCAAATACTTTTGTGGCATGATTTTCAGTAAGAAATTGGTAAACATATGAAAATAGGGCATAAAGCCTTGATTAAATGATACACACCAAATTGACCAAGGCTTAACCCTTATTATCCAGCCTGGTGTCCTTGCCCTTAGCAAAACTATAAGTTACTATCTCTCAGGTTCGACTTCAATATGAGTCTGCACTGCCAGATAATCTGGGATAAATGGAAAATCTAAATCAGGCCTATTTGTGTTGTGTTGGCATCCTTGAAGTGACTGGACTGACCTTGAAGGAGCTGGGGGTGGTGACGGCCGACAGGGAGCTCTGGCGTGGGCTGGTCCATGAGGTCACGAAGAGTTGGAGCCGACTGAATGAATGAACAGCAACAACATTTCAGGTGTGTGGAGGCGTGTTCCTATTTGCTCAGTTTCCATTCCTGCAATACCACATTCGGTCACCGGGTGTCAGCCCTCCCTAAGCAATGCAATCCTATTTCAAGCAGAGGTCAGCGCTCCGTATCCGCGGATTCAACTACCCACAAAATAAACATTCCAAAACAGCATTTTCCTATTTTATATCAAAGGCACCATTTTTACAACACTGCTACGTATCATGAGGCTTCAGCACCCACTTCAGCACCCAATGTAAAAATGGCAAAGCAGCTGGCCTGGATGATCTACGGATGGAACAAATCAAGAACTTTGGCCCAAAAGCAAGGCGCTGTCTGCTGGAGCTGATGAACAACTGCACTGCATCCTGTCAGATCCCCAAAATCTGGAGGAAAGCAAGAGTCATAGCCATCTTGAAGCCAGGCAAAGACCACAATGACCCAAAAAGCTACAGACCCATCTCCCTGTTGTGCCACCTCTACAAAGTTCTGGAGAGACTTATTCTGCATAGAACTATGGAAAAACTAGACCCATGTCTGATCCCACAGCAAGCTGGCTTCAGAAAAGGCAAAAGCTGCACATCGCAAGTGTTGAACCTCACTCATCACATAGAAGATGGCTTTGAAAGGCAGCAGATCACAGGAGATGTCCTCATAGACCTGCCAGCAGCCTATGATACTGTGAACCACCGCCTCCTCCTGAGAAAAATGTATAATATCACAAAGGACGACCACCTCACCCGCCTCATAGGAAACCTGCTACAAAACAGGAGCTTTTTTGTTGAGTTCCAGGGCCAGAGAAGCAGATGGCGGAAACAGAAGACCGGCCTGCCTCAGGGGAGCGTGCTTGCTCCATCCATGTTCAACATCTACACAAATGACCAGCCACTGCCAGAAGGGACAGAGAGTTTCATCTATGCTGATGATCGTGCCATCCCGCTCAAGCAGGGAGCTTTGAGATGGTTGAACAGAAGCTCTCCGAAGCTCTAGGTGCTCTTACTGCCTATTACAGGGAAAACCAACTGATCCCTAATCCATCTAAAACACAGACATGTGCCTTTCTTAAGAACAGACAAGCATCCCGAGCTCTGAGGATTACCTGGGAAGGAATCCCACTGGAGCATTGCAGCGCACCCAAATACCTGGGAGTCACTCTGGACCGTGCTCTTACCTACAAGAAGCACTGCCTGAACATCAAGCAAAAAGTGGGTGCTAGAAACAATCATACGAAAGCTGACTGGCACAACCTGGGGATCACAACCAGACACAGTGAAGACATCTGCCCTTATGCTCTGCTACTCTGCTGCTGAGTATGCATGCCCAGTGTGGAACACATCTCACCACACTAAAACAGTGGATGTGGCTCTTAATGAGACATGCCGCATTATCACAGGGTGTCTGCGCCCTACACCACTGGAAAAATTACACTGTCTAGCCGGTATTGCACCACCTGACATCCGCCGGGAAGTAGCAGCCAATAGTGAAAGGACCAAGGCAGAGACATCTCCAGCTCATCCCCTGTTTGGGTATCAGCCAGCACGTCAACGACTTAAATCTAGAAATAGTTTCTAAGATCTACAGAGACACTCGCTGGAACACCTCAGCAAGCGAGAGTCCAAAAGTGGCAGGCTCAAACCCAGAACCTCAACCAATGGCTGATACCAAATGAGAGACTCCCCCCTGGGCACACAGAGGACTGGGCAACTTGGAAGGCGCTTAACAGACTGCGCTCTGGCACCACGAGATGCAGAGCCAACCTTCAGAAATGGGGCCACAAAGTGGAATCCACGACATGCGAGTGTGGAGAAGAGCAAACCACTGACCACCTGCTGCAATACACCCTGAGCCCTGCCACATGCACAATGGAGGACCTTCTTGCAGCAACACCAGAAGCACTCCAAGTGGCCAGATACTGGTCAAAGGACATTTAATCAGCTACATACTCACAAATTTTGTAATCTGCTTGTTTGCTTTGTTCCGTTAGAAATGTAATATAATTTGACTGGTTGTTCTGACACGACAAATAACTAGCACCCACTGATGTTGGTTCCATCAGGGACCCTAATCTCCGTGAATGCTGGGGATTTACTACCCAAGGATCCCCTCTTGCATTCAAAGGATGCGAAACCAGTGGCGCAGTGGGCTAAACCACTGAGCTGCTGAACTTGATGACTGAAAGGTCACAGGTTCGAATCTGGGGAGTGGGGTGAGCTCCCGCTGTTAGCCCCAGCTTCTGCCAACCTAGCAGTTCAAAAACATGCAAATGTGTATAGATCAATAGGTACCACTCCGATGGGAACGTAACAACACTCCATGCAGTCATTGTGGCCACATGACCTTGGAGGTGTCTATGGACAACGCCGGCTCTTTGGCTTAGAAATGGAGATGAGCACCAGAGTCAGGATACAACTAGACTTACCTTAACTTTTTACCTATCTCCTTCTATGAAGGTCTTGAAACAGAAATCAAATGGGCATCTTTCCAGTCTCCCACAGTACTGAGCCATGTCAGTCAAAGTGGTATCAAACCACATTAACTCTAGAATGTAAATGCACCCAAAGTTTTGTTTTTTTGCTGTTGTAGCCTAATACGGAATTAAGAACACGGATAAAATGTAGGTTTTTTTTTCTGTTAATGTTTAAACCCATAACCAACAGGTTATGTCACACTTCTTTCCAACCGTCCAAAGTGCATAACTTGAACTTTTAATGATGTGCTAAATTATTTAATCAATTACTTATTGGGATGAAAGGCAGATGGCTGACTAATGGACTATTCCTTCATTAACTGAAAACTCTGGGTGAAAGTCCTCTGGGTGAAAATGGGAAACATGTCATTCAAAAATACAAAAATGTATGAATATAAATTATTAAAAAATATATCTATATAAATAAAAATGAAATGTTAGTTCGTGCTACCATCAGAACTCAAAAACCACTGGGGGAATTGACACCAAATTTGGACACAAGACACCTAACAGTCCAATTTATGTCCTCCACTCAAAAAAAATTGATTTTGTCATTTGGGAATTGTCGTTGCTGGGATTTATAGTTTACCTACAATCAAAGAGCATTCTGAACTCCACCAATGATGGAATTGGGCCAAACTTTGCACACAGGGCTCCCATGACCAACAGAAAAAACTGGAAAGGTTTGGTGGGCATTGACCTTGAGTTTGGGAATTATAGTTCACCCACATCCAGAGAGCACTGTGGACTCAAACAATGATGGATCTGGACCAAACTTGGCATGAATATTCCATATGCCCAAATATAAACACAGATGGAGTTTAAGGAAAATAGACCTTGACATTTGGGAGTTGTAGTTTCTGGGATTTATAGTTCACTACAATTAAAGAGCATTCTGAAACCCACAAACGACAGAAATGGGGCAAACTTCCCACACAGGACCCCCATGACCAACAGAAAATACTTAAGGCCATCCAGTCCAACTCTCTTCACCAGGGCAAGAAAATGTAATCAGAGCCCTCCTGACAAAGAGCCATCCAGTCATAAATATAGATAGATAGATATGATTCTCTCTCACATACACAGAGATATAGTATCATAGATTTGAAAGATACCCTTAAAGAAGGACTATGATATGTTGCATATTCCAGAGTAGGTAAACCAGACACTCTCCACATCAACACTGACAAAGAAACAACAAGAAATAGTTTACTCACAAGCATAAACGAATTACATATATTAGAAGCCAACACTTTCTCATTACTTTATTTTACAGATCCCCAGACTGGGCCACAGCAATGCGTGGCAGGGGACAGCTAGTAGGGTATAAAATAGTCACTATATTATTATCTATCTATCCACAGAAGTGAAAATATGTATGTGTGTATGTAGCTAGAGTGACCCCTTACACAGACAAGCTCCTGCCTCCACAAATCGCTCTAGCTCCCGCTACTCGGGAGACACCAATGGCCCTCCCTCCAATGACAATGCAGGTTACAGAGAGCGCCATGAACATATACAAGAGTCCTGCCAATGTCCTCCACCAACACCATCCTGCTCACCATCCAAGTGAAGGCTTTCATACAGGGACAATTCCATCCTAGATTTTCTGTTTTTCCTCCACCACAGGCATCCCAGTGTTTTTTACTCTCTCACTGCCTCTCTCATTGCCTCTCCCATAACCCTTTCCTATTCTATTCTATGGCACACAGCAAACAGAGGAATTGATCAACAACGGAACATACTAGAGAAGTTAGGGGGAAATTCCCCATGATTTACATGAGTTGTAGGTCCTGGGATGTATAGTTCACCTGAAATCTAAGACCACTCTGAACTCCACCAATGATGGACCTGGAACTAACTTGGCACACATGACCCCCATTACCAACAAAACATACTGGAGGTCTTTGGAGGGATTGATAGGAGTTGTACTTCACCTACACCTAGAGCGCACTATGAACCCAAACAATGATGGATCTGGACCAAACTTGGCACACAGGGCCCTTATGACCAGCATATATGCTGTATTTCGTATCCAGGGGCGGCTCGTCCATTATGCGAAGTAAGCGGTCGCAGAACACTTTTTTTGCCAGGGGCGCAGAGGCGCCTCTGTAAATGCCCCTCGACCGCCACTTGAGGAGCGCCCCCCTCAGCTCACAACAGCCCTAGCAGTCCAGGGGGAGCCTCGCCTTTCTTGCCTCGCTGCCAGGCGATCCTCTTCCCAAAGGGGCCGGACCCAAAGCGAGCCAGGCAAGGGAGCAAGTGCGGCAATTGTAGTTACTGGGATGTATAGTTCACCTACAATCAAAGAGCATTCTGAACTCCACCAATGATGGAATTGAACCAAATATGGCACACAGAACTCCCATGACGAGCAGAAAATATATATCAATGATTGGTTGGGGGGGGGGGCGCCAAAATACTGTTTGCTTACCGTTGAAAATTACCTAGGGCCGCCTCTGTTTGTATCACAAAATCACAAGTCGAACCCTTCCCAAGCGTCTAGGACTGTGTGATATATTTTCAAATGATGTGCGCAGATCCAAGTCAGGTGGGAGTTGACAGATCGTGATTTTGTCAATGTTTATTGTTTCCAAATGCTGGTTGAGATCTTTTGGCACGGCACCCAATATGCCGATGACCACTGGGACCACCTGTACTGGTTTATGCCAGAGTCTTTGCAGTTCGATTTTGAGGTCCTGAGAACGGCTGAGTTTTTACAAAAACAATATATTTTGGATGCAAAAGTCCCTAAACTCAATCCTCACAAGTGTTTGGATAGGCCTAGGAAAGAACCTAACCTGCAAAGCCACTGAACTCAGAATGCACATAACACCACTGGCAAACAGGAATAGTTTTAGGTGACAATATAACATAACACATTTCAGCACAGAACGAGCAACTTTGCTCTCTTAAGAAAGGAAGCCTTGCTTATCTCTTATCCCAGCCTTTGTTTGAGTTCTCTCCAACCAGAAGTTAATCAAACTGGGCATACGATCTGGCCTTTGTCAGTCTCCAGAGGCTTGTGACTCATCCCAGTGAATGTTTGTACAGTGACTCCCAAAATCACGTGGAAGATGACACCGTGGGGAGAAGATGACTTTTGCACACGTTTGCACCAGGATTTCACGATCAGTCTCCGGCAGTCATTGAGCTGCAATGTGGGGAAATAGCAGGCATAGTTCTCAAATGAGCCATCCCTGGGCACTGGCTCATTTTCTTAAGAGAGTATGCTCACTGCAGAAGGTTTTGGCCTTAGGTTTTGGTATTTCCAGATAATATAGGGAAGGTGATCTCACCTGGGAAAGGCTGACCTTGATTTTGCCATTGTATATAATGGGAACCAAATGTATATAATGGGAACCAAATCCCGATAGACCTAAGCAAATGTTGCTATAATTTGGCACATTGAGTCCGAAACAACTGTGAAGTCCAGAAACCCTAATTATGACCTAAATTTGGTAACCAAATAAGAGCAATAAACTTCTGAACTTTTCCTCTTTCTACGCCGCACTCAAGCCTTGCTTTATATGAAAGATTACAGCGAGAAACAACAGTCAGAACTGACCGTGGAACAACAGACTGGTTCAAGATTGGGAAAGGCGTACGGCAAGGCTGCATCCTCTCACCCAACCTTTTTAACTTGTATGCAGAACACACCATGCGATGTGCGGGGCTGGATGAATGCAAAGCTGGGGTGAAAATTGCTGGAAGAAACATTAACAACCTCAGATATGCAGATGACACCACTCTGATGGCCGAAAGCGAGGAGGAGCTGAGGAGCCTTCTAATCAAGGTGAAAGAAGAAAGCGCAAAAGCCGGGTTGCAGCTCAACGTCAAAAAAACCAAGATTATGGCAACAAGAATGATTGACAACTGGAAAATAGAGGGAGAAACCGTGGAGGCCGTGACAGACTTTGTATTTCTAGGTGCAAAGATTACTGCAGATGCAGACTGTAGCCAGGAAATCAGGAGATGCTTACTTCTTGGGAGGAGAGCAATGTCCAGTCTCGATAAAATAGTAAAGAGTAGAGACATCACACTGGCAACAAAGATCCGCCTAGTCAAAGCCATGGTATTCCCTGTAGTAACCTACGGATGTGAGAGCTGGACCTTAGGGAAGGCTGAGCGAAGGAAGATCGATGCTTTTGAGCTGTGGTGTTGGAGGAAAGTTCGGAGAGTGCCTTGGACTGCGAGAAGATCCAACCAGTCCATCCTCCAGGAAATAAAGCCCGACTGCTCACTGGAGGGAAAGATACTAAAGACAAAGTTGAAGTACTTTGGCCACATCATGAGGAGACAGGAAAGCCTAGAGAAGACAATTATGCTGGGGAAAGTGGAAGGCAAAAGGAAGAGGGGCCGACCAAGGGCAAGATGGATGGATGGCATCCTTGAAGTGACTGGACTTGAAGGAGCTGGGGGTGGTGACGGCCGACAGGGAGCTCTGGCGTGGGCTGGTCCATGAGGTCACGAAGAGTCGGAGATGACTGAACGAATGAACAACAAACAGCGAGAAAGCCTTGTTTAAGGACTTAAGACCTATTTATTTCAGTACTATGGATTTTAGCTTTATGTTTTATTAGAATTAGTGTTAATTCTGTGTATGGGCTGGGTTTTAGCACAGCAGGTAAAACTGCCAACTACAGAAAATCTTGCCAATTGAAAAATCCAGGACTGTGACGCACCGGGATTGTGGCACAGCTGCACTAAGATCACTACTGACCGAAAGGTCATGAGTTCGAACCCAGCCCAGGTCGGAGTGAGCTTCTGACCAATTTGTGTAGCTTGCTGTCAACCTTTGCAGCCTGAAAGACAGTTGGAAATTTAGGTACCGCTTATGTGCGGAGGCTAACTTAATTAATTTACGAGGCCATAAAAATCTCCAGCAAGCATGCAAAGAATGAGGAAGTACTTCATCGGTGTCGCAGATGGACAGTGAAGAAACAGCTCCCCTGGTGGCCAGAATACCCTCATGAAAAGGTTGGAATGTTAAATAGCCTCTGACTGTCTATATATGTTGTGTGTCTATGGCATTTAATGTTTGCCATGTATATACACATTATAATCCGCCCCGAGTCCCCTGCAGAGTGAGAAGGGTGGAATATAAATACTGTAAATAAATATTGTAAATAAAGTCAGCAGTTCAAGTCCAGGTTGGGGATTTGCAATGTCATTGGAGGGATGGCCTTTGATGTCTCCTAAGGGATCTATAGCTGTTTGTGGGGGCAGGAGCTTGTCTGTGTAAGTGGGCACCCCAGCCACATGCACACATACTTATTTTCACTTTTATTATTATGTGTATAGATAGAAGATAGAATATGTGTATAGATAGAAACTGTAGATAGATAGAATAGGTGTGTGTTCTGTGTATTTTAATAAATATTTCTAATTATTTGAAACACAACAAGATGAGTCCACAGCAGACACGCTCACTCTGCTGGCTGTTGTATTGGATCACACGTCGGACACTTCTCAAGTGTCTAGGACTGGGTGATGTATTGTCGAATAATGCGTGCAGATCCCAGTAAGGCGGCCTTCTGCAGCAGGCAGACAGTAATTTTGTCAGTGCCAATTGTGTTTAAGTGCAGGCCAAGGTCTTTAGGCACTGCACCCAATGTGCCGATCACCACTGGGACCACCTTGACTGGCTCGTACCAGAGTCTTTGCAGTTCAATCTTTAAATCCTCATATCGTGTTATCTTTTCCAGTTGTTTCTCTTCAATCCTGCTGTCACCTGGGATTGCAACATAATAATAATAATAAACCTTTATTTGTACCCCGCTACCATCTCCCGAAGGACTCAATGCTAGGGCTGGGCGGTTTCGTTTCGTTAATTCGTAATTCGTTAATAATTCATCATTTTTTTCAATTACAAAATGATAACAAACCATTCTGGAGCAATTTTTTTAAAAAACGAATTTTTAAACACGTTTTGTAAATGCTTCGTATTTCGTCATTGTATTTGTTTCGTTATTGTTCTGAGGTCGTTTCGTTATTATTTCCGCATGTCTGGGGCAAGTTTTTTTTGTTTAATTAGTGAAAAAAAATTATAATATCACACCAACAGTCAACAACAGAGGGATAGGGAAGCTTCAGAAGTTTTTGGAGGTTTTTTAGCGTATTTCGCGGTCGCGTCCGCCATTAACGAATCGATTCGTTATTGTTTTGTAATTTTTTAATGTTTTGTAATTTTTTTCATTTACGAAATTTCGTAAATATCGAACTTTTTAAAAGGAAAATTTTGTAATTATTTTAAATAACGAAACGCAAAAACCCCCAAAAAACGAATCGATTTTAGAAACAAATTTTTCCGTTGTAACCCAGGCCTACTCAGTGCGGCTTACAGTAGGCCGAGACCCAATACAACAATAAACAAGACAACAACAATACAGCAGTAAATAAACTCAAACAATAACATCGACAATCCACACTCTGTTTTTTAACATGATTGTGAGGTCAGGAGTCTTGTGCTCCAGAGCTCTGTCAGTCTGAATTCGGAAGTCCCAGAGGAGCCTGACGTGTTCTTTTTCTGGCTTGTGATCCCACCAGTTCTTTGTCATAGGCAGATGGCATTTGTGGCACAAGTGTTGGGAATCAGCCTGTGTTTGTGTTTCAGGATCCTGATGTGGGAAATGATGAGAGAAATGATGGTGCTGAGGTTGAGGTACAAGATGGAGAAGATTTGGTTAATGATTTTCAGGCAGACAATGACAAAGAGGCCCCAGTGCAAAGGGCAGTTTCTCGTGAGAATATTCCTGCTGGGCCTAGCAATGATGGTTCACTCCCTCTCCCTGTGAGCTCTCAAGATTTGGGTTTGGAAAACAATCTGACACCTGGGAATTTTAATGAGCAGCCAGAGCCAGATAGGGAGCCAAAGAATAGGCAGAAAAAAATAAATGCAAAGATACAGAATGGGGGGCAATGCCTGGCTCGAGAGCAGTACGTGTGGAAAAGATCTTGGAGTCCTCGTGGACAACAAGTTAAACATGAGCCAACAATGTGATGTGGCGGCAAAAAAAGCCAATGGGATTTTGGCCTGCATCAATAGGAGCATAGTGTCTAGATCTAGGGAAGTCATGCTACCCCTCTATTCCGCTTTGGTTAGACCACACCTGGAATATTGTGTCCGATTCTGGGCACCACAATTCAAGAGAGATATTGACAAGCTGGAATGTGTCCAGAGGAGGGACTAAAATGATCAAGGGTCTGGAGAACAAGCCCTATGAGGAGCGGCTTAAGGAGCTGGGCATGTTTAGCCTGAAGAAGAGAAGGATGAGAGGAGATATGATAGCCATGTATAAATATGTGAGAGGAAGCCACAGGGAGGAGGGAGCAAGCTTGTTTTCTGCTTCCCTGGGACTAGGACACGAAACAATGGCTTCAAACTACAAGAAAGGAGATTCCATCTGAACATGAGGAAGAACTTCCTGACTGTGAGAGCTGTTCAGCAGTGGAACTCCCTGCCCCAGAGTGTGGTGGAGGCTCCTTCTTTGGAAGCTTTTAAACAGAGGCTGGATGGCCATCTGTCAGGGGTGATTTGAATGCAATATTCCTGCTTCTTGGCAGGGGGTTGGACTGGATGGCCCATGAGGTCTCTTCCAACTCTTTGATTCTATGATTCTATGAATAGGCAGCTGGAGATTAGCCAGGATCGACAGCAAACTCAGTGTTTACATCGTTCTGAAAGACTTCGCCTGATAAGGGGCAAATATGGGAGAAAGCGAAACCAATTTCCGAATTTTGGGATATAAGGTTTGCCTCAAGGGGAAAACTGTTAGATCAGGCATCGTTTGGAAACCAAGTTCACGTGCCATGGAAATCCTGTTCAAGGGGTCTTGTTCCTGTGGAGTTTTTTTAGCCTTTTGGAGTGTCTTTGCATCTTGTTGATTCCTGTCTGGATATATGCTGTTTTGGATTGCTTTTATATCTGGTGTAGACATTGCTTTGTGTTACTACCTTTTATGGACATTACTTTTTGGAACTTTCTTATTTTCTTACAAGCATTTATTTCATCTGGCTATTTATTTATTTATCGTGTCATCAGCAACCATACCATTGTATTACATTTCTAACAGAGCAAAACAAACACACAGATTAAAAAAAACACAGATTTTGCAAACTTGGTAGTTGAATAAATGTCCTTTGACCAGTATCTGGCCACTTGGAGTGCCTCTGGTGTTGCCGCAAGAAGGTCCTCCATTGTGCATGTGGCAGGGCTCAGGTTGCATTGCCGCAGGTGGTCAGTGGTTGCTCTTCTCCACCTCGCATGTCGTGGATTCCACTTTGTGCCCCATTTCTTGAAGGTTGGCTCTGCATCTCGTGGTGCCAGAGCGCAGTCTGTTCAGCGCCTTCCAAGTTGCCCCGTCTTCTGTGTGCCCAGGGGAGAGTCTCATCGATTGAGGTGCTGGGTTTGAGCCTGCCACTTTTGGACTCTCGCTTGCTGAGGTGTTCCAGCGAGTGTCTCTGTTGATCTTAGAAAACTATGTCTTGATTTAAGTCGTTGACGTGCTGGCTGATACCCAAACAGGGGATGAGCTGGAGATGTCTCTGCCTTGGTCCTTTCACTATTGCCTGCTACTTCCAGGCAGAAAAGCTACTCCCCTCAGAAGCAACCAGAAGCAACTTGCAGCATGCAAGCAAGCAAGCAAAACAACCAACGGTCCTTTTCAGGACCAACCATGACAATAATCTGGTTATTTACTAAGCTTCAATCAAAGAAGATTTGTTTATTCACTCTTCATGTGGTGTGTTTTAAAGTCAGAGGGCTTTTTCCTGACCTGGAGTGCAACAACAAGTTCCAATGAATCATTTGAGCAACGGTGTTGTGCCTCTGCTTGTAGTCTGTCTGCGCGATCTTCTTGCTGCAGCTGAGGATGTGATCTATTGTTTCATCTCCTTCCTTGCAGAGTCTACATTTGGGATCTGTTGTTGACTTTTCAATTCTGGCTTTGATGGCATTGGTTCTAATGGCTTGTTCTTAGGATGCCAGGATCAGGCCCTCCTTTGTCTCCTTTTCAAAGTTCTATTTGTGAGCCACAGCCATGTTTATTATTATTATTATTATTATTATTATTATTATTATTGCCCACTTCTCCAAGCATCTGTGCTTTTTAACTATTTTCTGTTGGTCATGGGAGTCCTGTGTGCCAAGTTTGGTTCAATTCCATTGTTGGTGGGGTTCAGAATGCTCTGATTGTAGGTGAACTATAAATCCCAGCAACTACAACACCCAAATGACGAAATCAATTTTTTGGAGTGAAGGACATACATTGGGTTGTTTGGTGTCTTGTGTCCAAATTTGGTGTCAATTCGTCCATTGGTTTTTGAGTTCTGTTAATCCCACAAACGAACATTACATTTTTATTTATATAGATTTTAGTAGTTATACACTATTTTACACTATTTACTGTATACAAATAAAGTAAATTAATAAATAATAAATAAATATATATATATTGGGAGCCCCCGGTGGCGCAGTGGTTTAAAGCACTGAGCTGCTGAACTTGTTGATCGAAAGGTCGCAGGTTCGATTCCGGGGAGCGGCGTGAGCTTCCGCTGTCAGCCCTAGCTTCTGCCAACCTAGCAGTTCGAAAACATGCAAATGTGAGTAGATCAATAGGTACCGCTCCGGCGGGAAGGTAACGGCGCTCCATGCAGTCATGCCGGCCACATGACCTTGGAGGTGTCTACGGACAACGCTGGCTCTTCGGCTTAGAAATGGAGATGAGCACCACACCCCAGAGTCAGACATGACTGGACTTAATGTCAGGGGACTACCTTTACCTTTTTATATATATATTAGGTGATGTCACGGCCTATGACTGATACACTACAAGAAGCACTGCGTGACTATCAAGCAAAAAGTGAGAGCTAGAAATAACATCATGCAAATTCCACACCAATGGAATGCTGACTGGCACAACCTGGGGATCACAACCGGACACAGTGAAGACATCTGCCCTTGTGCTTTGCTACTCTGCTTCTGAGTACACATGCCTAGTGTGGAATACATCTCACCACATTAAAACAGTGAACGTAGCTTTTAATGAGACATGCTGCATTATTACAGGATGGCTATGCCATACACCGCTGGAGAAAGTATACTGTTTAGCCGGTATTGCACCACCTGACAACCGCCGGGAAGTAGAAACCAATAATGAAAGGACCAAGGCAGAGACATTTCCGGCCCATCCTCTGTTCAGATATCAGCCAGCACGCCAACACCTTAAATCAAGAAAGAGCTTCCTAAGATCTACAGAGATACTCTCAGCAAGCAAGAGTCCAAAAGTGGAAGGCTAAAACCCTCTTGAGTTGTAAAGATAGACAGGTAACAAATACAATTATTAATATTATTATTGCCATTATAATTAAATGTATGATTTCACCCTCAACATATATCAAGATGAGCGACTGTGTTGAACAGGTTTCTGGTCTTTTCTCCCATAGCCCTGCATTGAAATAGTGCTCGAGTCAAAGCTTTGTGGCTGAAATTAGGCCACTAATCACTTTTCATACTTTCGAATCCAGAGTCCCTTGACCAAGTTGGTGTTCGTTGTATTTTTATATATCTTCTGGGTAAGTGAATACAATAGTGCAACAATTTACAGCATGAAAGGAATGCATTATACGGCCAGTGTATCCATATAATGCACTCTTATCATATTGACATGCCTTAGAACGCATTCCTTTTGTGTTGTAATGCCATATAATGCATTCCCCTTGCATTGTAATGCCATATAATGCATTCCTCTAGTGTTATACTTCTTTATAGGGCTCTACACGAAGGCAGTTTCAAACTGTACTATATGTCAGTGTAGATGGAGCCATGGCTTGTTTTTGAAAAGGGCTTTGTCTTCATTTGCTACACAGTTTTTCCGTCCTTCGGAGTTTCTTTTCCTCCTTGGGACTATCAAGGGCACATCTGTTTTGGCCAAATGTATTTGGAGCATCGTTTGACAGCCATAAATCCTGGTGGAACAGAGGCATATTGAAAGGGTTTCTGGACCGAGCCAGTTCACTTATTCTCCATATCCAATGAATGCCAAAAAGCTTAGGATATTTCAGGGTGGGGCGAAGTTAGATCCAGGCAGCGTAAACAGAGGGATTTGAGGACATCGAGGTGTTTATTCCAACCGAAAGTAAATAGTGTCCAGAAAGAAAAATGCTAGAGAGAACACAGAACATACAAACCAGACTTTGTGCTTGCACTGATTCGGATCCACAACCCCAAATTCAGCCCCCCAAAATGATGTCATCGAGGGCATCCCAGACCCCTGCCTTCAAGATGGTTTGATCGGCAGCAAGGGGTTCCACAGTTCCTGATTGCCCGCGCAGCGGAGGAGCTTTGTGATTGGCTCTGGCGTAGGGAGGGTGGCCGTGCCTCCTCCCAGCTCATATCCCGCCAGCCAATCACCGTCGAGCCGGGAGGTGGGCAGGGAGTGGGAATTTTGAAACTTCTGAGCCTGTATTTCCTATAAAAATGCCTCTGATCTCTGTAACCACATGCTCTGTAGGCGAATGATTGCTACGTTGCATCCTTTTCAGCTGAATCGCTAATAAAAACACCTCGGTGCCGCTTCTTCAACTTTGGTGAGATTTCTTCTGGATTATTTTAGAAATAAAATTGCAGAAAACTAGGCTTCTCATTGCTCGCCAAAGTAGCGATCCCTCGTTGGTGGGGTCTCAGGGTCTTCTCCTGGGGCAGACCCTCCTAAAGTCCCTATTGACTTCAATGAGAGGAATAGACTGCCACATTTATTGAATGTTCCTGGGGGAAAAGATAATCAGAGAGTCTTAATATCTGGAGAACAAGCCCTTTGAGGAGCGGCTTAAAGAACTGGGCATGTTTAGGCTGAGAGGAGACACGATAGTCATGTATAAATATGTGAGAGGAAGTCATACGGAGGAGGAGGGAGCAATTGTTGCAATCCAGAGCAGAGAATGAGGCCTAAGATAACTATCCACCACACTTGACTGTGAAAAACAATCCTTTTTTATTGAAGAAAAATGGTTACAATATAAAGGAAAAATGCAAGTCAAAAGCCACAGCAAAATCAGCAAACATGAATTTAAATGGACAAAGCAAAACCCAAAGCCTCACTGGGAAATACTGGAACCTGTTAGCAATCCACTAACCGTACTTGATATCCTAGAAATCTTTCCAATATGGCCAGGGAACCGGGAGAACTGCCAAGGTCTTCATCAATTCTGAAACGATGCCTGAACTGAGGGAATCAGCCTGGCGTATTGCAATTAAAACTCAAGAATCGGTTCCGTGAACCGCCCTTCTGTTTTGAAGCCAATGTTTTTAATTCTTGAATTCGGGAGGATCGACGCAAACTGAGTGATTTACTTCTGTCTTCCCAAATTTGGCCCCTTCTGTTGTCATTACAGTTAACAGGTGCAGAAGGGAGGGAAAGTTCAAGGTCTCCCTCTGAAACATTCTCATGAACACTGGTACTTTCATTTTCCAAATCTACAGAAGTTCCTTCCTCACTAATTTCAGGAACATTGGCATTTTCCAAACCTACAGCAGTTTCTTCCTCACTAATTTCAGGAGCATTGGCATCAAAAGGTACATTTCCATTAGCATCAGTAAATATACTTTCATTAGCATCAGGAGGAACAAACAGAGAATCAGGTTCAAGTTCAAACTCAGGCTGAAGCAAGCTTGTTTTCTGCTGCCCTGGAGACTAGGACGAGGAGCAATGGCTTCAAACTACAAGAAAGGAGATTCCATCTGAACATGAGGAAGAACTTCCTGACTGTGAGAGCTGTTCAGCAGTGGAACTCTCTGCCCTGGAGTGTAATGGAGACTCCTTCTTTGGAGGCTTTTAAATAGAAGATGGATGGCCATCTGTCAGGGGTGCTTTGAATGCAATTTTCCTGCTTCTTGGCAGAACGGGGTTAGACTGGATGGATGGTCCACTAGATCTCTTTCAACTCTAGGATTCTACGTCCTGAATTATGTCTGTTTACCACCATTTCAATGTCACAAGAAAATCATGGGCCGGAGAATGTGAATGTATGCACGTCCTGTATTGGAATTTCAGCTTTTTCCTGGATTTTGAAATATCTGTATTTGCACAGTCTTGGAGATGGAGCCCTAGTCTGAACACGAAACTCCTCTGTGTGTCTTCTATATTTATTTATTTATTTACTTTGCTTATATACCGCTGTATCTCAAGCCCGAAGGCGACTCACAGCGGTTCACAAACAGTAAAAACAGTAGAAACAGCAGTGGTTCCATACAACATATAACAATTGACTTAACACATTATCCATAAATTACCAATAAGCAATTACAATGCACAATTATTACAAAAAACAACCGTACCCAATCTTCTCATCATCCAAGCGTAGTCCAGGTTCGTTGTCCATTGTTCCATTCCTATGTTCCATTACCAGATTGCACTAACTTACTCAAACGCCTGCACAAACATCCAGGTCTTCACCTTTTTGCGGAATACCATTAGAGATGGTGCTAGTCTAATGTCCGTAGGAAGGGCGTTCCACAGCCGAGGAGCCACCACCGAGAAGGCCCTATCTCTCGTCCCCGGCAGCCGAGCTTGAGAAGCAGGCGGGATCGAGAGCAGGGTCTCCCCGGAAGATCTCAAAGTCCTGGTGGGTTCATAGGCAGAGATGCGGTCAGATAGGTAGCTTGGGCCGGAACCGTTTAGGGCTTTAAAGGCCAACGCCAGCACTTTGAATTCAGCCCAGTAGCAGATCGGTAGCCAGTGGAGTTGGCGCAACAGGGGGGTTGTATGCTCCCTGCGCTTCGCTCCTGTTAATATCATGGCTGCCGAGCGTTGGACTAGTTGGAGCTTCCGAGCTGTCTTCAAAGGCAACCCCACGTAGAGAGCGTTGCAGTAGTCTAAACGGGATGTAACCAGAGCGTGGACTACCGTGGCCAAGTCAGACTTCCCAAGGTACGGGCGCAGCTGGCGCACAAGCTTTAGCTGTGCAAATGCTCCCCTGGTCACCGCCGAAACCTGGGGTTCCAGGCTCAGCGATGAATCCAGGATCACACCCAAGCTGCGAACCTGCGCCTTCAGGGGGAGTGCGACCCCATCCAGCACAGGTTGTAACCCTATGCCCTGTTCGGCCTTGCGACTGACCAGGAGTACCTCTGTCTTGGACTCCTGCTTCCACAACAACTTTAACCCACAGTGCTGAAGAGCCACCAAAAGCCCTCCCTTGAATGACATTATAGGTTATAGCGAGTGCCGTGAACATGTAGCCCAACCCCTGCCAATGTCCTGAAACACCATACTGCCCACCACCCAAGGAATGCTTTCATTTGGAGACAGTTTTATCCTAGATTTTATGTGTTTCCTCCACCACAGACAACCCAGTGTTCCTTACTCTCTCCATTGGTGTGGAATTTGCATGATCCTGCCCATTGCCTCTCCCTTAACCTTTTGCTACACTTTTCAACTCTGTCTGCACTACAGACAGGGCAGAACTGAGCAGCAACTAAACACACTGGAGGGAGTGGGGGATTGACACAACATGATGGAAGTTGCATTTCACCCTGCATCAGGTCAGAGCGCTGTGTCCCCCACTGACAATGGACCTGGACCACATTTGGCACACAGAACACCCGTGACCTAAGAAAAATACAGGAGAGGTTTGAGGAGAATTCACCATAGCCATTGTAGGTAGTGGGATTTACTTACTTACTTACTTACTTACTTTTACTTAGGCGATCCCTCGTTGTCCGAGTAGGATACTCCTCCAAGGTCAGTGTACTGGTGGGTCCGTAGGTGACTGTGGAGTCCTATTCTTGATCTGCATCTTCTCCCGCAGTGAGGGCATTGGTTTCCAGGTGGAAGGTGGTCCCGGTTGGGGTTGCCTTGATGCGCCTTCCTCTTGGCATGTTTCTCTCTTTTGCCCTCCATTTGTGCCTCTTCAAATTCTACAGCACTGCTGGTCATAGCTGACCTCCAGCTGGAGCGCTCAAGGACCAGGGCTTCCCAGTTCTCAATGTCTATGCCAGAGTTTTTAAGGCTGGCTTTGAGTCAGACCTCACTACCTCTAGTTCCAACAGACCTCATTACCTCTGAGGATGCTTGCCATAGATGCAGGCAAAACGTCAGGAGAGAATGCCTCTAGGCCATGGCCATATAGCCCGAAAAAACCTACAACAACCCATTGTTCCATTGCGTCCTAATCTCCAGGGCAGCAGAAAACAAGCTCCCTCCCTCCTCCCTGTGACTTCCTCTCATGTATTTATACATGGGTATCATGTCTCCTCTCAGTCTTCTCTTCTTCAGGATAACATGCCCAGCTCCTTAAGCCGCTCCTCATAGGGCTTGTTCTCCAGACCCTTGATCATTCCAGAGTCAGAAGCAACTGAATGAATAGAATAATAGAATCATAGAGTTGGAAAAGACCTCATGGGTTGTCCAGTCCAACCCCATTCTGCCAAGAAGCAGGAAAATTGCATTCAGAGCACCCCTGACAGATGGCCATCCAGCTTCTGTTTCAAAGCTTCCAAAGAAGGAGCCTCCACCACACTCTGGCACAGAGAGTTCCACTGCTGAACGGCTTTCACAGTCAGGAAGTTCTTCCTCATGTTCAGATGGAATCTCCTTTCTTGTAGTTTGAAGCCACTGTCTCCAGGGCAGCAGAAAACAAGCTTGCTCTCTTCTCACTATGACTTCCTCTCACATATTGATCCACGGCTATCATGTCTCCTCTCAGCCTTCTCTTCCTCAGGATAAACATGCCCAGCTCCTTTAGCCGCTCCTCATAGGACTTGTCCTCCAGACCCTTGATCCTTTGAGTTGCCCTCCTCTGGACACATCTCAGCTTGTCAATCTCTCCCTTCAATTGTGGTGCCCAGAATTGGACACAGTATTCCAGGTGTGGTCTAACCAAAGCAGAATAGAGCATGGATAGCATGACTTCCCTGAATGTAGACACTAGACTCCTATTGATGCAGGCCAGCTCTTTAAGCCGCTCCTCATAGGATTTGTTCTTCAAAATAAACAACAACAACGCTGGTAATGTATTATAAATATTGTGGTATAACAATATAATAATAATACATAATAATTGTATATTCTGTGTTGCTTTTGATAACCATAACAGGAGTTTCTTGTCCAGAGGAGGGCGACTAAAATGATCAAGGGTCTGGAGAACAAGCCCTATGAGGAGCGGCTTAGGGAACTGGGCATGTTTAGCCTGAAGAAGAGAAGGCTGAGAGGAGATATGATAGTAGCCATGTATAAATATGTGAGAGGAAGCCACAGGGAGGAGGGAGAAAGCTTGTTTTCTGCTTCCTTGGAGACTAGGATGCGGAACAATGGCTTCAAACTACAAGAGAGGAGATTCCATCTGAACATTAGGAAGAACTTCCTGACTGTGAGAGCCGTTCAGCAGTGGAACTCTCTGCCCCGGAGTGTGGTGGAGGCTCCTTCTTTGGAAGCTTTTAAGCAGAGGCTGGATGGCCATCTGTCAGGGGTGATTTGAATGCAATATTCCTGCTTCTTGGCAGAATGGGGTTGGACTGGATGCCCCATGAGGTCTCTTCCAACTCTGATTCTATGATTCTATGATTCTAAACTTTTCCCGCGCTGTGTTCAACATGTTTCACACAACACCCCCGTTTCCTTCACAGAATGGTCTCTTCCACAGGCGTCGCGCGCTCCTTGGACTGTTCCATTACAGAGGGAAAAGGGGTGGAGAGAGAACCTGAATAGACAGGCTGACTTAAGCGGGAGCGTTCTGGCTCCGCCTCCTCGGGGGCGTGGCTTGCCGCGAAAGGCCCCGCCCCTTCCTATATAAACATCCGAGCGGCCGCCATTTTGTGTCAGTCTTCCTTTCTTCTGGAGAGCGGGAGGCCTCTCGGGTGCCTGTTCCTTCCTTTCCTCCCACACTCTGAGGACAAATTCATTCAGAGCCGATCTAAGAGGCGGCTCCGTAGATGGCCAGCTTTCCCCCGAGTGTTAACGAGAAGCTAATTGGTAAGATGGGCGCTTTTTCAATTCATAATAAGGTCTCCCTTCATGACCATAAGAGGTGGGGCTGGTTGCTGAGGGAGCAAATCTTTTACTTTCAGCAGGCTTGGGCCCACCCTCCAGGTGTTTTGGACTTCAACTCCCACCATTCCTAACAGCCTCAGACCCCTTCCTTTCCCCCCTTAGCTGCTTAAGCAAATTCTGCAGCACTGCTGGTCACAGCTGACCTCCAGCTGGAGCGCCCAAGGGCCAGGGCTTCCCAGTTCTCGGTGTCTATGCCACAGTTTTTAAGGCTGGCTTTGAGCCCATCTTTAAATCTCTTTTCCTGCCCACCAACATTTGTTTTCCTTTCTTGAGTTTGAAGTAGAGCAACTGCTTTGGGAGACGGTGCTCAGGCATTCAGACAACATTGCCGGTCCTTGATGGCGGAGGACCATCGCTTCAATGTTGGTGGTCTTTACTTCTTCCAGCACACTGACACTTTGTCCGCTTGTCTTCCCACGAATTTTGCAGGATTTTTTGGAGGCAGCGTTGATGAAATTGTTCCAGGAGTTGCATGTGACGTCCACGTTTCACAGGAATATTACTTACTTAGGCGATCCCTCGTTTTCCGAGGAGGATTGTCTTCCAGTGTTCTTGTGGGTCCATAGGAGGCTGTGGAGCCCTATTCTTGCTCTGCATCTTCTTCCGCAGTGAGGGCATTGGTTTCCAGATGGAAGGCAGTCTCAGTCGGGGTTGGCTTGATGCGCCTTCCTCTTGGCACGTTTCTCCCTTTCGCTGTCCATTCGTGCCTCTTCAAATTCTGCAGCACTGCTGGTCACAGCTGACCTCCAGCTGGAGCGGTCAAGGGCCAGGGCTTCCCAGTTCTGAGTGTCTATGCCAGAGTTTTTAAGGTTGGCTTTGAGCCCATCTTTCAATCTCTTTTCTTGTCCACCAACATTCCATTTTCCGTTCTTGAGTTCGAAGTAGAGCAACCGCTTTGGGAGATGGTGGAAGTGCTCAAAGGCCAGGGCTTCCCAGCTCTCAGTGTCTATGCCAGAGTTTTTAAGGCTGGCTTTGAGTCCATCTTTAAATCTTTTTTCCTGCCCACCAACATTCTTGAGTTCAGAGTAGAACAACTGCTTGGGGAGACGGTGCTCAGGATCCAGACATTGTGGCCAGTTCAGCGGAGTTGGTGGCAGAGGACCATCACTTCAATGCTGGAGGTCTTTGCTTCTAGCACGCTGACATTTTGTCCGCTTGTCTTCCCAAGAATTTTGCAGGACTTTTCGGAGGCAGCGCTGATGGAATCATTCCAGGAGTTGCATGTGACGTCTGTAGACAGTCCACGTCTCGCAGGCGTATAGCAGGGTTGGGAGGACAATAACTTTATAAACAGGCACCTTGGTACTTACTTCGTTGGACGAGTAAGATGGTCTTCCATGATGGGTTTTCTTGTGGATTCGTAGGTGGCTGTGGAGCCCTATTCTTGCTCTGCATCTTCTTCCGCAGTGAGGGCATTGGTTTCCAGGTGGAAGGCGGTCTCAGTCGGGGTTGGCTTGATGCACCTTCCTCTTGGCACGTTTCTCCCTTTCGCTGTCCATTCGTGCCTCTTCAAATTCTGCAGCACTGCTGGTCACAGCTGACCTCCAGCTGGAGCGGTCAAGGGCCAGGGCTTCCCAGTTCTGAGTGTCTATGCCAGAGTTTTTAAGGTTGGCTTTGAGCCCATCTTTCAATCTCTTTTCTTGTCCACCAACATTCCGTTTTCCGTTCTTGAGTTCGGAGTAGAGCAACTGCTTTGAGAGATGGTGGTCGGGCATCCGGACAACGTGGCCGGTCCAGTGGAGTTGATGGCGGAGGACCATCGCTATTATATTATATATTATATTATATTTATTATATTATATTATATAATTATATTATAATATATTACAATATCTACTTATATTATATTATATTATATTATATTACAGGAATATAACAGGGTTGGGAAGACAATAGCTTTATAAACAGGCATCTTGGTATTCCTACGGATGTCCTGGTCCTCAAACACTCTCTGCTTCATTCGGAAAAAATGCTGCACTCGCAGAGCTCAGGCAGTGTTGTATTTCAGTATTTCAATGTTGACTTTTGTGGAGAGTTGGCTGCCAAGATAGCGGAAATGATCAACATTTTCTAATGTAACACCACTAAGTTGTATTTCTGGCATTCGAAAGGGGTTGGCTGGTGACTGCTGGAAGAGGACTTTGGTTTTCTCGATGTTTAATGACTGCCCGAACTTCTCGTATGCTTCTGCGAAGGTGTTTAGAGTGGCTTGTAGGTCTTTTTCTGAATGCGCACAGATGACATTGTCATCAGCATACTGGAGTTCTATAATAGATGTTGTTTTAACCTTGTTTTTGGCTTTCAGTCTGCTGAGGTTAAATAGCTTGCCATCTGTCCGATAGATGATTTCCACTCCAGTGGGAAGCTTCCCATCAATATACTCCTGTATACAATATATATGGATGGTCTTGAGAAGGAATGATGGGAGTTGAAGTCCAAAACACCCGAAGGGTGGGCCCAAGTTGACCCAGGCTTGCTGTATACAGTATATATGGTTTGAACCTGCTTTTAACTCTCATACTGAAGTTTTGATTTCAAAATTGATTTTAATGCCCCAAATTGTGTCTGTTTATTTTAATATTAACTACAATAATATTATTGTAGAATAATAATATTGATAATAATATTATTATCAATATTATTATTATTATTATTATTATTATTATTATTCTACAATACGAGGAGACCCCGGTAGTGCAGTGAGTTGAGCTTGTTGACTGAAATGTTGCAGGTTCAAATCCGGGGAGCGGCGTGAGCTTCCACTGTCAGCCTCAGCTTCTGCCAACCTGGCAGTTTGAAAACATGCAAATATGAGTAGATCAATAGGTACCACTCTGGCCGGAAGGTGATGTCGCTCTGTGCAGCCATGCCGGCCACATGACCTTGGAGGTGTCTATGGACAATGCTGGCTCTTCAGTTTAGAAATGGAGATGAGCACCACACCCCAGAGTGGACTTAATGTCAGGGGAAAACCTTTACCTTTGCCTAATACAATGTAATGCTAATATTAATAAAATATAATAATTCTATATTATATATTACATGTAATATTACTAATAATATTGCAGTATAGTAGTATAGTACAATATATAATGATAATATTGTGCAGTGCTAATAATGTAATATATTGAATGTGCACATAATAGTTATCATAATACTGTAATACAATACTAATAATACAATAGAATAATATAATAATTGTATATTATATATTACATGTAATATTATTAATAGTTTTGCAGTATAGTGGTATAACAGCGCTCCATGCAGTCATGCTGGTCACATGACCTTGGAGGTGTCTATGGACAATGCCGGCTCTTCGGCTTAGAAATGGAGATGAGCAGCACACCCCAGAGTCAGACATGACTGGACTTAATGTCAGGGGACAACCTTTACCTATAGTGGTATAGTACAATATAGTAATATATAATACTTTTTGTGTCAGGAGAGACTTGAGAAACTGCAAGTTGCTTCTAGTGTGAGACAATTGGCCATCTGCAAGGATGTTGCCCAGGGGACGCCCGGATGTTTTTGATCTTTTACCATCCTTGTGGGAGGCTTTTCTCATGTCCCCGCATGCGGAGCTGGAGCTGATAGAGGTAGCTCATCCGCGCTCCAATACTAATACTGTGGTATGCTAATAATATATTGTACGTACAACTTATAAGCCATTCTGAGACCCCTTCGTGGTGAGAAGGGTGGGATATACATGTCAAATATAGATAATAAATACAGCGAAGTTCCTTTGCATTGAGCTGTCCGAAAGCTGAGGTGTCACTATTTCAACTTGAGAGTATTTTGGAATCACACACACACACACACATATATATATATGACATTTTCAGGGGTGAGCTTTGGGACAGTGCTCAAATTAAAGGTTGAAGATGAGCGTTTGTGTAGCTCTTCATAAAGTCACTGTAAATCCATTTTAAGTATTTCAGTCTTGCTTCTGTTGCATTCTGAAAGAGGAATCCTTTTCCATGACTTGAGCAAGATGCTTCTTCACTGTGAACACGAAGATTGGGAAGTGAGAGGAGCTTGGACAGTGTGATAAAGAGAGTTGAAGGCCAGGAGGGAGTGGGCGTTTTTTGGCGCCTAGCAATTGCAGCGCAGGATCTGAATGCCATGGTGCTGACAGAGTGGAGCGCTTTGTGTGGGCAAGTGTTACATAAAGTTTTGGGATGTTGATGGGCGTAAACTGTTGGGGAGCTTCCATCCAAGTGCTTGTATTGGACTACAGATGCCGTCATGCTCTGCCAGGAAGAGTAGGAACTGCAGCGTGGGTACATCTGAAATATATCTACTTTTAGAAAAGTCTACTTGGCCTCAAATTAAATACTCTATTGACACCAAATCTGATCTGATCTTGGAAGCTAAGCAAGAGAAGCTCATGAAATAACACATGATGTAAGTTGTATTTCTGAGGAAGGAATGACAAAACCATTTCTGAGGATTCCTGTCTAAGAAAACTATGAGTTTAATGAGGTTGCCACAAGTCGACAGGTTCATGTACACACACATCTACATACTTGGCAGTTAAGGGTGGAGTTTGTTATGAAATGTACAACAAGGTTGTGGTTATACCTCTCTGGAGAGATCTGGATAAGGAATGTGTGTGATTAACACATCAGTTAGGAAGTGCAAAGTAATCTTGAGAATTATGAAAGATGTGAGGTCTTGATAGTGAAAATGTCATGTTGTTACATGCTTGCTTTGTATTTTGGTATGTGTTGGTAATGTACAGATTTCCTAACTCTGTATGTACTTAGTTACAAAACAAAATGCCAGCTGTTGCTTGTGTGAACCAGGTAGATGTGATCTGTGGAGGAAGCTGTCTGTGTGGATTTGCGTGTACAATAGAAATAATTTGTTGCAAATAGCAAAGCAAATATAATATAATATATTGTATATACATATAATATTGATAGTATTATAATATAATACAATATATTACTACTACTAATAAAATGATATTATAATTATATGTTTTATATTAAATGGAATATTACTAATTATTATTAGTAATATTACATTTAATATAAAATATATAAATATTATCATAGCACAATATTAATATATATTACATTGTACTATAACATTATACTGTAGTATTCTACAGTATAATGTTATAGTACAATGTAATATATATGAATATTGTGCTATGATAATATAATATATTGTATTTACTTTTTACTTGTAAACCGCTCTGTAAGTATAATATATTGTATTTACTTTTTACTTGTAAACCGCCCTTCGGAGTGAGTAGGGTGGCATATAAATGTTGTAAATAAATAATAAATAAAGCATAAAATACTACCATAGTTTAGGAATAAGCCTTCCTCATCTCATGTTCTCCAGATGGGTTGTGTTGGTCTAGGAGCCATGATGGCTGGTGATATTTGGAATTTCAGTGCACCATCTCTATGCCTCAAGATTGGAGAAAGTTGCTTAGAAGGTTAACAGATGTAGTTTGTACTATACAAAACATTTTTATGTGGCCCTGTTTGCCACGTAATGGGTGCTGTGAGTTTTCCAGGCTGTATGGCTATGTTCTCTCCTGACGTTTCTCCCACATCCTCGGAGATTGTGAGGCCTGTTGGAAACGAGGCAAGTGAGGGTTATATATCTGTGAAATAATGTCCAGAGTGGGAGAAAGAATTTGTGTCTCTTTGAGGCAAGTGTGAATGTTGCAATTGGCCAGCTTAGGTAAAGGTAGTCCCCTGACATTAAGTCCAGTCATGTCTGACTCTGGGGTGTGGTGCTCATCTCCATTTCTAAGCCGAAGAGCCAGCGATGTCTGCAGACACCTCCAAGGTCATGTGGCCGGCATGACTGCATGGAGCGCCGTTACCTTCCCGCCAGAGCGGTACCTACTCACATTTGCATGTTTTCGAACTGCTAGGTTGGCAGAAGCTAGGGCTGACAGCGGAAGCTCACGCCGCTCCCCGGAATCGAACCTGCGACCTTTCGATCAACAAGCTCAGCAGCTCAGTGCTTTAACCCACTGCGCCACCGGGGGCTCCTTAATTAGCCAGCTTAATTAGCATTGGCCAGCTTAATTAGCATTTAATGGCTCTGCAGCTTCAAAGCCTGGCTGGTTGCTGTCTGGGGGAAGGACACCATGAAAATGAACATAATTTGGCTACCAGTATTTAAAATCAGGACAGTAAATTCAGAGCAACACTCAAGAAACAGGGGAATTCCAGACAAGCATTAGCAAGGCCAGCTAACACTCCCAACAAAGGATCCCCCAAACAGCAACCAGCCAAGCTTTGAAGCTGCAAGGCCATTTACTGTTAACCAAGGTGGCCAGTTGTAACATTCAAGCAGACAAGAGTTTTTTTTCTCCCACCCGGGACCTTCCCCAGATATATAAACGCCACTTACCTAGTTTCCAGCAGACCTCACAACCTCTGAGAAAGCCTGCCATAGATGTGGGTGAAATGTCAGCAGAGAATGCTTCTGAAACATGGCCATACAGCTTGGAAAACTCACAGCAACACAATGCAATAATGTTTCTTAGGAAAGATCACAATGCGGTGAAATCGATACCTTGTGTTGTATCTCTTGCCCATAGTACCTTCTTGTTCCTTTTTGTCTGATAAAAGGTTGGCAACAAAATGGTTACTTTTTCAAAAGCAATCATAAAATGTCTTCTACTGCTTGTCCATTGTATTTTCTTAACTTTCTTTCCCTGGGAGGTTTTGGTCATTCCCCCCAATTCATAGAAATGATCAGTGAAATTCAAAATATGTCTGTATTCAGACACAAGGTGATGATCCTTTCTTATCTTGATTTGGCTGTATATAAGCAGTTTCTGTTTGAGAAGGGCATCACACCTTCCCTCAAACTCGTGGAAAAGAATGAAGTGGATTACTTGGAACTCTGTTGCAGATAAATATCTAGAACAGGCTTGCTCTTCCAAACCAGTCTGGCCGGCACCAGTTCTTTAACTGAAGTGATATTCCATGGTAGATTAAAATGGCTGAATGCATTGTCGTATGTTGTGTGTGTTGACAGATTGCTCTCCTTTCACCATATGAAACTTTTTCCCTAATAGAGAAGTGAATCTAGTTGAGGAAAATGCAAAACTCCACCATGTTTCCGCAGTATTCTTCTATATGAGGGTACTGTTGTGGATTTTCTTTTAAAATGCCCTGTTTCCATATAAGGGTTGGCTTCCAATTTTATGGCATTCACCTCTCCTCCTCCTTAGGCAAATGGTTCACAGCGGCCATCCATTATGTGTCCTGCCTGAGCTCCTCATGTAGACATGTGGCCTCCTCCTCCCTCCCTTTTGCAGAGCTTACGTGAGAAACCACATCCAACTCACATGCGGGGTGTGTGTGTGTTGCCTCATGGTTCCTTGCGGCCGCATTCTCTTCCAAAGAAAGTGCATAAGTTGTGCTCGAAAATCCAGTTTTTTTTCTTTTTGCACTGGGAGATATGGATTGAAATAGAAGCAAAATTAAACAGGAGAAAAAGATTTGATGCTCTCAAAGTGAAATCTTGTACACTTTGAATATCCCTTATGTAAAATGCTTGGAACCTGAAGTGTTTGAAGTTTCAGATATGTTTTGAAGTTTGGTGGAGGCTCGTTCTTTGGAAGCTTTTAAGCGGAGGCTGGATGGCCATCTGTCAGGGGTGATTTGAATGCAACATTCCTGCTTCTTGGCAGGGGGTTGGACTGGATGGCCCATGAGGTCTCTTCCAACTCTTTGATTCTGTGATTTGGAATACATAAGCGACATTTATTTGTGTTTTAAATCCACCTTATATGCATAGCCTGAAGGTGCTTTTGTGCAATGTTTGTAATAACTGTGCGTTAGACAAAATATGTGTACATTTAACCATCCAGAAGAAAGTGTGTCATTTATTCAAGGTTTGTGGATGTTGACATTAATAGTAAGTAGTATTTGTCAAAGGGGTGGCGTGAGTAAACAAAGTGAAACTAAAACAATCCAAATAAATTAAAATAAGACCTAGTAAACCGGCATGGGATGATTATTATTATTATTATTATTATTATTATTATTATTATTGTATTGTCGAAGGCTTTCATGGCTGGAATCACTAGGTTCTTGTGGGTTCTCTCTAGAACATGGCTCTATAGCCCGAAAAAACCCACAAGAACCTAATTATTATTATTATTATTAACTTTATTTGTACCCCGCTAACATCTTCCAAAGGACTCGGTGCGGCTTACAAAGGCCAAGGCCCAGGCCCTCAATAAAACAACAGTGTAACAAATACAACAATAAAAACTCAAAAAAGCAAACCAATAAACATTAAAGCAATAAACTGGCCAGTGATTAAAATTAGGAGAGGGTGAGATATTTTGACACCATTAACCAAACATGAATATGAGAGTGGAAGACGCCTGTGCATGAGTTTTTTTTAATGTGTGGAGGTCAGTGCACAGCTGATCAACACACAGTCTTCACAGAATGAGGTTCCACTGGTGGTGTAGTTTAACACTATGACCGTGGCTTCTCAATCTGTTGCAGCCTTCTTCCGCCTTCACAGCTGTTGTAACATATACCATGTTATCCTCCGCATGCTCCGCGGTCGAGGTCTTCTGACTGTTCTTAGTCTGGAACCTCCCCCACGGCCACTCCTGGGAGTGCAAGACTCCAGTTGTTGTGCCTGCAGGTTCATTGGAACACGCAAGCCCCCTCACCATGACAAGGTGACGGTCCATCAAGGGGGACCAACCTTAAAAACTGTGGCATAGACACTGAGAACTGGGAAACCCTGGCTCTTGAGCACTCCAGCTGGAGGTCAGCTGTGACCAGCAGTGCTGCAGAATTTGAAGAGGCACGAATGGAGGGTGAAAGAGAGAAACATGCCAAGAGAAAGGCCCGTCAAGCCAACCCCGCCTGTGACCGCCTTCCACCTGGAAACCAATGTCCTCACTGCAGGAGAAGATGCAGATCAAGAAGGCAAGGGCGTTAAGATCGTCCGGGGAGGCCCTGCTCTCGGTCCCGCCAGCGTCACAAGTGCGGTTGGCGGGCATGAGAGACAGGGCCTTCTCGGTAGTGGCCCCTCGGCTATGGAATGCGTTACCAGTGGACATCAGGCAGGCCCCTTCGTTGCTGGTGTTTCGAAGGAGGGTTAAGACGTGGCTCTATGAGCAGGCATTCGGTTAGCTATGCAGTAACAACCACCCCAATAATGACGGCATTGAACAAGGATTGAATTAAGGACTATGAGAACGGGATCTGATTCTAAGTAGGCGTTGATGATTATGTGTATTGTTTGTCGATGTACGTCTTATATATTGTTCACTGTTTATTTTTACTGTAAACCGCATTGAGTCGCCGCTCCAGGCTGATAAATGCGGTATACAAATGGAGTAAATAAATAAATAAATAAATAAATAATAGGGCTCCACAGTCTCCTACGGACCCACTGCCAGTACACTATCCTACTTGGCCAACAAGGGATCGCCTAAGAGAGAAGAAGATGAGAGTGGATATTTATTTATTGTGTCAGAAGCAAGATGAGGGTACAGTAAAAATGCATTTTAAAACACAAAGTTTTTAAAAAAGAACTTTGCATTATGCTAAATGTACTTTGACCAGAAGCTAGCCACGTGGAGTGCCTCTGGGGTTGCTGTGAGAAGGTTCGCCATTGTGCATGTGGCAGGGCTCAGGTTGCATTGTAGTAAGTGGTTTTGTGGTTTGCTCTTCTCTGCACTCGCATGTCGTGGACTCTACTTTGTTGTTGTTGTTCAGTCGTTCAGTCGTCTCCGACTCTTCGTGACCTCATGGACCAGCCCATGCCAGAGCTCCCTGTCGGCCGTCACCACCCCCAGCTCCTTCAAGGTCAGTCCAGTCACTTTGTAGCCCCATTTCTTAAGGTTAGCTCTGCATCTTGTGGTGCCAGAGCGCAGCCTGTTCAGTGCCTTCTATGTGCTCCAGTCTTTTCTGTGCCCAGGAGGGAGTATCTTATCTGGTCACCGCCACTGATTGAGTTGCTAGGTTTAAGCCTGCCACTTTTGAACTCTCGCCTGCTGAGATGTTCCTGCAAGTATCTCTGTAGAATCTTAGGAAGCTATTTCTGGATTTAAGGCATTGGAATGCTGTCTGATATCTGAACAGAGGATGGGCCGAAGTTGTCAATGCCTTGGTCCTTTCAACGCTGGCTGCTACTTCTCGGAAGAAGTCAGGTGCTGCGATAACAGCTAAACAGTGTAATTTCTCCAGTAGTGTGGGGCATTGACATCCTGTGATAATACAGCATGTCTCATTAAGAGCCACATCTGCTGTTTTAATGTGGTGAGAAGTTTTCCACACTGGGCACGCGTACTCAGCAGCAGAGTAGCAAAGTGCAAGGGCAGATGTCTTCACTGTATCTGGTTGTGATCCCCAGGTTATGCCAATCAGCTTTTGTACGTTCGGAGATATATTGCGTTAAACATTTATCTATTTCTAATTTTCAGGGAGATCTCGAATCGTGGGAGAACTTCTAGCCCCAACGTCGCCTTTCGATAAAAAGTGTGGGCGAGAAAACTGGACCGTCGCCTTTGCTCCGGATGGCTCTTACTTTGCTTGGTCACAAGGCCATCGCATAGTGAAGCTTGTGCCCTGGTCTCAGTGCATTCATAACTTGTGAGTGTCATCTGTTTGGCCTCTGTTGGACTGTGTTGCTTTTCACCTCTAAATCATGACTTACAATTGTAGGAACTGGGACAGTCTGCACCATACTAGAAAAGATGAGTTGGGAGTCAAACATCATTTGGTCTGTTTCATTAGTTATACTTTGGGTATGACTGAGTCTAAATATAAATCAGTGTGGAGTTGAGAGCAAGAATTGTGCCGTCTTAAAAGAATATGTGAACACGGAAACAGGGCTCAAATTATTTCAGTATTCGAATATACATCAGTTTAAATGCTTCAGGAATGATAGAATTAATCACATTTCCTCACATATCACAAAGAGGAATAGATGGTATATTATTTTGTTCAGTCTCTGACCTTTTGGCTGATTGAATAAAAAGAGTATTTCTTCCTTCTCATGCCTGTTGCACTCCGCATATGTTTTAATGCTGGCCTGGGCTGATGCGAATGTTAAGCCATTATGTCTAGTTTAGGAAAATGGAAATCCCCATAACCTTCTGGAGACTTTATGATCTTTGAAAAGGCATGATCTTGTTAGAAGTCACAATCTTTTTGAAAAATGATGCCATAACCTCTTGGTAAAAGCATGACCTGTTAGAGTCATAAACTTTTGTGATTTATATGAATTATTTATGTTTATATTTATGTGATTTATATGAATTGATTTATGTGATTTATATGAATTGTATTGCATTGATTGTTTTATTTGATGTTTTGTTTATTGATGTATTGTGGGCTTGGCCTCATGTAAGCTGCACCGAGTCCCTTGGGGAGATGGTAGCGGGGTACAAATAAAGATTATTATTATTATTATTATTATTATTATTATTATTATTATTATTATTATTATGGGAAAATGGCATCCATGCAAGGCAATTAGGTCTCTCAGCTGTTAAACTGATGTACCTATGTCTTTGAACGGTTAAGGACAAAGACATGGCAACACACAATCATCTATATATTCAGCAGAGTTTCAGAAGTGTTCTTATCTTCCCAAAAACATCTACTCTCCCTTAAAATATATCTGCCTTTAAATCATGCTCACAAGAGACAAAATTAGTAGACTTTTAAAAAAGTAACATTGTTGGTTTACTCACAGACTTTGTGTATTCGACATACAGGTACTTTGCTTAGCAATCCAGTTACAAGTAGATTTGAAGTACCATATATTCCGGCATATAAGATGACTGGGTGTATAAGACGACCCCCAACTTTTCCAGTTAAAATATAGAGTTTGGGATATGTTCGCCGTATAAGACTACCCCTCTTCCAACTCACACCATTTTTTTTTAAAAAAACCCATCAGATTTGATTTCTATATGGTAATTTTCCTATTACTGTACCTCCTTCTCTGCCTCTCAGATCTCGCACATGCGCATCTGCACCGCTTCACAGCAGTCTTCAGGAGCGAGATCTGAGAGGCAGAGGAGGAGGTCAGACAGGTAAAAGAGGTGTGTTTGTCTGGGCCCAGATCCACTCTATCTCTTTTTTCCATACCCTGGGCGCCCCGGATGCCTGCAGCTTGCTCCGCCCTTCACTTACACCTTCCTGGTGAGATGCCGCTTCACCTCACCATCGGGACCGCATTAAGTCCACAAATCCAGATGAACGGATTTTCTTCTACCGTACTTGTGTAGTGTCGCCCTTAATGCTTTCATACAGTCACTGCATACAGCAGGGACACGACCATTGCCGTTTTTGAGCTCCCCCCACCATATGCGGCAACCACAGATTCTCCAATCTGATTGGAAGTTTCAGCACCTGCTCTATAAGACTACTCCCGTGTATAAGACTACTCCTGCGCATAAGACTACTCCAGTGTATAAGACTACTCCCGCGTATAAGACGACCCCGCGTATAAGACGACCCTTGACTTTTGAGAAGATTTTCTTCGATTAAAAAGTAGTCTTATACACCAGAATATACAGTATTTTCTCTGTGTAAATAACACAGGCCATTGTTCTCATAACCAACAGTCCATAATCTAAAGCAGGGGTCCTCAAACTACTGCCCAAGGGCCAGATATGACCCTGATGTCTTTCTTCGATAGAGCTACAAGCTGGGTAGATGCGGGGAATGCTGTGGATGTAGCGTACCTGGATTTCAGTAAGGCCTTCGACAAGGGCCCCCATGACCTTCTGGCAAGGAAACTAGTCCAATGTGGGCTAGGCAAAACTACGGTGAGGTGGATCTGTAATTGGTTAAATGGACAAACCCAGAGGGTGCTCACTAATGCTTCCTCTTCATCCTGGAAAGAAGTGACGAATGGAGTGCCGCAGGGTTCCGTCCTGGTCCTGGTACTGTTCAACATCTTTATTAATTACTTAGATGAAGGGTTAGAAGGCATGATCATCAAGTTTGCAGACAGGAGAAGAATCCAATACTTCCAGAAGGACAGGAGCAGAATTCAAAATGATCTTGACAGATAGGAGAGATGGGCCAAACCTGTAAAATGGTTCTACTTGTGGAATTCCACTAGCACAGCTATGAAGTATGGGGAACAAATCCTGGCTCGAGAGCAGTACGTGTGAAAAAGATCTTGGAGTCCTCGTGGACAACAAGTTAAACATGAGCCAACAATGTGATGTGGCGGCAAAAAAAGCCAATGGGATTTTGGCCTGCATCAGTAGGAGCATAGAGTCTAGATCTAAGGAAGTAATGCTACCCCTCTATTCTGCTTTGGTTAGACCACATCTGGAATATTGTGTCCAATTCTGGGCACCACAATTCAAGAGAGATATTGACAAGCTGGAATGTGTCCAGAGGAGGGCGACTAAAATGATCAAGGGTCTGGAGAACAAGCCCTATGAGGAGCGGCTTAGGGAATTGGGCATGTTTAGCCTGAAGAAGAGAAGGCTGAGAGGAGATATGATAGCCATGTATAAATATGTGAGAGGAAGCCACAGGGAGGAGGGAGCAAGCTTGTTTTCTGCTTCCTTGGAGACTAGGACGCGGAACAATGGCTTCAAACTACAAGAGAGGAGATTCCATCTGAACATAGGAAGAACTTCCTGACTGTGAGAGCCGTTCAGCAGTGGAACTCTCTGCCCCGGAGTGTGGTGGAGGCTCCTTCTTTGGAAGCTTTTAAACAGAGGCTGGGGGCCATCTGTCAGGGGTGATTTGAATGCAATTCCTGCTTCTTGGCAGGGGGTTGGACTGGATGGCCCATGAGGTCTCTTCCAACTCCTTGATTCTATGATTTACCCGACCCTCGCTAAGGTTCAGCCTAAGTCTGAAATGACTTGAAAGCACACAACAACAACAACAACAATTCTATCTCACCAACCAAAAGCAGGCCCACACTTCTCTGAAATACTAATAAGCTTATATTTGTTAAAATTGTTCTTCATTTTAATTATTGTATTGTTTTAAGTGTTTTTGCACTACAAATAAGATGTGTGCACTGTGCATAGGAATTCAATCATTTTTTTTCAAATTATAATCCGGCCCTCCAACAGTTTGAGGGACTGTGACCTGGTCCTCTGTTTAAAAAGTTTGGGGACCCCTGATCTAAAGCATCTCTCTGTTCTGAGAATCTAATAAGAGTCTCTGTCTAATCTGAAAGTCTAGTGGAGCCTGCTGGCCTCTGTACTGAAATCTAAACTGAACTGTTACTAAAAATGGAGTCTGAGTCCTGAAGAAGGCCAGACCTGATCACATGGTCTTCAGCCCCTCCCACAGCAAAGAGTTAAGGTGAAATTGCATACCAATACACACATATACAAGACAGTAAGCAATTATATTCATAACAAATAACTAATGAAGGCTTGGGAAGGTTGCTTTTAAAGCTTTTATGTCTTCCTAAAGTGTTGGCTGTTTCTCCCCCAGTTCGCTGCATGGTGTCAAGAACTTTGTCAACTCCAGCCATTCCAAACTTTCAAGGCAGAACAGTGATGACAGCCAGAAAAGCAAGCCCTGTGAGCAGATTATAGACTGTGGTGACATCGTCTGGAGCCTTGCGTTTGGATCCTCTGTCCCTGAGAAGCAGAGCCGATGTGTGAATATAGAATGGCACCGGTTCAAGTTTGGCCAGGATCAGCTTCTCCTGGCAACAGGCTTGTCCAATGGGCGTATCAAAATCTGGGATGCCTATACAGGTAAGGGATATCTTAATATATATACTTGGATCCTATTTGCCTTGATTATGAGCCAGTTTGGGGAATTTGTGGCTCTCTAGAAAATAATTATGAATGACAGCTCCCAGTATACTTGGCCTGGGGCTGAGGGGAGCTGGAGTCCAGACATGATCTGGAAGGCCCTATTTTTCTGCCATACTGTAAGAAATGTTTATATAGTGGCTAATGTTGCTTTTGGAGTCATTTTTTGCCCTCAAACCGCCATAACAGATACATTAAGCAAACTTATTTAGCGCTGAGAACTACTGGAAAAGTAGGACAGATTGGGGTGGGAAGGGGGGAACTGGGGGAAGGGGAATGACTGAGTTGTGAACTGGGAGCTGGAAACTGGGAAAGGCTGGGATGGAAATGAGGCCTGGAAAAGTGGGAAAGACCCCAGTCTAGAGTGTGGTGGGAGGATTGGGAAAAGCCGGGGAAATTGGGGTGGGAAAGGGGCGGGGGTTGGAAAAGATTGGGATGGGGCAAAGGAAGATTGCAAAATGAGTAAGACTGGGGTGCAAAAGGAGGGGCTGGATAGGTGGAAAGATTGCAGTGAGAATGAGGCAAGTGGAGAAGTTGAAAAGACTGAGGTGAGAAAGAGGGGCTGGGAAAGTGGGAAACAGCAGTGGGAAACGGGGCAAGATTGAAATGGGAAAGAGAGGCTGGAACCTGGAAAAGGCTGGTATTGAAAGGGAGCTGGAAAAGTAAGAGAGGGGGGCAGGGGATAGTAAAGACTGGGTTAGGAAGGGGAAAACTAGAAAAAGGGAAGACTGGGGTGGGAAAGGGGTGCAGAAAAAGTGGGGAAAAACTCAGGTGGGAAGGATTGAGGAGACGAAGGCGCACAGCCTCTTCTTTCTTGGCATAGTGAAAGGAGAGGAAGGCACGCAGCCTCTCCTTTCTTGGCATATTGAGAGGAGAGGAAGGTGCGCAGCCTCTCCTTTCTTGGCATAGTGAGAGGAGAGGAAGGTGCGCAGCCTCTCCTTTCTTGGCATAGTGAGAGGAGAGGAAGGCGTGCAGCCTCTCCTTTCTTGGCATAGTGAGAGGAGAGGAAGGTGCGCAGCCTCTCCTTTCTTGGCATATTGAGAATAGAGGAAGGTACGCAGCCTCTCCTTTCTTGGCATAGTGAGAGGAGAGGAAGGCGCGCAGCCTCTCCTTTCTTGGCATATTGAGAATAGAGGAAGGCGCGCAGCCTCTCCTTTCTTGGCATAGTGAGAGGAGAGGAAGGCGCGCAGCCTCTCCTTACTTGGCATAGTAAGAGGAGAGGAGGGTGCGCAGCCTTTCTTGGCATAGTGAGAGGAGAGGAAGGCACGCAGCCTCTCCTTTCTTGGCATAGTGAGAGGAGAGGAAAGTGCGCAGCCCTTCCTTTCTTGGCATAGTGAGAGGAGAGGAAGGCGCGCAGCCTCTCCTTTTTTGGCATAGTGAGCCCTAAAAAAGGGCTGAAAAATTAGGCTTATATTTGAGTATATACAGTAATTGCTAAGGAAGACAAAAGGTACTTGAGGCATATGCATTTAGTGTTTGAGCAGCCACTGTTTGAGTACACATGCTGAGTTAGATTGAACCTTGGGCCATTGCCCTGAAGGGTGATCTTGTCATGTCTGCTCATTAGTTTAATGTTTCTCTAGTACTGTAGTACTTACCCAGATGATTGTTGGCTTGCAATTGTAACTTCTATTTATTGCCTTAAATGTGATCATTTTGTAAAAATTGCTTTGATCTGTGAACAGAGCCGGGTCTTTGCAGCTGTAACTTTTCACCCAGTTCACTTTACAGTCCGGGTGAAAATTAATAGCTGGATTCCTTAGAGCCATGATAGCATGGCCCATGGTAATCCTTGAACATCAAACAGGCTGCCAAGCTGCTTTTCTTTCAGAGTAAACCTTGGCACTGTATGGAAGATAAGCTTTCCTGGCAGTCGGTCTAGAAAGCTTATCCAGTAGATAAAACAAGAATGTTACTAGAAATGATCTATATTTTGGGATCAGGGGTTAACTAAACAAAATATTGTATAGCATCAAGCTTGACCTCAAATCAGCCAATTCAAAGTATAAAGGGAAAACGTTTCAGTAAGTATTTTTAAAAGCTTCCTGGTTGTCAAATCACTTTGGTGGATGTTTCAGCCATGACTAGTGCTGGTGAGGATTGAGTAAAAGACCTTCAGTTTATTATTCAGCACGGTGTGTGGTGTCTTTCCACATTCAGAAAGACGACTCTTTCTCCCCATTGTAAATACATAAGATAAGTACATGTCCAGAGTATGTGGCACATAGCCCCATTATCAGGACAAACAAGAGTTTATGGCACCTCCAAGGCTAATAGAGTTTATATGGAAGAAGTTTGATAGGCTACCTTTTCTGAACGAGCAGTCACAAGTAAATCTTATTTAGACACAAGTGTGCTTTCGACCTGCGTAACTGTGAAGCCAACAGGATATTGAAAGTTTGCTTGGGAAGGCCAAGAGCTCAAACACTGTTCCCCCCTAAATATCTCAGTGTCTCATTAGATTGAACACTGCATGGGGTGCAGACCCAAAATTAATAAGATTGGCCTAGTCTTACTGTTGAGATTAATTTCACAATTCAGCAGCAGGTCAGTTGCACAACTTCAGTGCTTTCCAGTAGCTTCTTCCTTCACAGTATTTTCAGTCAACTGCTCCCACAGCCTGCAGTCACTCTGGAACCTTTTACAGACACTTGAGCTCATGCCAGGCCATTGTCAGTTTTACCATTGTCTTTCCCCCAGTCTAGATGATATTACAAACTTACCACAGCATACAGTTATATCTTGTCTTAGCAGACAGGTTCTTTTAATTACATATAGCCTTCGACGAACAACATCACAGCACAAGGAGAAATATACACTGTACATTACTTCCTTATATACAATTCTATACAATTACACATAGCAATCTCTGATTGGTTCCCAACTCATTAACTTAACTCAGACCCAGGATTACATCATTCACAATCACCTGGACTAGGCCAGAACACATTCCCCAAATGATTCCCTATATACAGTTAATGCATGACCCAGCATTCCCAATAGAAGCCTATTAGCAGTGCATGACTCAGCTATATTACATTACAATACATTGTAAAACCTGACACTTACTCAACTGCTGAATATGCCTGCCCTGTTTGGCACAAGTCTGCCCACACAAAGCAGGTGAATATAGCACTGAATGAAGCATGCAGAATAATCACAGGATGTCTCAAACCTACACCTGTTGGTAGACTTTATAACAGGGGTCCTCAAACTAAGGCCCGATGGCCAGATACGGCTCTCCAAGGTCATTTACCCGGCCCTCGCTCAGGGTCAACCTAAGTCTGAAACGACTTGAAAGCATTGTTGTTCGTTTTAATTATTGTATTGTTTTAAGTGTTTTTTTGCACTACAAATAAGATGTGTGCATGGGAATTCATTCATGGTTTTTTTAAAATTATAATCTGGCCCTCCAACAGTTTGAGGGACTGTGACCTGGCCCTCTATTTAAAAAGTTTGAGGACCTCTGCTTTATAAGCTAGTTGGCATTGCCCCCCTCCTGATGTGTGATGGGAAGTTGCTGCTAACTGTGAGAGAAATAAGGTTGAACACTGTGAAAGCCACCTACTACATGGCTACCAGCCTCCTCCCAGTAGACTCAAATCAAGGGAAAGTTTCATGAGAACCACCACTCATCTAAATGTTCCCCTAGCGACAGCAAGAGCATCCTCTGGGCAGCTAAACCAGGCAATCCCAATTGGATGACCCCCCCCCCCCCCCCCCCCCCCCCCCCAATAAGGGTCTGCTTCCAGGGGCAAACCAAGAATGGGCAACTTGGAAGTCCTTGAACAGTTAAAGTTGGCAGATCAAAACCTGGCAAAATGACACTACCTTGTGCAACCATGAAGCAGAACAAACAACTCTGCACCTGTATGCTTGCCCACAATGCCCTGCCTCATCCACAGTGGTAGAACTGTTTCAAGCTATAGACAATGTGGCCGTTGTTGCCTGTTTTTGGTCTACAGTTATTTAGCTGCTTGTGTTTCCTCTATTTTATTAGTTGTATACTAATTTATTTATGCAATGCTTTTGACCCGAAATAAATAAGTCTTACTGTTCTTTAACTTCTGATTAGCCCTCTAATTCTGGCTAGAAATATATAATGTAATATATTGTATATACATATAATATTGATAATTACTTCTACTAATAATATGATATTATAATTCTGCATTTTATATTAAATGTAATATTTCTAATATTACAGTATAATGTTATAGTACAGTGTAATATATAATATTAATATTGTGTTATGGTAATAATATAATGTATTTACTTTTTACTTGTAAGCCACTCTGAGTCCCCTTCGGGGTGAGAAGGGCGGCATATAAATGTTGTAAATAAATAAATGAATAAAATAGAATTTGAAATCAGGATGCTTTGATTGTGTGTTCCTGTGTGGCGGGGGTTGGAATGGAATGGTCCTTGTGGTCTCTTCTATGACTCTTATGAAATTAATACTGGGCTCTTTCAACAGGAAAGCTCCTCCTTAATTTAATGGACCACACAGAAGTTGTACGAGACTTAACGTTTGCTCCTGATGGGAGTCTGATACTGGTATCTGCCTCAAGAGACAAAACCCTACGAGTGTGGGACCTAAAAGATGATGGTACGTTATAGCAGTGGGAGATAATTTCCACGAACCATGAAACAACTGCCAGGAAAGAATTGGAGTTGTGATTATGTGATCATGTAATAGGGTTTATATGTATAATGGTATTGATGATCCTTGGAATGCCTTTTGATGGTAATTAAAGAAATAGCTGCATTTTTAAACTAGGGAGATAAGCTATTGCGTTAAACCAGTGTTTCTCAACCTGGGGGTCGGGACCCCTGAGGGGGTCGCGAAGGGGTGTCACAGGGTTCGCCAAAGACCATCAGAAAACACAATATTTTCTGATGGTCATGGGGATTCCATATGGGAAGTTTGAGCCAATTCTATCGTTGGTGGAGTTCAGAATGTTCATTGATTGTAATGAACTATAAATCCCAGAAACTACAACTCCCAAAAGTCAAGGTCTATTTTCCCCAAGTTCCACCAGTGTTCACATTTGTTCACATATGGGAACTTTGAGGCAATTCTATCGTTGGTGGAGTTCAAAATGTTCTTTGATTGTAATGAACTATAAATCCCAGCAACTACAACTCCCAAAAGTCAAGGTCTATTTTCCCCAAGCTCCACCAGTGTTCACATTTGCACATATTGAGTATTTGTGCCAAGTTTGGTCCAGATCCACCATTGTGTGAGTCCACAGTGCTCTCTGGATATAGGTGACCTACAACTCCCAAACTCAAGGTCAATACCCACCAAGCCCTTCCAGTATTTTCCATTGGTCATGGGAGTTCTGTGTGGCAAATTAGGTTCAAATCCATCGCAGGTGGAGTTCAGAATGCTCTTTGATTATAGGTGAACTATAAATCCCAGCAACTACAACTCCCAAATTACAAAATCAATCCTCCCCTAACCCCACTAGCATTTACATGTGGTTGCATTGTGTATTTGTGCCCAGTTTGGTCCAGTGAATGAAAATACATCTTGCATATCTGATATTTACATTATGATTTATAACAGTAGTAAAATTACTGTTATGAAGTAGCATGAAAACAATATTATGGTTGGGGGTCACCACAACATGAGGAACTGTATTAAGGGGTCACGGCATTAGGAAGGTTGAGAACCACTGCATTAAACCATTGAGTAATAGTAAACGAAGTAGGGTTTGAAAAGGAGCTTCCTAGGACTGCAAGGGCTCAGTTGAGGCATCTCACATTTGGAAATGGTGATTGAGTCAGATGGCTCAGTGCCAACCTTTTTTATTTTTGGCAGATCAGGAAGCAGCTTGGTTAGTTGTGACCATCTGACTTCCATTTCTTGGCTTTGACTTCCTTACTGGCCCCAACAGGATTCCGCTGCTTTCTTGTAGATTTGTCACCCACAGACCTAGCCAAGCTAGCAAAAACTTGCCCTGTATGGCTTTGAAATCTGGAATAACATTTAGAGCAACAAGTGGGAAAGAAAGCAGTCCCAGTTCTACCAGGATTGCATAACAAAGCAGGACTGTGGGTATAGTCCTGTGATCTTGGTTTGTGGTCTAAATCTAATGAATAACACTTTACTTCTGTGTTTTTCCCCCTTTTTTGAGTTTTATTTCCCTGGTCATGTGTCAAAATGGGAACTCTAGTGGAAAGGGTGGCGTAATAAACACAGAGGCTTTGTATTAAACAATGCAAATAGAGGGGAGTGTGTGTCTTTGTTGAACTGATAAACCGTGGTGGCTAAAATCAATAATGAACCATATGCCACACCCCAAAGCTTCCATTGTGCCTCATAGGAATAATTTCACTGGAAACGTTCAAAAAGAACCTTAAAACCTGGCTCTTCTGCTGCGCCTTTGGCGAGTAGGTGCACAACATGACACTATGGCTCCCCTCAATGCTTCTGCCACTGGAGTACACACCCACAAAATGGGAAATTTAGTTCCACAACCCTGTGTGTTTTTATGAGCTCCATGCAAATACCCTGCTCTTTTTTTTATCTCATTAGAGTTTTTAATAATTTTATCCTGTAATAATAATAATAACAGGTAAAGGTAAAGGTAGTCCCCTGACATTAAGTCCAGTCATGTCTGACTCTGGGGTGTGGTGCTCATCTCAATTTCTAAGCCGAAAAGCCAGCGTTGTCCGTAGACACCTCCAAGGTCATGTGGCCGGCATGACTGCATGGAGCGCCCTTACCTTCCCGCCGGAGCGGTACCTATTGATCTACTCACATTTGCATGTTTTCGAACCTGCGACCTTTCGATCAACAAGCTCATCAGCTCAGTGCTTTAACCCACTGCGCCACTGGGGGCTCCCTAATAATAAATAAATAAATAAATAATAATAATATAATAATAAAGCTTTATTTATACCCCGCTACCATCTCCCGCAGGATTCGGTGCGGCTTACAAGAGGCAGAGTCCAAATACATCATAAAAACATAACAACAATACAACTATAAATAACTCACAACAAAGCAAAACAATACAATAATGACACGACGCATTTAAAAACCTGTGGCAGGGCCAACTGTAAGGATTGAAATTTAAAATGCTGGGCATGTCCAAGGGAAATAGGAAAGGTATTTTAGGGATGGTGGGCGTGCAGACAGTTCCCACCCACTGTTATTGTGATTGTGTTTATTGGAATGTTATTTTGTTTATACTTTTTTCCTATGTAATTTTGATGATGTTGCTTGTTGTTTATGTTCTGGTTTTATTTTGCTGTAACGTGTTGTCTGGGCTTGGCCCCATGTAAGCCGCTCCACATTGGGGAGATGGTGGCGGGATATAAATAAAGATTATTATTATTATTATTATTATTATTATTATTATTATTATTATTTTCCATTCTTGCAGGAAGGGCTCACTGTTCAAAAACAGATTAGGGAGATCACAACAACAACTCTCTTCTTCTCATGGCTCGAGGTGAAGGACAGCATAGTTAAAAGCATAGATAAAACATAATACGATTAAAATCCATATATTAAAACACACAGAACAAAGACTGGCACCAATACTAATCTATCTATACACATAATAAAAGTGAAAATACAAGACAAACGAGGTTTGGGGAGAATTCACCATGATTTATTGGAGTTGTAGGTACTGGGATGTATAGGTCACCTGCAATCTAAGAGCACTCTGAATTCCACCAGTGATGGACCTGGAACTAACTTGGCACACAGGTCCCCAAGCTAGTAAAATATAAGGTTAAAAATCATAATTTAAAATTGACTGAGTAAACCTGCTGGGAGAAATGTGTTGTATCTTGAATTCTGACTGTTTATCTTCCATCGAGTCATTCCACAGGAGAAATGACCAATTATTGCCCTCTAGAAAGGGCCAAAAATTGGAAATGGAGTTAAGGAGCAGATAATATAATATATATACATATACTATTTATAATATTATAATGTAATACAAAATAATACTAATAATAATAATACAATATTATAATTATATATTTTATATTACATGTAATATTACTAATAATATCACAATATAAGTACATTATAGTAATATATAATACTGATACTGTGCTATGGTAATAATATATATTGTATGTCTATATATATATATATATCTTGTAAGCCACTCTGAGTCCCCTTCGGAGTGAGAAAGGTGGCATATAAATGCCATAAATAAATAACTCAAAATGTATAGATATTTTCCATTGATATTAGGGTGTTGCTGATGCTAACTGTACTTTATCTCCCTCCCTTTGTGTTTTGTAGGAAATATGATGAAAGTATTAAGAGGGCACCCAAACTGGGTGTTCAGCTGTGCTTTTTCTCCAGATTCTTCTATTCTTTGCTCCGTGGGGGCCAATAAAACAGTAGGTATCCAAGTTTCGTGATCTCGGGCTTGTATTTTGATTGTGAGCAAAGCAAATGATTTCCAATGGTAAAATAAAGCCAGGCTTGTGCTCGGTGTCCAGTTGTATGATAAATGATTATTTTGTTGATGATGACAATGCAAGGAATTGCATGCCTTTAAAAAAAACCAGTAAGTTAACACTTACTGCGCTGAACACGCATTGCTTTTAGGTTAAGAGAATCTGGGTATGCTTTTTGCCAAGTGGCTGTGCGCATCTCCATCTGTTCCTTAACTTTTTTTAAAAAAAGAAGTAAGCATTATGTTCTAGTTTAAGAATAGTTTCTGCCTCAATGAGCTTTTGAATATTTTTAGTGGTACTCACTTCAAAAGTCTATTGGTCTGATTTAGCAGGAAATAGCAGTATTTGCCTAGTAGTGACAAAGAGCTTTTTAACTCAGTGAATCGCAAGGAAATTGAGCTAGTTCTGCATAGAGTTGTATTGCAATAACCTAATACAAAACATAATGTGGTGTAATTGAATGACATTAGCAAGTTGCATTGTACTATGAAGTGTAGAACCAGTTTGTATAGAGAGCCCATTAGTATATGGTTATGATCTTAGTTATGTTTATTTGTGAATGCATCCCCAGTGAAATAAGTTGAGCAAATGTCTGAATAAAGACAAGATAGAGCTGGTAATATAGTCTGCCCTCCAGATTTGCAGGTTTTATTATTTGCGCATTTGATTGATACAGTCTTTAGGGATCTCTAGGTCCTCCAGTGCAGCAACAGTGGACCATAGAGTCACTCTGGAGAACTTTAGAGATTCCTAGAGAGTGTGTTTATTGTTTTTTAATACTATCATGGCAGTCTTGCACCCTTAACCCCAATGAATGTGGGAGGCTGACTATATAGAGAGATTCTAGTCCATTTCAGATAGGATCAGTCTCAGGGTGGGCAACTTGTATCCTCTGAGGCCACTTAGTGGAATTCTGGAATCTTCAGTCCTATCTTAACAATATTAAATATTCATTGACTTGGAAATGATGCTGAAAATATTAAATTTCTAAACCTTTCAGCAAATAGTTTCTAAAACCCTATGCCAGATTCCTATTTAAGACATGGACTCACGTTGATTCAATTTTGTTTGTGAGCCAGAGTTGCAGAAATGTAACACCTTGATAAGCTCTATACGTCACCGTCACCTTCCAAAAATCCTCAAAATGCTGAACAGCATGACTTAGCTATATGTGCACATGTCAGGCTGGGACTGGTATGTACGAGAGTTATCAAAGTAAGGTTACAAGGCATAGTTCTCGCGGGGAATTTTTGCGGGAGAAGTTGGTTCACTGCCCTGTAGAGCGAAGCCCACGGAAGCGAACGAGCAGTGCCAGTCACCAGTAGCTCATCAACTGCCGTTGTGGTGTAAATTAGAGAGCATTCTGTTTTCCTCCAAGTGCAAAGTTCACTCTATGAGGGATATCTGGAAAGTGAGGTTACAATATTTTTTTAAATACAAAGACTGAGTATATTTTAATAAAACTTACATGGATTCCAGCATAGGTCTCACATTATTTTTCCACATAATCACCATTGCACTAAAAATGCAAGCATGTTTCTGTATACATTTTGTCATCAGTGGGATGACATTTTTGACGCCTGTATCTTAGAAGTCTCCCGCTGCCATTTTCAGCCACGTCTCAGTCACAATGGACGGCCATCAGCTTCTGTTTTCATCGTGAATTTATGTCCTTGAAATTCCATACCCATTTTGCCAGATGCTGTCTCGGCATTACGTCTTCTCCATAAACTGAAACGATCTCACAATGAATCACAGCGGCGTTCATGCCCTTCGCATTTAGGTAGTGTATTACAGCGCAAACTTTGCACTTGGAGGGAAACAGAATGTGGACTCTCATCTCTAACCTTTACCATAACTGTTGGTGATCTGGAAGCTCAAGTTGGTACAAAATGCAGCTGCTCGGCTTCTTGCGGGAATTCCGATGAGATGCCACATAACACCAATCTTACTACAGCTGCATTGGTTACCGATTGAGCACCGGATCACTTTCAAAGTGATGGTACTTACCTTTAAGGCCTTGCATGGTCTGGGGCCGATGTACCTGAGGGACCGCCTCACCCCCTACCAACCCCAGAGATCCCTCCATTCTGAGGACCAAGATCTATTGGAAGTCCCCAGTGTCAAGACCTTGCGTCTAACAGCAACCAGACGCAGAGCCTTTACAGCAGTGGCACCATCACTCTGGAATACTCTGCCACCTGAAGTCTGTGCCTTGTGGGATTTATCAGCTTTCAGCAGGGCATGTAAGACATATCTATTTCGACGGGCCGTTGATCTCTGATTGTTTTTAAATTGTTTTAAATTGTTTTTAAATTGTGTTAGATTTTAGCCTGTTCTTGTAAGCCGCTCCGAGCCCCAAGGGAGTGGCGGCATATAAGTTCAAATAATAAATAAATAAATAAACAACAACAATAACACATTTATTATGTATTTCTAACAGGGTAAGATAATAAATAACCTTGACTCGACTATAAGCCGAGCGGGAGTTTTTCAGCCTAAAAAAGGGGCTGAAAAACTAGGCTTATACTCAAGTATATACAGTATATAGATAGGTATTACATAACATAGGTATTACATTATTTTCCCACATAATCACCATTCACATTTTGTTATCCGTGGGAAGAGTTTTTGGATGTCTGTGTCATAGAAATCTCCCGCCACCGTTTTCAGCCACATCATCAGTCAGAACGGCTGACTGTCCACTTCTGTCTTTATCGTGAATTTCTATCCTTCCACAATTGAAATTCTGTACCCATTCTGCCACATGCTGTCTTGGCATTATGTCTTCTCTGTAAACCAAAACTATTTCGCAATGAAATGCAGCGGCATTCATGCCCTTCGCATTTAGGCAGTGTATTACAGCGGAAACTTCGCACTTGGAGGGAAACAGAATGAGGATGCTCATCTCTAACCTTCACCATAACTCCAGTGGATGAGCTACTGACGACTGGCACTGCTCGTTCACTTCCGCTGGCTTCCTGCTACACGGCAGTGATACCAACTTCCCCCGAGGAGATTCCCTGCGAGAGCTACGTGCCTTGTAACCTTTCCAGATAACCCTTGTATGTATGTGTGTGTGTGTGCACGCGCGCGCACACACACACACACAAGGCCAAGATTTATGTTTGCGAACATTTCCCAAGTGGCCTTCAGTTGTTGACCAAGTTGTCCACCCTGTTAAGAACAAGAGCTTTAAAAGTTAGCTACTTTTCATAAGTAATTGAAAGATGCTATTTCTGTTGTCTAATTCGATTTGAAAAGAAAGCATATTGTAGAGGATTAAACAAAAACAGACCCTTGAAACTAGAACAGATGTATGCATTGATCTTGTAGGCTGTGTGTTTTCCATAAGCTTCTTGCTTTCCCTGTCACAGGTGGTGGCAGCAATATTGGTGTGATTGAGGGTAAGCTGGCACCACTCAGACAAGCGCACAATGGTGTTAGCTGGGCAGAAAGATTGGCTCCTCCGGCTACCAGGCTGGAGGCGAACTTTACCCATAGGACGAAGTAACCCTTGCCTTCGGCTGCAGGGTGTCCTGTACGTACGCAGGTGCTGGTTGATGTCCACTTTCTGCTTTTTTTTCCCCCCCTTTCTTTTCTTTTTTTTAATTTCATTTTCACATTGGTGACATCCAGTGGCTCCTCCTTTTAACGTTTGTCTTCCATTGATACGAAACGTTGGGAGTCTCTTAAAGAGCCAAAGCAGTCATTGTAGTTTATTATTACTGACTTTGAACACAGTTTCCTAATGACGTAGTTCTCTAGCAAAGTCTTAAGTTGTTTTGTGCAGATCCTCCTGAAGTATTTAAGCGCTCTGCCTGTTCCTGTGATTCAGGATGGCTGGTTGAAAAATTAAAATTCATTCCTGTGCCATGAAAGCATAAAAATGCAAGCGCATTTCTGTATACATAACCTGTCACAAGTGTGATGCTAAAACATGCCTTGGGAATTTGATAACCCACATTTCCCCACATATCATTAAACTGCTATCTTGTAAAAATGCACAGATGCATGCATTTTGCACTAAGTCATGCCTGTTTATGTTTAAAAACCTGATTAACTGACTTTTGAGTAATGTTATTGATGCTTTTAAAAAACAAAACAATTGTGTAAATGTTTAGTAACTTCATGTATTGTTCTGGAATTTGGCAAAGTCTTTGTCCTTGCCCTTTTTTGCTTCCGGTATCTGTTTCTCTTCCTAGGCTGACGTTGGCGATCCAAGCCTATTGTAAACAAGTGGTCTTAAACTCACTGGGGAATCCACGGGAGTAACCATATGTTAACCTTCCTTTTTTTCTGTCTGTATTTCTTACAATATTGGTAGACAGTTGGGAACTCCCTCAAATGGGAATCTTAGCACTTAACGTTATTACTGTATGTCTTTAAAGTTAAAGCATACGTAACACTTGCTTTTAGTTAAAGATGCTGTGTTGGGAACTTCCAAAAATGGGAATAACATAACGTTATTGCTGTATATCTTTGAAGTTAAACATAAGTAACGTTTGGTCTTTAGTTTTAAAAAGCTGCGTAGTTAAATTTCTGTTTGAAAGTTTATTTACATATGTGTATATATTTATATATATTGGGCTTATGTTATAAATAACACTTAACCCGTTAGCTTTTGCATGTATGCTTCATTTTTTAATTTAAGATGATTCTGGATATGACACTGAGCATATATCTTAATTATCGTGATTCATAATGCTTGGCTTTAATTATAATGCTGGGTCAAACTAGCATAGAGGTCTAGGGAGGGGGATGAGGGGATGGTGGGAATGTATAAATGGCCGCCTTTGCTGGAGCAGAGCTATAACATTTGCCCTTTTTACATTTCAGGTGTTGCTTTGGGATATGGATAAGTACTCCCTCATCCGGAAACTGGAAGGACACCACAATGATGTTGTAGCTTGTGAGTTTTCCCCTGATGGAGCTTTGCTGGCTACAGCATCCTATGACACCCGTGTCTATGTCTGGGATCCACACATCGGAGTGATTCTGAAGGAATTTGGGTAAGAGCAAGGGCAGGATTAGGAGTCCCCAGTGGCACAGCGGATTAAACTACTGAGTTGCTAAACTTGCTAACCAAAAGGTTGTCGGTTTGAATCCGGGGAGCAAAGTGAGCTCCCGCTGTTAGCCCCAGCTTCTGCCAACCTAGCAGTTCAAAAACATGCACATCAATAGGTACTGCTCCAGCATAGAATCATAGAATCAAAGAGTTGGAAGAGACCTCATGGGCCATCCAGTCCAACCCCCTGCCAAGAAGCAGGAATATTGCATTCAAATCACCCCTGACAGATGGCCATCCAGCCCCTGTTTAAAAGCTTCCAAAGAAGGAGCCTCCACCACACTCCGGGGCAGAGAGTTCCACTGCTGAACGGCTCTCACAGTCAGGAAGTTCTTCCTCATGTTCAGGTGGAATCTCCTTTCCTGTTTTGAAGCCAATGCTCCGCGTCCTAGTCTCCAGGGCAGCAGAAAACAAGCTTGCTCCCTCCTCCCTGTGGCTTCCTCTCACATATTTATACATGGCTATCATATCTCCTCTCAGCCTTCTCTTCTTCAGGCTAAACATGCCCAGCTCCTTAAGCCGCTCCTCATAAGGCTTGTTCTCCAGACCCTTGATCATTTTAGTCGCCCTCTCTGGACACATTCCAGCTTGTCAATATCTCTCTTGAATTGTGGTGCCCAGAATTGGACACAATATTCCAGGTGTGGTCAAACCAGAGCGGAATAGAGGGGTAGCAGGAAGGTAACGGCTCTCCATGCAGTCATGCCAGCCACATGACTTGGAGGTGTCTATGGACAACGACGGTTCTTCAGCTTAGAAATGGAGGTGAGGTCTATAAAATATGAGAATTAAGGAAAATTACTACAAAACGATATGGAGATGGTATCTAACTCCCATTAGATTAAATCATATTGATAAAAAAAATACTCAAATCAGTGCTGAAGAGGCTGTCAGGAAATAGGGACTTACCTTGATATGTGGTGGTCATGTAAAATTATACAAAAAAATTGGGAAAGTATATTTAAAGAAATAAGAGCAATAATAAAAATAGAGATTGAGATTACACCAAAATTAACATTATTACTTATACATGATAATATAATTCCCTTACAAGATGAGAAAGAATTGACTGCATTTCTGTGTACGAACCCACGCGATCTCTACGATCATCTGGAGAGGCCCTGCTTGCGCTCCCACCTCCTTCGCAGGCGCGATTGGTAGGGACGAGGGAAAGGGCCTTCTTGGTGGTGGCCCCCCGACTCTGGAACTCACTTCCCAAGGACATCAGACATGCCCAACGCTGGCAGTATTTAGGAGGAGCCTGAAAATGTGGTTGTTCCAGTGTGCCTTCCCAGAATAAGGAAAACTCTTAGCAATATGTCCTCAAATGCACTGTAACATTGATTTAGGATTGCCTGTGCACCCTCACCTTTCTTTGAAACTCCTATCCAGTTATACCCTGCCTTGTTCATGCCCAGCATTATTTTTTAAATTATAAATTGTTACATATGGCCTGACACTCAGCCAGCTGCGCCACAGTCCCGGTGCAGGGTTTTGCAAATTGAGGCACACATTAGATTCTATGGCGCATTAGACTCAGGTCAATATGGCTATAACTTTGAAGGAGCTGGGGGTGGTGACGGCCGACAGGGAGCTCTGGCGTGGGCTGGTCCATGAGGTCACGAAGAGTCGGAGACGACTGAACGAATGAACAACAATTCAACACAGCCCCCATGAGTTGCAACAGATGTCCTAAATTTGTCTGTCTGGCTTATTTTTGGCATAGGTCTTATACAGGGTTAGTCAAAATGAATAGGCCAATAAGAAAATTAATTTTAGACGAATGTATGTTTATTGTAACCAAACTACAGCTACGTAGCGACAGATAAGCTATCAAAGTTTTGTCTCACCTTCAGAGATGTTCGATATGGGCGCCCCGTGTGACACGGCAGATGTCCAAGCGATAGTCCAGTTCATTCCACATCCGTTGCAGCACATCCGACGTAATGGCATCGAATGCAGCAACGTCTGGGAAGGTGTTCGTTGAGGTCCTAACCCTAACCCTATCCCTAACCCTAACCCTATCCCTATCCCTATCCCTAACCCTATCCCTAACCCTATCCCTAACCCTAACCCTAACCTAACCCTAACCCTAACCCTTGAAATTCTCGCTGGACCGTAATTACTGACATTGTTTTAGCAAATGTCATCACACAAAACGCCTTCTCTTTGCTTGATTCCGCCATTTTGAAAACAGCGACCCCTAGCGACGCCTAGCGGCATTAACGTACATGTGTGTTGCTCAAAAAAAACTTTGATAGTTTATCTGTCGCTACGTAGCTGTGGTTTGGTTACAGTAAACATACATTCGTCTAAAATTAATTTTCTTATTGGCCTATTCATTTTGACTAACCCTGTATTATGAGGATCTTGAAAAATCATGATAGGGCTTATTTTCTGGTTTAATCTTCTTTTTTTTGGGGGGGGGGGGGTATCCGCTTGATTGGAAACCCCTGCAAGGAACAGGCAAGTTCCAGCTTGTTTTGCTTTTTGAAAACTTGCTTTATGGGAAGGGATTTTTACACCTATTTCTCTTCTAAGTCTCAGAGATTCCCTTTGAATGCTTCCTAGTTAATCATTAAATGCAAAGCCAAGGCCTGCGTCGCTCCTCCGTGAACCAATGTTCCTTTCTTGCCCTTAGGCATCTGTTTCCGCCTCCGACGCCAATATTTGCTGGAGGAGCCAACGACCGATGGGTCAGATCAGTATCTTTTAGTCACGATGGGCTCCACATTGCAACGCTGGCTGATGATAAGTGAGTATGGCAAAAACCAGAGCCGGCTTCTTCTGGCTCTTTCTAGCTGTGAAAAAATGTGAATTATCTAGCACTATGGAGGCCCTTGTGGCCTCCCAGGCATGTAAAACTCCCAATTTCCATTTGCACAGTCACCTCAGCTGTTGGTGAAACAAGAATAGTGAGAGTACACTGCAGCCAGGAAAGCAGAAGATGTTTCCTTCTTGGGAGGAGAGCATACTTTGGCATGCCAGTCCTTCCAACAGCAAGAGAGCCTACATATCCCTTACCTAAAACTGCAGGGTCTCCCAAATGTATCCACAGGAAAATGAGCATGCGATCAGGCCTTTGGAGAATAGGCTGATCTACTGACGTGTTCACTTATTTACAACTGATGGACTGCCCTTGGATAATGATTTAAATCAGTGACCTCTGACTTTTGTTGTCTGTTTTTATATTGTTTATACGGTTCTATACTGTCTATACTGTTTTATATTGTTATTATTACATTGCTGTTAATTGTATGTTTATGTTTTGATGTGGACGCCATGGGGTGCCACTTTGTTAGCCGTCCTGAGTTCATCTGTGGAGGCTGAGAAAGGACGGGATATTTACTTACTTATTTGTTGTGTCAGGGCAACCAGTCAACCAATGTATTGATGGGTTTGCTGTGAGTTTTCATGGCTGTATGGTCATGTTCCAGAAGTATCTTCTTCCCTAAAGGCAGAAGGATGTTGAACTGGATGGTCTTGAGTCTTAAGACTTGAGAGGTCCCTTCCAACCCTATTCTGACTCTATAAACTGAGAGGCTGGATTGCCATCTATCAGGAGGGCTTAGATTGTGCCTTCCTGCATTGGGGTTGGACTGGTCGACCCTTTCAAATTTTATGATTCTATGAGTCCAAGATTGGGGCAAAAGTGGGAAATTTATTTATTTGTCGTGTCAGGGCAACCAGTCAATTATATTAGATTTCTAACAGAACAAAGCAAACAAACAGACAAAATACAAAATGTGTGAGTTTGGTAGTTGATTAAATGTCCTTTGACCAGTATCTGGCCACTTGGAGTGCTTCTGGTGTTGCTGCAAGAAGGTCCTCCATTGTGCATGTGGCTGGGCTCAGGTTGCATTGCAGCAGGTGGTCAGTGGTTTGCTCTTCTCCACACTCGCATGTCGTGATTCCGCTTTGTAGCCCCATTTCCTGAGGTTGGCTCTGCATCTTGTGGTGCCAGAGCACAGTCTGTTCAGCGCCTTCCAAGTCGCCCAGTCCTCTTTGTGCCCAGTGGGGAGTCTCTCATTTGGTACCAGCCATTGGTTGAGGTTCTGGGTTTGAGCCTGCCACTTTTGGACTCTCATTTGCTGAGGTGTTCCAGCGAGTGTCTCCATAGATCTTAGAAAACTATTTCTAGATTTAAGTCGTTGACGTGCTGGCTATAGGACGGGATATAAAAGCCATAAATAAATAATAATAAATAATAAATAAAGAAAATGTCCACTTTGCATACAACTCCCTGATTCCATTCTGTATTAAGAGAATATGGGGGTCACATCTGTATATTAAAAACAGGGAGCAGTCACCCTAATATTTTGGGTTTTTTAAAAAACATTTTTCTTTTCAGTCATTTCCCTGCTCAGAATCAATCTGCAGCAAAATCAGCTAATCCTGAAGAAATACAGAATGGAGTTAAATATGCTATTCCTTGTCCAACATCCCACTGTTCAAAATTGTCTTTCCTAACTCATAGAATCATAGAGTTGGAAGAGACTTCGTGGGCCATCCAGTCCACCCCTGCCAAGAAGCAGGAATATTGCATTCAAAGCACCCCTGACAGATCCAGCCTCTGTTTAAAAGCTTCCAAAGAAGGAGCCTCCACCACACTCCAGGGCAGAGAGTTCCACTGCTGAACGGTTCTCACAGTCAGGAAGTTCTTCCTCATGCTCAGATGGAATCTCTTTCTTGTAGTTTGAAGCCATTGTTCCATTGTGTCCTAGTCTCCAGGGAAGCAGAAAACAAGCTTGCTCCCTCCTCCCTGTGACTTCCCCTCACATATTTATACATGGCTATCATGTCTCCTCACACAGCCTTCTCTTCTTCAGGCTAAACATGCCCAGCTCCTTAAGCCGCTCCTCATAGAGCTTGTTCTCCAGACCCTTGATCATTTTAGTCGCCCTCCTCTGGACACATTCCAGCTTGTCAAAACTCCTTTAATCATAACATCTCTTTCTGTCTTATTGACTGGGTGGATTATAATAAATTGTGGCAAGTTCTTGGTAGTATGGGAAGATTAAATCATTTTGTGTCTCCAGAGGAATTTGTATAATGACCAAGTAGCAACAGTAAGAACAGACCACAGAACAACAGACTGATTCAAGATTGGGAAAGGGGTACGGCAGGGCTGTCTACTCTCACCTGACCTATTCAACTTGTATGCAGAACACATCATGAGATGGGCAGGGTTTGAGTAATCCTTGGTTGGAGTTTAAATGGCTGGAAGAAACATTAACAACCTTGGATATGCAGATGATACCACTTTGATGGTGAGGAGGAGCTGAGGAGCCTTCTAACCAATGTGAAAGAAGAAAGGGCAAAAGCTGGGTTGCAATTCAACATGAAAAAAAACCAAGATGATGGCAACCAGATTGATTGATAACTGGCAAATAGAGTGAGAAAAGATGGAGGCAGTGACAGACTTTGTATTTCTAGGCATAAAGATGACTGCAGACACAGACTGCAGCCAGGAAATCAGAAGATGTTTACTTCTTGGAAGGAGAGTAATGACCAATTTCGATAAAATAGTGACGAGTAGAGACATCACACTGGAAACCAAGGTCCACATAGTTAAAGCAATGGTATTCCCCGTAGTAACCAATGAAAGAGAGATCTAGACCATAAGGAAGACTGAGCGAAGGAAAACATACTCTATTGAAATGTGGTGTTGGAGGAAAATTCTGAGAGTGCCTTGGACCACGAAAGATCAAAACAGTCCATACTCCAGGAAATAGCCCGTCTGCTCACTGGAGGAAAGGATATAAGAGGCAAAGATGAAGTACTTTGGCCACATAATGAGAAGAGCTTGGAGAAGACAATGATGCTGGGGAAAATGGAAGGAAAAAGGAAGAGGGGCCCATGGAGAACAAGATGGATGGATGGTATTCTTAAATTGACTGGCTTGACCTTGAAGGAGTTGGGGGTGGCCACGGCCGAGCTCTGGCGTGAGCTGATCCAGGAGGTCTCCAAGAGTTGGAAGCCAATCTTCAAGAAGGGAAAAAAGGATGACCCAAACAACTACCGTCCGGTCAGCCTCACGTCGATACCGGGCAAGATTCTGGAAAAGATTGTTAAGGAAGCGTTCTGCAAACACTTAGAAAATGCAGTCATCGCTAATAGTCAACATGGATTTATCAAAAACAAGTCATGCCAGACTCATCTGATCTCTTTTTTCGATAGAGTTACAAGCTGGATAGATGCGGGGAATGCCGTGGATGTAGCGTACCTGGATTTCAGTAAGGCCTTCGACAAGGTCCCCCATGACCTTCTGGCAAGGAACTAGTCCAATGTGGGCTAGGCAAAACTACAGTGAGGTGGATCTGTAATTGGTTAAATGGAGGAACCCAGAGGGTGCTCACCAATGCTTCCTCTTCATCCTAGAAAGAAGTGATGAGTGGAGTGCCACAGGGTTCCGTCCTGGGCCGGTTCTGTTCAACATCTTTATTAATGCCTTAGTTGAAGGTAAGAAGGCATGATCATCAAGTTTGCAGATAACACCAAATTGGGAGGGATAGCCAATAGTCCAGAAGACAGGAGCAGAATTCAAAATGATCTTGACAGATTAGAGAGATGGGCCAAAACTAACAAAATGAAGTTCAACAGTGACAAATGCAAGATACTCCACTTTGACAGAAAAAATGAAATGCAAAGATACAGAATGGGGACGCCTGGCTCGAGAGCAGTACGTGTGAAAAAGATCTTGGAGTCCTCGTGGACAACAAGTTAAACATGAGCCAACAATGTGATGTGGCAAAAAAAGCCAATGGGATTTTGGCCTGCATCAATAGCATAGTGTCTAGATCTAGGGAAGTAATGCTACCCCTCTATTCTGCTTTGGTTAGACCACACCTGGAATATTGTGTCCAATTCTGGGCACCACAATTCAAGAGAGATATTGACAAGCTGGAATGTGTCCAGAGGAGGGCGACTAAAATGATCAAGGGTCTGGAGAAGAAGCCCTATGAGGAGCGGCTTAGGGAACTGGGCATGTTTAGCCTGAAGAAGAGAAGGCTGAGAGGAGATATGATAGCCATGTATAAATACGTGAGAGGAAGCCACAGGGAGGAGGGAGCAAGCTTGTTTTCTGCTTCCTTGGAGACTAGGACGCGGAACAATGGCTTCAAACTACAAGAGAGGAACATGAACAAGGAAGAACTTCCTGACTGTGAGAGCCGTTCAGCAGTGGAACTCTCTGCCCCGGAGTGTGGTGGAGGCTCCTTCTTTGGAAGCTTTTAAAGCAGAGGCTGGATGGCCATCTGTCAGGGGTGATTTGAATGCAATATTCCTGCTTCTTGGCAGGGGGTTGGACTGGATGGCCCATGAGGTCTCTTCGAACTCTTTGATTCTATGATTCTATGACTGAACAAATAAACAACAAGAAAAGGCAGAAAAAGCAGCTTTGTGCTTTCCAGATATTTTGGTTGACAGTAACTCAAAGCCCCACCAACTTCTCAGCCAGGAACCATTGTTAGTTCCCATATTGTTGGCTCTTGCTTAAGAGAATTCTGATCTGTCCCTTTGCTGCAAACATTCACACACACAAATGGGTGTGTCTATCCTATTTTGGATAAATATTACATAAGTGTCAATGCTGCATAACAGTGCTATTACATAAGTGATACTATCCCATGATTGGGGCCCACGCAATGCCACGGAGCCTCATGTTTCAACACGGGAATAGGCTGCTCAGTCCATTGACACATCAAGTAAGAAGAATTTATTCTGAGGCAGGACTTTCCATTTGATTGCCCTAAATTTCCAGTTGTCGTACTTGAAATGCTTCAAATGGCCAGGCTCAGAAGCTACGAGGGTTGAATGAAAAGTAATGCCTCCACCTTTGTAACTCCTCAACAGATGGCAGTACTGGTATGCGGCAGGTACTGGCTTGTTCAGTAGACTCTCCTCTACAGTTCCATTTTGGCAGGAAGCCTTAGCATTGAACAGTTGTGTTGTTAAAGTACAAAGTATGGAACCCTGCGCAGACGGCCGGTCAGTGCGACTTAAGCAACATGCAGTCATTGAATTCTTGAATATACGGTACTTATACAAGGGTTGAATGAAAAGTAATGCCTCCACCTTCATAACTTCTCAACAGATGGCAGTACTGGTATGCGGCAGGTACTGGCTTGTTCATTAGACTATCCTCTACAGTTCCATTTTGGCAGGAAGCCTTAACATTGAACGGTTGTGTTATTAAGTGTAAAGTAACGCCTCCACCTTCGGAACTGCTCAACAGATGCAGTACTGGTATGCGACAGATACTGGCTTGTTCAGTAGACTCTCCTCTACATTTCCATTTTGGCGGGAAGCCTTAGCATTGAATAGTTGTGTTGTTAAAGTGTAAAGTATGGAACCCTTTGCAGATGACTGGTCAATGTGACTTAAGCAACGTGCAGTCATTGAATTCTTGACAGCAGAAGGTGTCACCCCAAAGAGATTCATCAGAGAATGCAAGCTGTTTAGGGCAATAGTGTTGATGTGGGTACTGTGTGTCATTGAGCGAGTAAGTTTAAAGATGTTGAGGTGGGAACATCTGACCAACCTGCGTGACAAACAAAGAGTTGGATATCCTGTGACAGCAACCACCAAGTTTCACAAGCAAAAGGTTGACAGATTGGTTCAGGACGATCGTTGTATCACTCGGAGAGAAATTTAAATTACAATCGGCATTTCACAAGAATGTGTGGGTCACATTATTGCTTTGCTTGGCTATCGGAAGATCCGTGCACGTTGGGTACCCAGGATGCTGATGCCTGACATGAAAGCGCACAGACTTTAACTTCAGAGACTGGATCTCACCACCATACAACATCCTCCACACCATACAACATCCTCCAGATTTAGCACCGTCTGACTTCCATCCGTTCTCGATAATTAAAGAAGATCTGTGGGGACATCATTATGCTTCTGATGAAGACATCGAGAGAACTGTGAGGCACTGGTTGCGGAAATAAGAGTCTCACAGAGTGTCGACTTTTTCCATTATGGCTTCAGAAAACTTGTTCATTGTTGGCAGAAATGTATCCAATTGTCTGGTGATTATGTAGAAAAGTGAATAGTGGTAGTTAAAGAGCACATTCTAAGGCAGTGTTTCTCAACCTGGGGGTTGGGACCCCTGGGGGGATCGCAAGGGGGTCTCAGAGGGGTCACTAAAGACCATCAGGAAACAGTATTTTCTGTTGGTCACAATAGTTCTGTGTGCCAAGTTGGGTTCAATTCCATCATTGGTGGAGTTTGGAATGCTCTTTGATTGTAGCTGAAGTATAAATCCCAGCAACTACAACTCCCAAATGTCAAGGTCTAGTTTCCCCAAACTCCACCAGTTGTTCACATTTGGGCATATTGAGTATTGGTGGCAAATTTGGGCCAGATCCATCATTGTTTGAGTCCACCGTGCTTTCTGGATATAGGTAAACTACAACTCCAAAACTCAAGGTCAATGCCCACCAAACCCTTCCAGTATTTTCCGTTGATCATGATAGTTCTGTGTGCCAGGTTTGGTTCAATTCCATCATTGGTAGAGTTCGGAATGCTCTTTGATTTTAGGCGAACTATAAACCTCACCAACTACATCTCCCAAATGACAAAATCAATCCTTCCAACTCCCCCCCCCCCCCCCCCCCCCCAGTATTCAAATGTGGGCATATGGGGTGTTTGTGCGAAATTTGGTCCAGTGAATGAAAATACATCCTGCATATCAGATATTTACATTACGATTCACAACAGTAGCAAAATTACAGTTATGAATTAGCAACGAAAATAATTTTATGGTTGGGGGTCAACACAACATGAGGAACTGTATTAAGGGGTCACGGCATTAGGAAGGTTGAGAACCACTGTTCTCAGGATTATTTCTGCGTTTGATTTATGAAAATATTTCCATCCAAACCCAAGTAACGAAGGTAGAGGCATTATTTTTCATTCAACCCTCGTATCTATTGCATTTTAAAATCAGTGCCCACATGTACAATCAAAGAGTTGGATCATTCCTTGGCTTATTAGGATTGTCCTTGCACCTTCTTTGCAATTGCAATCACGCGAATGACAGCAGCGGGTCAAGGATTGCTGTAGCAAGGACATAAGGAATCCAGCAGTGAGAAAGTGGAGCAAAAGTTACAATAGGGACTCAAGTCTGTAATTAGTTGAGCAGTTTCTCTACATTGCATAATTTTCTGGGAATTTTATGTGTATGTTAAGGATAGTTACGCAGCAAGGGGTATGTCATATGACAGCTGAACTTCTGGCATTTAGGAAGGCATTTTGCCTTTAGGCAAGTTGATGTCGAAAAGCAACCCGTCACGAGTTTAGGAAATGCTTGCTTTCTAGATTAGCCTTGCCCCAATTTCACAATCCAGACTGGGAGAATTGAGAAGTATAGTCGTGACCATTAGGTGACCACCAGATTGGGGAAAGGTGGTGGAGAGAGTATTGCCAAGATATTCTCAAAGATCAATGTATTGTCAAAGGCAGGCATCCTCAAACTGCGGCCCTCCAGCTGTTTGGGCCTTCAACTCCCAGAATTCCTGACAATTGAACAAGCTCCTTAGGGCTTCTGGGAGTTGGAGGCTGGGACGACATTTCACTACTTCAGTCCTTTTCCAGGAGTCTTTATATGTGTGACGATGGGGGGGATATTTCCTTTTAAATCTTTTTACTGCCTTATATTGATGTATTTCCCCCTTTTTAAATTGGCTGGGGCTTTCTTGTGAGCTTCTACTTTGAGACTTTTATATTACAGACCTGAGACACTCTTGTAGTAAACAAAGTAACAAAGTTTATTTATAGCTTCTGGCTCCAATGCTTATGGTTACATTTGTGTGTTCTGTTACAGTCTTGAGTCTTACAATCAATCTCATTCACTTAGTTAGCTTTTCTTATCAAACTTCAACTGTTTCACATCAACAAATATATTACTTTTTCATATACTCTTGACAGAACTATATTCCGCCACACTGGCACTTCTTTATTTTCCTTAAAACCTAAGCCTCATTTTCCTAACTGCTTTTCTCTCACAGAAGTTCCTAACTGTCCTTCACAAACAGGAATCCCTAACTGACTCTCCTGACTAACTGCCTATTTTTAAACTTAATTCCGCCGAAATCACTGGGTTGTTGTAATTTTTTCGGGCTGTATGGCCATGTTCCAGAAGCATTCTCTCCTGACTGTTTTCCCCGCATCTATGGCAGGCAACCTCAGAGATTGTGAGGATCTTCTCAAAGCTGCATCTCTTTTTGAAAAAAAAAAGCTGAAATATACAATGCTGTTGGCTTAACTTTTTTATCACCCCTTTGTCTTTCCTTTCCCAGCTGTTTACTTAACAAATTAGAGATTAGATGTCTCATTTCCTTGCTTTTTTTTCTTTTAGGATGGTGCGGTTTTGGAGAATCGACGAGGACTATCCAGTCCAGGTGGCGCCTTTAAGCAATGGACTTTGCTGTGCCTTTTCTACTGATGGCAGTGTTTTAGCTGCTGGGTGAGCAGGCTTTTACACATATATATATTTATGTTACACACACACATATATAAACACTCACACATTAATAATAATAATAATAATTGTTATTATTATTTATTAAATATCAAAAGCATTGCATAAATTAGTATAAAACTGATCAAAATAGAAGGAGCGCAGGTGGCTAAATATCTTTTCACCAAAAACGGGCAACAAAAATGGCCTTGTCTGTTGCCTCCAACAATTCTTCCTCTGTACGTGAGGCAGGGCATAGTGGACAAGCATACAGATGCGGAGTTGTGTGTTCTGCTCCACAGTCACACAAGGTGTGGGATTCTTTTAGTCAGTGCCATTTTGCCAGGTTGTCTTTTTGATCTGATAATAATAATAATACAGTGTTCCTTCAATTATCATGAGAGTTACGTTCCAGGACCATCCACGATAAGTGAAAAACCACAATGTAGGGACGCTATATATATATGTGTGTGTGTGTGTGTGTGAAATGCCTTGCCCCGTCTTACTGGGCAAGGGCCGTTGCAGTGGTGGGCACCCTCCTGCTGGCCATGCTGCTTGCAGGGGGCTTCTTCTTCCTAGAAGCTTCCTGTGCGGTGGAAAGTCTCTCAACGCTTGGCCAGCTTGCCAACCGGCGGCAGGCTCCACACCGCCCCTGGATCGGCCAGGGCCAGCTTTCCTACCTCACCCCAGCAGCCTTTGCAGCGCTGCCCAGGGCCTCCGCAGGCCTCCATAGCTGCTGAGGCGAGGTGGGGAAGCTGGCCCTGGCCAATCTAACCAGCGGTTCAGCCAGGGCCGGCTTCCCCACCTTACCCTGGTAGCCATGGAGCCCTGTGGAAGCCCTGGGCAGTGCTGCAAAGGCTGCTGGGGCGAGGTGGGGAAGCCGAACCTGGCTGACCCAAGGAGCGGCAGACTCCAAGCCTTCACCATCTTGCCCCGGCAGCCACTGAGCCCGCGGACTCGCTGTTTCACGGTTTGGGTTTATTTATTTATGACATTTATATGCCGCTATTCTCATCCCAAAGGGGACTCAGAGCAGCTTACCAGTCATATCTACATAAAACATACTATATTATTAGCATAATACTAATACATCATTCATAATATTAGTATTGTATAATATTATATTGTTGCTGGGAGAGGGACTCTGATGTTGCAGGAGACAAGATGGAACTGTCTTCTCTGCTCCCTTCTTCACTCGATTCTAATTATTATATATATATTTTGTCATGTCAGGAGTTACTCCTGGTGTGAGAGAATTGGCCGTCTGCAAGGACGTTGCCCAAGGGACGCCTGGATGATTTTTTTGATGTTTTTTTTTATCATCCTTGTGGGAGGCTTCTCTCATGTCCCCGTATGAGGAGCTGGAGCTGATAGAGGGAGCTCATCTGCCTCTCCCCGGATTCGAACCTGAGACCTGTCGGTCTTCAGTCCTGCCAGTACAGGGGTTTAACCTACTGCGCCACTGGGGGCTCCTATATATTAATTATATTATATATAATATATATATTAATTAATTATAATTAATATAATATACTAATTAATATAATATATATTAATTGATTATAATATATAATATGCTTTCCAGTGAGTCCGTGGAAAGCAAATCGAGAAATAGCGAGGGAACACTGTAATACTTTATTTGCATTCCACCATATCTCCCCAGAGGGGGAGATACATACATACATACATACATGCACATAATAAAAATAATACAGTGAAATAAATAAAAGTGAAAATAAGTATCTGTGTATGTGGCTGGGGTGTACACTTACACAGACAAGCTCCTGCCTCCACAAACAGCTATCGCTCCCACTACTCAGGAGACACCAATGGCCCTCCCTCCAATGACTTTGCATCTAGAGTAAACTTTAGAGTAAACTACTGCTGGAGTTTTTCAGGGGGTTAACCTGGCATGATATGAGTTGTAGTTCACCCACAACATTATGCATTTTGTACAGTTAAAAAAATTGACTTTTTCAAGTGACCCGAGCAACGCCGGGGACCCAAGCCAGTATATGTATAAAAACACAAAAAATTAAAAAATGTGCAATGTGTTTTATATGCTGTCCCCTGCCACGCGTTGCTGTGGCGCAGTCTGTGTATATGTGTTTTGTGTGTGTATTAGGCCTGGGTAACAACGGAAAAATTTGTTTCTAAAATCGATTTGTATTTGGGGTTTTTTTTGTTTCGATATTTAAAATAATTACAAAATTTTCCTTTTAAAAAGTTCGATATTTACGAAATTTCGTAAATGGTAAAAAATTAACGAATCGATTTACGAAACAATAACGAATCGATTCGTTAATGGCGGACACGACCGCGAAATACGCTAAAAAACCTGCAAAACCTTCTGAAGCTTCCCTCTCCCTCTGTTGTTGACTGTTGGTGTGATATTATAATTTTTTTTCACTAATTATATATGTGGTTTTGTGCATGTGTTGTAATGTAGTTTTGTTTTGTTTTTTTGGCTTTTAAATCCCTTCAGCTGTGTTTTTCAGTGTTTTTAAGAGTGATGGTCCCTCGTTGGCCTGAGAGGTGTACTGTGTCCAAATTTTGTGTCAATTCGTCCAGTAGTTTTTGAGTTCTGTTAATCCCACAAATGAACATTACATTTTTATTTATATAGATAAAGACAGCGGTATAATGAATACAATGTTTTAAGATAGAATATATATGTTCTAGATTAAAATGTGATATTCTTCAAAGAATTGCGCATTACACACAGCGTAATATTTTATTTATGATATGTTTGTTTGCAGAACGCAAGATGGAAGCGTCTACTTCTGGGCGACCCCCAAGCATGTCCCCAGCCTCCAGCACTTGTGCCGCATGGCCATCCGGCGCGTGATGCCCACTCCGCAAGTGGCCAAACTGCCCATCCCCCCCACCGTTGTGGGCTTCCTTTCCTACCGGATGTAGGAGACAAATCAGCTGGGGAACGACCTGTCTGACAGTATCCCCTTTAAAAAAGCATTGGTCTTCTTTTTACAACCCATCAGGGCCAGGCCTGTCACCGGTTTTGAATTAAAGCTGGCCATTATTCTCTATACACAAAACCAAGATTCTGAATGTTGACCGTATGGAGATTTTCTTTTACGGATGCTTTTCCCAAAGCGTCCTCAACTGTGAAAAAACATGTACATAATTAGATATAAGCTGCTCTGTGTGTTCCCATGTATATCTCTTGTGACGGCTTTTTATATATATGGCATGTACTGTGTGTGTGCGTGTGTATGTGTATATAGGTATATAATAATAAATATAGCTGCTTAGGCGTGTAAGTATATATATGAACGTATACAATGCAAAAGCTGGCCTCGGACCACCTGTGCCCCAAATGTGAGATTTGCACTTTGCATGAATTATGTACGAGGGTTGAATGAAAAGTAATGCCTTCACCTTTGTAACTCCTCAACAGATGGCAGTACTGGTATGCGGCAGGTACTGACTTGTTCAGTAGACTCCTGCTTGAAATTTCTCTCTGAGTGATATGACGATCGTCCTGAATCAATCTGTCAACCTTTTGCTTGTGAAACTCGGTGGTTGCTGTCACAGGACGACCAATTCTTTTTTTGTCATGCAAGTCAGATGTTCCCACCTCAACATCTTTAAAATTAAAAAGTAATGCCTCCACCTTCGTAACTCCTCAATAGATGGCAGTACTGGTATGTGGCAGGTACTGGCTTGTTCAGTAGTCTCTCCTCTACAGATCCATTTTAGTGAGAAGCCTTAGTATTGAACAGTTGTGTTGTTAAAGTGCGAAGTATGGAATCCTGCACAGACGATTGGTCAGTGTGACTTAAGGAATGTGCAGTCATTGAATTCTTGACAGCAGAAGGTGTCACCCCAAAGGAGATTCATCTGTTTAGGATGATTGTGTTGATGTGAGTACTGTGCGTTGTTGGGCGAGTAAGTTTAAAGAAGTTGAGGTGACACCTTCTGCTGTCAACTGCAAGTTGCTTAAGTGGCAGTGACCGACAGTCTGCACAGGGTTCCATGCTTTGCACTTTAACAACACAACCGTTCAATGCTAAGGCTTCCCTCCAAAATGGAACTGTAGAGGAGAGTCTACTGAACAAGCCAGCACCTGCCACATACCAGTACTGCCATCTGTGGATGTTGAGGTGACACCTTCTGCTGTCAACTGCTGTCAACTGCAACTGCAAGTTGCTTAAGGCCAATTGACCGACCATCTGCACAGAGTTCCATACTTTGCACTTAACAACACAACTGTTCAATGCTCAGGCTTCCCGCCAAAATGGAACTGTAGAGGAGAGTCTACTGAACAAGCCAGTACCTGCCACATACCAATACTGCCATCTGTGGATGTTGAAGTGACACCTTCTGCTGTCAACTGCAACTGCAAGTTGCTTAAGGCCAGTTGACTGACCATCTGCACAGGGTTCCATACTTTGCACTTTAACAACACAACTGTTCAATTCTAAGGCTTCCCGTCAAAATGGAACTGTAGAGAGTCTACTGAACAAGCCAGTACCTACCGCATACCAGTACTGCCATCTGTGGATGTTGAGGTGACACCTTCTGCTGTCAACTGCAACTGCAAGTTGCTTAAGGCCAATTGACCGACCATCTGCACAGAGTTCCATACTTTGCACTTTGACAACACAACTGTTCAATGCTAAGGCTTCCCGTCAAAATGGAACTGTAGAGGAGAGTCTACTGAAGAAGCCAGTACCTGCTGCAGACCAGTACTGCCATCTGTGGAGGAGTTACGAAGGTGGAGGCATTACTTTTCATTCAACCCTCGTATATATCTGTATCTCTGGGGACACAAGCGTATACATTGGTGCTGTGAAAAATAGAACCAGCAGGTCTTGCCTTTGGAGCACAGAGCTATGTATCGGCTGGCGAATAATACTCAGTGGCTTTTGTACCATATTTGTGGGGCCAGTCCTGGCAGAATAGTCACACCCTCAGGATGCGGAGTTGTGTTGAGACAAAGGAAGCTTTAGTTCAGGCTGCGTCAGGTCTAATAGAATTTATCTGGGGGTATCCACAAGCGGGCCATCTTCAGGGAGGCCTTAATTTCACCTAATGAAAGGTTAGCATTTAAGGATACAAATGGACCTCCTTAATCGTTTTTGAAATCTAACTACTGTATCTCGGCCTGGTTACTACTACTAGTACTTTTCTCTTTGAGCTCCTTTCCTCCTTTTCTTCTGCTGTTCTGGGACCTCTTTTGTCATTTCACGAGGCGACGTGGGGGAACTACCAAAGATACATAATTGTTTCCCCCTCTTTGCTTTTGCCTTCTGGACCTGCAGATACAAAGAATGTATACGTACTACATAAAAATGCCAACGATGCATATTTTGTTTTGTCGTTTTGTATTAAAGGATTCTACAAAAGCTGTTGGGAAGGTGGTTATTTGGAAATGCGTGGCATCCGATGTACAAAATCACAGTGGCTTTGTGGGGGACGGATGGGCAAGCAAGTCAACCTTTTTCACTTGCTTCTTAGTCTAAACCAGTGTTTCTCCTGACTGTGAGAGCCGTTCAGCAGTGGAACTCTCTGCCCCGGAGTGTGGTGGAGGCTCCTTCTTTGGAAGCTTTTAAACAGAGGCTGGATGGCCATCTGTCAGGGGTGATTTGAATGCAACATTCCTGCTTCTTGGCAGAATGGGGTTGGACTGGATGGCCCATGAGGTCTCTTCCAACTCTTGATTCTATGATTCTCAACCTTCTGAATGCCGTCACAGTTCCTCATGTTGTGTTGACCCCCGACCATAACATTATTTTTGTTGCTACTTCATAATTGTAGTTTTGCTACTGTTATGAATCATAATGTAAATATCTAATATGCAGAATGTATTTTCATCCACTGGACCAAATTTGGCACAAATACCCAATATGCCCAAATTTGAATACTGGTGAGGTTGAGGGGAGGCATGATTTTTGTCATTTGGGAGATGTGGTTGCTGGGTATTATAGTTCACCTACACTCAAAGAGCCTTCTGAACTCCACCAGTGATGGTGGAGTTCACCATCAAAGAACTCCCATGACAAAGCGATAATACTGGAAGGGTTTGGTAGGCATTGACCTTGAGTTTTAGAGTTGTAGTTCACCTACATCCAGAGAGCACTATAGACCAAGACAATGACAGACAATAGACTCAGACAGTGATAGGACCAAACTTGGCATGAATACTCAATATGCTCAAATGTGAACACAGGTGGAGTTTGCGGATAATAGACCTTGACATTCGGGAGTAGTAGTTGCTGGGATTTCTACTTCGCCTACAATCAAAAATCCTTCAGAACTCCACCAATGATGGAATGTGAACTATTCTTAGTACACAGAAGTCCCATGACCAACAGAAAATACTGGAATAGTTTAGTGTTTAGTTTAGACCTTGAGTTTTAGAGTTGTAGTTCACCTACATCCAGAGAGCACTATAGACTCAGACAATGACGGACAATAGACTCAGACAATGATAGGACCAAACTTGGCATGAATACTCAATATGCCTAAGATGTGAACACTAGTGGAGTTTGGGGGAAAATATACCTTGCCATTTGGGAGTTGCAGTTGCTGGGATTTATAGTTCACCTACAATCAAAGAGCATCCACCAATGATGGAATTGAACCAATCTTGGCACACAGAACTCCCATGACGAACAGAAAATACTGGAAGAGTTTAGTGGGCATTGACCTTGAGTTTTGGAGTTGCTGGGATGCATAGTTCATCTACAATCAAAGCGCATTCTGAACACCAGCGATGGAATTGAACCCAGCTTGGCACACAGAACTCCATGACCGACAGAAAATACTGGAAGAGTTTAGTGTGCATTGACCTTGAGTTTTGGAGTTGCTGGGATGCATAGTTCACCTACAATCAAAGAGCCTTCTGAGCTCCACTAGTGATGGAATTGAACCGAACTTGGCACCCAGAACTCCCGTGACGAACAGAAAATACTGGAAGGATTTGGTGGGCATTGATCTTGAGTTTTAGAGTTGTAGTTCACCTACATCCAGAGAGCACTATAGACTCACACATTAATAGATGTGGACTAAACTTAGAATGAATACTCAGTGTGCTCAAATGTGAACACAGGTGGAGTTTGGGGATAATAGACCTTGACATTTGGGAGTTGTTGCTGGGATTTCTATTTCACCTACAATCAAAAGAGCCTTCTGGACTCCACCAGTGATGGAATTGAACCCAACTTGGGACACAATACTCCCATGATGAACAGAAAATACTGGAAGGGTTTGGTGGGCACTGACCTTGAGTTTTGCAGTTGTAGTTCACCTACATCGAGATACCACTGTGGACTCAAACAATGATGGATCTGGACCAAACTTGGTACGGATACTCTATATGCTCAAGTGCGAACACTGGTGGAGTTTGGGGAAAATAGACCTTGACATTTGGGAGTTGTCGTTGCTGGGATTTATAGTTCACCTACAATCAAAGAGCATTCTGAACCCCACCAACGATAGAATTGGGCCAAACTTCCCATGCAGAACCCCTATGACCAATAGAAAATACTGTGTTTTCTTATGGTCTTTGGCGACCCCGCTGATACCCCCCCCCCCCCACGACCCCAAAGTTGAGCTCCTGCTCTGAGGAAGTGTATCACTCACGTTAGTAAAGCAAAATTGTAAAAGTTCCCAGCTAAATTTCAATTTCCTGTTGGCTTCGCAATTACATAGGTGGAAAACACAACATTTAAGTCTTAGGCTTTGGGTGGTTATCTTTGCAGTAGTTGGAGAGATCTTTCAGGACGTTCGTAAGTTGGTTTTCGACTGTTTCAAAGTTTTGTTTTGAGTTGAATTCTGGATTCTGGCTTTGACGCTTCCAAAAAAGAAAATAAAAACCAAATAGCTTGAGGCCAAGATATCTGACGGACTATAGCTCAGAATGGTTTTGCTACATATGGCTTTCAAAACTGGTTTCTCACCTGTTACATGTTTTAAAATTGTGTCTGATCTTTAGGCCTCTCGGGTGCTGGACGAGTGCCTGGCTGCTGTGTCTATCTGGATGAGGAGGAACAAGCTGAAGATCAGTCCCGACAAGACAGAGGTCCTTCTGGTCGATCGTATACCTGACCGGGGTATAGGGTGGCAACCTGTGCTGGACGGGGTTACACTCCCCCTGAAGTCACAGGTCCGCAGTTTGGGAGTCCTCTTGGATTCAACGCTTACGCTTGAGGCTCAGGCGTCGGCGGTGTCTGGGAGGGCTTTCGCACAACTGAGACTCGTGCGCCAACTGCGACCGTACCTCGCGAAGGCGGATCTGGCCGGAGTGGTCCATGCCTTCGTCACCGCCAGATTGGACTACTGCAATGCGCTCTACATGGGGCTGCCCTTGAAGACGGCTCGGAAGTTCCAGCTGGTCCAACGATCAGCAGCCAGGATGCTAACTGGGGCCCCTTACAGAGAGAGGTCAACCCTCCTGTTCAAGGAGCTCCACTGGCTGCCGTTTATATTCTGAGCCCAATTTAAGGTGCAGGTGCTTACCTACAAAGCCCTGAACGGTTTGGGACCAACCTACCTGCGTGACCGCATTTCCATCTACGAACCCACATGTTCACTTCGGTCATCTGGAGAGGCCCTGCTTGTGATCCCACCGGCATCGCAAGCGCGCTTGGTGGGGACGCGGGACAGGGCCTTTTCCGTGGTGGCCCCCCAACTCTGGAACACCCTCCCCAAAGACCTTAGACAGGCCCCTACATTGGCTGCCTTCAGAAAGAACTTGAAGACCTGGCTTTTCCGATGCGCCTTCCCAGATTAGGAAATCTCCACCACCAAGTCCCATAAGCACTTTATCAGAACCAATGATTGCTGCACATTGCACATCGCACTTGCCCTAGAAGCCCTCTATACACCTTTGTGGATTTGTGCAAGGAAAGGTCATTTTTGATATACGAGGGTTGAATGAAAAGTAATGCCTCCACCTTCATAACTCCTCAACAGATGGCAGTATTGGTATGCGGCAGATACTGGCTTGTTCAGTAGACTCTCCTTTTCAGTTCTATTTTAGCAGGACGCCTTAGCATTGAACGGTTGTGTTGTTAATAATAATATTTATTTATACCCTGCCACCATCTCCTCAACAGGGACTCCACCTTGGCAGGAAAAACGAAATGCAAAGATACAGAATGGGGGACAATGCCTGGCTCGAGAGCAGTACATGTGAAAAAGATCTTGGAGTCCTCGTGGACAACAAGTTAAACATGAGCCAACAATGTGATGTGCTGGCAAAAAAAGCCAATGGGATTTTGGCCTGCATCAATAGGAGCATAGTGTCTAGATCTAGGGAAGTCATGCTACCCCTCTATTCTGCTTTGGTTAGACCACACCTGGAATATTGTGTCCAATTCTGGGCACCACAATTCAAGAGAGATATTGACAAGCTGGAATGTGTCCAGAGGAGAGCGACTAAAATGATAAAGGGTCTGGAGAACAAGCCCTATGAGGAGCGGCTTAAGGAGCTGGCCATGTTTAGCCTGAAGAAGAGAAGGCTGAGAGGAGATATGATAGCCATGTATAAAGATGTGAGAGGAAGCCACAGGGAGGAGGGAGCAAGCTTGTTTTCTGCTTCCTTGGAGACTAGGACGCGGAACAATGGCTTCAAACTACAAGAAAGGAGATTCCATCTGAACATGAGGAAGAACTTCCTGACTGTGAGAGCCGTTCAGCAGTGGAACTCTCTGTCCCGGAGTGTGGTGGAGGCTCCTTCTTTGGAAGCTTTTAAACAGAGGCTGGATGGCCATCTGTCGGGTGATTTAAATGCAATATTCCTGCTTCTTGGCAGGGGGTTGGACTGGATGGCCCATGAGGTCTCTTCCAACTCTTGATTCTATGACTCGGGGCGGCTTACATGAGGCCAAGCCCAAACAACAAATTACAGTAATAAAACCAAAAATACAAGCAACAAACAACATCATAATTACATAAAACATATGAGTACATTAACTATGTGAGATTACAGTAAACACAGTCACAGTGACAATGGGCGGGCCACATGTCACTGGAATCCTGCACAGAAGGTCGGTCAGTGCGACTTAAGCAACGTGCAGTCATTGAATTCTTGAAGGTGTCACCCCAAAGGAGATTCATCAGAGAATACAAGCTGTTTATGGTGATTGTGTTGATGCGAGTACTGTGCGTCGTTGGTCTAGTAAGTTTAAAGATGTTGAGGTAGGAGCATCTGACTTGCGTGACAAACAAAGAGTTGGACGTCCTGTGACAGCAACCACCGAGTTTCACAAGCAAAAGGTTGACAGATTGATTCAGGGCAATCGTTGTATCACTCAAAGAGAAATTTCAAACATGATCAGCATTTCACAAGAACGTGTGGGTCACATTATTGCTTTGCTTGGCTATCTGACCTACAAAACCCTATACGACTCCGGCCCAGCATACCTGTCCGAACGCATCTCCTTCTACGTCCCACCTCAGAGTTTAAGATCTGGGGAGGCCCTGCTCTCGGCCCCACCTCTATCACAAATGAGATTGGTGGGGACAAGGAGCAGGGCCTTCTCAGTGGTGGCCCCTCGCCTGTGGAATTCACTTCCCGGGGAAATTAGGTCATCGACATCCCTCCTCTCTTTTAGAAGGAAACTAAAAACATGGATATGGGACCAGGCCTTTGGGTAATCTGGCAGACAGACAAGGGACAATTATGACTAGAATTGATAGGATTTGACAATGTGGAATGAACTTACGGATTCTGAGTTGGCAAACGTTGAACATTAGATTGGTTTTTATTGATTGTGATGTATAACTTGATTGTTTTAATTGTTTTATAATTGCTGTTGATACATGTTTTATCTCATTGTCTGTTGTTGGCATCGAATTGTGCCTTTTGTAAGCCGCCCTGAGTCCCCCTCGGGGGTTGAGAAGGGCGGGGTAGAAATGCGCGAAATAAATAAATAATAAATAAAATAAATATCGGAAGATCTGTGCATGATGGTTACCCAGGATGCTGATGCCTGAAATGAAAGCGCACAGACTTGAAACTTCAGAGAGTACGTCTCACCACCGTACGACAGCCTCCATACAGTCCAGATTTAGCACAATCTGATTTCCATCTATTCCTGATAATGAAAGAAGATCTGCAGGGACATCATTATGCTTCTTATGAAGACATTGAGAGAACTGTGAGACACTGGTTGCGGTAACAGAGTGTCAACTTCTTCCGTGACAGCTTCAAAAAACTTGTTCATGTTGAAAGAAATGTATCCAATAGTCTGGTGATTATGTGAAAAAGTGAATAGTGGTAGTTAAAGAGAACATTCTAAGGATTGTATTATCAAAGGCTTTCATGGCCAGAATCACTGGATTGGTTTTTTCAGGCTGTATGTAGGTTTTCTCAGGCTGTATGGCCATGTTCTACAGGCATTCTCTCCTGACGTTTCGCCTGCATCTATGGCAAGCATCCTCAAAGGTTGTGAGATCTAAGGATTCTAAGGATTATTTCTGGATTTGATTTATGAAAATATTCCCATCCAAACCCAAGTAATGAAGGTGGAGGCATTACTTTTCATTGCTCTATGCCCGTGAGACGTGGACTGTCTACAGAAATCACATGCAACTCCTGGAACGATTCCATCAGGGCTGCCTCCAGAAAATTCTGCAAATCTCCTGGGAAGACAAGCGGACAAACGTCAGTGTGCTGGAAGAAGCAAAGACCACCAGCATTGAAGCGATGGTCCTCCAACATCAACTCCACTGGGCCACGTTGTCCAGATGCCTGACCACCGCTTCCCAAAGCAGTTGCTCTACTCCGAAGTTAAGAACGGAAAACGAAATGTTGGTGGACAGGAAAAGAGATTTAAAGATGGGCTCAAAGCCAACCTTAAAAACTCTAGCATAGACACTGAGAACTGGGAAGCCCTGGCCCTTGAACATTCCAGCTGGAAGTCAGCTGTGACCAGCAGTGCTGCAGAATTCGAGGAGGCACGAGTGGAGGGGGAAAGGGAGAAACGTGCCAGGAGGAAGGCGCGTCAAGCCAACCCCGACCGGGACCACCTTCCACGTGGAAACCAATGCCCACACTGCGGAAGAAGATACAGAGCAAGAATAGAGCTTCACAGCCACATGCGGACCCACAAGGAAACCCATAATGGAAGACCATCTTACTCGTCCAACGAGGAATCGCCTAAGTAAGTAAGTATTACTTTCATTCAACCTGTAATTGGTTAAGTGGGCTTTTAAACAGAGGCTGGATGGCCATCTGTCGGGGGTGCTTTGAATGCAATTTTCCTGCTTCTTGGCAGAATGGGGTTGGACTGGATGGCCCACGAGGTCTCTTCCAACTCTGTGATTCTATGGGTCCCCAAATAATGTTTTTCCTTCAGCTCTCAAATTAAAAATTGGCTTCTCTCAATGGTTGGCAATCTAATGCGCCAAGACAAGAAAGGGAGGGAGAAGGCCAGGCTCACTTTTGGAGACTTGGTACAAAACATGTTGTCTTGGTACAAAACATGTTGTCTTGTCCTGATCCTCAAACACTCTGTGCTTCATTCGGTGCTGTATTTCAGTGCCAATGTTGACTTTTGGGGAGGACAATAGCATTATAAACTAGCTCCTTGGTATCCCTACAGATGTCCCAGTCCTCAAACACTCTGTGCTTCATTCGGAAGAATGCTGCACTCGCAGAGCTCAGGCAGTGTTGTATTTCAGTGCCAGTGTTGACTTTTGTGGAGTACAATAGCTTTATAAACAAGCACCTTGGTATCCCTACGGATGTCCCAGTCCTCAAACACTGTGCTTCATTCAGAAGAAGGCTGCACTCGCAGAGCTCAGGCGGTATTGTATTTCAGTGCCAATGTTGACTTTTGTGGAGGACAATAACTTTATAAACAAGCACCTTGGTACCCGTACTGATGTCTCGATTCTCAAACACACTGTTTCATTCGGAAAAATGCTGCACTCGCAAAGCTCAGACGGTGTTGTATTTCAGTGTCAATGTTGACTTTTGTGGTGATGTGGCTGCCAAGGGGGCGCAAATGGTCAACATTTTCTAACATTACACCATAAGCTGTATTTATGGCATTGGAGAGGGATTGGCTGGTGACTGCTGGAAGAGCACTTTGGGTTCAGGCAGCTCCTGATGATGTTCTGCAATCTGGACTTCCCTTCCCTTTCGCCTCTTGCCTCTTCACTTGCACAACGACGGAGATGAGGAAATCACATTGTCAGGATACGGCCACTAAAGGGGAACTGTGCTTGTACTACAGAGCTGTGAATCACTTCGTAGCATCCAGCAAGCCAGAGGAGAACATGTTTGGCCAAAGCGTGCCAGAAAAGGGGAGTGAATCCTTCGTTTGTGAACTGAGGCTCATTTAAATCTCTTTGAACGTTGGCCGACAGTCAAGGAAACCAACTATTCAGTCGTTGCTGGACACTGCTAATTGTACAAGGAGTCAAAATAGACGATCAAGTGAGAGGCATGCTTCCCCATTTGCCAAATGCCCTCTGAGGGCATTGGGACTCCGTGCCCATGAGCAAGCTGGCATCGTTCGCCTTAATTAAGCCATCAACTGCAGCTTGATTTAGACTTCAGAAGCAATTGATCTTAGTCAGGGATTGGCAGTCAAACACAAGGATTCAAAGACAACAATGGGACCACCAAGAGCCATGAATGTGGTTTGGTTAAACCTGTCTAGTAGAGACAAGTACAAAAAGTTGTATTAGCATTCCATGGTTTGTTAAGTAGTGTTGTTGTTGACTTACGGACTCTGGCTTGTGACATCTGAACCTGCAACCAGTGCTCCCTTATGACCTGTTGTTCTAGCTCTGATCCCTATACTGGAGAAGGAGAAAAAACAAAGTTGTGACCTAATCCATAGTTTGTTTAGGTATCTGACACACACAATTTGATAAACAATTGCTTAATGTGACTGATAAAACATCCTTTTGAAGATTGTGCTAGAAGAAGCCACCCTGATCTCTATACATTTTGCATTAACCACGACTGACATCATCATCATCATCATCATCATCATCATCATCATCATCATCATCGGGTTGCTATGAGTTTTCTGGGCTGTCTGGCCATGTTCCAGAAGCATTCTCTCCTGATGTTTCACCCACATCTATGGTAGGCATCCTCAGAGGTTGTGAGATCTGTTGGAAACTAGGCAAGTGGGGTTTATATACCTGTGGTATAATATCCAGGGTGGGAAAAAGAATGCTTGGCTGCTTCAGGCAAGTGAGAATGTTGCAGTTGGCCACCTTGATTAGCACTGAATGGCTTTGCAGCTTCAAAACTTGGCTGCTTCCTGCCTAGGGGAATCCTTTGTTGGGAGGTGTTAGCAGGCCCTGATTATTTCATATCAGGAATTTCCCTGCTTTTCTGGGTGTTGCTCTTTATTTACTCTCCTGATTTTAGAGATTTTAAATACTGGTAGCCAGATTGTGTTCATTTTCATGGTTTCTTCCTTTCTATGGAAATTATCCTGCAGAGGTGAGAGGATCCCTCCTTATTATTAACTAGCTTGGGGACATGGCGGTGTCTGGGTTATTTGAGATAGGCGTTGCTTGTCTGTGCTCCAAGTTCAGTCAAGATCCAATGTCAGCAGGGTTCTGTGGGTGCGGGTGAACTACTACTCCCATATGCAAGTCCCATCATCCATGGTCCATCCTTCTCCAAACTGCACCAGGATGTAGAGTGTGTTATGGGGGTTCTGTGTGCCAAGTTTGGTCCAGGTCTGTCATTCACGCTGGTCCCAGTGGTCTCACGAAGCGAGTGAAGGTACTGCAATTTCCATCATCCATGGTCCATCTTCCTCTAAACCATACCAGAATGTAGAGTGGGTCATGGGGGCTCTGTGTGCCAAGTTTGGTCCAGATCTGCAATTGGTGGGCATCACAGTAGTCTATGGGTGCCAAAGTGAATGAAAGTACTGCAAATCCCATCATCCGTGGTCCATCTACCCCCCAAACTGCACCAGGGCGTAAAGTGGGTCATGGGGATTATGCGTGCCGAATTTGATCCAGGCTCGTCATTCGTGTGGGTCACAGTGGCCTGTGAAAGTAGGAGCCAATCAGCTGCCACATACCCACATACCCACATACATACAAACATTGACTTTTATTATAGACTAGCTTGGGGACCCGATGGTGCCCGGGTTATTTGAGATAGGCATTGTTTGTCTGTGCTCCACTTTTAGTCTAGATCCAATGTCAGGTGGGTTCAGTGGGTGCGGGTGAACTCCAACTTCCATATACAAGTCCAATTGTCCATGGTACATTCTCCTCCAAACTGCACCAGGATGTAGGGTGGGTCATGGGGGCTCTGTGTGCCAAGTTTGGTCTTGATCAGTCATTGGTATGGGTGACAGTGGTCTCCGAAAGTGAGTGAAGGTACTGCAAGTCCCATCATCCATGGCCAAGCCTCCACCAAACTGTACCAAGATATAGATAATACCCCGCTTTCTTGGAGCGGTCGTAATGCAGATGTTTTCTTCCCACTACACCCTTTGGATTACTTATCTTGATGGCATCACTTCTGGTTCTCTGACAAACATAGATATCTATCTGCAAATTTGGGGGTTGAATGAAAGGTAATGCCTCCACCTTCATTACTTGGGCTTGGATGGGAATATTTTAATAAACCAAACACAGAAATAATCATTAGAATGTGCTCTTTAACTACCACTATTCACTTTTCACATAACCAACAGACAATTGGATACATTTCTGCCAAAAATGAGCAAGTTTTCTGAAGCCGTCACGGAAGAAGTCGACACTCTATTTCCGCAACCCATCATGCACAGATCTTCCGATAGCCAAGCAAAGCAATAATGTGACCCACACGTTCTTGTGAAATGCTAATTATGCTTGAAATTTCTCTCTGAGTAATTCGACCATTACTGGCAGTACTGGTATGCGGCAGGTACTGGCTTGTTCAGTAGACTCTCCTGCTTGAAATTTCTCTCTGAGTGATATGACGATCATCCTGAATCAATCTGTCAACCTTTTGCTTGTGAAACTCAGTGGTTGCTGTCACAGGACGTCCAACTCTTTGTTTGTCATGCAAGTCAGATGTTCCCACTTCAACATCTTTAAACTTACTTGCCCAAAATTATTTATTTATTTATTTATTTAATACACTTGTATACCGCTAATATCTCAGCCTGGATCGGCGACTCATTGCGGTTTACAGCAATTAAAAAAAAAAACAATCTCCAATTAAAAACATATACACATACACATACAGTACAAATTATTGGGCCACCAATAATAATCCCATATATCTCGAATTAAAATCATAATCCAGAATTCGTTGTCCATATTTTCCTGTCCTTAGTCATCAAGATTCGATTGCCACAGATTAGCCGAATGCTTGTTTAAACAACCATGTTTTCAATCTCTTCCTAAACACCATCAGCGAAGAGGCTGATCGTACCTCTATAGGGAGGGTGTTCCAAAGCCGGGGGGCCACCACAGAGAAGGCCCTGTCTCTCGTTCCCGCCAGCCGCACTTCTGAAGCTGGAGGGATAGAGAGAAGGGACTCTCCAGAAGATCTTAGGGTCCTGGTGGGCTGATAGGCTGAGATACGTTCGGATAGATAAGTTGGGCCAGAACCGTTTAGGGCTTTAAAGGCCAACGCCAGCACTTTGAATTGAGCCCGGTAGCATATCGGCAGCCAGTGGAGCTGGTTCAGCAGAGGAGTTGTATGCTCCCTGCGACCCGCTCCTGTTAGAATCATGGCTGCCGCCCGTTGGACTAGTTGGAGCTTCCGGACTGTCTTCAAAGGCAACCCCACGTAGAGACATCAACAGTACTCACATCAACACAATCACCATAAACAGCTTGCATTCTCAGATGAATCTCCTTTGGGGTGACACCTTCTGCTGTCAAGAATTCAATGACTGCACGTTGCTTAAGTTGCATTGACCGACCGTCTGCACGGGGTTCCATACTTTGCACTTTAACAAAACAACCATTCAATGCTAAGGCTTCCCGCCAAAATGGAACTGTAGAGGAGAGTCTACTGAACAAGCCAGTATCTGCCGCATACCAGTACTGCCATCTGTTGAGGAGTTATGGAGGTGGAGGCATTACTTTTCATTCAACCCTCATACATGAATATTGAATTCCACCAATGTGAAGAGCAGCTATATTGCCAGTAGGCCCTGGTCCTTGCCAGAACGCAACAATTATTTTTTGTCCCGCGCAGCTATGCAGACAACATTGAGGACTGTGGGCAGAAGTGTGTGTGAATGACCTAGAAATCCATCGATAGGTGAGCCTCTTCATCCCACCTTTTCAAGGCCGGCTGAAGGCAGTGAGCTTGGCTACGTGGCCTCCTCCTTGAAAGGAACACATTTTGCTGGCATGGCAGCACAGCTCATATATTTACTTTAGATAAGAAATCTGGGTTTGCGTGGAGGCCATTGTAACAGAACCTGGGTTATCAGCAAGGCGATGGCCTTGTCCAGCCGCTGGAATCTGAGCGAGGATAAAGCTGACAGCGCCAAAAAGGATTCGGTAGACTCCGTTTCCAGGTCTTGAAGGCATCTTGGACAAGGGGTGGAAGGGTTGTCTTACAAAGCTTGGTACACACTACTAAAATGTTTCATCTCTCCATTTCATGCCACTGTACTTTGAATAATAATCAGTAACTCAACAAAATAATGCCGAAATAAGTAAACAGTGAAATACAAGTCAACCGAAATGACTTGCAACAGAGCTTGGAAAGTATTGCTTTCGTGACCAAGGTTCTCAGAATCGGTATGTAACGTGCACGTATATAATGCTTAATTAATTACTTAGGTGATCCCTCGTTGTCCGAGTAGGATAGTCTTCCAAGATCAGTGTACTGGTGGTGGATATGTAGGTGACTGTGGAGACCTATTCTTGATCTGCATGTTCTCCCGGAGTGAGGGCATTGGTTTCCAGGTGGAAGGTAGTCCCGGTCGGGACCTTCCTCTTGGCACATTTCTCTCTTTCACCCTCCATTCGTGCCCCTTTAAATTCTACAGCACTGCTAGTCACAGCTGACCTCCACCTGGAGGGCTCAAGGGCCAGGGCTTCCCAGCTCTCAGTGTCTATGCCAGAGTTATTAAGGTTGGCTTTGAGCCCATCTTTCAATCTCTTTTCCTGCCCATCAATATTCTGTTTTCCGTTCTTGAGTTTGGAGTAGAGCAACTGCTTTGGGAGACGGTGGTCGGGCATCTGGACAATGTGTCTGGTCCAGCGGAGTTGATGGTGGAGGACCATCGCTTCAATGCTGGTGGTCTTTGCTTCTTCCAGCACACTGACGTTTGTCTGCTTGTCTTCCCGAGAGATTTGCAGGATTTTCCGGAGCCTAATGGAATTGTTCCAGGAGTTGCATGTGACGCCTGTAGACAGTCATAGAATCATAGAATCATAGAGTTGGAAGAGACCTCAAGAGCTGTCCAGTCCAACCTCCTGCCAAGAAGAAGAAATATTGCATTAAAAGCATCCCTGACAGATGGCCATCCAACCTATGTTTAAAAGCTTCCAAAGAAGGAGCCTCCACCACACTCCGGGGCAGAGAATTCCACAGCTGGTCCCAGTGGTCCCATAAAGTGAGTGAAGGTACTTCAAGTCCCATCATCCATGGTCCATCTTCCACCAAACCACACCAGGATGTAGAGTGGGTCATGGGGGCTCTGTGTGCCAAGTTTGGTCCAGATCTGTCATTGGTGGGCATCATCGTGGTCTATGGGTGCCAAAGCGAATGAAAGTACTGCAAATCCCATCATCCGTGGTCCATGGGGGCTCTGTATGCCAAATTTGATCTTGATCAGTCATAGGTGTGGGTTGGAATGGTCTCAAGAAGTGAGTGAAGATACTGCAATTTCCATCATCCATGTCTTCCAACCCCCCCCCCCCCCCCCCCCCCAGGATGTGAAGGTACTTCTCGCAGGCATATAGCAGTGCTGGGAAGGCAATAGTTTTATAAACAAGCACCTTAGTATCCCTACGGATGTCCTGGTCCTCGAGACTCTGTGCTTCATTCGGAAGAAAGCTGCACTCGCAGAACTCAGGCGGTGTTTTATTTCAGTGTCAATGTTGACTTTTGTGGAAAGGTGGCTGCCAAAGGAGCGGATATGGCTCCTCTGGACACATTCCAGCTTGTCAATATCCTAATACGATCTTCTGGAGAGATCCCTCTCTCGCTCCTGCCCCCGTTGCTAGCGCAATTTGTGGGCCTTCTCTGTGGTGGCCCCTCGGCTCTGGAACTCACTCCTTGGAGAAATTAGGCAAGCCCCCACCCTGGCAGTCTTCAGGAAGAGCCTAAAAACTTGGCTGTTCCGGTGTGCCTTCAATGAATGAACAACAATCCCTGATCTTGAGCAAAACATGCATAAAATGCCCTCGGATGCACTTTATTTCACCCTCTAGTGCAATTCAACCCCATTGTTTCATCCCACCTGAACCTCCAGATACACCACATTGCTCATCGCTCCCAGTGTTCTTAAACATTTTTGTCTTTGCAACTGGCCCTGCCCATTGTGTCCAATGATTGTGGTTTTATATTGCATTGTGTGTTTACTCTGTATTGTTGTTTTTTTTTTTGTATTATTATCTTCATTATATTTTATTGCTGTATTTTTATGTTGCATATTTGCTTTGTTGTGATTGGGGAGATGGTGGCGGGGTATAAATAAAGTTTTATTATTATTATTATTATTATTATTATTATTATTATTATTATTATTTGAAACACAACAAGATGAGTCCACAGCAGACACTCTGCTGGCTGTTGTATTGGATCACACGTCGGACACTTCCCAAGTGTCTAGGACTGTGTGATGTATCGGCGAATAATGCGTGCAGATCCCAGTAAGGTGGCCTTCTGCAGCTGGCAGATGGTAATTTTGTCAGTGCCAATTGTGTTTAAGTGCAGGCCAAGGTCTTTAGGCACTGCACCCAGTGTGCCGATCACCACTGGGACCACCTTGACTGGCTTGTGCCAGAGTCTTTGCATTATTATTATTATTATTATTATTATTATTATTATTATTAAACACCACAAGATGAGTCCACAGCAGACACTCTGCTGGCTGTTGTATTGGATCACACGTCGGACACTTCCCAAGTGTCTAGGACTGTGTGATGTATCGGCGAATAATGCGTGCAGATCCCAGTAAGGTGGCCTTCTGCAGCTGGCAGATGGTAATTTTGTCAGTGCCAATTGTGTTTAAGTGCAGGCCAAGGTCTTAAGGCACTGCACCCAGTGTGCCGATCACCACTGGGACCACCTTGACTGGCTTGTGACAGAGTTGACGGGATTATTATTATTATTATTATTATTTGAAACACAACAAGATGAGTCCACAGCAGACACTCTGCTGGCTGTTGAATTGGATCACACGTCGGACACTTCCCAAGTGTCTAGGACTGTGTGATGTATCGGCGAATAATGCGTGCAAATTCCAGTAAGGTGGCCTTCTGCAGCTGGCAGATGGTAATTTTGTCAGCACCAATTGTGTTTAAGTGCAGGCCAAGGTCTTAAGGCACTGCACCCAGTGTGCCGATCACCACTGGGACCACCTTGACTGGTTTGTTGTTGTTATTATTATTATTATTATTATTATTATTATTATTATTATTGTGCATGAAACACAATGTGTGCACATCAGAAAGCAAAGAAACCATTGTTTCCAGATTTTGGGAATGCCACATATTTGTGTTCCTATTGCAACACCATGCTGGAGGTCATTGTGTAGATATTTACAAGTTTTGTACTTGGAAGATTGGATATTTTCAGAATATGAGCTCCCTCTGGTGGTTCAATATTGCCTTAGTAAAATAGTATTACTCTACAACAGTGTTTCTCGAACCGTCTTAATGTTTCTCGAACCGTCCTAATGCCGCGACCCCTTAATACAGTTCCTCGTGTCGTGGTGACCCCCAACCATAACATTATTTTTGTTGCTACTTCATAACTATCATTTTGCTTCTGTTATTAGTTGTAATGTAAATATCTGATATTCAGGATGGATTTTTGTTCACTGGACCAAATTGGATACAAATATCCAATGTGCCCAAATTTGAATACTAGTTGTCATTTGGGAGTTGTAGTTGCTGGGATTTATAGTTCACCTACAATCAAAGAGCATTCTGAACTCCACCAGCGATGGAATTGAACCAAACTTGACACACAGAACTCCCAGGACCAATCGAAAATACTGGAAGGGTTTGGTGGACATTGACCTTGAGTTTTGGAGTTGTAGTTCCAAACCCTCACCCATATTGTGCTTCAGTAGTTATATTTATATTTTTAATGTACCAAACATACCAAATTTGTATGAAAATGTGACTCTATATCCTGTGCTGGTCAATGACCGAAATAAATGATTTGATTTGATTTGGAGTTGTAGTTCACCTACATCCAGAGAGCACTGTGGACTCTAATAATGATAGATCTGGACCAAACTTGGCACGAATACTCAATATGCCCAAATATGAACACTGGTGGAGTTTGGGGAAAATTGACCATGACATTTGGGAGTTGTAGTTGCTGGGATTTATAGTTCACCTGCAATCAAAGAGCCTTCTGAACTTCACCAACGATGGAATTGAACCAAACTTGGCACACAGAAGCCCCATGACCAACAGAAAATATTCAAAGGGTTTGGTGGGCATTGACCTTGAGTTTTTGAGTTGTAGTTCACCTATGTCTAGAGAGCATTGTGGACTCAAATAATTATATATCTGGACCAAACTTGGCACCAATACTCAATATACACAAATGTGAACACTGGTAGAGTTAGGGGAAAATAGAGCTTGACATTTGGGAGCTGTAGTTGCTGGTATTTGTAGTTCAGCTACAATCAAAGAGCAATCTGAACCTCACCAATGATAGAATTGGGCCAAACTTCCCACACAGGACCCCCATGACCAACAGAAAATACTGTGTTTTCTGATGGTCTTTGGTGACCCCTCTGAAACCTCCTCATGACCCCCTCCCCGGGGGTCCCGACCTCCACGTTAAGAAACTGCTCTACAAGACTACAAGAGTGTTTGTTCCAGTCCTGGATTGGGTGGGTGGTGGAGAAGGCAATGGTTCCCTAATTCCAAAGCATTTTCATCCCAGTTCCACCAACACAAAGGCAGTCCAGATAAGATGGACTACGGCTCTCATCATAGGAAGAATGAGAGCTGCCACAAAGTTTTGAATTAAATAACCACACATGTCTGTTTGGCATCAAAATGAAGTTCAACAGGGACAAATGCAAGAGACTCCACTTAGGCAGAAAAAAAGAAAATGCAAAGAGACATAATAATAATAATAATAATAATAATAATAATAATAATAATAATAATAATAATAATAATAATTTATAAGAATGGCAGTCCTGTTCAACATCTATATTAATGACTTAGATGAAGGGTTAGAAGGCAGGATCATCAAGTTTGCAGACGACACAAATTGGGAGGGATAGCCAATACCCCAGAGGACAGGAGCAGGATTCAAAACGATCTTGACACATTAGAGAGATGGGCCACAACTAACAAAATGAAGTTCAACAGTGACAAATGCAAGATACTCCACTTGGGCAGGAAAAACGAAATGCAAAGATACAGAATGGGGGATGATGCCCGGCTCGAGAGCAGTACGTGTGAAAAAGATCTTGGAGTCCTCATAGACAACAAGTTAAACATGAGCCAACAATGTGATGTGGCGGCAAAAAAAGCCAATGGGATTTTGGCCTGCATCAATAGGAGTCTAGTGTCTAGATCCAGGGAAGTCATGCTCCCCGTGCTCTATTCTGCCTTGGTTGGACCACACCTGGAATATTGTGTCCAATTCTGGGCACCACAATTGAAGAGAGGTGTTGGCAAGCTGGAATGTATCCAGAGGAGGGCAACTCAAATGATCAAGGGTCTGGAGAACAATTCCTATGAGGAGCGGCTTAAAGAGCTGTTCATGTTTAGCCTGAAGAAGAGAAGGCTGAGAGGAGACATGATGAGGGCCAGGTATAAATATGTGAGAGGAAGTCATAGGGAGGAGGGAGCAAGCTGGAGACTAGGACGCAATGGAGCAATGGCTTCAAATTGCTGGAAAGGAGATTCCACCTGAACATGAGGAAGAACTTCCTGACTGTGAGAGCCGTTCAGCAGTGGAACTCTCTGCCCCGGAGAATTCTTTATTATTTATTTATTTGCAGCTTTTATATTCCGCCCTTCTCACCCCGCAGGGGACTCAGGGCGGATTACAGTGTATACATATGTGGCAAACATTCAATGCCAATTTTGACATACAAACATATACAGACATACACAGAGGCTATTTTTTAACTTTTTCTGGCCGCCAGGGGAGCTGTCGCTTTCATCGTCCATCTGCGATGCTGATGAAGCACTTCCGCATTCCCCGCATGCTTCCCCGCTGGAATACTTTGCTGGAGTCTTCTTTATGGCCTCATAAATCAGTTAATTTAGCCTCCCCACACTTTAAGGTGAGAGCCCCCGGTGGCGGAGTGGGTTAAAGCACTGAGCTGCTGAGCTTGTTGATCGAAAGGTCGCAGGTTCAATTCCGGGGAGCGGCGTGAGCTTCCGCTGTCAGCCCTAGCTTCTGCCAACCTAGCAGTTCGAAAACATGCAAATGTGAGTAGATCAATAGGTACCACTCTGGCGGAAAGGTAACAGTGCTCCATGCAGTCATGCCGGCCACATGACCTTGGAGGTGTCTACGGACAACGCTGGCTCTTTGGCTTAGAAATGGAGATGAGCACCACACCCCAGAGTCAGACATGACTGGACTTAATGTCAGGGGACTACCTTTACCTTTACCTTACACTTTAAGGTGGTACCTTATTTTCCTACTTGACAGATGCAACTGTCTTTCGGATTGCAAAGGTCGACAACAGGCTACACACAATAGGTTGGAAACCCACTCTAACCTGGGCTGGCTTCGAACTCGTGACCTTTTGGTCAGAGTGATCTTAATGCAGCTGACACTCAGCCAGCTGCGCCACAAACTTTTAAACAGAGGCTGGATGGCCATCTGTCGGGGGTGCTTTGAATGCAGAATGGGGTTGGCCCATGAGGTGTCTTCCAACTCTAGGATTATATGATTCTAAGTGGATTTCAACTTTGCAATCCTACAAATTATGTAGAATACTGTCGAATTAATGCCATTTGACAACACTTTATCATGGTACGATGCTATGGAGCTTGTTGTTGTTTGCAGAAGCACCAGCACTCAGTATGACAATGCTAAAGACCTTGTAGAACTACAACTCATGCCAGTTAAATGGGCAGAATTTTCCTCCCACCTCCCTCTCTTATTTGCATCTTCTGCTGCCTCTAGATGGCATCAGAGCCTCAGAATAAAAACAGGTCCCTTTAACACTGCATTTCTTTGAGGGACACAAGAAACTATCCCCTCTTTAACTACAGATAGTAAACAATGTATTGATGGGTTTGCTGTGAGTTTTCAGGGCTGTATGGTCATGTTCCAGAAGTATCTCCTTCCCTAAAGGCAGAAGGATGTTGAACTGGATGGTCTTGAGTCTCAAGACTTGAGAGGTCCCTTCCAACCCTATTCTGACTCTATAAACTGAGAGGCTGGATTGCCATCTATCAGGAGGGCTTAGATTGTGCCTTCCTGCATTGGGGTTGGACTGGTCGACCCTTTCAAATTTTATGATTCTATGAGTCAAAGATTGGGGCAATAGTGGGAAATTTATTTATTTGTCGCGTCAGGGCAACCAGTCAATTATATTACATTTCTAACAGAACAAAGCAAACAAACAGAGAAAATACAAAACTTGTGAGTTTGGTAGTTGGTTAAATGTCCTTTGACCAGTATCTGGCCACTTGGAGTGCATCTGGTGTTGCCGAAAGAAGGTCCTCCATTGTGCATGTGGCAGGGCTCAGGGTGCATTGCAGCAGGTGGTCAGTGGTTTGCTCCTCTCCACACTCGCATGTCGAGGATTCCACTTTGTGGCCCCATTTCTTAAGATCTCGTGGTGCCAGAGCACAGTCTGTTCAGCGCCTTCCAAGTCGCCCAGTCCTCTGTGTGCCCAGGGGGGAGTCTCTCATTTGGTATCAGCCATTGGTTGAGGTTCTGGGTTTGAGCCTGCCACTTTTGGACTCTCGCTTGCTGAGGTGTTCCAGCGAGTGTCTCTGTAGATCTTAGAAAACTATTTCTAGATTTAAGTCGTTGACGGGCTGGCTGATACCCAAACAGGGGATGAGCTGGAGATGTCTCTTCCTTGGTCCTTTCACTATTGGCTGCTACTTCCCGGCGGATGTCAGGTGGTGCAAATAACTGTAATTTCTCCAGTGGTGTAGGGCACAGACACTCCGTGATAATGCAGCATGTCTTATTAAGAGCCACATCCACTGTTTTAGTGTGGTGAGATGTGTTCCACACTGGGCATGCATACTCAGCAGCAGAGTAGCATAGCGCAAGGTTTTCACTGTGTCTGGTTGTGATCCCCAGGTTGTGCCAGTCAGCTTTCGTATGATATTGTTTCTAACTTGATTTTCAGGCAGTGCTTCTTGTAGGTCAGAGCACAGTCCAGAGTGACTCCCAGATATTTGGGTGCGCTGCAATGCTCCAGTGGGATTCCTTCCCAGGTGATCTTCAGAGCTCAGGATGCTTCTCTGTTCTTAAGGTGAAAACACATGTCTGTGTTTTAGATGGGTTGGGGATCAGCTGGTTTTCCCTGTAATAGGCAGTAAGAGCACCTAGAGCTTCAGAGAGCTTCTGTTCTACCATCTCAAACTCCTTGCTTGAGCGGTGATGGCACGATCATCAGCATAGATGAAGCTTTCTGTCCCTTCTGGCAGTGGCTGGTCATTTGTGTAGATGTTGAACATGGATGGAGCAAGCACGCTCCCCTGAGGCAGGCCGTTCTTCTGTTTCCGCCATCTGCTTCTCTGGCCCTGGAACTCAACAAAAAAGCTCCTGTTTTGTAGCAGGTTTCCTATGAGGCGGGTGAGGTGGTAATCCTTTGTGGTATTATACATTTTTCTCAGGAGGTGGCGGTGGTTCACAGTATCATAGGCTGCTGACAGGTCTATGAAGACAACTCAAAAATGGGAAATAATAATAATAGTAATAATAATAATAATCATCATCATCATCATCCCAAGTGACAGCCGGATTGAAGATAAACAACTCGAAAAGCTGACACGATATGAGGATTTAAAGATCGAACTGCAAAGACTCTGGCACAAGCCAGTCAATGTGATCACAGTGGTGATTGGCACACTGGGTGCAGCGCCTCAAGACCTTGGCCTGCACTTAAACACAATCAGTGCTGACAAGATTACCACCTGCCAACTGCAGAAGGCCACCTTACTGGGATCTGCACGCATTATTCGCTGATACATCACACAGTCCTAGACACTTGAGAAGTGTCCGACGTGTGATCCAATACAACAGCCAGCAGAGTGACCTTGTTTGCTGTGGACTCATCTTGTTGTGTTTCAAATAATAATAATAATAATAATAATAATAATAATAATAATAATAATAATAATATTCTCCGTTTACGAACCCGCACGCTCCTTCCGGTCATCTGGAGAGGCCCTGCTCACAATCCCAGGTCAACCCTCCTGTTTAAGGAGCTCCATTGGCTGCCGTACATCTTCCGGTCCCAATTCAAGGTGCAGGTGCTCACCTACAAAGCCCTAAACGGTTTGGGACCTGCCTACCTTCATGACTGCATCTCTGTATATGAACCCACACGATCACTCCGTTCATCTGGAGAGGCCCTGCTCACGATCCCTCCTGCGTCGCAAGCACGTTTGGTGGGGATGAGGGACAGGGCCTTCTCTGTGGTAGCCCCCCGACTCTGGAACTCTCTCCCCAAGGACATCAGACAAGCCCCAACGTTGGCTGTCTTTAGGAAGAGCCTGAAGACCTGGCTGTTCGAGTGTGCCTTTCCAGAATAGGAAACTCCTGGCTTCAAGTCCCAAATGCACTTTGTTAGAGATTCAGGATTATCTGCACATTGCACTTACCGCAAATACCTCTACATATTACCTGTCAAGTTCAGCACTTTTTAAATTTTGTCCATTACATTTGGTTTTAATTGCGTCATGGTGTCATTACTTTACTGTTCTATTGTTTTGCTTGATGTTTTATTATTTGCTTATGAGTTTATTGTGTATTGTATGTTGTTGTCGGCGGCGGCCTCGGCCTTTGTAAGCTGCATCGAGTCCTTCGGGAGATTTTGCGGGGTATAAATAAAGATAATAATAATAATAATAATAATAATAATAATATACAAAAATTAATTACAAAAATTATTTAATTATAAAAAAATTAGGCATGGCACACTGGGTGCAGTGCCTAAAGACCTGGGCCTGTACTTAAACACAATCAGCGCTGACAAAATTACCAGCTGCCAGCTGCAGAAGACATCACACAGTCCTAGACACTTAAGAAGTGTCCGACGTGTGATCCAATACAACAGCCAGCAGAGTGACCTTGTTTGCTGTGGACTCATCTTATTGTGTTTCAAATAATGATAATAATAATAATAATAATAATAATAATAATAATAATAATAATATACAAAAATTAATTACAAAAAATATTTAATTACAAAAAAAATAGGCATGGCACACTGGGTGCAGTGCCTCAAGACCTTGGCCTGCACTTAAACACAATCAGCGCTGATAAAATTACCATCTGCCAGCTGCAGAAGGCCACCTTATTGGGATCTGCACACATTATTTGCCGATACATCACACAGTCCTGGACATTTGGGAAGTGTCCGACGTGTGATCCAATACAACAGCTAGCAGAGTGACCTTGTTTTCTGTGGACTCATCTTGTTGTGTTTCTAATAATAATAATAATAATTTGCTGCCAATTTGCTACCGGGCACAATTCAAGGTGCTGGCTTTAGCCTATAAAGCCCTACACGGTTCCGGCCCCACTTACCTCTCCGAACGCATCTCCACCTATGAACCGGCGAGGACTTTAAGATCATCCGGGGAGGCCCTGCTCTTGGTCCCGCTGGCGTCGCAGGCACGGTTGGCAGGGACGAGAGACAGGGCCTTCTCAGTGGTGGCCCCTCGGCTATGGAATGCCCTACCAGTGGACATCAGGCAGGCCCCTTCGTTGCTGGTGTTTCGGAGGAGGGTTAAGACGTGGCTCTATGAGCAGGCGTTTGGACAACTATGCAATGACAACTAACTCAGTAAGACGGCATTGAACAAGGAACGAAAAAGGACTATGAGAACGGGATCTGATTCTAACTGAGGCGTTGATGACTGTGTGTGTTGTTTGTGTGTGTACGTCTTATATATTGTCAGTGTTGCCATTTTTACTGTAAACCGCATTGAGTCGCCGTCGCAGGCTGATATATGCGGTATACAAATGGAGTAAATAAATAAATAAATAAATAAATAAATAAATAATAATAATAATAATGGAAACCATTGCCATTGTTTTGTTATTTGCTCTGCACTCATTCCAGGTTCTTGGAAGCCAGTTCTGCAAACCAAATGTGGCCTCGTTCCCTGTTGTCATGGTGGCTTTAGTTTGAAAGGACTGGCACTGTGGCGCAGAAGAGCTTAGAAGCAGCTCGTGGCACGGTGCCATTTGGTGACATCATTGGGGCAAGCCACGGCTGGAGTGCAGGACCACGATCTCTCCATCCAGGGGGAAAAGTGGAGGGGATTGTAGACTATTATTACATGTTGGGGACATTTGTTTCTGCAATGCCTGCAGGCAAGGCTGACTCTTCTGACTGAGGAGGAATCCAAAGCTATCCAATGGAATCTCCTGTTGTTGTTTTTCCCCCGATTGCCCTGTCTTAAAGGTTTTATCCCAGTTGCAACTTTCCCATGGGAAACGTCCATGAGACCACTGGCTCAGGCCTTTGCCCTCCCCATGCCCCTCTTCCCACCCTAATGGATTCCAGAAGGAAACAAAGGAGGGGAGAGACACAACAAAATCCACTTGAAACAAAATGGAAAATCAACTAGACTTTTTGGCCTGCTTTCCTAATACAAAGGGGACAGGAGCAGATCTAGTTTGAGCGTGTAATAATAATAATAATAATAATAATAATAATAATAATAATAATAATCTTTATTTATACGCCGCCACCATCTCCCCAGTGGGGACTTAGAGCGGCTTACATGGGGCCAAGCCCGGACAACATCAAAACATAAACAACAAACAACAACAACGTCATCAGAATACATTAATAATAATTAATAATAGTCATAAAATAACATTCTAATAAACACAATCATGATAACGATAACAGTGGGAGGGCCATATGTACAGGATAAAACAATTAAAAAACTGTAATGAGATAAGATAGGAGCAGGACATTTTCAGGGAACTCATAAAACACATATGAGGTTGAACTTCCCATTTGTGGGGCACGAACTCCAGTAGCAGAAAAACGTTGAGGGGTGCAAAATGTCATGGTGTGCATTCCAGTCAGACCCAAAATATGCCACCAATGTGTTGTCAAAGGCTTTGATGGCCGGAATCCCTGGGTTGCTGTGAATTTTTCGGGCTGAATGGCCATGCTCCAGAAGCATTCTCTCCTGACGTTTCACCCACATCCCTCAGGCAGCAACAAACCAGTCCTTGAAACTGCAGGGTCATTACATTCTAATCAGGTTGGCAAATTGCAACATTCACACATGCCTTTCTCCCACCCTGGACGTTCCACAGATACATAAACCTAGCAACCTGTTACTTAGTTTCCAACAGACCTCACAACCTCTGAGGATGTGTGACGGCGTGAGTGGCGCCACCTATGTGTAGAACTACTATGTGTAGTTGCAATATTTAAACTGTTGTATCATGCTTAATTCTGCCTTTTTACCCTGCTTATGTATAGTTGGATTGATTGGTTATTTATAGCTGTCAATCAATGTGGTTTGCACCAGTTGAATTGCTTTCTAAGCTCAATTGTTTGGCCCCACCTCTTCCTGGAGGAGGGGAGTGCTTCCCTTTTTTCATTCTGCCATCAGAGTTTCTATCGGATGGACGTGAGTAAAAGACTCTAAAAGACCCTGATTAAATTACCTCTCAGCACCAATTATAGAAGCAAAGTAAATAAATAAATAAATAAATTCTGAGGTTTTTTACCCTTGAGACTTATGCTTCATGTTCAGACCAACCTGAACGACGTTGGAAGTCTCAAGTGCCTTCAAACCGGTTCTTTTGGCACCAGAGGAAGATCCTGAGTCTTCAAACATAGGCCATTTGAATTGGGGTTGTGGTTTGCTCCGGCATTCACAGCCATCGAGGAAAGAGGAAACTTGGTGAGGCTTCTCAGCTTCAAACTCCTTGGATCCAGGACTAACTGAGACTGTAACGTATATTTTCCTTCACCCCTTTAAAGCTTCCAGCTCACTTCTTTAAAGAAATAACTCTTTGTGAACAATAAAACTTATTTTGAGTTATTTACAGTGTTTTGGGTCTTTGGGAGTTCCAGTTTCCTAAAGGAGGGCAAGAAGCAATCCCTTGGGGAAAGATGTCACGTCCATGCCTCTTTCACTAAGAGCTATAGTCCCCAGGCGCGACGGCACAGGATGCCTGGCATAGATGTGGGCGAAACGTCAGGAGAGAATGCTTCTGGAATATAGCCAGACAGCCCAGAAAATGCACAGCACCTCTATGTCACCAATCCTCTACTCCAGCTTTTCCCAACCTGTGTTATGCAGATGTGATCTCCTATCCTTCACTGAGACACAATCGTCTCCAGAATGGGAAGAAAGGCAGATGTTAGCAACTCGGGGATTGCTTGTATTAGTAATGATACATACAAGTGACCCCTACGTCCCACCTCGTAATCGAAGATCATCCGGGGAGGCCCTGCTCTCACTCCCGTCAACAGCACAAATGCGTCTGGTGCGGATGAGAGACAGCGCCTTCTCGGCTGTGGCCCCCCGCCTCACTCCCAAATGAGGTAAGATCCGCTCCCTCCCTCCAGGCTTTTAGAAAAGAATTAAAATCATGGTTCTGGGACCAGGCCTTCGGACAGTAGATGTATGTAGCATTTTAGAGGGACATTGACCGGAACAGCAATTCGACTGACAAGACTGTTTTATTGTTTTAATGCTTGTTGATGTATTGTTTTAATTATGATTTATGTTTAATAGTCATGGAACGTGTGGTGGCCTCACAACTCCAGGCATTCTTGGTAGACACGGATTATCTGGATCCGGCACAGTCTGGCTTTAGGCCGGGGCATGGTACCGAGACAGCCTTGGTCGCCTTAGTGGATGATCTGCGTCGGGAGCTCGACAGGGGGAGTGTGTCCCTGTTGGTGCTGCTCGACCTCTCAACGGCCTTCGATACCGTCGACCACGGTATCCTTCTGGGACGCCTCGCGGGGATGGGTCTTGGAGGTACTGTTCTGCAGTGGCTCCGCTCATTCCTCGAGGGTCGGTCTCAGATGGTGTTACTGGGAGACTCCTGTTCAACCCCACAACCTTTGTCTTGTGGGGTTCCTCAGGGTTCAATACTATCTCCCATGTTGTTTAACATCTACATGAAGCCGCTGGGCGAGATCATCCGGAGTTTCGGAGTGCGATGTCATCTGTACGCAGATGATGTCCAACTCTGTCACTCCTTTCCACCTGCTACTAAGGAGGCTGTCCAGGTCCTGAACCGGTGCTTGGCCGCTGTGACGGTCTGGATGAGGGCGAACAAATTGAAACTGAATCCAGACAAGACAGAGGTACTCCTGGTTAGTCGCAAGGCCGAACAGGGTATAGGGTTACAGCCTGTGTTAGACGGGGTCGCACTCCCCCTGAAGACGCAGGTTCGCAGTTTGGGTGTGATCCTGGACTCATCGCTGAGCCTGGAACCCCAGGTTTCGGCGGTGACCAGGGGAGCATTCGCACAGTTAAAACTTGTGCGCCAACTGCGACCGTACCTTGGGAAGTCTGACTTGGCCATGGTAGTCCACGCTCTGGTTACATCCCGTCTTGACTACTGCAACGCTCTCTACGTGGGGTTGCCTTTGAAGATGGCCCGGAAGCTCCAATTAGTCCAACGGCGGCAGCCATGATACTAACAGGAGCGGGGCGCAGGGAGCATACAACTCCTCTGCTGCACCAGCTCCACTGGCTGCCGATCTGCTACCGGGCTCAATTCAAAGTGCTGGCGTTGGCCTTTAAAGCCCTAAACGGTTCTGGCCCAACTTATCTATCCGAACGTATCTCAGCCTATCAGCCCACCAGGACCCTAAGCTCTTCTGGGGAGGCCCTGCTCTCTATCCCGCCGGCTTCACAGGTGCGGCTGGCGGGAACGAGAGACAGGGCCTTTTCTGTGGTGGCCCCTCGGCTTTGGAATGCCCTCCCCATAGAGGTAAGATCAGCCCCCTCGCTGATGGTGTTTCGAAAAAGACTGAAGACATGGATGTTTGAACAAGCATTCGGTTAATCCGGTGCAACGAATTCTGATGATTAAAGGATTGGTAACCATAGACGATGAATTTGGATTGCGATTCCAGTTACGAGATGCATTTGGATTATTATTGGTGGCCCAATAATTTGTATTGTATATGTGTTTTTATGCTTTTAAACTGAATATTGTTGTTTTTTAAGTGTTGTAAACCGCAATGAGTCGCCGATTTAGGCTGAGATATTAGCGGTATACAAGCGCATTAATAAATAAATAAATAAATAAATAAATAAATAAATAATTGTGGTTTTACTATGGTAATTGTTTGTATTGGCATCGTATCAGCGCCCAATGTAAGGCTTTGAATTTTGCCATTATTTATGCGTAAACCGCTTTGAGTCCCCCCAGGGATGAAAAAGGTGGTATATAAATACTGTAAATAAATAATAACCTATATAAATAAAAATGTAATGTTCGTTTGTGGGATTAACATAACTGAAAAACCACTGGACAAACTGACACCACATTTGGACACAATACACCTCTCAGTCCAACGAGTGACTATCACTCATAAAAACACTGAAAAACACACAGAAAGAGACTTAAAAAGCCAAACAATATATATATATACAATGCGTGTGCAAAACCACACATATATGCACAAACACATATATACACATATACACAAACATATATACATATATAAACATACAAAACATACACAGACTGGGCCACAGCAATGCGTGGCAGGGGACAGCTAGTAATAATAATAATCATAATAATAATCATAATAATAAATAGGACCTCATAACTACTGTTGGAAATAGCAACCTTCTTCAAGCCTTCACTACTTTTTTGTTTGTATAGAATTCAGATTGCTTTCTGCATTGTATATGTGCGCATTGCTATGAGATTTTTAACTCGCGTGTTGTGGGAGGGGCTGCAGACCATGTGATCAGATCTGTGGCTGTTCAGACTCAGACTCCATTTTAAAAGTCAGTAGAAACGGTGTGCTTTTAGACGTCTGTAGAATCAAAATGCTTTATAGAATTCAGATTGCTTTCTGCATTGTATATATACGCATTGCTATGCGATTTTTAACTTGCATGTTGTGGGAAGGGCTGCAGACCATGTGATCAGATCTGGGACTGTTCAAACTCAGACTCCATTTTAAAAGTCAGTAGAAATGGTGTGCTTTTAAATGTCTGTAGGAACAGAATACTTTAAGGAAAGGGCCAAGGCCCATCCTTTGTTTGGCTATCAGCCAGCATGCCAATGTCTTAAATCAAGAAATAGCTTCCTAAGGTCGACAAGAGACCTCAGCAAGCAAGAGTCCAAAAGTGGCAGGCTAAAACTCGGAACCTCCATCAGTGGCTGAGGCCAGATGAAAGACTCCCTCCTGGGCACACAGAAGATTGGGAGACCTAAAAGGTGCTGAACAGGCTGCGCTCTGGCCCCACGAGATGCAGAGCCAACCTCAAGAAATGGGGCCACCAAGTGCAGTCCATGACATGCGAGTGTGGAGAAGAGCAAACCGCAGACCACCTAGTACAATGCAGCCTGAGCCCTGCCATGTGCATAATGGAGGACCTTCTCACAGTGACACCAGAAGCACTCCAAGTGGCATTTAGTATAATGCCAAGTTTTGAAACTTTGTTTGTGTTTTTAAATACATTATAACTGTATCTTCAATTTGCTTGTGACACGATAAATAAATAAATGGATGTAATTATTTCCCAGGGGTAGCCAGCTGATGCCCATACCTTCATTTGGTCATGCCTCCACTTTGCCATCTGACAGTGATTCCCATGTGCCTTTTTTAGCCGGAGAGTTCACGGCCCATATAAGTGGCTTAAGTACCGCATGGAGGCTGACCCTCCGAAGTAATCCTAAGAAAACATGCCTTGCAACGTTTGCAAAGTTCAGGAAGATTCTTCACTGGGGAGCTCTGAAGAATGAGAACCCCCTCTCATGATCGTCTTCACTCCAACTCACAACCAAGCCCTAATAATTCCAGATTCCTTGAACCAAAAACCGCATAGTTTTGCCGTGAAAAACTAGCACTGGTGGCATTAAAAAAAAAACAAAAAGAGGGGGAGCTGTCTTTGATGGGAGGTGTTAGCTGGCCCTGATTGAGTCCTGTTTTCTGAGTGTTGCTCTTTATTGATGGTCCTATTGTTTTAGAGCTGTAATTTAGGGGTCTTTGCCAGGAGGCAGAGACCAATCAGACTCCTTAAAGAGTTCGTTACCCTGGCGAGACAGAGAAGCACCCAATCCCTGATTTTTCCCAATAAAAGGTTTCACCAGGTGGAAGGAAGTGCCACCGAGGTTTATTAGCGATTCAGCTGAAAAAGATGCAGAGCGGCAATCATTCACCAAGCAGAGCATGTGGTTACAGAAATAAAGGCCATTTTTATAGAAAATACAGAGTTGTGAGTTTCAAAATTCCCGTTCCCCCTCCCGCCCAACTCAAAGGGGATTGGCTGATGTGCAAACAGCTGGGAGGAGGCTTGGCCATCCCCCATGCATCAGGGCCAATCAGGAGGCTCCTGCTGCCTCAACGCTCCAGTGAATCAGAAGGGAGTGAGGCGGGATGAAGGGAGACAATGCATTCTTGAGTGGATTATGGAGGTTTACTGTCCTTAGATTTATCGAGTCCGGGGATCAGTCTGCCAGAGAAGCCACTTTATTGTCCTGAGATGGGTCTGTGATAAGCATTGATGGCTTAATCCGAGTTTTCCTCTTACAATCAGATAGGGCATAAAGGGGAAAAATTTGAGAATGACCTTAGTGGAAAGATTTGAAAGAAAGACAGCTTGGAGGAAAAGAGGACTTTCCTAAGGTCATATTCCCCCCATTGCTTTATGATTAAAAAGTCTGCCAAGCGGAAATCCTAATGGTGGCCCAACTCCGAAGTCAAAAGGATTTCCTTTCCTATGGTCCTTGCAAAGAATGTCCAAAGATACGGGTCTTTTCATGATTGCTTTTCCAGAGGCAGGGCAGCTTCCTTGTAGATTTCCCCCAAGGAGAGGGGAAGGGGACAAAAGGGTCAGGGCAAGGTCAAATACAAGAAGGGAAATACAGAAATACAGGAGAAAATACGAAAATATAGAAATCATAACACAGAGAGTAAACCCAACTACCCTTCCCCGGTGTCCATAGTTCATATTATTCATAGGAAGGTCCATAAAGGGAAATATATCCATGTGGGGGAAAGAGAGTCCCTGAACATTAGGAAGAACTTCCTGACTGTGAGAGCCGTTCAGCAGTGGAACTCTCTGCCCCGGAGTGTGGTGGAGGCTCCTTCTTTGGAAGCTTTTAAGCAGAGGCTGGATGGCCATCTGTCAGGGGTGATTTGAATGCAATATTCCTGCTTCTTGGCAGGGGGTTGGACTGGATGGCCCATGAGGTCTCTTCCAACTCTTTGATTCTATGATTCTATGATTCTATGTGTGTGAGATGGGGGGCCATCAGGAGCCCAGGTGTGCCTCAGATGAAAAAATTCAAATACTTTTGTGGCATGATTTTCAGTAATAAATTGGTTACTTTCTGCTGTAAACATATGAAAATAGGGCATAAAGCCTTGATTAAATGATACACACCAAACTGACCAAGGCTTAACCCTTATTATCCAGTCTGGTGTCCTTGCCCTTAGCAAACTATAAGTTACTATCTCTAATTGGGGGGGGGGGGTCATGTTCTACTTCACTGATATTAGAGGGGTTTTTTTTAATACTGGAAGGATCCCAACAGGCAGCAATCAGCCAGGCTTTGAAGCTGCAAGGCCATTACACGCTGATAAAGGTGGCCAATTGCAACATTCCCACTTGCCTCCAACAGAGAAGACTTCTTTCTCCCATCCTAGACATTATCTCACAGATATACAAACCTCACTTGCCTAGGTTGTTGTAGGTTATTTGGGTTGTATGGTCATGTTCTAGAAGCATTCTCTCCTGATGTTTCACCTAGAGCAGGGGTCCCCAAACTACGGCCCACGGGCTGTATGCGGCCCGCCGAGGGCATTGTTCCGGCCCGCGCGGCCTGGCCTGGCCACGCCCACCCGGCGCCGCTCCGCCCATTGCGGGAAACCTCTGCTCCGGCCCTTATGCTCGTGTGGGAGGGAGAAGCCTTTTGTAGTTTACCTGCCTCCTTGGAGACCAGAGCGGCCGGAGCAGAGAGTTCCTCTGAAGGCCAGAGCGCCGCCGGGTGGATGTGGCCAGCGGCGCCGGGTGGGCGTGGCCAGGGAACACTGGCGTTCTCTGGCCACGCCCACCTGGCACCGCTCCGACCATCACTGAAACCCTCTGCTCCGGCCGCTCTGGTCTCCAAGGAGGCAGGTAAACTACAACTCCAAAACCAAAGGACAATGCCCACCAAACCCTTCCAGTATTTTCCGTTGGTCATGGGAGAACTGTGTGCCAAGTTTGGTTCAATTCCACCGTTGATGGGGTTCAGAATGCTCTTTGATTGTAGATGAACTATAAATCCCAGCAACTACAACTCTCAAAAGTCAAGATTCTATTTCCCCCATACTCCAGAAGTGTTCACATTTGCGCATATGGAATATCAGTGCCAAGTTTGGTCCAGATCTATCATTGAGTCCAAAGTGATTGATGGAGGCAGGTGAACTACAACTCCAAAACCAAAGGACACTGCCCACCAAACCCTTTCAGTATTTTCCGTTGGTTATGGGAGAACTGTGTGCCAAGTGTGGTTCAATTCCACTGTTGATGGGGTTCAGAATGCTCTTTGATTGTAGGTGAACTATAAATCCCAGCAACTACAACTCCCAAATGTCAAGATTCTATTTTCCCCCAAACTCCACCAGTGTTCAAATTTGGGCATATTGAGTATTTGTGCCAAGTTTGATCCCGAACCATCATTTTTTGTGTCCACAATGATCTCTGAATGTAGGTGAACTACAACTCCAAAACCAAAGGACACTGCCCACCAAACCCTTCCACTATTTTCAGTTGGTCATGGGAGAAATGTGTGCTAAGTTTCAATAGGTGCAGCTCGAGGATGTGGACAAGATCCTTGGAGAGACGAGAGCGACCACATGCATCCTAGACCCTTATCCATCCCGGCTGATGAAGGAAGCCAGAGGGGGTTTGGCAGGGTGGGTGAAGGTGGTGGTTAATGCCTCCTTATAGGAAGGCAAGATTCCAGGCAGCCTAAAAGAGGCTGTTATCAAACCACTGTTGAATAAACCATCACTGGACCCCTCCCAATTGAACAACTTTTGGCCAGTTTCCAATCTCCCATTTTTGAGCAAAGTCCTTGAATGTGTGGTGGCCTCGCAACTCCAGGTATTCTTGGAAGACATGGATTATCTAGATCCGGCACAGTCTGGTTTTAGGTCGGGACATGGAACCGAAACAGCCTTGGTCGCCTTGGTAGATGATCTACTCCGGGAACTAGACGGGGGAGTGTGTTCCTGTTGGTTCTGCTAGACCTCTCAGCAGCCTTTGATATCGTTGACCATGGTATCCTTCTGGGACGCCTCAGGGACTTGAAGGTACTGTTTTGCAGTGGCTCCGGTCCTTCCTTGAGGGTCACTCTCAGATGGTGTTGCTTGTCCTCACAACTATTGACTTGTGGGGTCCCTCAGGGATCAGTACATGGGATCAGGGATTTACATGAAGCTGCTGGGAGATATCATCTGGAGTTTTGGGGTCAGATGTCATCTGTACGCGGATGATGTTCAGCTCTATCACTCCCTCCCACCTCTCACTAAGGAGGCTGTGCAGGTCCTGAACTGGTGCGTGGCCGCTGTGTCGGTCTGGATGAGGGCAAACAGATTGAAACTAAATCCAGACAAGACAAAGATACCCCCGGTCAGTCGAAAGGCCGAACAGGGGATAGAGTTACAGCAGTGTTTCTCAACCTGGGGGTCGGGACCCCTGAGGGGGTCGCGAAGGGGTGTCAGAGGGGTCGCCAAAGACCATCAGAAAACACATTGGTCATGGGGGTTCTGTGTGGGAAGTTTGGCCCAATTCTATCATTGATGGGGTTCAGAACGCTCCTTGATTGTACGTGAACTATAAATCCCAGTATCTACAACTCCCAAATGTCAAAGTCTATTTTCCCAAAACCCCATCAGTGTTCCCATTTGGACATATTGAGTATCCGTGCCAAGTTTGGTCCAGATCCATCATTGTGTGAGTCCACAGTGCTCTCTGGATGTAGGCAAACTACAACTCCCAAACTCAAGGTCAATGCCCACCAAACCCTTCCAGTATTTTCTGTTGATCAGGGGAGTTTTCTGTGCCAACTTTGGTTCAATTCCATTGTTGGTGGGGTTCAGAATGCTCTTTGTTTACATGTTAACTATAAATCCAAGCAACTACAACTCCCAAATGACAAAATCAATCCCCGCCAACCCCACCAGTATTCAAATTTGGGCATACTGGGTATTTGTGCCAAATTTGCTCCAGTGAATGAAAATATATCCTGCAGATCATTTACACGGCGATTCATAATGTTAGAGTTATGGTTGGGGGTCGCCACAACATGAGGAACTGTATTAAGGGGTCACGGCATTAGGAAGGTTGAGAACCACTGAGTTACAGCCTGTGCTGGACATGCTTAGACTCCCCCTGAAGATACAATGAATCCAGGAGTGGCCGGGAGAGCTTTTGCACAATTAAAAGTTGTGCACTAGCTGCACCCATTCCTTAGGAAGTCTGATCTGGCCACAGTGGTCCATGCTCTTGTTACATCCCAAATAGACTACTACAGCGCACTCTACATAGGGCTGCCTCTGAAGACTGCCCAGAAACTTCAATTAGTCCAATGATTGGCAGCCGGGTTGGTCACCGGAGCAACGTACAGGGAGCACACCACCCCTCCGTTATGCCAGCTCCACTGGCTGTCAGTCTGAAGAGAGATATTGACAAGCTGGAATGTGTCCAGAGGAGGGAGACTAAAATGATCAAGGGTCTGGAGATTTGATTGAAATAAGTCTTTTCCATATAATAGATTGGAAGATTTCAGTGAAGTTGGGCTTCTCTGCCTTGGTTAGACCACATCTGCAATACTGTGTGCAGTTCTGGGCACCACAATTGAAGGGAATTCTGCCATGCTGGGGTTGAAGCTGGTCCTTGGGAAACTACAACTCTCATGAAGGGCAGAAGTCCCAAGATCCAGCCGTTCCCCAAAAGTCTCGTGGGGTCCTTGTTGTTGTTAGTGCCTTGGCAATGTGACCAAGACTTAACCCCTATTGTGTAGTCTGGTGCCCTTGCCCTTTGCAGAACTATAAGTCACTATCCCTTATTGGGGGGTGGGGGGTGCTCGGCTTCAGGGAGATGTTGACAAGCTGGAATGTGTCCAGAGGAGGGTGACTAAAATGATCAAGGGTCTGGCGAACAAGCCCTATGAGGAGCGGCTTAAGGAGCTGGGCATGTTTAGCCTGAAGAAGAGAAGGCTGAGAGGAGATATGATAGCCATGTATAAATATGTGAGAGGAAGCCACAGGGCGGAGGGAGCAAGCTTGTTTTCTGCTTCCCTGGAGACTAGGACGCGGAACAATGGCTTCAAACTACAAGAGAGGAGATTCCATCTGAACATGAGGAAGAACTTCCTGACTGTGAGAGCCGTTCAGCAGTGGAACTCTCTGCCCCTGAGTGTGGTGGAGGCTCCTTCTTTGGAAGCTTTTAAACAGAGGCTGGATGGCCATCTGTCAGGGGTGATTTGAATGCAATATTCCTGCTTCTTGGCAGGGGGTTGGACTGGATGGCCCATGAGGTCTCTTCCAACTCTTTGATTCTATGATTCTATTCTATGATTGGCCCTGTCATCTTTCCCATTGTCGCTTCATTGCCCTGTCCCGAATGCTTGGTCCCACAGCCAAGTTTTTACCATCCTTCTAAAGGACAGGAGGGAGGGGGCCGACCTGATCTCACAAGGAAGGGAGTTCCATAGCCGGGGAGCAATCACCGAGAAGGCCCTGTCCCTCGTCCCCACCAATTGCGTCTGTGACAATGGTGGGACGGAAAGCAGGGCCTCCCCGGAGGATCTCAATCTCTGCGATGGTACATAGAGGGAGATGCGTTTGGACGGGTAATTTGGGCCGGGGCCGTTTAGGGCTTTATAGGCCAAAGCCAGCACTTTGAATTGTGCCCGGTAGCAAACTGGCAGCCAGTGGAGCTGACGTAACATGGGAGTTGTATGCTCCCTGCATGCCGCCCCAGTTATTAACCTGGCTGCCTCTCGTTGGACTATTTCAGCGTTTCTCAAACTGGGGGTCGGGACCTCTGGAGGGGTCGCGAGGGGGTGTCACAGGGGTCACCAAAGAGCACCAGAAAACACTGTATTTTCTGTTGGTCATAGGGTCTCTGTGGGAGGTTTGGCCCAATTCTATCATTGGTGGGGTTCAGAATGCTCTTTGATTGTAGGTGAACTATAAATCCCAGCAACTACAAGTTCCAAGGTCTATTTTCCCCAAACTCCACCAGTGTTCACATTTCGGCATATTGACTATTTGTGCCAAGTTTGGTCCAGATCCATCATTGTTTGAGTCAACAGTGCTTTCTGGATGTAGGTGAACTACAACTCCCAAACTCAATGTCAATGCCCATCAAACCCTTGTAGTATTTTCTGTTGGCCATGGGAGTTCTGTATGCTAAGATCGGTTCAATTGCATCGTTGGTGGAGTTCAGAATGCTCTTTGATTGTAGGTGAACTATAAATCCCAGCAACTACAACTCCCAAATGACAAAATCAACCCCCCCCCCCAAAAAAACCCCCACCAATATTGGGCATATAAAGTATTTGAGCCAAATTTGGTCTAGTGAATGAAAATCTATCCTGCATATCATATATTTACATTACAATTTGTAAGAGTAGCAAAATTACAGTTATGAAGTAGCAACGAAAGTAATTTTTATGGTTGTGGGTCACCACAACATGAGGAACTATATTAAGGGGTCGTGGCATTAGGAAGGTTGAGAAACACTGGACTATTTGAAGCTTCCGAGCAGTCTTCAAAGGCAACCCCACGTAGAGTGCGTTGCAGTAGTCTATTCTAGATGTAACGAGAGCGTGGACCACCGTGGCCAAGTCTGACTTCCCAAGGTAAATGTTTGGGTTGTTGTAGGTTTTTTCGGGCTGTATGTCCATGTTTTAGTGAAATGGCAGGGAGAAAGTTTGAGGAAAAGAGACAAAGAGAGTCCCTGAGGTCTGAAAAAGCACGGTTTATTCTCGTTTGGAGCCATCCGGATGTGGACCCTGCTGGTAGTCCAGAGACAGGGTAACGAACAACGAAAAGCCTTGGTTTATATACCCTTTAAATAATATGCATGCATCATACAATGTGCGTCACAAAATTCTGCTTTTACATTGACTTCAATGGCATATTTTAACTTTAACACCTATCAATCTTCATTTAAGCATCTTTATCTAAGGAGCTGCTATTAATGAGGACCATGCGCCAGAGTGTCTACTAGGCCACTGATAGCAAGAGCTTCCATCCATCTTGAGATAAGTTCGTCCTGAAGCCTTTTGATGGCCAGCTCATTAATCTTATGATAAGCTTCGCCTGGTACCAAAATGGAAAGAGTCTCTTGGAATTTGCCAGAGGTCTCTTGACATTCCTTTCCTGGACCCTGGCCTCTTTTGAGGCATCTAATTTTGCAGCTTTTAAGAAGCCCAGTGAAGTGAAGTTCATGCATACATACATCCTTTATATTTTCTATTTCTAATATGGTTACAACCAATATATATTTTCCAATATGTGTATTATGTATTTTCATCTTGCTTTCATCACTAGAGGCATTCTCTCCTGACATTTCGCCTGCATCTATGGCAAGCATCCTCAGAGGTGATATTATATATTTTTCTCAGGAGGAGGCGGTGGTTGACAGTATCATAAGCTGCGGACAGGTCTATGAAGACAGCTCCTGTGATCTGCTGCCTTTCAAAGCCATCTTCTATGTGCTGGGTCAGGTTCAGCACTTGCGATGTGCAGCATTTGCACATAATATCACAAAGGACGACCACCTCACCCGCCTCATAGGAAACCTGCTACAAAACAGGAGCTTTTTTGTTGAGTTCCGGGGCCAGAGAAGTAGATGACGGAAACAGAAGAACGGCCTGCCTCAGGGAAGCATGCTTGCCCCATCCATGTTCAACATCTATACAAATGACTAGCCACTGCCAGAAGGGACAGAGAGTTTCATCTATGCTGATGATCGTGCCATTACTGCTCAAGCAGGGAGCTTTGAGATGGTTGAACAGAAACTCTCCGAAGCTCTAGGTGCTCTTACTGCCTACTACAGGGAAAACCAGCTGATCCCTAATCCATCTAAAACACAGACATGTGCTTTTCACCTCAAGAACACACAAGCATCACGAGCTCTGAGGATTACCTGGGAAGGAATCCCACTGGAGCATTGCAGTGCACCCAAATACCTGGGAGTCACTCTGGACTGTGCTCTGACCTACAAGAAGCACTGCCTGAACATCAAGCAAAAAGTGGGTGCTAGAAACAATATCATACGAAAGCTGACTGGCACAACCTGGGGATCACAACCAGACACAGTGAAGACATCTGCCCTTGCGCTATGCTACTCTGCTGCTGAGTACGCATGCCCAGTGTGGAACACATCTCACCATGCTAAAACAGTAGATGTGGCTCTTAATGAGACATGTTGCATTATCATGCGGTGTCTGCGCCCTACACCACTGGAGAAATTACACTGCTTAGCCGGTATTGCACCACCTGACATCCGCTGGGAAGTAGCAGCCAATAGTGAAAGGACCAAGGCAGAGACATCTCCAGCTCATCCCGTTTGGGTATCAGCCAGCACGTCAACGACTTAAATCAAGACATAGTTTTCTAAGATCTACAGAGACACTCAATGGAACACCTCAGCAAGTGAGAGTCCAAAAGTGGCAGGCTCAAACCCAGAACCTCAACCAATGGCTGATACCAAATGAGAGACTCCCCCTTGGGCACACAGAAGACTTGGAAGGCGCTGAACAGACTGCGCTCTGGCACCACGAGATGCAGAGCCAACCTTAAGAAATGGGGCCAGAAAGTGGAATCCTCGACATGCGAGTGTGGAGAGGAGCAAACCACTGACCACTTGCTGCAATGCACCCTGAGTCCTGCCACATGCACAATGGAGGACCTTCTTGCACCAACACCAGAGGCACTCCAAGTGGTCAGATACTGGTCAAAGGACATTTAATCAACTACCAAGCTCGCAAATTTTGTATTTTGTCTGTCTGTTTGTTTTGCTCTGTTAGAAATGTAATACAATTGACTGATTACCCTGACACGACAAATAAAATAAAGCAGGAGCTCACCCCGACCCGCAACTTCGAACTACCGACCTTTAGGTCAGCAGATTCAACAATTCAGCAATTTAAGCCGTTGCGCCCAAAAATTGACATTGAAGGTATTGATATCGAGCCGCTTTTAGGAGGATCTCCCCATCCGAGGAGATCCCGAGTACCGCACCAAAGAGGATCCTGGAACCTTGGTGAGGGCAGCGAAGCCAATTCCAGTAGCGAAGATATTAAAATAATAAATCCCCACCAAAGCGGAAGAAGTTGGGACTGAGGTGTCTTTATTAGCGATTCAGCTGAGATCGGATGCATTGCAGGAATAGTTCCACTACAAGCATGCCAATACAAGAGTTACAGGCATTTTTATAGGCCAAATACAGGTTTGAAAGTTTCAAAACTCCCTCCCTCTTTGGCTCCTTAGCAAATCAGGGAGAGGGAGGCAGGACGGAAGAGGGGCATTGTTCTGGCCAGCAAAGGTGCGATTTTCCTTAAGAAAGGTTTTCCTGCTTTTGATCAGATAAGGAGTGTCCTTGATGGGTTTCGGTAGAAGGAACAAACAGGGTCAGGACAGGGGACCCCGGGGGTTTTTCCTGTCCTTTAGTGAATCAATCAAAGTGTCCAAATAGACTTCCCTGCCCACCAGACAAAACTCAGAGAGCGGGAAAGGAAATCTCAACTTGTTATTGTCCATGCAGATGTGGAATAATCAAGTACTCTGAGGATGCTTGCCATAGATGCAGGCGAAACGTCAGGAGAAATGCCTCTAGAACATGGCCCTATAGCCCGAAAAAACCCACAAGAACCAAATCAAGTAAGTTTCCAGGGAGGCGGTGGTCCTGCCTCAGGCATTTCAACATTCCTGGGTCACATATTTTAGGGCAAAAGTCAGGGGGTAAGACAGGAGGACAAGCAATGTTTCATAGCAAGATACATACATTCAAATCATAAGCATTTCATAGCAACAAAAACCCCATCTTTGTCCCACATCCCAAGTATATTTAATAAGAGGATTAATTTTCATGAAGAAGCCTGAAGTCCAATGTTTTAAAAGGTCTTTGAGGAAAGTTCATGAGGGAGATAGTATGTACTGAAGTCCAAGACATGCAGGCAGAGAGTCCATGATCATTGGGAAGGCTGGAAGATGAAACACCAGCTGTGCTGCAACTGATTCACACTTTGGTCCTTGGGAAACTACAACTCTCATGGAGGGCAGAAGTCCCAAGATCCAGCCGTTTCCCAAAAGCCTCATGGGGTCCTTGTTGTTGTCAGTGCTTTGGCAATGTGACCAAGACTTGACCCTTGTTGTGTAGTCTGGTGCCCTTGCCCTTTGCAGAACTATAAGTTACTATCCCTTATTTGGGGGGGGGGGAGGGGTGCTCAACATCAGTATGATGTTCATAGGTGCTTTTGTTCCATTATAAGACTAATCTCCATAAAGCTGGAAGAAAGGTGCATCAACACGGTAGAATGAATCGAGCTTGATGCCAATTGAACTGCCGTGGCTTGATGCTGGAGAATCAGGGGAGCCAAAGAGCCTTGCTGTAAGAGCATGGGGCCTTTTTGCCACAGACGGCGCACAGTGTGCTTCCCCAGACATTTTGGTAGCTGTCTCTCGACCCGCCACCAAAAAAGCAGGATTTCAAAGGCCGGGAGTGTGCTCTTCCCCTTCTGTGCCTGTTCCTGCAATCTGGCTGCTGTTGTTCTTTGCTCTGTTCAATCTGGCCTCCCTCGCAAGGCACAAAGAGGGCGACATGCGCCACCTCCTCCTCCTCCTCCTCCTTTGCAGCCGACTAGACAGCCTGACGTGGGAAGCGCTTTCAGCCCATTGTTCAGGAGAGATGGGGAGTGAGTAATGTTGGGAGAAAGCCGGCAGGAGGGAGTCGCATGCAGCTCTCGCAGGCAAGCACACACAGCCACAGCCTCCACCTTTCCCTTCCTAATTTCTGGAAAACCACAATATAAAAAGCTGAGAAGCAACCACAGGGATAGAAAAACCTCTTTGGGAATGGCATATCATGAGAATGCAATATCCTACAACCTCCGTATCCATGGGACTGGCTTCGTTTCATCCACATTTATTTATTGTCGAAGGCTTTCATGGCCGGAATCACTGGATTGCTGTAGGTTTTTTCAGGCTGTATGGCCATGTTCTAGAGGCATTCTCTCCTGACGTTTTGCCTACATCTATGGCAAGCATCCTCAGAGGTTGTGAGGTCTGTTGGAACTAGGAAAAGGGGTTTATATATCTGTGGAATGACCAGGGTAAGACAAAGGACTCTTGTCTGCTGGAGCTAGGTGTGAATGTTTCAACTGACCACCTTGATTAGCATATAATGGCCTGACATTGCCTAGAGCAAACTTTTGTTTAGAGGTGATTAGATGTCATTGTTTGTTTCCTCTCTGTTGTTGTGCTGTTGTAACAGAAGTATTACATTTTTGACATAACAAACAAACAAACATACAAAAGACACAGAGTTTGCAAGCTTGGTAGTTGGTTAAATGTCCTTTGACCAGTATCTGGCCACTTGGAGTGCTTCTGGTGTTGCCGCAAGAAGGTCCTCCATTGTGAATGTGGTGCTCAGGGTGCATTGCAGCAGGTGATCTGTAGTTTGCTCTTCTCCACACTCACATGTTGTGGATTCCACTTTGTAGCCCCATTTCTGAAGGTTGGCTCTGCATCTCGTGGTGCCAGAGCATAGTCTGTTCAGCACCTTCCAAGTTGCCCAGTTTTTTGTGTGCCCAGGGGGGAGTCTCTCATTGGGTATCAGCCATTGATTGAGGCTCTGGGTTTGAGCCTGCCACTTTTGGACTCTCGCTTGCTGAGGTGTTCCAGCGAGTCTCTGGAGATCTTAGAAAACTATTTCTTGACTTAAGTCGTTGGCATGCTGGCTGATGCCCAAACAAGGGATGAGCTGGAGATGTCTCTGCCTTGGTCCTTTCACTATTGGCTGCTACTTCCCAGCGGATGTCAGGTGGTGCAATACCGGCTAAGCAGTGTAATTTCTCCAGTGGTGTAGGGCGCAGACACCCCGTGATAATGCGACATGTTTCATTAAGAGCCACATCTACTGTTTTAGTGTGGTGAGATGTGTTCCACACTGGGCATGCGTACTCAGCAGCAGAGTAGCATAGCGCAAGGGCAGATGTCTTCATTGTGTCTGGTTGTGATCCCCAGGTTGTGCCAGTCAGCTTTTGTATGATATTGTTTCTAGCACCCACTTTTTGCTTGATGTTCAGGCAGTGCTTCTTGTAGGTAAGAGCACGGTCCAGGGTGACTCCCAGGTATTTGGGTGTCCTGCAATGCTCCAGTGGGATTCCTTCCCATGTAATCCACAGAGCTTGGAATGCTTATCTGTTCTTAAGGTGAAAGGCACATGTCTGTGTTTTAGATGGATTAGGGATCCGTTGGTTTTCCCTGTAATAGGCAGTTAGAGCACCTAGAGCTTCGGAGAGCTTCTGTTCAAGCATCTCAAAGCTCCCTGCTTGAGCGGTGATGGCATGATCATCAGCATAGATGAAGCTCTCTGTCCCTTCTGGCAGTGGCTGGTCATTTGTGTAGATGTTGAACGTGGATGGAGCAAGCACGCTCCCCTGAGGCAGGCCGTTCTTCTGTTTCTGCCATCTGCTTCTCTGGCCCTGGAACTCAACAAAAAAGCTCCTGTTTTGTAGCAGGTTTCCTATGAGGCGGGTGAGGTGGTAGTCCTTTGTGATATTATACATTTTTCTCAGGAGGAGGCGGTGGTTCACAGTATCATAGGCTGCTGACAGGTCTATGAAGACAGCTCCTGCGGTCTACTGCCTTTCAAAGCCATCTTCTATGTGCTGAGTCAGGTTCAACACTCCTGCTGTTAGCTCTAATTCCTGTCAACCTAGCAGTTCGAAAACATGCAGATGTGGGTAGATCAAGGAGGGTAATAAAGGCACCTCTGCAGCCATGTTGGCAAACCACGACCAGGAGGTGTCTATGGACAACAGGCTCCTCGGCTTGGAAATGGAACAAGAGCACCTCCCCATGGCCAGAGTTGAGCACTGCCTCCAGAAGCTGGAAATGAAAGGAGAAGCCTATATCTTTGTTCTGTATATTTCTATGTCATTATTATTCCACTGTATTAAAGGCATTGAATGTTTGCCTATCTGTGTATGTTATAATCTGCTCTGAGTCCCCTCGGGGAGATAGAACGGAATATAAATAAAGTATTACTAGTACTAGTACTACTACTACTAGCTTGGAGATCCAGCAATGCCTGGATTATTTGAAAAAGACATTGTTTTTGTTTTTGTTTTTTTGGATTTTAGGTATTCTCCATTTGGTGTGGATGAACTTGTTGTTGTTGTTCATTCATTCAGTCATCTCCGACTCTTCGTGACCTCATGGACCAGCCCACGCCAGAGCTCCCTGTCAGCCGTCACCACCCCCATTTCCTTCAAGGTCAGTCCAGTCACTTACAGTTCCCCAAATTGTGGGTCAGTTCTCCCCGAACGCTGTCAGTATTCAAAGATGGCCCTTTTGGGTCTGTGCACCAAATTTAACCCAAAGGGGACACAGAGAGGCTTATAAGATATACATACATACAATATATTATATTATTAGCATAGCACAGGACAATGTGGAACTGTCTTCCTGGCCCCCCCTCTCTTCACTCTGTCAAATTCATGCACTTTGATCCCACTTTATTTATTTACTACATTTATATGCCGCCCTCCTCACCCCAAAGGGCACTCAGAGAGGCTTATTAGATATATATACATACACTATATTATATTATTAGCATGGCACAGGATAATGTGGAACTGTCTTCCTGGCCCCCTCTCTTATTCCTGCTTCTTGGCAGGGGGTTGGATGGGATGGCTGATGAGGTCTCCTCCAACTCTTTGATTCTGTGCCGCCCTCCTCACCCCAAAGCAGACTCAGAGAGGCTTATTAGATATATATACACACAATATATTATATTATTAGTATAGCACAGGACACTGAGGAACTGTCTTCCTGGCCCCTCTCTTATTCCTGCTTCTTGGCAGGGGGTTGGACTGGGTGGCCCATGAGGTCTCTTCCAACTCTTTGATTCTATGCCGCCCTCCTCACCCCAAAGCAGACTCAGAGAGGATTATAAGACGACGTGGAACTGTCTTCCTGTCAGGGGTGATTTGAATGCTTCTTGGCAGGGGGTGGGACTGGATGGCCCATGAGGTCTCTTCCAACTCTTTGATTGTATGATTCATCTCCTCACCCCAAACGGGACTCAGAGAGGCTTATAAGACAATGTGGAACTGTCTTCCTGGCCCCCCCTCTTATTCCTGCTTCTTGGCAGGGGGTTGGACTGGATGGCCCATGAGGTCTCTTCCAACTCTGCTTCTATGCCGCCCTCCTCACCCCAAAGGGGACTCAGAGAGGCTTATAAGACAATGCGGAACTGTCTTCCTGGCCCCCTCTCTCTTCACTCTGTCAAATTCATGCACTTTGATCCCACTTTATTTATTTACTACATTTATATGCTGCCCTCCTCACCCCAAAGGGGACTCAGAGAGGATTATAAGATATATATACATACAATATATTATATTATTAGCATAGCACAGGACAATGTGGAACTGTCTTTCTGGCCCCCTCTCTTATTCCTGCTTCTTGGCACGGGGTTGGACTGGATGGCCCATGAGGTCTCTTCCAACTCTGCTTCTATGCCGCCCTCCTCACCCCAAAGGGGACTCAGAGAGGCTTATAAGACAATGCGGAACTGTCTTCCTGGCCCCCTCTCTCTTCACTTCTTGGCAAGGGGTTGGACTGGATGGCCCATGAGGTCTCTTCCAACTCTTTGATTCTATGCCGCCCTCCTCACCCCAAAGGGGACTCAGAGAGGCTTATAAGACAATGTGGAACTGTCTTCCTGGCCCCCCTCTCTCTTCACTCTGCCAAATTCATGGCTTATAAGATATATGCCGCCCTCCTCACCCCAAAGGGGACTCAGAGAGGCTTATAAGATATATATATACATACAATATATTATATTATTAGCATAGCACAGGACAATGTGGAACTGTCTTTCTGGCCCCCTCTCTTATTCCTGCTTCTTGGCACGGGGTTGGACTGGATGGCCCATGAGGTCTCTTCCAACTCTGCTTCTATGCCGCCCTCCTCACCCCAAAGGGGACTCAGAGAGGCTTATAAGACAATGCGGAACTGTCTTCCTGGCCCCCTCTCTCTTCACTCTGTCAAATTCATGCACTTTGATCCCACTTTATTTATTTACTACATTTATATGCTGCCCTCCTCACCCAAAGGGGACTCAGAGAGGATTATAAGATATATATACATACAATATATTATATTATTAGCATAGCACAGGACAATGTGGAACTGTCTTTCTGGCCCCCTCTCTTATTCCTGCTTCTTGGCACGGGGTTGGACTGGATGGCCCATGAGGTCTCTTCCAACTCTGCTTCTATGCCGCCCTCCTCACCCCAAAGGGGACTCAGAGAGGCTTATAAGACAATGCGGAACTGTCTTCCTGGCCCCCTCTCTCTTCACTCTGTCAAATTCATGCACTTTGATCCCACTTTATTTATTTACTACATTTATATGCTGCCCTCCTCACCCCAAAGGGGACTCAGAGAGGATTATAAGATATATATACATACAATATATTATATTATTAGCATAGCACAGGACAATGTGGAACTGTCTTTCTGGCCCCCTCTCTTATTCCTGCTTCTTGGCACGGGGTTGGACTGGATGGCCCATGAGGTCTCTTCCAACTCTGCTTCTATGCCGCCCTCCTCACCCCAAAGGGGACTCAGAGAGGCTTATAAGACAATGCGGAACTGTCTTCCTGGCCCCCTCTCTCTTCACTCTGTCAAATTCATGCACTTTGATCCCACTTTATTTATTTACTACATTTATATGCCGCCCTCCTCACCCCAAAGGGGACTCAGAGAGGATTATAAGATATATATACATACAATATATTATATTATTAGCATAGCACAGGACAATGTGGAACTGTCTTTCTGGCCCCCTCTCTTATTCCTGCTTCTTGGCACGGGGTTGGACTGGATGGCCCATGAGGTCTCTTCCAACTCTGCTTCTATGCCGCCCTCCTCACCCCAAAGGGGACTCAGAGAGGCTTATAAGACAATGCGGAACTGTCTTCCTGGCCCCCTCTCTCTTCACTCTGTCAAATTCATGCACTTTGATCCCACTTTATTTATTTACTACATTTATATGCTGCCCTCCTCACCCCAAAGGGGACTCAGAGAGGATTATAAGATATATATACATACAATATATTATATTATTAGCATAGCACAGGACAATGTGGAACTGTCTTTCTGGCCCCCTCTCTTATTCCTGCTTCTTGGCACGGGGTTGGACTGGATGGCTCATGAGGTCTCTTCCAACTCTGCTTCTATGCCGCCCTCCTCACCCCAAAGGGGACTCAGAGAGGCTTATAAGACAATGCGGAACTGTCTTCCTGGCCCCCTCTCTCTTCACTCTGTCAAATTCATGCACTTTGATCCCACTTTATTTATTTACTACATTTATATGCTGCCCTCCTCAACCCAAAGGGGACTCAGAGAGGATTATAAGATATATATACATACAATATATTATATTATTAGCATAGCACAGGACAATGTGGAACTGTCTTTCTGGCCCCCTCTCTTATTCCTGCTTCTTGGCACGGGGTTGGACTGGATGGCCCATGAGGTCTCTTCCAACTCTGCTTCTATGCCGCCCTCCTCACCCCAAAGGGGACTCAGAGAGGCTTATAAGACAATGCGGAACTGTCTTCCTGGCCCCCTCTCTCTTCACTCTGTCAAATTCATGCACTTTGATCCCACTTTATTTATTTACTACATTTATATGCTGCCCTCCTCACCCAAAGGGGACTCAGAGAGGATTATAAGATATATATACATACAATATATTATATTATTAGCATAGCACAGGACAATGTGGAACTGTCTTTCTGGCCCCCTCTCTTATTCCTGCTTCTTGGCACGGGGTTGGACTGGATGGCCCATGAGGTCTCTTCCAACTCTGCTTCTATGCCGCCCTCCTCACCCCAAAGGGGACTCAGAGAGGCTTATAAGACAATGCGGAACTGTCTTCCTGGCCCCCTCTCTCTTCACTCTGTCAAATTCATGCACTTTGATCCCACTTTATTTATTTACTACATTTATATGCCGCCCTCCTCACCCCAAAGGGGACTCAGAGAGGATTATAAGATATATATACATACAATATATTATATTATTAGCATAGCACAGGACAATGTGGAACTGTCTTTCTGGCCCCCTCTCTTATTCCTGCTTCTTGGCACGGGGTTGGACTGGATGGCCCATGAGGTCTCTTCCAACTCTGCTTCTATGCCGCCCTCCTCACCCCAAAGGGGACTCAGAGAGGCTTATAAGACAATGCGGAACTGTCTTCCTGGCCCCCTCTCTCTTCACTCTGTCAAATTCATGCACTTTGATCCCACTTTATTTATTTACTACATTTATATGCTGCCCTCCTCACCCCAAAGGGGACTCAGAGAGGATTATAAGATATATATATACATACAATATATTATATTATTAGCATAGCACAGGACAATGTGGAACTGTCTTCCTGGCCCCCTCTCTCTTCACTCTGTCAAATTCATGCACTTCACTCCCACTTAATTTGCCATGGCTCAATGGATTGGATTCATAGTTTGTTGAAGCACTATTTAGCAAGGGATGTTGTAAAACAAGAACTCCCACGACTCCATTTCGTGGTGTCAAACTGCATTCATTCTCTTGCTTGCTTGTTTTTTCCCACCCAAACGAACAATGTCCCCCAGGAAATCTCCATTAGCAAGTCTCAAAATAGTGCCTTTTTCGTCGTCTAATGGCAGACTTGTCGCTCCTCTGTCGCATTTTATTTTATTGAGCTGCACAGAGGATTGGGAGGGAGGGGAGTATGTGGGAGGCGAGCATTGAGAGGAAATTGAGGCTAATAAAAGCTTCCTTCCTCTGAAAACAACTCACTTCCCCGCTCTCCAAAACCCAGCGCTCTGCAGCCCCTGGAACCAGCATTGCTGTTACCTGGATTAAAACACACCAAATTGGGTAATTGCTTTTTAAATATTATGATTCTGGCTGGAGGTAAATACATGAAATGGGAACGTGGGTGTTGGCAGAACTCCTGGCAAAGCGAAGGCAAAGTATATTTATTGCATTTCATGTCATTTCAGAGGCCTGTGCTCGGATGGTTGCCTTGACCAGAGTTGTTGTTCTGTGCCTTCAAATTATTTCCGACTGAGCCAACAGCGTGATGTGGCAGCTCAAAAAGCCAATGCGATTCTAAAGCAAAGGTTTCTCCTGACATGAAGTCCAGTCGTGTCCACATGAACGTGGGCACAGCAGCAGCTGCAACTCAGAAGCTTTCTCATTTCTTTGCTTTTCCCCCTTCCTAACATTGTAACTAATCCTCCCAATAAAAAGTATCAATTAATTGTAACCTTTCTCTCTCCATAGTGTTACTTTGTATCCTTTGCTGCCTCAAAGCTTCTCTTTCAATAAACCTTTCAATAAAGGCCAAAACTACTTTCCCTTAAACCGCGGATACGGAAACCCCCTTCGGGGCCCCGTATCCGCGGGTCAACCGATCGCCTTGAAAATGGTGTCAGTCTTCTCTTGGAAGAATTCTAAGACTAATGGCTATCTCGGTTTCGCTCCGCTGTCCTTTCAGCCCAGGGAATAACCTTTTTTGCCCCCAAAACCATGTCCTGGAGTCCAGCTGTTTTTCTGAAGACACTGCCTCGCTGCCACCATTTTGTGGGGGTTGGTGCTCATCTCCATTTCTAAGCTGAAGAACTGGCATTGTCCGTAGATGTCTCCAAGGTCATGTGGTCAGCATGACTGCATGGAGTGCTGTTACCTTCCCGCTGAAGCAGTACCTATTGCTCTACTCACATTTGCATTCTTAAAATCTGGAGATCATGTAGTCCAATATGCTGCTCATAGAATCATAGAATCAAAGAGTTGGAGGAGACCTCATGGGCCATCCAGACCAACCCCCTGCCAAGAAGCAGGAACACTGCATTCAAATCACCCCTGACAGATGGCCATCCAGCCCCTGTTTAAAAGCTTCCAAAGAAGAAGCCTCCACCACACTCCGGGGCAGAGAGTCCCACTGCTGAATGGCTCTCACAGTCAGGAAGTTCTTCCTCATGTTCAGATGGAATCTCCTCTCTTGTAGTTTGAAGCCATTGCTCCGCGTCCTAGTCTCCAAGGAAGCAGAAAACAAGCTTGCTCCCTCCTCCCTGTGGCTTCCTCTCACATATTTATACATGGCTATCATATCTCCTCTTGGCCTTCTCTTCTTCAGGCTAAACATGCCCAGCTCCTTAAGCCGCTCCTCATAGGGCTTGTTCTCCAGACCCTTGATCATTTTAGTCGCCCTCCTCTGGACACATTCCAGCTTGTCAATATCTCTCTTGAATTGTGGTGCCCAGAATTGGACACAGTCCAGACTTTGCTTGCTGTTACCTTCCCACCGGAGCAGTACCTATCGATCGACTCACATTTGCATGTTTTTGAACTGCTAGGTTGGCAGAAGCTAGGGCTAACAGTGGGAGCGTACCCCGCTCCCTGGATTCGAACCACTGACCTTTCGGTCAGTAAGTTCATCAGCTCAGCAGTTTAATCCTGTTAATTGCTGTTAATTGTATATTTATGTTTTGATGTGGGCGCCATGGCGTGCCACTTTGTTAGCCATCCTGAGTCCCTCTGCGGAGGTTGAGAAAGGACGGGATATAAAAGCCCTAAATAAGTAATAAGAAATAATAATCTACTGTGCCACCAGGGGGCCCAATATATAATATACTAGTGTTATTACAATGTTACTATTTCTATATATTATTATATTGATTATTATTATTATTATTATTATTATTATTATTATTATATTGTATAAAGGTAAAGGTTTCCCCTTGACATTAAGTCTAGTTGAGTTCAACTCTGGGGTGTGGTGCTCATCTCCATTTCTAAGCCGAAAGCTGGCGTTGTCCGTAGACACCTCCAAGTGTTGCCCATGCCTGGTCTACACTGGAGAATTAATGCAGTTTGACCCCACTGTATCTGTCATGGCTCAGTGCTATAGAATCCTGGGATTTATAGTTTAGCTTTGCTGCCAAAGAGTATTGGTGCCTCACCCACCTACAGAATCTATAGTTCCATAGCCATACACACACATACATATTTTCACCTTTATTATATGCGTATATAGATAGATTAAAATACTAATTGAACCCAATGGCTCCCTCTGTTGGCCACATGAGGCATAGCTGCATGGAGGTTGCCCTGAAAAACTATGAATTTTGACCCCCTCCAATCAGGAGACACTAATGGCCTTCCCTCCAATGACATTGGAGGTTATAGTGAGCGCCATGGATATGTCCAAGAGCCCTGCCTACATCCTTCACGAACACCATGATGCCCACCACCCAAGTGACAATTTCATCCCAGATTTTGTGTGTTTCCTCCACCACAGACATCCCAGTGTTTCTTATTCTCTCCATTGGTGTGGGATTTGCATGACCCCGCCCACTCTTTCCTACTCTTTTCTGTGGAGCACAGAAGGTGAAGGTTTCCCCTGACATTAAGTCTAATCGTGTCCAACTCTGTGGGGGTGGCGCTCATTTCAATTTCTAAGCCGAAGAGCTGGTATTATCCCTAGACGCCTCCAAAGTCATGTGGCCAGCATGACTGCATGGAGCACCGTTACCTTCCTACAGAAGCAGTACCAATTCATCCACTCACATTTGTATGTTTTCGAACTGCTAGGTTGGCAGAAGCTTAGGCTGACAGTGGAAGCTCACGCTGCTCCCCGGATTTGAATCGCTGAGCTTTTGGTCAGTAAGTTCAGCAGCTCAGCGGTTTAACCTGCTGCGCCATTGGGGGGCTCCATACTATTATATAATATACTGTACTATATGATGTCATAGTAGGTATAATATGTTGTTGTTGTTCATTCGTTCAGTCGTCTCCGACTCTTCGTGACCTCATGGACCAGCCTACGCCAGAGCTCCCTGTCGGCCGTTACCACCCCCAGCTCCCTCAAGGTCAGTCCAGTCACTTCAAGGATGCCATCCATCCATCTTGCCCTTGGTCGGCCCCTCTTCTTTTTGCCTTCCACTTTCCCCAGCATAATTGTCTTCTCTAGGCTTTCCTGTCTCCTCATGATGTGGCCAAAGTACTTCAACTTTGTCTCTAATAACCTTCCCTCCAATGAGCAGTCAGGCTTTATTTCCTGAAGTATGGACCAGTTGGATCTTCTTGCAGTCTAAGGCACTCTCAGAACTTTCCTCCAGCACCACAGTTCAAAAGCATCTATCTTCCTTCGCTCAGCCTTCCCTAAGGTCCAGCTCTCACATCCGTAGGTGACTACAGGGAATACCATGGCTTTGACTAGGCGGATCTTTGTTGCCAGTGTGATGTCTCTACTCTTCACTATTTTGGGGCATATATTTGGATCACTGTAATGTTGAAAGGCTTTCCTTGCACTCGAATTGAGATCATTCTGTCATTTTTTTGGGTTGTATCGAAGCACCGCTTTAGCCAATTTCTTATTAATTATGAAGGCTACTCCATTTCTTCGATGTTCCTCTTGTCCGCAGTAGTAGATCTGGTGGTCATCTGATGTGAAGTGGCCCATTCCAGTCCATTTCAGTTCGCTGACCCCCATAATGTCTATCTTTAGTCTTGACATCTCCAATAACAACATCCAATTTGCCCTGGCTCATAGATCTTACATTCCAGGTTCCTATGGTGTGTTGATCTTTAGAGCATCGGATTCGTCGTTCACCTCCAGTACCGTCGGCCGCTAGCCTTCCTTTCGGCTTTGAGCTAGCTGCGTCATCACATCTGGGGCTAGTTGAACTTATCCTCTGCGCCTCCCCAGTAGCATTTTGGCCATCTTCCGACCTGGGAGTCCCATCTTCCAATGGCATACCGACATATCTCTGGTTGTACTGGTCCATTTAGTTTTCTTGGCAAGGATACTGGAGTGGTTTGCCATTGCCTTCCCCAGGGATCACGCTTGGTCTGACCTCTCTGCCACAACCGTCCCGTCTTGGGTGGCCCTTCACGGTTTCGCTCATGACATCATTGAGGTGCTCAAGCTCCAGCGCCCCGACAAGGCAGTGATCCTTTGCTGGAGAGGTATAATATATAATATATTATATATATATTATATATATATAATATATTCGCCATTATGTCAGATGACACAGAGAAATCACTTAAATCCACAAGCATGTGGACTATTTCGACAGAAAGGAGGAAACAATGGAAATGAATATTATATATTAACAATGTTGTGATATAAGGTATAATATATAATATATTATATCACAACATTGTTAATATATAATATTCATTTCCATTGTTTCCTCCTTTCTGTCGAAATAGTCCACATGCTTGTGGATTTAAGTGATTTCTCTGTGTCATCTGACATAATGGCGAATATAATTATTAATCTTCTATATTATATATTAGGTATATTACATTACAATGTTATTATCTCTATATATTACTATATTGTATTATATATATATATATATATATATATATATATTGTATATAATATACAAGATATATCATTGCATATTATATATACCAAGTGAACCAAGTTTATTCGATGTTTAGACTATAGGTCTTTCACATATAAGACAAATAAATAAATAAATATATGAACTATATTATATATTAATGAATATTATATATATAGTTATATCGTATATAATATTAAATATCATATTATATGTTATATAACTATTATAGACATTATTATATTATTATATCGGATATAACATACAATGTATTATTATATATTATATATATATATATTATATATATATCTAATAATTATATATTATTACAATAATAGAATCATAGAGTGGGAAGAGACCTGGCGGGCCATCCAGTCCAACCCCATTCTGCCAAGAAGCAGGAATATTGCATTCAAATCACCCCTGACAGATGGCCATCCACCCTCTGTTTAAAAGTTTCCAAAGAAGCAGCCTCCACCACACTCCAGGGCATATTGTATGTTATTATATTACATTATGAACATATTATATGTTATTATATTACATTATGAACATATTATATGTTATTATATTACATTATATATATTATATTGTTTATAATATGCAATATATATTATGATATATTATATGATGATATGATTATATATACTGTATGTAATATACAATGTATATTGTTATATATAATATTATATTGTATATACTATACAATAGATAATTATATAATATATTATTATATATGTTATATTAAGTTATATGTATTATGATATTGTTTATAATATGCAATATACTTTGATATATCATTGGACTGGGGTTGGACTGGACTGGATGGCCCATGAGGTCTCTTCCAACTCTATGATTTTATGATTCTATATATATTATTATATATACTATTAAATTGTATATAATATGCAATACATATTATATATATTATAAGGTTATATGAATATATATATTGTATATAATATAAAATGTATATTATTATTTTACTATTATATAAATTATGATACATTATTATATTGTATACAATATAAAATATATTATTATATATAACATATTATTATATATAATATGTTGTTATATATGCTATATTAAGTTACATGTATTACATGTTGTTTATTATGATATATTATATTATATGATTATATGAATATATATTGTATAAATATACATTATTACATATTACTATTATATACATTATTATATGGATGCTATATATTATTATATTGTATACAATATACCATATATTATATATAATATAATATTGCAAAACATATATTATTTTATGTTATAGTAAGTGATATATATTATTATACTGTTTATTGTATGCAATATATTATATTATGTTATATTATATAATTATATGATTATATATATTGTATATAATATACAATATACTAATATATATCATTATATTGTATATAATATGCACTATATATAATAAAAGAAACATAATAATATTATATTCTATATAAATAAAAATGTAATGTTCGTTTGTGGGATTAACAGAACTCAAAAACCACTGGACGCATTGGCACCTAATTTGGACACAAGACACCTAACAGCCCAATGTATGTTCTTCACTCAAAAAAATGATTTTGTCATTTGGGAGTTGTAGTTGCTGGGATTTATAGTTCACCTACAATCAAAGAGCATTCTGAACCCCACCAATGATGGAATTGAACCAAACTTGGCACACAGTTCTCCCATGACCAACAGAAAATACTGGAAGGGTTTGGTGGGCAGTGTCCTTTGGTTTTGGACTTGTAGTTCACCTACATCCAGAGATGGACTCAAAAAATGATGGATCTGGACCAAACTCTACACGAATACTCAATATGCCCAAATGTGAACACTGGTGGAGTTTGGGGAAAATAGAATCATGACATTTGGGAGTTGTAGTTGCTGGGATTTATAGTTCACCTACAATCACAGAGCATTCTGAACCCCACCAACGATAGAATTGGGCCAAACCTCCCACACAGAATCCCCATGTGGGCCACAGCAACGTGTGGCAGGGGACGGCTAGTAATAATAATAATAATCTATATAAATAAAAATGTATATATATTTATACTAGCCATCCCCTGCCACACATTTGCTGTGGCCCAGTCTGGTGATCTGGAAAATAAAGTAATGAGAAAGTGTTTGTTTCTAATATATGTAATATCTATCTATCTATCTATATCTATGGTTGGATGGCTCTTTGTCAGGAGGGCTCTGATTACATTTTCTTGCCCTGATGAAGGGAGTTGGATTGGATGGCCTTAAGTATGGGGGTTCTGTGTGGGAAGTTTGCCCTAATTCTGTCGTTTGTGGGATTCAGAATGCTCTTTGATTATAGGTGAACTATAAATCCCAATAACTACAAATCCCAAATGTCAAGGTCTATTTTCCCCAAACTCCACCTGTCTTCATATTTGGGCATATGGAATATTTGTGCCAAGTTGGTCCAGATCCATCATTGTATGAGTCCACAGTGTTCTCTGGATGTAGGTGAACTACAATTCTCAAACTCAAGGTCAATGTCCACCAAACCCTTCTAGTATTTTCTGTTGGTCATGGGAGTCCTGTGTGACTAGTTTGGCTCAATGCCATAATTGGTGGAGTTCGGAATGCTCTTTGATTGTAGGTGAACTATAAATCCCAGCAACTACGATTCCCAAATGATAAAATCATATTTTTTTGAGTGATGGTCACTCCTTGTGTTGTGAGATGTTTTGTTGCCAAATTTGGTGTGATTTCATTCATTGGTTCTTTTGTTTTTAAGGTACACATTATGCACAGAGCAGGGCTACCCTCGCAGCCAATATATATATAGATTATCTATCTATTATCTTCTATATAAATAAAAATGTAATGTTAGTTAATTATAATATTGTATTGGAGCCCCCGGTGGCACAGAGGGTTAAAGCGCTGAGCTGCTGAGCTTGTTGACCGAAAGGTCACAGGTTCGATTCTGGGGAGCGGCGTGAGCTTCCGCTGTCAGTCCTAGCTTCTGCCAACCTAGCAGTTTGAAAACATGCAAATGTGAGTAGATCAATAGGTACCACTCCGGCGGGAAGGTAACGGCGCTCCATGCAGTCATGCCGGCTACATGACCTTGGAGGTGTCTATGGACAATGCTGGCTCTTGGGCTTAGAAATGGAGAGGAGCACATCACCCTAGAGTCAGACATGACTGGACTTAATGTCAGGGGATTACCTTTACCTTTTATATATATTATTATATTTTTTATAATATGCAATATATTTTGATATATCATTGGACTGGGGTTGGACTAGACTGGATGGCCCATGAGGTCTCTTCCAACGCTATCATTCTATGATTCTATAATTCTACATATATTACATATATTATGACAGCTGTTTATTTTAACTTCTTTTATACCGAGGGTTGTATGTTGTATGTATGACTATGTATGACTATGTGTTAATTGTGTTATGTGTTAAATGTTTTGATACGGCCAATAGGCCAATCAATAAAATGTATCCACTATCCACATATATTATTATATATACTATTAAATTGTATTTAATATGCAATGCATATTATATATATTATAAGGTTACATGAATATATATATATATTAGGCCTGGGTAACAACGGAAAAATTTGTTTCTAAAATCGATTTGTATTTGGGTTTTTTTTGTTTCGATATTTAAAATAATTACAAAATTTTCCTTTTAAAAAGTTCGATATTTACGAAATTTCGTAAATGGTAAAAAATTAACGAATCGATTTCCGAAACAATAACGAATCGATTCGTTAATGGCGGACGCGACCGCGAAATACGCTAAAAAACCTCCAAAACCTTCTGAAGCTTCCCTCTCCTCTGTTGTTGACTGTTGGTGTGATATTATAATTTTTTTTCACTAATTAAACCATAAAACTGGCCCAGACATGCGGAAATAATAACGAAACGACCTCAAAACAATAACGAAACGAATACAATATCGAAATACGAAGCATTTACAAAACGTTTTTGAAAATTCGTTTTTTTTAATAATTGCTCCAGAATGGTTCGTTATTGTTTTGTAATTGAAAAAATTAACGAATTATTAACGAATTACGCCCAGCCCTAATATATATATATATGTATTGTATATAATATAAACGTATATTACTATATTTCTTATATACATAATAATATTATTATATTGTATACAATATACAATATATTATTATATATAACATATTATATATGTTATATTAAGTTATATAAATATCATATTGTTTATAATATGCAATATATTATATATATTTATAATATGCAATATATTATGATATATTACAAGGTTATATGATTATATAGTATATAATTATATATTCTATACAGTATTGTCTATATTGTATGTATTGAGGGCCCACCCCTTATGCCTATTATTATTATTACCATGCTTTACAGCGGATTGGAGGAGGGCCAATGTGGTCCCAATCTTCAAGAAGGGAAAAAAGGATGACCCAAACAACTACCGTCCGGTCAGCCTCACGTCGATACCGGGCAAGATTCTGGAAAAGATTGTTAAGGAAGCGGTCTGCAAACACTTAGAAACAAATGCAGTCATCGCTAATAGTCAACATGGATTTATCAAAAACAAGTCATGCCAGACTAATCTGATCTCTTTTTTCGATAGAGTTACAAGCTGGGTAGATGCGGGGAATGCCGTGGATGTAGCGTACCTGGATTTCAGTAAGGCCTTCGACAAGGTCCCCCATGACCTTCTGGCAAGGAAACTAGTCCAATGTGGGCTAGGCAAAACTACGGTGAGGTGGATCTGTAATTGGTTGAGCGAATGAACCTAGAGGGTGATTCTCACCAATGCTTCCTCTTCATCCTGGAAAGAAGTAACGAGTGGAGTGCTCAGGGTTCTGTCCTGGGCCCGGTCCTGTTCAACATCTTTATTAATGACTTAGATGAAGGGCTAGAAGGCATGATCATCAAGTTTGCAGACGACACCAAATTGGGAGGGATAGCCAATAGTCCAGAGGACAGGAGCAGAATTCAAAATGATCTTGACAGATTAGATGGATCAAAACTAACAAAATGAAGTTCAACAGTGACAAATGCAAGATACTCCACTTTGGCAGAAAAAAAAATGCAAAGATACAGAATGGGGGACAATGCCTGGCTCGAGAGCAGTACGTGTGAAAAAGATCTTTGAGTCCTCGTGGACAACAAGTTAAACATGAGCCAACAATGTGATGTGGCGGCAAAAAAGCCAATGGGATTTTGGCCTGCATCAATAGGAGCATAGTGTCTAGATCTAGGGAAGTCATGCTACCCCTCTATTCTGCTTTGGTTAGACCACACCTGGAATATTGTGTCCAATTCTGGGCACCACAATTCAAGAGAGATATTGACAAGCTGGGCTTCAATGGGGAGAGAGGCCGCCCACCCTCTGCAGAGAACTACATCCCCCGGCATCCTTTGCGGGAGCCAACCCGCTCCTTCCGGTCCCCCCGCCCCCTTCGCAGCCGATATAAATAAAGACCGTCGCGAAGCGAAGAAGAAGAAGGCGGAGGAGGGCTGTTGTCAGGTGGATGCTGCGGCGGAGGCCTCCTCTCCTGCAGCCCTGCCTAGATTATTCCTCAGAGGGAAAGATCTATTGGAGAGAAGGGGAGCAGTATTCCTGAGGCGGCGGCGGCGGGGAGGAGGGGGATTCTCCTCAGAAGAAGAGGCCATTTTCCCTGATGCCGAGGCATGGATAGGGCAGCGCCGCCACCGCCGAGGATGGGCGAGAAGAAGAAGGGCGGGCGGGCCAAGGAGGAGGAGGCCGAGGGAGGCCGAGGAGGAGGCCGAGGAAGAGGAGGAGGCCAAGGCGGAGGGAGGCCGGCCTGCGCGGCGCAGCAATGCGGGCAGCTGCAGGACCTCATCGACATCTCCCTCTCCAGCCTGCAAGGCCTTCGCACCAAGTGCGCCGCCTCCAACGACCTCACGCAGCACGAGATCCGCGCCCTGGAGGTAAAGGAGTCCCCTCAGAGAGATAATACATAGAGATAATATACACACAGAGGCATACACACTCCCTGCTCACCCTTGGCCAAGGGGAGGGGGAGGCTGCGCTCCGAGTTGGGGGCGGGGCTCCTCACTAGGCCCCGCCCCCTTCCCCTTAAAAAAGGAGGGGGCTCTGCAGGGTCAGGGAAGGAAGGGGCCCACTGGGAGGAGATATTGGATTGGGGATAAGGGCGGTATACAAGTCAGAAAGAAAGAAAGAAAGAAAGAAAGAAAGAAAGAAAGAAAGAAAGAGATAAGGAAGGATGGAAGCAAAGAGGAAAGGAAGGAAGGAAGGAAAGATGTAGAGAAGGAAGAAAGGAGAGAAAGAAAGAAAGAAAGAAAGAAAGGGAGGGAGGGAGGGAGGGAGGGAGGGAGGGAGGGAGGGAAAGAAAGAAAGAAGGATGGAAAGAAAGGTAGAGAAGGAAAGAAGAAAGAGAAGGAAGGAAAGAAAGAGGGAAGGGAAAAAAGAAGCAGAGAAGGAAGGAAAGGTAGAGAAGGATGGAAAGAAAGGTAGAGAAGGAAAGAAGAAAGAGAAGGAAAGAAAGAGGGAAGGGAAAAAAGAAGCAGAGAAGGAAGGAAAGGTAGAGAAGGATGGAAAGAAAGGTAGAGAAGGAAAGAAGAAAGAGAAGGAAGGAAAGAAAGAGGGAAGGGAAAAAAGAAGCAGAGAAGGAAGGAAAGGTAGAGAAGGATGGAAAGAAAGGTAGAGAAGGAAAGAAGAAAGAGAAGGAAGGAAAGAAAGAGGGAAGGGAAAAAAGAAGCAGAGAAGGAAGGAAAGGTAGAGAAGGATGGAAAGAAAGGTAGAGAAGGAAAGAAGAAAGAGAAGGAAGGAAAGAAAGAGGGAAGGGAAAAAAGAAGCAGAGAAGGAAGGAAAGGTAGAGAAGGATGGAAAGAAAGGTAGAGAAGGAAAGAAGAAAGAGAAGGAAAGAAAGAGGGAAGGGAAAAAAGAAGCAGAGAAGGAAGGAAAGGTAGAGAAGGATGGAAAGAAAGATAGAGAAGGAAAGAAGAAAGAGAAGGAAGGAAAGAAAGAAGCAGAGAAGGAAGGAAAGGTAGAGAAGGATGGAAAGAAAGGTAGAGAAGGAAAGAAGAAAGAGAAGGAAAGAAAGAGGGAAGGGAAAAAAGAAGCAGAGAAGGAAGGAAAGGTAGAGAAGGATGGAAAGAAAGGTAGAGAAGGAAAGAAGAAAGAGAAGGAAGGAAAGAAAGAGGGAAGGGAAAAAAGAAGCAGAGAAGGAAGGAAAGGTAGAGAAGGATGGAAAGAAAGGTAGAGAAGGAAAGAAGAAAGAGAAGGAAGGAAAGAAAGAGGGAAGGGAAAAAAGAAGCAGAGAAGGAAGGAAAGGTAGAGAAGGATGGAAAGAAAGGTAGAGAAGGAAAGAAGAAAGAGAAGGAAAGAAAGAGGGAAGGGAAAAAAGAAGCAGAGAAGGAAGGAAAGGTAGAGAAGGATGGAAAGAAAGGTAGAGAAGGAAAGAAGAAAGAGAAGGAAGGAAAGAAAGAGGGAAGGGAAAAAAGAAGCAGAGAAGGAAGGAAAGGTAGAGAAGGATGGAAAGAAAGGTAGAGAAGGAAAGAAGAAAGAGAAGGAAGGAAAGAAAGAGGGAAGGGAAAAAAGAAGCAGAGAAGGAAGGAAAGGTAGAGAAGGATGGAAAGAAAGGTAGAGAAGGAAAGAAGAAAGAGAAGGAAGGAAAGAAAGAGGGAAGGGAAAAAAGAAGCAATCAGAAGAGAAAATGGAAAGATGAGACAGACAGGATAAGATGAAAAAGTATAAATGTAAAAATCAAGTCTAAACAAAGTAAAAGCGTAGTACTGAAACCATGAAAAGAAAGATTGGAAGTTGAGAAAGGAAAAAATAGAAGCAGAGCAAGAAGGAAGTTAGAAAGACGGATGGTCAAAGAAAAAGGTACAGTAGAAAAAAAGAAAAGTAAAGATAAGTAATGGAAATTAAAATAGGTAATTATTAAACAATAAGCAGAAAAGGCTAAATTGAAAGGTCATGAGACAGGACTTGGAAATAAAGGTATAGTAAGTAAAGAAATAAAGTAGGAAAGTATAGTGTAATAAATGATTGGTATTTTTAAAAAATATCAGTATAAGTTATCAAGTTTAGATAAACAGTTATTTAAATAAATTAAGATAATTAAAGAATAAATATATGTAATGAAAGAACATATGGAGTGAAAACAATAAACGCAATATACAATAGAAGTAAAGGTAGAGGATGATGGTAAACATAAAGGTAAAATAATTAAAAGTAATAATGATATAACTGAATAAAAGATTATAGAATTTAACAAAATACTCATAGTAATGAATTAAATTTCAGATAAAATGATTTAATAAGATTTACGGAAGGTAAAAGAAGTAAAGATATATTAATAAATAAATATGTATGATATATTATTTTACAGCTAAATTGTAAAAAATTAAAAATTCATAGATAAAGAATGGAAAGAAAGAAAAAAAGAAAGGAAGGAAAGAAAGAGGGAAGAAAAGAAGAGCAGAGAAGGAAGGAAAGGAAGAGAAGGATGGAAAGAAAGGTAGAGAAGGAAAGAAGAAAGAGAAGGAAGGAAAGAAAGAGGGAAGGGAAAAAAGAAGCAGAGAAGGAAGGAAAGGTAGAGAAGGATGGAAAGAAAGGTAGAGAAGGAAAGAAGAAAGAGAAGGAAGGAAAGAAAGAGGGAAGGGAAAAAAGAAGCAGAGAAGGAAGGAAAGGTAGAGAAGGATGGAAAGAAAGGTACAGAAGGAAAGAAGAAAGAGAAGGAAGGAAAGAAAGAGGGAAGGGAAAAAAGAAGCAGAGAAGGAAGGAAAGGTAGAGAAGGATGGAAAGAAAGATAGAGAAGGAAAGAAGAAAGAGAAGGAAGGAAAGAAAGAGGGAAGGGGAAAAAGAAGCAGAGAAGGAGGGAAGGAAGGAAGAGAAAGAAGGAAGGAAGGAGAGAAGGAGAGAAGGAGGAATAGAAAGAGGGAAGAAGAGAAGGAAAGAAATGTAGTGAAGGAAGGAAGGAGAGAAGGAAATAAAAAAGTGAAAGAAGGAAGGAAAGAGAGAGGAAGAAGGAAAGGAAGAAAAGAAGCAGAGAAGGAAGGAAAGATAGAGAAGGATGGAAAGAAGGAAAGAAAAAAGAGAAGGAAAGAAAGAGGGAATGAAAGAGAGAAAGAGGGAGGGAAGGGAAAAAAGAAGCAGAGAAGGAAGGAAAGAAAGGTAGAGAAGGACAGAGAAGGAAGGAAAGAAAGAGGGAATGAAGGAGAGAAAGAGGGAAGGGAAAAAAGAAGCAGAGAAGGAAGCAAAGGTAGAGAAGGATTGAAAGAAAGGTAGAGAATGAAAGAAAAAAGAAGGAAGGAAAGAAAGAGGGAATGAAGGAGAGAAAGAGGGAGGGAAGGAAATAGGGAAGGGAACAAAAGAAGCATAGAAGGATGGAAAGAAAAAAGAGAAGGAAAGAAAGAGGGAAAAGAGAGAAAGAGAGAGGGAAGGGAGAAAAGAGAGAAGGGAAAGAAAAGGGAGAAAGAAGGAAAGAAAAGAGAAGGAAGGGAAGATGAGAGAAAGAGGGAGGGAAGGGAAGAAAGAAGCAGAGAAGGAAGGAAAGGTAGAGAAGGATGGAAAGGTAGAGAATGAAAGAGACAAGGAAAGAAAAAAGAGAAAGAAGGAGGGAAGGGAAAAAAGAAGCAGAGAAGGATGGAAAGAATGGTAAAGAAGGACAGAGAGAAGGAAAGAAAAAAAGAGAAGGAAGGAAAGAAAGAAGGAGAAGGAAGGAAGGGAGAAGAAAGCAGAGAAGGAAGGAAGGAAAGAAAGGTAGAGAAGGAAGAAAAAAGAGAAAGAAAGAGGGAATGAAGGAGAGAAAGAGGGAGGGAAGCGAAAAAAGAAGCAGAGGAGGAAGGCAAGGTAGAGAAGGAGGGAAAGAAAGGTAGAGAAGGAAAGAAAAAAGAGAAGGAAGGAAGGAAAGAAAAAGGGAATGAAGAAGGAGAGAAAGAGGGAGGGAAGGAAAGAGGGAAGGGAAAAAAGAAGCAGAGAAGGAAGCAAAGGTAGAGAAGGACAGAGAGAAGGAAAAAAAGAGAAGGAAGGAAAGAAAGAGGGAATGAAGAAGGAAAGGAGAGAAAGAGGGAGGAAGGAAAGGGGGAAGGAAAAAAGAAGAGAAGGAGGAAGGAAAGAGAAGGAAGAAAAAAGAGAAGGAAGGAAAGAAAGGGAAGGAAGAAAAGGAGAGAGGGAAGGAGGAAGAAAAGAAGGAGAAGGAAGAAGGAAAGGAGAAGAAGGGAAGAAGGAAAGAAGAAAAGGAAGGAGGAGAAAGAGGAAGGAAAGAAGGAAAAGAGAAAAAGAGGGAGGGAAAGAAGGAAAGATGGAAGGAAGAAAAAAAGCGGAGAAGGAAGGAAGGAAAGAAATAGGGAATGAAGAAGAAAAGGAGAGAAAGAGGGAGGGAAGGAAGAAAAGAAGCAGGGAAGGAAAGAAAGGTAGAGAAGGAAAGAGAAGTAAAGAAAAAAAGAGAAGGAAGGAAAGGGAAGAAAGAAGGAGAAAAAGAGGGAGAGAAGGAAGAAAAGGTGCAGAGAAAGAAGGAAGGAAAGAAATAGGGAATGAAGAAGGAAAGAAGGAGAGAAAGAGGAAGGGAAGGAAGAAAAGAAGTAGAGAAGGAAAGAAAGAGGGAAGGAAGAAGGAAAGAAGGAGAAAAAGAGGGAGGGAAGGAAGGATAGAGAAAAGGAAGGATGGAACCAAAGATCAAATAGAAAGAGGTAGCGAAGAAAGGAGAGGAAGAGGGAGGGAAAGAAAATAATAATATTAATAGTAATAATAATAATCTTTATTCATACCCTGCCACCATCTCCCCAAAGGGGACTTGGGGCGGCTAACATGAGGCCAAGCCCAAAAATAATAAAAAATGAGGCTGCTCGGAGTTGGATGTGGGGCTCCTTTTTCGGCCCCACCCCCTTTCCTTTAAAAAAGGAGGGGATATCTGCAGGGTCAGGGAAAGGGTTTACTGGGAGCCATTGTATTGGGGCTAATAGGGGAAGGAAGGAAGGAAAGAGGGAAGGAAGAAAAGAAGCAGAGAAGGAACGAAAGAAAGGTAGAGAAGGAATGAAAGAAAGGTAGAGAAGGAAAGAAAAAAAGAGAAGGCAGGAAAGAAAGAGGGAGTGAAGAAGGAAAGAAGGAGAAAAAGGGATGGAAGGAAGAAAACAAGCAGAGAAGGAAAGAGAGAAAGGTAGAGAAGGAATGAAAGAAAGGTAGAGAAGGAAGGAGAGAAGGAAAGAAAAAAGAAGGCAGGAAAGAAAGAGGGAATGAAGAAGGAAAAAGGAGAAAAAGAGTGAGGGAAGGGAAGAGGGAGGGAGGGAAGAAAAAAGAAGCAGAGAAGGAAGGAGAGAAGGGAAAAAAGAAAAGACAGGAAAGAAAGAGGGAAGGAAGGAGGGAATGAAAGCGAAGGAAGAAAAGAAGCAGAAAAGGAAGGAAAGAAAGGTAGAGAATGAGAGAAAGGGAAGGAAGAAGGAAAGAAGGAGTGAAAGAGGGAGGGAAGGAAGGAAAGGTAGAGAAGGAAGGAGAGAAGGAAAGAAAAGAGAAGGCAGGAAAGAAAGAGGGAATAAAGAAAGGAGAAAAAGAGGAGGGAAAGAGAGAAGGAAGGAAAGAAAAAAAGAGAAGGCAGGAAAGAAAGAGGGGAAGAAAGAAAGGAGAAAAAGAGGGAGGGAAGGAAAGAGAGAAGGAAAGAAAAAAGAGAAGGCAGGAAAGAACGAGGGAACGAAGAAGGAGAAAGGGGGGAAGGTAGGAGGAAATGAAAGTGAAGGAAGCAAAGAAGCAGAGAAGGAAGGAAGGAAGGTAGAGAAGAAAGAGGGAATGAAGAGAGAAAGAGGGAGGGAAGGAAAGAGAGAAGGAAGGAAAGAAAGGTAGAGAAAGAAGGAGAGAAGGAAAAAAGGGAAGGAAATAAAGAGGGAATGAAGGAAAGAGAGAGGGGGGGAAGGAAGGAAAGAGAGAAGGAAGGATGGAACCAAAGAGCCAAGGAAGGAAAGAAAGAAAGAGGTAGAGAAGGAAGGGGCTAATAGGGGAAAAAGGAGAGAGAGAGAAGGAGGGGGGGGGGAAACAAGGGAAGAAAGAGATGGAAAGAAAAGAAAGAGGAAATGAAGAAGGAAAGGAGAGAAAAAGGGAGGGAAGGAAGGAAAGAGAGAAGGAAGAAAAGAAGCAGAGAAGGACGGAGGGAAAGAAAGTAGAGAAGGAAAAAAAACGGGAAGTAAAGAGGGAATGAAGGAGAGAGAGAGAGGGAGAGAAGGAAGGAAAAAGAGAAGGAGGGATGGAATCAAAGAGCAAAGGAAGGAAGAAAAGAAAATGGTAGAGAAGGAAGAAAGGAGAGAAAGAGGGAGGGAAAGAAAAAGGGGGAAGGAAGTAAAGAATAATAACAATAAACTTTATTTATACCCCGCCACCATCTCCCCAAAGGGGATTTGGGGCGGCTAACATGAGACCAAGCCCAAAAATAATTTTAAAAAGGCTGCTGGGAATTGGAGCTCCTTCCTAGGCCCCGCCCCCTTCCCTTTAAAAAAGGAGGGGGATCTCTGCAGTGTCAGGGAAGGGGCTAACTAGGAAACAATATATTGGGGCTAAGCCTACACACAGGCATCATTCCGAGAGTCATATATATACACACGCATACGTACATACATATACACACACTCCTCCCCTCTAACCCTTCTGCAAGGCGAGAGGGGAGCTCCTCTGTCAGGCCAACAAGTGACCACCACTCATAAAAACCACTGAAAAACACAGCGGAAGGGATTTTAAAAGCAGCAATAATAATAATAATAATAATAATAATAATAATAATAATAATAATAATATCAAAAAAATGCTACAGTGCATAAGTAAAACAACTCCCCCCTGGGGCTAAGCCTGCGCACATACACCACCCTGAGACTCTCGTACATACACACACACACACACACACATATATATATATATAAAAGGTAAAGGTAGTCCCCTGACATTAAGTCCAGTCATGTCTGACTCTGGGGTGTGGTGCTCATCTCCATTTCTAAGCCGAAGACCAGCGTTGTCCGTAGACACCTCCAAGGTCATGTGCCCGGCATGACTGCATGGAGCGCCGTTACCTTCCCGCCGGAGCGGTACCTATTGATCTACTCACATTTGCATGTTTTCGAACTGCTAGGTTGGCAGAAGCTAGGGCTGACAGCGGAAGCTCACGCCGCTCCCCGGAATCGAACCTGCAACCTTTCGATCAACAGGCTCAGCAGCTCAGTGCTTTAACCCACTACGCCACCGGGGGCTCCTATATATATATATAGGAGGGGGATATCTGCAGGGTCAGGAAAGGGGCCTACTGGGAGCCATTGTATTGGGGCTAAGCCTGCACACAGGCACCATCCTGAGACTTGTTGACCAAAAGTGTGCAGGTTCGAATCTGGGGAGTGGGTTGAGCTCCCACTGTTAGGCCCAGCTTCTGTCAACCTAGCAGTTCGAAAACATGCAAATGTGAGTAGATCAATAGGTACCACTCAGGCGGGATCAATAGGTGCCACGCAGACTCCATGCTGTCATGCTGGCCACATGACCTCGGAGGCGTCTACGGACAACTCCGGCTCTTCGGCTTAGAAATGGTGATGAGCACCAACCTCCAGAGTTGGACACGAGTCCATTAATGTTAGGGGAAAACCTTTACCTTCACTACACACACACACACTCCTCCGCTTTAACCCTTCTGCAAGGGGAGGGGGAGGCTGCTCAGGTTGGGGGTGTGGCTCCCTTTTAGGCCCCGACCCTTCCCTTTAAAAAGGAGGGGATATCTGCAGGGTCAGGGAAGGGGCCTAGTGGGAGCCATTGTATTGGGACTAAGCCTGCACACATACACCACCCAGAGACTCTCATATATACACATGCACACACGCATATATACACAGATGTATGTGTGTGTATATATATATATATATAGGTAGCACAGCGGATTAAACTGCTGAGCTGCTGAACTCTACCCCTAGGGAAGGAAAGCCACTCCTGGAAGAATTATAATCATGGGGAAAAGGGGTCTCCACTGAAGCTTTAGCCCCAATCCTTGTTTCCACAACAAGCCTGGTTTTTCAAAATGCAATGAAAGTGAGATGAAATCTTCTGAGCACATGCAGCAAAACAAACACCACAGGGGTGTTAAACGTTCTTTATGCTGTCCAAAGCATATATGTGTGTGTCTGGAGTTACATTTAAAAATGTACCTGTTCTGACTAATAAACAAATTCAACTTAAGAACAATCTATCATGTTCGTAACTTGGGCTCTTGCCTGTATACACACATATATACGCAATCACATACGCACTCATACACACACACACATATATATAATAATTGAATAATAGAATGGTTTTTCAGCAACTGATTTTAAAGTGGATATAAGTGGGTTGTTGTAGGTTTTTCAGGTTGTATGGCCATTGTTCTAGAAGGATTCTCTCCAAGAGAGATAATGCTTCTAGAACATGGCCATACAACCCGAAAAACCTACAACAACCAAGTGATTCCGGCCATGAAGCCCTTCAACAATACATTGGATATAAGTGATTTTAATGTTTGTATATATTTATGGTTTTAGCATGGAAGGTTTGCCGTATATATATTGTGCTCCGCCCTGAGTCGCCTGCAGGGTGAGAAGGGCAAAATATAACTGTTTAAATTAATAATAAATACACATTTACACATAAACATAGACACACATATATATGCGTTCACACACATATATGTTCGTACACACATATACATATATACCGTGAGTGTGTGTGTGTATATATCCATTCATACACACATATATCCATTCACACAGACCCACATATATACAAATACACACATATACTCAAGTTCCCTTGTATATGTTAGCGTAGAAAATGAGTTCCCCTTATATATGAAATGGAAACCTCAAGATATTCGATTTTAGTGTGACGACTGACCACTGTAGTTTTAAATATATGTGCTTTTAAAATGTTTTATTGTAATGTGTATTTTGATATTTTACCGATTGTATGTGTTTTTATGGTTGGAAACCGGGCTGAGTCCCTCTTATGAGGTGAGAAGCTTGGTATATAAAACTTTGAAATAAATAAATAAGATCTGCTTTCTGGATTTTACATATATATTTCAAGATGATTGAATCTGTGGATGCAGAATCCATGAGTGGAGGGGCTGGTTGTATATCCTCAACAATGTGTAATTCTGGAATTATTTGTGTTTGCAAACCTCGTTCCCCTTCATGGGATTACAGTTTTGCATAATAGAGAAGAGTCGCAAAATGTCACTTGAAGCAAGGTTTGCAACCCTGTGCTTTGATAATGTGCGCAACTACATGGCTACGCAGAGACATTTTGAACACCTGATACGAAATTCCAATTTAAGATGGCATCTGATGAAATCTTTTATTATTTCAGTATAAAGCCCTTTTCTTTCACCATAGATTCTATTAACTATTAAAGGCTGGATATATATTTTAGGAGAAACCCTATATATATACGTAAATAAGCTGGCTTTCCTTATATTGCACTGTTGTTTGTGTCTGGCCCCCTTTTAATGGATAAGCACAGTTACCTGCAAATGGTTCTGCTCGAGATGTGACTACCAAGAGGAGCTGAGCTTTCTGCATATATTTTCCTGTGCTGTCAAAATAAAACAGATTTATTTCTTGTAAATATGCATAGGTTTTCCTGTTTTCTGCTGCAGTTACAAGGAGATGTACGCTCTTTTTCTGGCAGCTCATCTGGTGTGTCAGTGTCATAGGGTTGTCTGTGTCAAGGGTGATCTGCATGGTTTATAATTTAAGGGCCTTTTGTTTTACCCTGCCTTCCCCTTCTTTCCATCCTAGCCTTTGAGCTGATCTGCAAAACAATTAAAAGCGGTTCTGGCCCAACTTACCTGTCTGAACGTATCTCCTCCTATGAACCTGCTAGGATGTTAAAATTGTCTGGGGAGGCCCTGCTCTTGATCCCGCCTGTGTCACAAATATGTTTGGCAGGGACGAGAGACAGGGCCTTCTCAGTGGTGGCCCCTCGGCTGTGGAACGCCCTTCCCAGAGATATTAGATTGGCCCCTTCTATGTTAGCATTTCGTAGGAAGGTTAAGACCTGGTTATTCGAGCAGGCATTCGAAAAGGCAGTGTAAAAAATATTGGAACATGAAACGACTGGATGACGAGATTGGATCTTGATTTTAACTAAGAGACGCCATGAGTTATGTAGTATTGACTTTGTAATGTTTGTATATTGATGCTATGGTTTTTAACTGTTTTATGATGTTAAAGCAGCTTGGGAGTGATCCTGGACTCATCGCTGAGCCTGGAACCCCAGGTCTCGGCGGTGGCTGGGAGAGCTTTTGCGCAATTAAAACTTGTGCACCAGTTGCGCCCGTACCTTGGGAAGTCTGATCTGGCCACGGTGGTCCACGCTCTTGTTACATCCCGAATAGACTACTGCAATGCACTCTACGTGGGGTTGCCCTTGAAGACTGTTTGGAAACTTCAATTAGTCCAGCGAGCGGCAGCCAGATTGCTCACTGGGGCGACATACAGGGAGCACACCACCCCCCTGCTATGCCAGCTCCACTGGCTGCCGGTTCAGTTCCGAGCACAATTCAAGGTGCTGGTCTTGACCTATAAAACCCTGTACGGTTCCGGTCCAGTGTATCTGTCCGAACGTATCTCCCGCTACGTCCCACCTCGGAGTTGAGATCATCTGGGGAGGCCCTGCTCTCGACCCCACCACTCTCACAAGTGAGGCTGGTGGGGACGAGGAGCAGGGCTTTCTCAGTGGTGGCCCCTCACCTGTGGAACTCACTCCCCGGGGAAATCAGAGCATCATCATCCCTCCTCTCCTTCAGGAGGAGGGTGAAGACATGGTTATGGGACCAGGCCTTTGGGCAACCAGGCAATTAAATAAGACAATCTGACGAGTAAGACCAGCAGGATTGACGAAATGGAATCAAAAGCAGATCTATGAGACAGCAAACACTGACAGTGTAAGGGAGGAATTGGGTTTGTATTGATTTTATAGATTTTATTGATTTTATTGGAATAATGCATGAACTGTTGGTAATTGTGAATTTATTGTAGTTTGTGATGATTGTTTGTGATGCAGGCATCTAATCGTGCCTTTACTGTGTAAGCCGCCCTGGGTCCCCTTCGGGGTGAGAAGGGCGGGGTAAAAGAACCCCAAATAAATAAATAAATAAATAAATAAATAAATAAAGCATTTAATTTTGCTGTTGTGAACCGCTTTGAGTTGCCAGAGGGCTGAGAAAAGCGTTATATCAATGGAGTAAATAAATAGTAAATAAATAAACAACAGAAAATGAGTACTAAACCTTCTAAATATGCCGATCTACACAAGCAGGGATGAGCTTTTGCTCCTGATGCAAAACAAAAGAAATTGTATGTGTCCCCCCTGAAATCACACACACTTTTCCTGAAAAAAGGGTGTGCGTGTGTGTTTGAATAGGGGTTAGTTTTAATACATACATACACAGCCCAGATAGCAAGAAGAGGAAGTCTTGCCTACTCTGTTGTGTGCAGTTGGAGAGAGGCTGGGTTTAAGCCACAGATGTTGTTTGTTTCAGATGAGCTTGCTTTTCTTGCTTTCCTCGGTCCAACCATGGATGTTTCCTTTATGTATGAGACTCCTATTTTTTCCACCTAGTTAGGTAGACTGTATCCGTAATTCCTCAAACTGAAGAGCAACGGCATAATAATTGCCACTAATGTGTTGAATCCACCTGTTGTATGTCTTCTGACTATGCAGTTTGGTAGCGATGGTCTCAGCTAATCCTCTGGGTGCCTGTTTTTTCAGCTGCTTTGAAAATGTCTGTTTCTTTTGTAGTTCAGCCTTTGATCATGCCTGCATCGATTTCTGTGGGGATTCTGGGCCTGTTAGTCATTCTGATGACACTGGGAATTTTGGGTCTGCAAGCCAGCAGAAAACCAGCAAGAGCCCTGAAAATGAGTGGTGTGTGTCTGAAGGCCACATTCCTGAAAGGCAGTTTGCAAGGAAGCAAGGTCACAAACAGATCTGAGCTCAGAGGATGAAAATGAAAGTCCAGGTGGACAGACTAATGAGCAGTTAGATAGGAGATTTACATTCCGTTCTCAGGAGAATGTACGAAGGTCAAGATGCCTATTAGCCAAGAAGTCCTTATCAGTTTCCCAGGGGAGAAGGCATGATTTTCTCTCTATATTAGCTAGTCCAGCAGATGGGTCCATTAGTCCAGGCAACATTGTTGACTAGGCAAAACTATGGTGAGGTGGATCTGTAATTGGTTAAGTGGACGAACACAGAGAGTGCTCACTAATGCTTCCTCTTCATCTTGGAAAGAAGTGACAAGTGGAGTGTCATAGGGCTCCGTCCTGGGCCCGGTCCTGTTCAACATCTTTATTAATGACTTAGATGAAGGGCTAGAAGGCATGATCATCAAGTTTGCAAACACCAAATTGGGAGGGATAGCCAATACTCCAGAGGACAGGAGCAGGATTCAAAACGATCTTGACAGATTAGAGAGATGGGCCAAAACTAACAAAATGAAGTTCAACAGTGACAAATGCAAGATACTCCACGTTGGCAGGAAAAACGAAATGCAAAGATACAGAATGGGGGATGCCTGGCTCGAGAGCAGTACGTGTGAAAAAGATCTTGGAGTCCTCATGGACAACAAGTTAAACATGAGCCAACAATGTGATGTGGCGGCAAAAAAAGCCAATGGGATTTTGGCCTGCATCAATAGGAGCATAGTGTCTAGATCTAGGGAAGTCATGCTACCCCTCTATTCTGCTCTGACCACACCTGGAATATTGTGTCCAATTCTGGGCACCACAATTCAAGAGAGATATTGACAAGCTGGAATGTGTCCAGAGGAGGGCGACTAAAATGATCAAGGGTCTGGAGAACAAGCCCTATGAGGAGCGGCTTAAGGAGCTGGGCATGTTTAGCCTGAAGAAGAGAGGCTGAGAGGAGATATGATAGCCATGTATAAATATGTGAGAGGAAGCCACAGGGAGGAGGGAGCAAGCTTGTTTTCTGCTTCCCTGGAGACTAGGACGGAACAATGGCTTCAAACTACAAGAAAGGAGATTCCATCTGAACATGAGGAAAAACTTCCTGATCTGTGAGAGCCGTTCAGCAGTGGAACTCTCTGCCCCGGAGTGTGGTGGAGGCTCCTTCTTTGGAAGCTTTTAAACAGAGGCTGGATGGCCATCTGTCAGGGGTGATTTGAATGCAATATTCCTGCTTCTTGGCAGGGGGTTGGACTGGATGGCCCATGAGGTCTCTTCCAACTCTTTGATTCTATGATTCTATGATACCTTGGTATCCCTACAAATGTCCCGGTCCTCAAACATTCTCTGCTTCATTTGGAAAAATGCTGCGCTCGCAGAGCTCAGGCGGTGTTGTATTTTGGTATCGATGTTGACTTTGGTGGAGAGATGTCTGCCATGGTAGCAGAAATGGGACATGTATGGTTATGCAACATCAGAGTGGTCAAAATGGCAAATGTCCCAGTTTTCATTTGTGAAATGTTGAAGAGCATTCCCTAAAACATGTAAAATATGTAATGGGTCTTAGTGAAGAAAACACTCACCCATAAAGCTGGTCCAGCCACATGTGCAAAGGAAGATTTTGGGGCTACAAAGTGTGCTCGTCTCCCTATGTATTTCTAGAGCAGTGGTTTCCAAACTAAGTAACTGGAATGCAACCCCAGAATCGCACAGCCAGAGGCGGCACTAGGTAATTTTCAACGGTAAGCAAACAGTATTTTGGCGCCCCCCCCTCCCAAACCAATCATTGATATATATTTTCTGTTCGTCGTGGAGTTCTGTGTGCCATATTTGGTTCAATTCCATCATTGGTGGAGTTCAGAATGCTCTTTGATTGTAGGTGAACTATACATCCCAGTAACTACACTTGCCGCACTTGCTCCCTTGCCTGGCCCGCTTTGGGTCCGGAGGCGTGCCTGAAGACCCCGGCGTGTGCACCAAAAGTCACCTCTTCTCCTGACTTTCTCCTCAGCCATTGGGACCGAGAGAGAGAGAGAGAGAGAGACAGAGGTGGAGATGCCCACCTTTCCTGAAGGTAGGCAAAAACAAAGGAGGGAGCGGAGGTGGGAGATACCTCCAGCCGGAGGGGCTCTCTCTCTCTCTCTCTCTCTCTCTTGGTCCCAATGGCTGAAGAGAAAGTCAGGAGAAGAGGCGACTTTTGGTGCGCACGCTGGGGTCTTCAGACACGCCTCCGGACCCGAAGCAGGCCAGGCACGGCGGCTCCGCCCCTTGGCCCACCCGCAGATTGGGGAGAGGAGACGCTGGGGGATCAGGAAAGGGGAAGGGATCGAACGTGGAGAACGATTGAGCGCCGGCTCTGCTCATGCACCCAGTGGCCAGGTGGAGCAGGAACGAGAGGGGTAGGCGAGGCTCAAGGGCTCGGCCCCTTTGGGAAGAGGATCGCCCGGCAGCGAGACAAGAAAGCCGAGGCTCCCCCCGGACTGCTAGGGCTGTTGTGAGCTGAGGGGCGCTCCTCAAGTGGCGGTCGAGGGGCATTTACAGAGGCGCCTCTGCGCCCCTGGCAAAAAAAAGTGTTCTGCGACCGCTTACTTCGTGTAATGGACGAGCCGCCCCTGCGCACAGCCACATGGCTGCGGTGGTTGTGGTATCCTCGAGTTACAGTTCCAAAAGTAACTTTTTAAGTTCTGTCTCCAGGGCAGTAGAACGGCTGCGAGCGGGGAGGGATGTAAACTTGGGTTGCCTCAAAGCTGTCTTGTGCTCTAGTTCTGTTCTCAATCCCTTCAGCATCTGCTTGCTCCGTCACTTTTTCCCAGAGTCGCTGTGCACATTTCACCACTGTGAGCAGTCTTGCAGCAGCTTCCCAAGCCTCTCAGTGCACCGGGAAGCTGGCTGATGCTGCAGCAGCACGCTGAATTCGCAGGCTTTAAAGTTTGGTTGAGAGCTGTCGATGACGAAGCAGCTACTGGATGCACTGTGACTGGTCTCAAGGGGAGGGAGATGGAAGAGGCAGGAGAGAAAGGGAGGAAGGATGTGGTTTCAGTGAACGTGTTTTTTGGAATGGCGCTTAAAGACCTACCAATTTGAGGTTGCACTGACATAGTTTTGATGGTATGAGTTGGCTTGGCCTAGTGGAAATAATTCAGTTTTTAAAAAATAATTTGCCTTTTTGCTTGCCAAATAGGTTTTCCTTTTTGGTTGCTGTTTTAAAATGCACTGATATTCTTACAGATGTTAAAGTGCTTTGACACGCAAACTGAAGGCACCGTCATGTGAAAGCCCTTTTGCTGACTGCCTGAGCATAGTCTCTTTTATCCAAGCATGTTCTCAGCTGCCAATAAGCAAATGGACGTTGTTGTCCAACATATCTGGTGCCAGGTTGGGAGATGCTCATATCGCCTGTTTATTTATTTACGACATTTATATGCCGCCCTTCTCACCCCGAAGGGGACTCAGAGTGGCTTACAAGGTATATATACATACAATATATGATTAATATAGTACAATATCAGTTTTAAATATTGCTATATTGCACTATATCAATTATACTGTAATATTATTAGTAATATTACATGTAATATAAATATATAATTATAATATACTCCAATTAGTCCAACGGTCGGCAGCCATGATACTAACTGGAGCGGAGCGCAGGGAGCGCACAACTCCTTTGCTGCACCAGCTCCACTGGCTGCCGATTTGCTACCGGGCTCAATTCAAAGTGCTGGCGTTGGCCTTTAAAGCCCTAAACGGTTCTGGCCCAACCTACCTATCCGAACGTATCTCGGCCTATCAGCCCACCAGGACCCTAAGATCTTCTGGGGAGGCCTTGCTCTCTATCCCGCCTGCTTCACAGGTGCGGCTGGCGGGACGAGAGACAGGGCCTTTTCTGTGGTGGCCCCTCGGCTCTGGAACGCCCTTCCCATGGAGGTAAGATCAGCCTCCTCGCTGATGGTATTCCGAAAAAGACTAAAAACTTGGATGTTCAAGCAGGCATTTGGTTAATTCGGTGCAATGAATGTGTCGACTACGGATTGGTAATATGGATGATGCAATTGGACCACGATTTTAGTTAGGAGATGTATTGGATTGTGATTTATGTGAAATATTGTGTATTATGTTTTTTACGGTTTTAATTGTATACTGTGTACTGTATATTCTGTTGTAAACCGCGTTGAGTCGCCAGTTAGGCTGAGAAACGGCGGTATACAAGGACAGCAAATAAATAAATAAATAAATAATATCTTATTATTATTATTAGTATTATATTGCATTACAATACAATATTATAAATATTATATGTATATACAATATATTATATATTATATAATAACATATTATTAGAATAGCACAGGAGACAAGGTGGAACTGTCCCTTGGCCCCCCTTTCTTCACTCCGGCCCAGAGCGGCAGTTGGTGCTGGGGGGAGGGGTCCCCAACGGATGGCAAATGCAGGAGACAAGATGGTGCTGTCCCCTGACCTCCCCTCTCTTCGCTCCTAGAATAGTGTTTCTCAACCTGGGGGTTGGGACCCTCGGGGGGGGGGGTCGTGAGGGGGTGTCAAAGGGGCAGAGGTGGCCCTAGGTAATTTTCAATGGTAAGCAAACAGTATTTTGGTGCCCCCCCTCCCCAACCAATCACTGATATATATTTTCTGTTCGTAGTGGGAGTTCTGTGTGCCATATTTGGCTCAATTCCATCATTGGTGGAGTTCAGAATGCTCTTTGATTGTAGGTGAACTATAAATCCCAGTAACTACAACTCGCATATGTCAAGGTCTATTTTCCCCCAAGAGTGCCTCAAGAGCGCCCCTGGGCAAAGTCAACTATACTGCAAATGCTTACTTTGCGTAATGGGTTGAGTTGCCCCTGCAAAGGGGTCACCAAAGACCATCAGAAAACATAGTATTTTCTGTTGGTCATGGGGATTGCACGTGGAAAGTCTGACCCAATTCTATTGCTGGTCAAGTTCAGAGTGCTCTTTTATTGTAGGTGAACTATAAATCCCAACAACTACAACTCTCAAATGTCAAGGTTTATTTTCCCCAGACTCCACCAGTGTTCACATTCAGGCATATTGAGTATTCGTGCCAAGTTCGGTCCAGATCCATCATTGCGTGAATCCACAGCACTCCTCTGGATATAGGTGAACTACAACTCAGAAACTCAAGTTCAATGTTTACCAAACCCTTCCAGTGTTTTCTGTTAGTCATGGGAGTTCTATGTACCAAGTTTGGTTCAAATCCATCGCTGGTGGAGTTCAGAATGCTCTTTGATTGTAGGTGAACTAAAAATTCCAGCAACTACAACTCCCAAATTACAAAATCAATCCTCCCCAAACCTCACCAGCATTTAAACTTGGGTGTGTCAGGTATTTGTGCTCAATTTGGTCAAGTGAAGGAAAAGGCATCCTGCATATCGGATAGTAACATTACAGTTTATAACAGTAGTAAAATGACAGATATCAAGTAGCAACTAAAACAATATTATGGTTGGGGGTCACCACAACATAAAGAACTGTATTAAGGGGTCACGGCATTCGGAAGGTTGAGAACCACTGTCCTAGAAAAACATGACTGTACTACTGGGAGCCAGGAGATACGTATATTTAGCTGGTTGGTTTGAGAATCATCTAATTTTTTTAACTTCTATATCCGTGATGGTGAACCTATGACATGTGTGTCAGCACTGACACACATGGCTATTTTTGATGACACGCGGCCACATGCGGCCACATACAGAGAAGTACACCTTATAAGAGCCAATCTAATTCCATCCTTAAATTTGTAAAAGGCTCTACAAATTTAACATCTGCATGTTTGAGCATTGTTCACTCCATAACTCAGCATGGATTATACATTTTTCTTATTTAAACTATAAATATTGCAAAATTACGTTTATTTTTTCTCGAAGTTGACACCCCACCCAAGTTATGGTCAGGTTTTTGGCACAAAAGGTTGCCCATCACTGTTCTATATGTACTGTGACCATGAATGTCAACATGGGTTAGCCCATGCAGAGCTTAGTGGATATAATAATAATAATAATAATTATTATATATATATATATATATATATATATATATATATATATATATATATATATAAAATGTAATGTTCGTTTGTGAGATTAACAGAACTCAAAAACCACTGACACCAAATTTGGCCACAAGACACCTAACAACCCAATGTATGTCCTTCACTCAAAAAATTGGTGTTGTCATTTGGGAGTTGTAGTTGCTGGGATTTATAGTTCACCTACAATCAAAGAGCATTCTGAACCCCACCAATGATGGAATTGAACCAAACTTGGCACACAGAACTCCAATGACCAACAGAAAATACTGGAAGGGTTTGGTGGGCATTGACCTTGAGTTTTGGAGTTGTAGTTCACCTACATCCAGAGAGCACTGTGGACTCAAACAATGATGGATCTGGACCAAACTCTACACGAATACTCAATATGCCAAATGTGAACACTGGTGGAGTTTGGGGAAAATAGAATCTTGACATTTGGGAGTTGTAGTTGCTGGGATTTATAGTTCACTACAATCAAAGAGCATTCTGAACCCCACCAACGATGGAATTGAACCAAACTTGGCACACAGAACTCCCATGACCAACAGAAAATACTGGGAGTGTTTGGTGGGCAGTGTCCTTTGGTTTTGGAGTTGTAGTTCACCTGCATCCAGAGAGCACTGTGGACTCAAACAATGATGGATCTGGACCAAACTCTACACGAATACTCAATATGCCCAAATGTGAACACTGGTGGAGTTTGGGGAATATAATCTTGACATTTGGGAGTTGTAGTTGCTGGGATGTATAGTACACCTACAATCAAAGAGCATTCTGAACTCCACCAATGATGAAATTGAACCAAATGTGGGCACACAGAACTCCCATGACCAACAGAAAATACTGGAAGGGTTTGGTGGGCATTGTCCTTGGTTTTGGAGTTGTAGTTCACCTACATCCAGAGAGCACTGTGGACTCAAACAATGATGGATCTGGACCAAAATCTACACAAATACTCAATATGCCCAAATGTGAACACTGGTGGAGTTTGGGGAAAATAGAATCTTGACATTTGGGAGTTGTAGTTGCTGGGATTTATAGTTCACCTACAATCACAGAGCATTCTGAACCCCACCAACGAAAGAATTGGGCCAAACCTCCCACACAAACCCCCATGTGGGCCACAGCAATGCATGGCAGGGGACAGCTAGTAATAATAATAATCTTTATTTATACCCCGCTACCATCTCCCCAACAGGGACTCAGAGAGGCTTACATGGGGCTAAGCCCAGACAACGTATTACAGCAAAAATAAAACCAAACCATAAGCAATAAGAAACAGCATCAAAATTACATTAAAAATATGAATACAGCAACAAATAAAACTATAATAAACACAATCTTAGAGACAATGGTCGGGCCACATGTACAGGATGAAATGTTAAAAAACTCGAATGCGATAAGAATAGGAGCAAGTTTTTTGGAGGGAGCTCATAAAGAAATGCAGGGTTGTGAAACTTAACTTCCTATTAGGGGGGCGTGTACTCCAGTGACAGAAGTGTTGAGTAGTGACACGTTATACTATCAAAAGTCTGAAGGAAACAACCACAATGAAGGAAACAGTCCTGTTGTGAAGAAACATCACAACGGAACTGTTTCATATGCATGTTGGATTGTACTTTGTATTTTTGGTGTAATTCTTTGTTAGGTACAGAGCGTGTTGTATATGAATGACTAATTAATGGCCAGGTTTATGGTGTGTGTTGTTTTAATATAGAGTATGACTCCTGTATGTGCTCCAAGGCTACAATCCCTGTGGATAACTGTACCCGTGGATAATAGCAAACCTTATATTATAATTATACATGGGGTGGAAGCATACTATGTACCATATATACTCAAGTGTATAAGCCGAGCCATCCAATTTTACCACAAAAAACTGGGAAAACATATTGACTCAAGTACAATGCAGCAGTTACTGGTAAATTGCAAAAATAAAAACAGATACCAATAAAATTACATTAATTGAGGCATCAGTATGTTAAATGATTTTGAATATTTACATAAAACTGTAATTTAAGTTTTACATAAAACTGTAATTTAATCAGACTGTCCAACTCTGATTAAATTATTATTCTAACCTTCTTCAATGTAAATGTGCTTATGTATCCTTCTAATAATAATTGAGTAAAATAATGACTGTAATAAAAATAATAGAGTAAAATAATGGAAATGTAATAATAACAGTAATAATAGAGCAAAATAATAAATGCAGTAATAGAGTAAAATTATAAATGTAATAATAACAATAATAAAGTGAAATAATAAATAAATAATAAAGGAATGTATTAATAATAATAGCAGAGTAAAATAATAAATAATTTTGACTCGCGTATAAGCCGAGGGAGCTTTTTCAGCCTAAAAATGGGCCGAAAAACTCAGCTTATACTTGAGTATATACGACATTTTATTTATTTATTTATCGTTTCAGGAGCGAACCAAACAATTGTATTGCATTAAAAAAAAACAAAAGAAACCCAAAGTTTGCAAACTTGGCATTCTATTAAATGTCCTTTGACTAGAAGCTGGCCACTTGGAGTGCTTGGAGTGCTTTGAATGTGATTTTCCTGCTTCTTGGCAGAATGGGGTTGGACTAGATGGCCATGAGGTCTCTTCCAACTCTATGATTCTATATGATTCTAAGAAATCTCTCAATTTTATACCAATTTTATCAATCCTAAAGTGCAGCCATAAGAAATGTACATTGATGTCATGCGAGAATTAGACTGCATCTTCCTGGATTAGCAACTCCCACTTGTGTGGGAGGGCTCCATTCCCACATAAATCACCAGACGCCTAATACTGGAGTGGTGTCAGTTTGGGTGCCATGTTGTGCTCCACGTTCCAGAGTCTGGCTTTCATAAGCAAGCAAGCCACAGACCTGTCCTGTTAGTTCATCTGGTATTAGCATTGTTCAACCAGGAGAGAATTCACTCAGCCCGTTCCAAACAAACAAACAAACAAACAACAACAACCTACCTGCGTGACCGCATCTCCATATACGAACCCACACGATCTCTCCGATCATCTGGAGAGGCCCTGCTCATGATCCCACCTGCGTCGCAAGTGCGGTTGGTGGGGATGAGGGACAGGGCCTTCTCTGTGGTAGCCCCCTGACTCTGGAACTCTCTCCCCAAGGACATCAGACAAGCCCCAACGCTGGCAGTCTTCAGGAAGAGCTTGAAGACGTGGCTGTTCCAGTGTGCCTTTCCAGAATAGGAAGCTCCTAGCATCATGTCCCAAACACACTTTATTAGAGATTTAAGATTGTCTGCACAAAGCACTACCTCTAAAAACCTATATAATACTATATAATACAATATAATACTACTACTAATAATAATATGATATTATAATTATATATTTATATTACATGTAATATTACTAATAATATTACAGTATATTGTCGAAGGCTTTCATGGCTGGAATCACTAGGTTCTTGTGGGTTTTTCGGGCTATAGAGCCATGTTCTAGAGGCATTCTCCTGACTTTTCGCCTGCATCTATGGCAAGCATCCTCAGAGGTAGTGAGGTCAAGCAACCCTGAGGATGCTTGCCATAGATGCAGGCGAAACGTCAGGAGAAATGCCTCTAGAACATGGCTCTATAGCCCGAAAAAACCCACAAGAACCTAATATTACAGTATAATTGATTTGGTGCAATATTTAAAACTGATATTGTACTATGTTAATAATATATTGTATGTATATATACCTTGTAAGCCGCTCTGAGTCCCCTTCGGGGTGAGAAGGGCGGCATATAAATGTCGTAAATAAATAAATAAATAAATAAATACATGCCACCTGTCATGTCCAGCACTTTTAAATTTTATTCATTACATTTGGCCTGGCCTTAGTTTTAAATGCGTCGTGGTGTTACTGTTTTTAATGTTTATTATTATTGCTTTAATTTTTTTTTGTTTGCTTTATGAGTTTTATTGTTGTATTTGTTGTGTTGTTGTTTTATTGAAGGCCTTGGCCTTTTCTAAGCCGCACCGAGTCCTTCGGGAGATGTTAGCGGGGTATAAATAAAGTTAATAAATAATAATAATAATAATAATAATAGTAATAATAACAACGAAACAAAGCCCAGATGCCTGAGAACCATTTGTGCAGAAGGCCTGAGGGGAAAGGGGCATCTTTCTGGGGAAACCATCATGTTTTTGGGTTGCTTTGATTTTTCTCGGTTGCAGAAGCATTCTCTCCTGACATTTCACCCACAACTATGGCAGGCATCAATTAAAGGTCGTGATGTCTGTTGGAAACCTCACAACCTCTGAGGATGCCTGCCATAGATGTAGGTGAAACGTCAGGAGAGAATGCTTCTGGAACATGGCCATACAGCCTGGAAAACTCACAACAACCCAGTGATTCCTGCCATGAAAGCCTTCAACAACACAATCATGATATGTTCATAAGCCTAAAAGAAATAAATAAATGGAAGTAGGCTGGCCAATACTTGAAGATGATAGGGTTACAGCCTGTGTTGGACGGGGTTACACTCCCGCTGAAGACGCAGGTTTGCAGCTTGGGTGTGATCCTGGACTCATCGCTGAGCCTGGAACCCCAGGTTTCGGCGGTGACCAGGGGAGCATTCACACAATTAAAACTTGTGCGCCAACTGCGCCCGTACCTTGGGAAGTCTGACTTGGCCACGGTAGTCCACGCACTGGTTACATCCCGTATAGATTACTGCAACGCTCTCTGCGTGGGGTTGCCTATGAAGACTGCTCGGAAGCTACAAATGGTCCAACGATCGGCAGCCAGGTTGTTAACAGGAGCGGCACTCAGGGAGCACACCACTCCTCTGTTGCGCCAGCTCCACTGGCTGCCAATCTGCTACCGGGCACAATTCAAAGTGCTGGCTTTAGCCTTTAAAGCCCTAAACGGTTCTGGCCCGACCTATCTGTCCGAACGCATCACCCCCTATGAACCAGTTAGGACATTAAGATCGTCCGGGGAGGCCCTGCTCTCGATCCCGCCAGCCTCACAAGCACTGGCGGGGACGATAGACAGGGCCTTCTCAGTGGTGGCCCCCCGGCTGTGGAACGCCCTTCCAGCAGACATTAGATCAGCCCCCTCTCTGCTAGCGTTCAGGAGAAGAGTGAAGACCTGGCTCTTCGAACAGGCGTTTAATTAAGCAGTGCAATTAATTGATTGATCATGGAACATGGAATAATGGACAAGGAGATCAGATTACGATTTTGCTGATGAGACGTGATGGATTAGTTATATGGATGTATTGATGTTATATTGATGTATTGTTATATTGATGTAGTTGCTTTGGTTACTGTTTTAATGCTAATGTTGTCCACTTTGTATACTGACTTGGCTGTAAACCGCTCTGAGTCGCCTACGGGCTGAGAGAGAGCGGTATACAAATAAAGTAAGTAAATAAATAATAATAAATAACCCACAACCACATTTATCAAATTTATTTCTGACAGCTGTCTTTACCTGGAGTGTATTTTGGGAACACCATTTTACAAAAGGCTACCTTAAAACTTATATTGCCAGCAAATATGGAAAACACAAGAATGGCCATCAGACTGGAAAAAATCAACTTATATCCCCATACCAAAAAAGGGAAATGCGAAAGACTGCTCAAACTTCCGTACAGTGGCCCTTATTTCTCATGCCAGTAAGGTAATGCTCAAGATCCTGCAAGGAAGACTCCAGCAATACATGGAGCGAGAGTTGCCAGATGTTCAAGCTGGGTTTAGAAAAGGCAGAGGAACGAGATACCAAATTGCCAATATCCGCTGGATAATGGAGAAAGGCAGGGAGTTTCAGAAAAACATCTACTTCTGCTTCATTGACTATTCTAAAGCCTTTGACTGTGTGGATCATAATAAATTGTGGCAAGTTCTTGGTGGGATGGGCATCCCAAGCCCCCTTCCCTCTCTCCTGAGGAATCTGTACAAGGACCAAGGAGCAACAGACAGAACTGACCACGGAAGAACAGACGGGTTCAAGATTGGGAAAGGCGTACGGCAAGGCTGCATCCTCTCACCCAACCTTTTTAACTTGTATGCAGAACACATCATGCGAGGATGTGCGGGGCTTGAGGAATGCAAAGCTGGGGTGAAAATTGCTGGAAGAAACATTAACAACCTCAGATATGCAGATGACACCACTCTGATGGCCGAAAGCGAGGAGGAGCTGAGGAGCCTTCTAATCAAGGTGAAAGAAGAAAGCGCAAAAGCCGGGTTGCAGCTAAACGTCAAAAAAACCAAGATTATGGCAACAAGAATGATTGACAACTGGGAAATAGAGGGAGAAAATGTGGAGGCCGTGGCAGACTTTGTATTTCTAGGTGCAAAGATTACTGCAGATGCAGACTGTGGCCAGGAAATCAGAAGACGCTTACTTCTTGGGAGGAGAGCAATGTCCAATCTCGATAAAATAGTGAAGAGTAGAGACATCACACTGGCAACAAAGATCCGCCTAGTCAAAGCCATGGTATTCCCTGTAGTCACCTACGGATGTGAGAGCTGGACCTTAGGGAAGGCTGAGCGAAGGAAGATAGATGCTTTTGAGCTGTGGTGTTGGAGGAAAGTGCTGAGAGTGCCTTGGACTGCGAGAAGATCCAACCAGTCCATCCTCCAGGAAATAAAGCCCGACTGCTCACTGGAGGGAAAGATACTAGAGACAAAGTTGAAGTACTTTGGCCACATCATGAGGAGACAGGAAAGCATAGAGAAGACAATTATGCTGGGGAAAGTGGAAGGCAAAAGGAAGAGGGGCCGACCAAGGGCAAGATGGATGGATGGCATCCTTGAAGTGACTGGACTGACCTTGAGGGAGCTGGGGGTGGTAACGGCCGACAGGGAGCTCTGGCGTGGGCTGGTCCATGAGGTCATGAAGAGTCGGAGACGACTGAACGAATGAACAACAACACCTTAAAACTGAGAATTAAATAGCCCAGCGTATCAAGGAGAAACTAATTCATCTTTTCCTTTCCTTCTGCTGCCCTTTCCTCAGCTGGTATATTGATTTCTGCTAGATGAGGAATCAGTTGTGGTGGGTTGTGTGCCTATGTGTGGTTTTCCTTCCCCCACAAAAGCGTTTTGAGGGAGCACCACAGAGTGCGTGCCCTGTGTGTAGCTAAGCGCTTGTTATTCTTAAATACATATCCTCTGTTCCAGTACAGGGGAGTCGATTGCAGTGACTTCCTGTTTTCTGCCAAAAGCTTTTGCTAAATGAAGAATGGGAAAGGCCGGTTTGGTTCTCATCCTCCCAGGCCTTGCTTTGTATTAAACATTGGGATACTCGGAGCAAGCGAAGAAGGGGACGGCAAAGAATGTAGCTGCAGATAGGCTGAGAGAGGAAGCCTTGTGATTTGCTGCCCTGGTACCGGTGCTAAAAATAGAGCTGCACCATCTCCCCTTTTTCGTGATTGGTTTCTCTCTGCCCCCCCCCCCCCCCCATTATCGGGAAAATGAGTGAACAAGGTTATGGCCCAGCAGGAGTGGCACGACTCTGCAATCTCTGCATCTGTGCCTTTGCAATTCTGTTTAGGAGCAGACTTTGTTCAAGATCCAGCTCTCTCTTTTTCTGCTGTGCTAGGCAAAAATAAACCCCATGTATTTCAGAAGGACGTCAGTCTGTATCAGTCTGTTGCAAGAAAGCAACAAAGCACAGTGTGGCACTTGTTAAGGCTAATGGATTGGACTGTGTCTGTGTGCAAACTGGAACCTTTTAATGTACTCTAATGCATTTGAGGAAGAGGATTGCAATCCATGAACGCTCGTGCAAGAATAAATATGCTAGTCCAGTGGTTCTCAACCTTCCTAATGCCGTGACCCCTTAATACAGTCCCTCATGTTGTGGTGACCCCCAACCATAACATTGTTTTTGTTGCTACTTCATAACAGTCATTTTACTATTGTTATAAGTCATAATGTAAATATCCGATATGCAAGATGTATTTTCATTCACTGGACCAAACTGGGCACAAATACCCAATGCACCCATATGTAAATGCTAGTGGAGTTGGGGGAGGATTGATTTTGTAATTTGGGAGTTGTAGTTTCTGGGATTTATAGTTCACCTATAATCAAAGAGCATTCTGAACTCCACCAGCGATGGATTTGAACCTAATTTGCCACCCAGAACTCCCATGACCAATGGAAAACACTTGAAGGATTTGGTGGGCATTGACCTTGAGTTTGGGAGTTGTCGTTCACATATATCCAGAGAGCACTGTGGACTCACGCAATGGTGGATCTGGACCATACTTGGCACAAATACTCAATATGCACAAATGTGAACACTGGTGGAACCTGGGGAAAATAGACCTTGACTTTTGGGAGTTATAGTTGCTGGGAGTTATAGTTCACTACAATCAAAGAGCATCCTGAACTCCACCAATGATGGAATTGAACTAATCTTGATACACAGAAGTCCCATGACCATCAGAAAATACTGTGTTTTCTGATGGTCTTTGGCGACCCCCTCAGGGGTCCCGACCCCCAGGTTGAAAAACACCTTAGAATCATAGAATCAAAGAGTTGGAAGAGACCTCATGGGCCATCCAGTCCAACCCCCTGCCAAGAAGCAGGAATATTGCATTCAAATCACCCCTGACAGATGGCCATTCAGCCTCTGTTTAAAAGTTTCCAAAGAAGGAGCCTCCGTCACACTCCGGGACAGAGAGTTCCACTGCTGAACAGCTCTCACAGTCAGGAAGTTCTCCCTCATGTTCAGATGGAATCTCCTCTCTTGTAGTTTGAAGCCATTGCTCCATTGCGTCCTAGTCTCCAAGGAAGCAGAAAACAAGCTTGCTCTCTCCTCCCTGTGACTTCCTCTCACATATTTATACATGGCTATCATATCTCCTCTCAGCCTTCTCTTCTTCAGGCTAAACATGCCCAGCTCCTTAAGCCGCTCCTCATAGGGCTTGTTCTCCAGACCCTTTATCATTTTAGTCGCCCTCCTCTGGACACATTCCAGCTTGTCAATATCTCTCCTGAATTGTCGTGCCGAGAATTGGACACAATATTCCAGGTGTGTTGTTGTGTTGTTGAAGGCTTTCATGGCTGGAATCACTGGGTTGTTGTGAGTTTCCCAGGCTGTATGGCCATGTTCCAGAAGCATTCCCTCCCGACGCCCCACCCACATCCATGGCAGGCATCCTCAGAGGCCGTGAGGTTTAGTTTCCAACAGACATCACGACCTCTGGGGGTGCCCGCCACAGCCGCGGGCGAAACGTCAGGAGAGAATGCTTCTGGAACATGGCCATACAGCCCAGAAAAATCACAGCAACCCAAAAACATGATGGTTTCCCCAGAAAGATGATTATTATTATTATTATTATTATTATTATTATTATTATTATTAACTTTATTTGTTGCTAGTCTGTGAACAGTTACATGGCTGTAAATTTGGAAGTGTAAGGTCTCATGATTGACGGTCCTTATAATATGTTATTTCTACAAAACATGTGCATTGTTTCCTTTTCTTTTTTTTGATATTTTTTTATTTTACCATGATTCAATATATTTCATAGAATCAAAGAGTTGGAAGAGACCCCATGGGCCATCCAGTCCAACCCCCTGCCAAGAAGCAGGAATATTGCATTCAAATCACCCCTGACAGATGGCCATCCAGCCTCTGTTTAAAAGCTTCCAAAGAAGGAGCCTCCATCACACTCCAGGGCAGAGAGTTCCACTGCTGAACAGCTCTCACAGTCAGGAAGTTCTTCCTCATGTTCAGATGGAATCTCCTCTCTTGTAGTTTGAAGCCATTGTTCCACGTCCTAGTCTCCAGGGAAGCAGAAAACAAGCTTGCTCCCTCCTCCCTGTGGCTTCCTCTCACATATTTATACATGGCTATCATATCTCCTCTCAGCCTTCTCTTCTTCAGGCTAAACATGCCCAGCTTCTTAAGCCGCTCCTCATAGGGCTTGTTCTCCAGACCCTTGATCATTTTAGTCACCCTCCTCTGGGCACATTCCAGCTTGTCAATATCTCTCTTGAATTGTGGTGCCCAGAATTGGACACAATATTCCAGGTGTGGTCTAACCAAAGCAGAATAGAGGGGTAGCATTACTTCCTTATATCTAGACACTATGCTCCTATTGATGCAGGCCAAAATCCCATTGGCTTTTTTTGCCGCCACATCACATTGTTGGCTCATGTTTAACTTGTTGTCCACGAGGACTCCAAGATCTTTTTCACACGTACTGCTCTCGAGCCAGGCGTCCCCCATTTGTATCTTTGCATTTCGTTTTTCCTGCCAAAGTGGAGTATCTTTCATTTGTCACTGTTGAACTTCATTTTGTTAGTTTTGGCCCATCTCTCTAATCTGTCAAGATCGTTTTGAATCCTGCTCCTGTCCTCTGGAGTATTGGCTATCCCTCCCTTTGGTGTCAAAAGAGCAACCTCCACTTGCTGAATGGTGTGTTCATCAATAGCAGAGTGGGGTCACCTTGGAATTAGAGCTGTTTGCACTGAAGTCTGACCACATTTGAATTGACAATGCCAGTTCTTGACCATCATACGAGGGTTGAATGAAAAGTAATGCCTGCACCTTCGTAATGAAAAGTAATGCCTGCACCTTTGGATGGGAATATTTTAATAAATCAAACGCAGAAATAATCCTTAGAATGTGCTCTTTAACTGCCACTATTCACTTTTCCACATAATCACCAGGCAATTGGATACATTTCTGCCGAAAATGAACAAGTTTTCTGAATCCATCATGCAAGAAGTCGACACTCTGTTTCCGCAATCAGCATCTCACAGTTCTCTCAATGTCTTCATCAGAAGCATAATGATGTCTCCGCAGATCTTCTTTCATTATCGGGAATAGATGGAAGTCAGATGGTGCTAAATTTGGACCGCATGGAGGATGTCGTACGGTGTTGAGATCCAGTCTCTGAAGTTTCATGTCTGTGCACTTTCATATCAGGCAACAGCATCCTGGGTACTCATTGTGCACAGATCTTCTAATAGCCAGGGAAAGCAATAATGTGACCCACACGTTCTTGTGAAATGCCAATTATGCTTGAAATTTCTCTCTGAGTGATACGACTATCATCCTGAATCAATCTGTCAACCTTTTGCTTCTGAAACTCGGTGGTTGCTGTGTCAGGACATCCAACTCTTTGTTTGTCACGCAAGTCAGATGTTCCCACCTGAACATCTTTAAACTTAACTTAAATCATAGAATCATAGAATCAAAGAGTTGGAAGAGACCTCATGGGCCATCCAGTCAAACCCCTTGCCAAGAAGCAGGAATATTGCATTCAAATCACCCCTGACAGATGGCCATCCAGCCTCTGTTTAAAAGCTTCCAAAGAAGGAGCCCCTACCACACTCGGGGGTAGAGAGTTCCACTGCTGAACGGCTCTCACAGTCAGGAAGTTCTTCCTCATGTTCAGATGGAATCTCCTCTCTTGTAGTTTGAAGCCATTGTTTTGCGTCCTAGTCTCCAAGGAAGCAGAAAACAAGCTTGCTCCCTTCTCCCTGTGGCTTCCAACGACACACAGTATTCACATCAACACAATCACCATAAACAGCTTGTATTCTCTGATGAAACTCCTTTGGGGTGACACCTTCTGCTGTCAAGAATTCAATGACTGCATGTTGCTTAAGTTGCATCGACCAACTGCACAAGGTTCTATACTTCACACTTTAACAACACAACCGTTCAATGCTAAGGCTTCCCGCCAAAATGGAACTGTAGAGGAGAGTCTACTGAACAAGCCAGTACCTGCCGCATACCGGTACTACCATCTGTTGAGGAGTTACGAAGGTGGAGGCATTTCTTTTCATTCAGTCCTCGTATGATGGGGAATCATCTCATTTGATATCTCCTTTAGTGTGCGGCCTTTCAAGTAAAGGAACGTGAGGACTGCTCTGTATGCCACTGGGTCCATTACCAGACCTCACACTGCTTCAGCACCTGTAAAATCAAGAATGTTCTCAGTTCGAAGTTGTAAATTGGCACGTAACCTATATTTATTTACCGTGTCATCCGCAACCAGAACATTGTTACTTACTTACTTACTTAGGCGATCCCTCGTTGGACGAGTAAGATGGTCTTCCATTATGGATTTCCTTGTGGGTCCGTATGTGGCTGTGGAGCCCTATTCTTGCTCTGCATCTTCTTCCACAGTGAGGGCATTGGTTTCCAGGTGGAAGGTGGTCCCGGTCGGGGTTGGCTTGATGCGCCTTCCTCCTGGCACGTTTCACTCTTTCACCCTCCACTCGTGCCTCCTCAAATTCTGCAGTACTGCTGGTCACAGCTGACCTCCAGTTGGAGCGCTCAAGGGCCAGGGCTTCCCAGTTCTCAGTGTCTATGCCAGAGTTTTTAAGGTTGGCTTTGAGCCCATCTTTAAATCTCTTTTCCTGTCCACCAACGTTCCGTTTTCCGTTCTTAAGTTCGGAGTAGAGCAACTGCTTTGGGAGACGGTGGTCAGGCATCCGGACAACGTGGCCGGCCCAGCGGAGTTGATGTTGGAGGACCATCGCTTCAATGCTGGTGGTCTTTGCTTCTTCCAGCACACTGACGTTTGTCCGCTTGTCTTCCCAGGAGATTTGCAGGATTTTCTGGAGGCAGCGCTGATGGAAACGTTCCAGGAGCTGCATGTGACGTCTGTAGACAGTCCACGTCTCACAGGCATAGAGCAGGGTTGGGAGGACAATAGCTTTATAGACAAGCACCTTGGTCTCCCTACGGATGTCCCGGTCCTCAAACACTCTCTGCTTCATTCTGGAAAATGCTGCACTTGCAGAGCTCAGGCGGTGTTGTATTTCGGCGTCGATGTTGACTTTGGTGGAGAGGTGGCTGCCAAGGTAGCGGAAATGATCAACATTTTCTAATGTTACACCATTAAGCTGTATCACTGGCATTGGAGAGGGATTGGCTGGTGCCTGCTGGAACAGCACCTTGGTTTTTTCAATGTTCAATGACAGGCCGAGCTTCTCGTATGCTTCTGCAAAGGTGTTTAGAGTGGCTTGTAGATCTTCTTCTGAATGCGCACAGACGACATTGTCATCAGCATACTGGAGTTCTATAACAGATGTTGTTGTAACCTTGGTTTTGGCTTTCAGTCTGCTGAGGTTGAATAGCTTGCCATCTGTCCAATAGATGATTTCCACTCCGGTGGGAAGCTTCCCATCAACAAGGTGAAGTATCATAGCGATGAAGATGGAGAATAGAGTTGGGGCAATAACACATCCCTGTTTGACACCGGATTCCACTTTAAATGGGTCACTTTGGGAGCCACTGCTGTCCAAGACTGTTGCCATCATGTCATCATGGAGGAGCCGCAGGATGTTCACAAATTTACTTGGGCACCCGATTTTTTGGAGGATGGTCCAGAGAGCGCTGCGATTCACTGTGTCGAATGCCTTTGCAAGGTCGATGAATGCCATGTACAGAGGTTGGTTTTGTTCCCTGCATTTTTCTTGGAGCTGTCGTGCAGTGAAGATCATGTCCACGGTTCCTCTGGGGGGGCGGAAGCCGTTCTGGGATTCTGGGAGGGTGTCTTCTGAGAGGGGCAGAAGGCGGTTTGCAAGGATTCTTGCGAGGATTTTCCCAGCGGAGGTTAGAAGGGAGATACCTCGATAGTTTCCGCAGTCTGTTCTTTCCCCTTTTTTGAAGAGGGTGATGATGGTGGCATCCTTGAAGTCTGCTGGGATTTTCTCGGTCACCCACACTTTTTCTATGAGCTGGTGGAGTTGGTGTGTCAGCTCAGGTCCTCCCTCTTTAAAGATTTCCGCAGGGATCCCATCTGGTCCACTGGCTTTGTTATTCTTCTGTTGGCTGATGGCATTGTTGACTTCTTCCAAACTGGGCAGTGCTGCAAGCTCATCCCTGGTTTTTTGTTGTGGGATTTGTGAGAGGACCTCTTCGGCCACATTGGAGCTGCGGTTCAGGAGGCTTTGGTAGTGTTCTTTCCAACGTAGTGCAATTGAGTTTTGGTCCTTCAGGAGTTTGGTTCCATCTGATGAGCGTAGAGGCTGTATGCCATGGTTTCTTGGTCCGTAGATGACCTTTGTGGCTTTGAAAAATCCCTGAGCATTATGGGTATCTGCCAGGTGTTGGATTTCTTACATTTCTAACAGAACAAAAACAAACAAACAGATAAAAAAACCAACACAAAGTTTGCAAACTTGGTAGCTGATTAAATGTCCTTTGACCAGTATCTGCCCACTTGGAGTGCCTCTGGTGTTGCCGCAAGAAGGTCCTCCATTGTGCATGTGGCAGGGCTCAGGGTGCATTGCAGCAGGTGGTCAGTTGTTTGCTCTTCTCCACACTCGCATGCCGTGGATTCCACCCTGTAGCCCCATTTCTTAAGATTGGCTCTGCATCTCGTGGTGCCAGAGCGCAGTCTGTTCAGCGCCTTCCAAGTCGCCCAGTCTTCTGTGTGCCCAGGGGGGAGTCTCTCATCTGGTATCACCCACGGATTGAGGTGCTGGGTTTGAGCCTGCCACTTTTGAACTCTCGCTTGCTGAGGTGTTCCAGCGAGTGTCTCTGTAGATCTAAGAAAACTATTTCTTGATTTAAGTCGTTGATGTGCTGGCTGATACCCAAACAAGGGATGAGCTGGAGATGTCTCTGCCTTGGTCTTTTCACTATTGGCTGCAACTTCCCGGCGGATGTCAGGTGGTGCAATACCGGCTAATCAGTGTAATTTCTCCAGTGGTGTAGGGTGCAGACACCCTGTGATGTCTCATTAAGGGCCACATCCACTGTTTTAGTGTGGTGAGATGTGTTCCACACTGGGCATGCATACTCAGCAGCAGAGTAGCATAGCGCAAGGGCAGATGTCTTCACTGTATCTGGTTGTGATCCCCAGGTTGTGCCAGTCAGCTTTCGCATGATATTGTTTCTAGCACCCACTTTTTGTTTGATGTTCAGGCAGTGCTTCTTGTAGGTCGGAGAACGGTCCAGAGTAACTCCCGGGTATTTGGGTGCGCCGCAATGCTACAGTGGGATTCCTTCCCAGGTAATCCTCAGAGCTCGGGATGCTTGTCTGTTCTTCAGGTGAAAGGCGCATGTCTGTGTTTTAGATGGATTAGGGATCAGTTGGTTTTCCCTGTAATAGGCAGTAAGAGCACCTAGAGCTTCGGAGAGCTTCTGTTCAACCATCTCAAAGCGCCCTGCTTGAGCGGTAATGGCACGATCATCAGCATAGATGAAACATAACCTATAGAGACTTACGTCATTACACCTGGGCAGTTTCAGCATCCTGTGCTAAATAGAAGTGGGTCGGGGGAAATCTTTAATGAACGCCTCTCGTATTTAAACAGTGCAGAGACTTCATCTTTCAGTCTACTCTTCACCAAGTGAACACCCCCAACTCCCTCACCTTTCCCCCACTGTTTTGTTCTCCATACTCCTTATCCACATTACCCTCTGATGGACCTACTCCGGCTTGTCTGTATTCTTCTTAAAATGAGGCACCCAGATCTAAATGTAGTACTCCAGATGAGGCCTGATTAGCACAGAATATGATTTCCCTTGTCACGAAACCCGAAGCAGGCATTGAAATTCCCTCTTCTACAAAAGCATTAAACAAACAAGTCTGTAGCATTCATGCTGACAACCGTAAACACAAGTTACTCAAGAGTTAACAAACAATATCTTAATCTCTTCATTGGTTATTTCTGTCACATTTGGCTTTAGATGACCAGGCTTTCTGTTTTGCAAGCACACCAGTGTAATAAGGTAGTGGCAGCAATTCAAACTGACGCTGTCCCAATATCCTGCATGTTTGATGCAGCAGGGCAGTTCTGGTAAGTGATGTTTCCGCACTGGTGTGATCTCTTACTGGTAGGAACCGATCCTGAGGTGGGAGACATTGATCTCCTAGAATGGAAGAGGGGAGAAAAGTGAACAAAAGCTGGGAAACAACCAAATGACAGTATCATGCAGGAGAAGGATGTGGCTGCTGGAGGAAGCTGAGGGTTTCTTCACCCCTATACCGTATATACTTGAGTATAAGCTGAGTTACCTGATTTTACCACAAAAAACTGAGAAAACGTATTGACTCGAGTATAAACCGACGGTGGGAAATGCAGCAGCTACTGGTCAACGCTCCCCTCAACGCTTCTGCCACTGGAGTACACACCATCCAAATGGGAAGTTTAGTTCCACAACCCTGTGTGTTTTTATGAACTCCCTGCAAATAACCTGCTCCCAGGCCTGTAGCAAGGGGGTGGTTTTAGGGGTTCAACCCCCCCCCCGAAATGTTTCAGATTTTTTAAAAAAACCTGGTTTACTCATGAATTTTAACTGGTTAACCAAATCCCCATACTAAGTCTATGAGATGCAAAAAAATTAAGAGTTCCTCCAGAACTGCAAGCACTATCTCAGGCAAATATTGACAATTTATTCACACTGTCATTACTTGCAGCAATAGCTGATGTAGTGAAGCAACCAGGTTGGGTGTGTGTGTGTTGAATGCTCTAATTAAGGAGGCCAGACTTGGTGGAGGTGGTTGACAGGGGCGGAGCTGCAGGCTATTGAAGGTTGTTCTGTCCCCTGCTGTGCTCTTTGCTTCAGTGTGATCCAGGAGGCAGGTTTCAACCCCCGCCGAAATTTTCACCCCCCCCCCCCAATTTTCAACACCCCCCCCCCAAATTGTCAACCCTCCCCGAAATTTTTTTCTGGCTACGGCCCTGCCTGCTCCTATTTTTATCTCATTAGAGTTTTTAATAATTTTATCCTGTACATGTAGCCCGCCCACTGTTATTGTGATTGTGTTTATTTATTTATTTATTTATTTATTTGCAGCTTTTATATTCTGCCCTTCTCACCCCGCAGGGGACTCAGGGTACATATATATGGCAAACATTCAATGCCAATTTTTGACATACAAACATATACAGACATACACAGAGGCTATTTAACTTTTTCTGGCCGCCAGGGGAGCTGTCGCTTTCATCGTCCATCTGCGACGCTGATGAAGTACTTCCGCATTCCCCGCATGCTTCCCTGCTGGAATGCTCTGCTGGAGTCTTCTTTATGGCCTCATAAATTAGTTAATTTATCCTCCCCACACTTTAAGGTGGTACCTAATTTTCTTACTTGACAGATGCAACTGTCTTTCGGGTTGCAAAGGTCGACAACAGGCTACACACAATTGGTTGGAAACCCACTCCAATCCGGGCTGGCTTCGAACTCATGGCCTTTTGGTCAGAGTGATCTTAATGCAGCTGACACTCAGCCAGCTGCGCCACAATCCCAGTGCTTGCAGGGTATAAATAAAGATTATTATTATTATTATTGATTAGTACTGAATGGCCTTGCAGCTTCAAATCCTGGCTGCTTCCTGTTTGGGGGACTCCTTTGTTAGGAGCTGTTAGTTGGCTTTAGTTGTTTCATGTCTGGAATTCCCCTCTTTGAGAGTTGCTCTTTATTTACTGTCCTGATTTCAGCTGTTTTTTTTTTTAAAAAAAAATACTGGTAGCCAGATTTTGTTTGTTTTCATGGTTTTCCTTTTTGTTGAAATTTTCCACATGCTTACCTACAAAAGCTCTAAATGGTTTGGGACCTGCCTACCTGCGTGACCGCATCTCCGTGTATGAACGCACGCGCTCTCTTCGTTCATCCAGAGAGGCCCTGCTCGCGATCCCACCTGCATCACAGGCACATTTGGTGGGGACGAGGGACAGGGTTGTCCCCCGACTTTGGAACACCCTCCCCAAAGACATTAGACAGGCCCCCACACTGGCAGTCTTCAGGAAGAATTTGAAGACCTGGCTGTTCCGATGTGCTTTTCCAGAATAGGAAAACTCCAGTAAGCACTTTATTAGAGTCCCAGAAGCACTTTATCAGAACTTTAAGATTCTCTGCACACTGCACTTCCTTGAAATCCGATAGATCACCTGTCACATCCAGCACTTTTTAATCTGTACCCATTACTTGGCCCGGCCCTGTTTTTATTGTGTTATGCTGTATTGTTTTGTTGTTTTTACTGTTATTGCTTTAATGTTTTTGATTTGCTTTGAATTGTATTGTTATACTATTGTGTTGTTGAGGCCTTGGCCTTTGTAAGCTGCATTGAGTCCTTCGGGAGATGCTAGCAGGGTACAAATAAAGTTTAATAATAATAATAATAATAATAAGAAGAAGAAGAAGAAGAAGAAGAAGAAGAAGAATACTGTCTACTCTGACATGAAGTAGATCTGTAAGACTGAAACAGGCACCTCTTTAGAGGTTTTTGAATTGGATGGTCATCTGTTTTGAGTGCTTTGATTGTGTATTTCTGTATGGCAGGATGGGATTCGATTGGCTGGCCTTGGTGGTGTCTTTCAACTCAAAGATTCTATGATTCAGTCCTGTTTTATAGGGTTTGCCTCAACAGGTAGAAATAGGGATTGCAACATTAAGCCTCGAAATGATCTGTGTTAGTTTAAAATTGCTCGAGCCTGGAGCCCAGCAAACTTTACAAGGCTTTGGAATTGTTGACCCTCTTCTAAATGGAGACACTTGTTGAGTGAATGTAGCAGCAGATCCCACAATTATTTGCTCATTATTTCAGAAGCAAGCAACCAACCAATGCCAAAGCCAAAAGGGACAAATGTAGGCCAGTCACCATTGTTTTTTAACCCAGTCATCACCAAAAGCACAGCCCCAGGAGCAGGATCTCAGCTTGTGCTCTGAGAAGCCGTGAGATTAAAGAAACAACTTGTTTCACGCATTTGTTTCATCTCTGGTTCTGGATTAAGGGAGAGCCAAGTTTCCTTATTAGTTGAGAAACCTCAAAAAAGCGAGCAAAACAAGCTCAAATGTCAAGGAATGGTTCCAGCTATTTAGATGCCAGTTTAAAAAAATAAACATTACAAATCAAAAGCACAACTGCTTGTGTTTGTTGTTGGTTTAAGCCATATGCCTGCAGCAGAAGTCTTTGCACAACAAGGCTAATTCACAGTGGGGCCCAGAGCCCAGCAGAGAAACATATGCCGGCTGTCCAGAAGTTTCTGGGTTCAATCCTTACCATCTCCAAGAAAAGTTTCAAAGGATGGGAAACAACGTCTAACTTTACCAAGGATTTAAGAGCGAGTTTATAATTGACTAGCTGTCCCCTGCCAGGCGTTGCTGTGGCCCAGTCTGGTGATCGGGAAAATAAAGTAATGAGAAAGTGTTGGTTTCTAATATATGCAATTCCTTTCTGCTTGTGAGTAAACAGTATTTCTTGTTGTTTCTTTGTCCGTGTTGATGTGGAGAGTGTCTGGTTTGCCTACTCTGGAACATGCAACATATCATTGTCCTTCTTTAGGGGTCCCTTTCAAATCTATGATACTATATCTGTGTGTGTGAGAGAGAATCATATCTATCTATCTATCTATCTATCTATCTATCTATCTATATTTATGACTGGATGACTCTTTGTCAGGAGGGCTTTGATTACATTTTCTTGCCCTGTTGAAGAGAGTTGGACTGGATGGCCTAAGTATTTTCTGTTGGTCATGGGGGTTCTGTGTGGGAAGTTTGCCCCATTTCTGTCGTTTGTGGGTTTCAGAATGCTCTTTAATTGTAGTGAACTATAAATCCCAGTAACTACAAATCCCAAATGTCAAGGTCTATTTCCTCCAAACTCCATCTGTGTTCATATTTGGGCATATGGAATATTTGTGTCAAGTTTGGTCCAGATCCATCATTGTTTGAGTCCACAGTGCTCTCTGGATGTAGGTGAACTACAAGTCCCAAACTCAAGGTCAATGCCCACCAAACCCTTCCAGTGTGTTCTGTTGGTCATGGAAGTCCTGTATGCCATGTTTGGTTGAATTCAATCATTGGTGGAGTTCAGAATGCTCTTTGGTTGTAGGTGAACTATAAATCACAGCAACTACAACTCCCAAATGTCAAGGTCTATTTCCCTTAAACTCCATCTGTGTTCATATTTGGGCATATGGAATATTTGTGCCAAGTTTGGTCCAGATCCATCATTGTTTGAGTCCACAGTGCTCTCTGGATGTAGGTGAACTACAACTCCCAAACTCAAGGTCAATGCCCACCAAACCCTTCCAGTGTGTTCTGTTGGTCATGGAAATCCTGTATGCCATGTTTGGTTGAATTCCATCATTGGTGGAGTTCAGAATGCTCTTTGATTGTAGGTAAACTATAAATCCCAGCAACAACAATTCCCATATGACAAAATCAATTTTTTTGAGTGGAGGACATAAATTGGACTGTTAGGTGTCTTGTGTCCAAATTTGGTGTCAATTCCCCCAGTGGTTTTTGAGTTCTGATGGTAGCACGAACTCACATTACATTTTTATTTATATAGATAGCAGAGAGCAATGGCCTAGCAAAGCCAATAGTCTTGAGAATTAAGTGCAAACATAATAATGATGGAATACCTGTAGGGTATTCCATCATTGGGGAAATTCTCAGTTTTGTTTTTAGGCAAACTCGGTGGGAAGGATCAAGAACTGAGGAAGGTGACTCAAAGGATCAAGGGTCTTGGGTACAAGCGCTATGAGGAGTGGCTTAAAGAGCTGAGCCTGGAGAAGAGAAGTCTGAGAGGAGACATGATGAGGGCCATGGATCAATATGTGAGGGGAAGTCATAGGGAGGAGGGAGCGGGCTTCCTTTCTGCTGCCCTGGAGACTAGGACTCCATGGAGCAGTGACTCCAAACTACAGGAAAGAGAGGAGGTTCCACCTGAACATGAGGAAGAACTTCCTAACGGTGAGGGCTGTTCAGCAGTGGGCTCTCTGCCTCAGAGTATAGTGGAAGCTCCTTCTTTGGAGGCTTTGAAGCAGAGGCTGGGTGGTCATCTGTCGGGGGTGCTTTGAATGAGAGGAGGTTCCACCTGAACATGAGGAAGAACTTCTTGACTGTGAGAGCTGTTCAGCAGTGGAACTCTCTCTCTATCCCGGAGTGCAGCGAAGGTTCCTTTGGAGACTTTTAAACAGAGGTTGGATGGCCATCTGTCAGGGGTGCTTTGAATGCGATTTTCCTGCTTCTTGGCAGAAAGGGGTTGGACTGGATGGCCCACTAGGCCTCTTCCAACTCTATGATTCTATGCAGGGATGGCAATCTGCTGTGGAGGAAAGTCTTGGGGAAAATTTTGGGCATACTTGGAGGGAAGGATCAAGAACCGAGAAGTGGATAACCCATTGGGCTTAAATACCATAAAGACATGAGATCCCATTGGAAGCTAAGCAGGGTAATACTTGGTTAGTAATTTGAGGGGAGACTTAATTAATACCAGGTACTATATAATATATTTCAGAGTAAGGAACTGGCAAAACCACTTTGAAGCATTCCTTGGACAAAGACAGGCTTTTTGCATGTTTTTTTTTTAAATGTCAGGAGTGACTTGAGGAACTGCAAGTAGCTTCTGATGTGAGAGAATTGGCTGTCTGCAAGGATGCCCATGGGTCACCCAGGTGTTTGATTTTTACCATCCTTGTGGGAGGCTTCTTTCATGTCCCTGCATGGGGAGCTGAAGCTGACAGAGGAAGCTCAACCTTGCTCTCCCAGTATTCGAACTGCTGCAAGATACTCCACTTAGGCAGAAAAAATGAAATGCAAAGAGACAGAATGGGGGGGGGGGGACGGACGCTTGGCTCGAGAGCAGTATGCGTGAAAAAGATATTGGAGTCCTTATGGATGAGTTAAACATGAACCAACAATGTGATGTGGCAGCAAAAAAAGCCAACGGGATTTTGGCCTGCATCAATAGGAGTGTTTAGATCCAGGGGTCATGCTACCCTCTATTCTGCCTTGGTTAGATCATATGTGGAATACTTCGTCCAGTTCACAACGGAAGGGAGATGTTGACAAGCTGGAAGGTATCCAGAGGAGGGCAACTAAAATGATCAAGGGTCTAGAGAACAAGCCCTATGAGGAGCGGTTTAAAGAGCTGGGCATGTTTAGCCTGAAGAAGAGAAGGCTGAGAGGAGACATGATAGCCATGTATAAATATGTGAGAGGAAGCCACAGGGAGGATGGAGCAAGCTTGTTTCCTGCTTCCCCTGATACTAGGACACGGAACAATGACTTCAAACTACAAGAAAGGAGATTCCATCTGAACATGAGGAAGAACTTCCTGACTGTGAGAGCCGTTCAGCAGTGGAACTCTCTGCCCCGGAGTGTGGTGGAGGCTCCTTCTTTGGAAGCTTTTAAACAGAGGCTGTATGGCCCCTGGATCTAGACACTATACTCCTATTGATGCAGGCTGAGAGGAGACATGATGAAGGCCATGGATCAATATGTGAGGGGAAGTCATAAGTAGGAGTAAGCAAGCTTGTTTTCTGCTGCCCTGGAGACTAGGACGCAATGGAGAAGTGACTTCAAACTACAAGAAAGGAGATTCCCTCTGAACATTAGGAAGAGCTGTTCAGCAGTGGAATTCTCTGCCCAGAGTGTGTTGGAGGCCTTTTCTTTGGAGACTTTTAAACAGAGGCTGGATGGCCATCTGTCGGGAGTGCTTTGAATGTGATTTTCCTGCTTCTTGGCAGAAAGGATTTGACTGGATGATCCATGAGGTCTCTTCTAACTATGATTCTGTGACCTGTTGGCAGCAATCCTGCTGGCACAAGGGTTTAACCCATTGCGCCACTGGGGAGAAGGCATTTGCACAATGCAGGGAGTTGCAATCCAACAACATACAGTGAGTGGCATGATTCCCCCACTCCTGTTCTAGAAGGGAAAAAAAATGAATTTGTGCAAACAGTCATGGTGTATTAGCAGACCTGCAAATAAATCCACAAATTTGCCAGTGTGGCTTCCACAGTGTTTACCAACCCAGCTGTCAGCGCATTCTGGTTTACCTCAGTTGTTGACATAGTGTCCCTCTTGGGCTTTTCTGCTCTCTTGTCAAATTAGAATTGCAGGCTGAGGCCAAGCATGTTATTCCTGCCCCTTCTCTTGCCTGCTTCAATTTCTGGTGGCAAGAAGGAATGCTGTGAAGCACTAGATTTCTTACACAATGTAGCCAAGTGCATGTGTGTGTGTGAGTGTGTGTGTGTGGGTGGGGGGGGGGGTGGTTGCTTGGACAGCAGTGGCTCCCAAAGTGACCCATTTAAGGTGGAATCAGGTGTCAAACAGGGATGTGTTATTGCCCCAACTTTATTCTCCATCTTCATCGCGATGATACTTCATCTTGTTGATGGGAAGCTTCCCACCGGAGTGGAAATCATCTATTTAGACAGATGGCAAGCTGTTTAACCTCAGCAGACTGAAAGTCAAAACCAAGGTTACAACATCTGTTATAGAACTCCAGTATGCTGATGACAACGTCGTCTGTGTGCATTCAGAAGAAGATTTACAAGCCACTCTAAACACCTTCGCAGAAGCATACGAGAAGTTCGGCATGTCATTGAACATCGAAAAAACCAAAGTGTTCTTCCAGCAGTCACCAGGCAATCCCTCTCCAATGCCAGAAATACAGCTTAATGGTGTAACATTATTTATTTTGTCGAAGGCTTCCATGGCCGGGATCACTGGGTTGTTGTAGGTTTTTCCGGGCTATATGGCCATGTTCTGGAGGCAAAATTGCCTCCAGAACATGGCCATATAGCCCGGAAAAACCTACAACAACCCATTATTTTTATTTATTTATTTATTTATTTATTATTCAAACTTATATGCCGCCACTCCCCTGGGGCTCGGAGTGGATTACAAGAACAGGCTAAAATCTAACAGAATTTTAAAACAATTTAAAAACAATTTAAAAACAGCAATATCAAAGATCAAAGGCCTAGAAAATGTTGACCATTTCCACTACCTTGGCAGCCACCTCTCCACCAAAGTCAAGATCGACACCGAAATACAACACTGCCTGAGCTCTGCGAGCGCAGCATTTTTCCGAACGAAGCAGATAATGTTTGAGGACCGGGACACCTGTAGGGATACCATGTATAAATATGTGAGAGGAAGCCACAGGGAGGAGGAAGCAAGCTTGTTTTCTGCTTCCTTGGAGACTAGGACGCGGAACAATGGCTTCAAACTACAAGAGATGAGATTCCATCTGAACACGAGGAAGAACTTCCTGTCTGTGAGAGCCGTTCAGCAGTGGAACTCTCTGCCGCAGAGTGTGGTGGAGGCTCCTTCTTTGGAAACTTTTAAACAGAGGCTGGATGGCTATCTGTCAGGGGTGATTTGAATGCAGTATTCCTGCTTCTTGGCAGGGGGTTGGACTGGATGGCCCATGAGGTCTCTTCCAACTCTTTGATTCTATGATTCAAGGTGCTTGTCTATGAAGCTATTGTCCTTCCAACCCTGCTATACGCCTGCGAAACGTGGACTGTCTACAGACGTCACATGCAACTCCTGGAACGATTCCATCAGCACTGCCTCCGGAAAATCCTGCAAATCTCTTGGGAAGACAGGCGGACAAACGTCAGTGTGCTGGAAGAAGCAAAGATCACCCGCATTGAAACGATGGTCCTCCGCCATCAACTCCGCTGGACCGGCCACATTGTCCAGATGCCCGACAACCATCTCCCAAAGCAGCTGCTTTACTCCGAACTCAAGAATGGAATATGGAATGTTGGCCAGGAAAAGAGATTTATTTATTTATTTACTTTATTTATATACTGCTTTTCTCAGCCCTCAGGCGACTCAAAGCGGTGAACAACATCAATACAAAACATCACGAGACAAGTGTAGGGCTCAAAGCCAACCTTAAAAACTCTGGCATAGACATTGGGAACTGGGAAGCCCTGGCACTTAAGCGCTCCAGCTGGAGGTCAGGTGTGACCAGCAGTGCTGCAGAATTTGAAGAGGCACGAAAGGAGGGTGAAAGAGAGAAACGTGTCAAGAGGAAGGCGTGTCAAGCCAACCCCAACCGAGACCGCCTTCCACCTGGAAACCAATGCCTTACTGTGGGAGAAGATGCAGGTCAAGAATAGGGCTCCACAATCACCTATGGACTGATCCTGGAAGACTATCCTATTCAGCCAATGAGAGATCGCCTAACTAAGTAAAGTAAGTAAGTGGGTGGGTGGTGGTGGGGGGGTTGGGTATCATTTTTTAAAAAAAATCCATAATCGTATTGTCAATACTCTAGGGGCATAAAGGGTTTGAAAATATCCAGGACCCAAACAGATAAGTGGACATAACTTAGATTTATACAATTGTTTAGTTATTGACAGTTCTGTCAAATTTTAACTGCCAGTCAAGCTTCAGGAGCTCTGAGGATTACCTGGGAAGGAACCCCACTGGAGCATTGCAGCGCACCCAAATACCTGGGAGTCACTCTGGACCGTTCTCTGACCTACAAGAAGCACTGCCTGAACATCAAGCAAAAAGTGGGTGCTAGAAACAATATCATACGAAAGCTGACTGGCACAACCTGGGGATCACAACCAGACACAGTGATGACATCTGCCCTTGCGCTATGCTACTCTGCTGCTGAGTATGCATGCCCAGTGTGGAACACATCTCACCACGCTAAAACAGTGGATGTGGCTCTTAATGAGACATGCCGCATTATCACGGGGTGTCTGCCCTACACCACTGGAGAAATTACACTGTTTAGCCGGTATTGCACCACCTGACATCCGCCGGGAAGTAGCAGCCAATAGTGAAAGGACCAAGGCAGAGACATCTCCAGCTCATCCCCTGTTTGGGTATCAGCCAGCACGTCAACGACTTAAATCAAGACATCGTTTTCTTAGATCTACAGAGACACTCGCTGGAACACCCCAGCAAGCGAGAGTCCAAAAGTGGCAGGCCCAAACCCAGCACCTCAATTCATGGGTGATACCAGATGAGAGACTCCCCCCTGGGCACACAGACGACTGGGCGACTTGGAAGGCGCTGAACAGACTGCGCTCTGGCACCACGAGATGCAGAGCCAATCTTAGAAATGGGGCCACAAAGTGGAATCCTCGGCATGCGAGTGCGGAGAAGAACAAACCACTGACCACCTGCTGCAATGCACCCTGAGCCCTGCCACATGCACAATGGAGGACCTTCTTGCGGCAACCCCAGAGGCACTCCAAGTGGCCAGATACTGGTCAAAGGACATTTAACCAAATACCAAATTTGCAAAATCTGTGTGTTTTTTTCTTTTTCTTTTTAATCTCTGTGTTTGTTTTGCTCTGTTAGAATTGTAATACAATGGTTGCTGATGACACGATAAATAAATAAGCTTCAGGAAGGTGTTAACATTTGGATGTCTTGCGCTTTGAGAGATCCTTTTCAGGCCTCATCATTTCTTTGCTTTCATCAAAATTAGCTACTTGGGCTCATTGATGTACGCAGCCAACCGCCCCAAGGCACGACTTGGTTTGCAATGACTAAGCAAGGCTCCTCTACTCACCTTTGCTTGAGCGCTGTTAGAGGCAGAAGGGAAATCACCGGAAGGAAGAACGTGACGTCCTTCTTAGTCTGAGACTGGTTGTAAATGGTTGACATTTGAAAGTTTGCTAAAATATGGATAAAAAGATGTCTAATATTGGGCAAGTGATCTTGAGCCTAAAACACACAGACTTTTGGTGTTCATGTGTGTCTTTGTTTTGCTTCTCAACCAAACCAGCCTTTTTTTTAAACAACAGACTCCCCCACCCCAGGCTTTTGTAACTGTGTATTGTGCAAACATGGCTGAACATGAGGATTTCGTTAGAAATATTCAAATAAGTCCAATCTCTAGAGCAACTAGGTTGTGGTGTAAAGAAAGGGAGTTCTCTTTAGGGTGCATATCTAAATATCTGCATTGTGTTTGTCTCAGACAGGTCTGGAGAGCCTCAGGCAGATTTTTGATTGGTATTAACTTGGTGGGGACACGGAACAGACAGTGTAATTCTGGAGCAGGGAGGGTGCCTCTTGGGACCGGGAGAGGCAGCTCTTTACTCATTTCCCATACTTTTAACAGTGTCAGAAATCCTCCTTGTTAATGTGTTTCTGTTCTGTCACCTCTAAAGTCAAGGCAAGCAGCCAGCATATGGTAACATGTCTGCCTTGCAAAGGGGATGAAACGGATTTCTCAAAGATTCAAAGAGATTGTTGTGTTTGGGTGCATCTACACCAGGTATGAGCAAACCTAGGCCCGTGGACTGAATGTGGCGCCTTGGGCTCTTTTCTCAGGCTTTCCTCTCTCTCACCACCCTATCCTACCTACCTTCTCTCTTTCCTTCCTCCTTTCCTCTCTCCCTTCCTTACCTCCCTCTTTCTCCCTCCTTCCTTCCCTTCCACCCTTCCTTCCCTCTTCCCTCTCTCCTTCCCTCTTTCTCCTTCCTTCCTTCCTTCCTTCCTTCCTTCCTTCCTTCCTTCCATCCATCCATCCATTTTCTTTTCTTCCTTCTCCCTCCCTTCCCTCCCTTCCACCCTTCCTTCCATCCTTCCTCTTCCCCTTTCCTTCCCCCTCTTTCCTCCCTCCTTCCTCTCCTTCTCCCTCCCTCCCTCCCTCTTTCTTCCTTCCCCTCCTTCCCTTCCCTCCCTCCTTTTCCTTCCCTCTTTCTCCCTCTTCCTCCTTTCTCCCTCCCTCCCTCACTTCCTTCCTTCCTTCCTCCTTCCTCCCTTCTTCCCTCTTTCTCCTCCTTCCTCTCTTCTCCCTCCTTCTTCCTTCCTTTCCTCTTTTTCCCTTCCCTTCCTTCTTCCTTCTTTCCTCCCTCCTCTTTCCTCCCTTCCTCTCTCTCTTTCCCCTTCCTTCCTTCCTTCCTTTTCTTTCCTTCCTTCTCTTTCCTTCCTTCCTCCTCCTTCCCATTCCTTTTCCCCTTCCTTACTTCCTCCTTCCCCCCCCTCTCCCCCTCTTTCCACCCTCCTTCCCTCTCTCCCTTCCCTCTCTCCGTCTTTCTCCTTCCTTCCTTCCTTCCTTCCTTCCTTCCTTCCTTCCTTCCTTCCTTCCCTCCCTCCCTCCCTCCCTCCCTCCCTTCCTTCCTTCCTTCCTTCCTTCCCTCCCTCCCTCCCTTCCTCCCTCCCTCCATTTCCTTTCACTCCCTTCCTTACTTCCTTCTTTCCTTCCTTCTCTCCTTCCCTCCTTCTTTCCCTCCTTCTCTCCTTCCTTCCTCCTTCCTTCCTTCCTTCCTTCCTTCCTTCCTTCCTTCCTTCCTTCCTTCCTTCTCTTTTGTCTTTCCTTCCTTCTCTCTTTCCTCCCGCCCTCCCTTTCCTCCCTCCCTCCATTCCTTTCCACCCTTCCTTACTTCCATCCTTCCCTCCCTCCCTCCTTCCCTCCCCTCTTTCTTTCTACTTTCTTAATAATAATAATAATAATAATAATAATAATAATAATAATAATAAACCTTTATTTATACCCCGCTACCATCTCCCGCAAGACTCGGTGCGGCTTACAAGAGGCCGAGCCCAAATACAACAACAATAAAACACAACGACAACAATACAACAGTAAATAACTGAAAAACAAAGCATAACAATAACAATAATATCACGACGCCTTCCTTCCTTCCTTCCTTCCTTCCTTCCTTCCTTCCTTCCTTCCTTCCTTCCTTCCTTCCTTCCTTCCTTCCTTCCTTCCTTCCTTCTTTCCTCAAGCAGCAGTATAGGGTTTAATAGATACACTTTTTCTCTCCTGTCCACCATGTCATCCTGACTAAGACCAACCCTTTTGGGATCCAAACATTTCCTGTTCTTTCCTTCACTTTCTGCCTCCAAAAGAGCAGAGGAAGTGGAGGAAATGGCCAGGAGGGGGCTACTGTGGCCTGCCATGTGGCCCCCAAGTTAGAAAGTTTGCCCATGCCTGACCTACACTGTAGAATTAATGTCGTTTGACACCACTTTAGCTGTCATGTCTCAACGCGGTGGCATCACAAGAGTTGTACTCCTCCCAAGACATCTGCCATAGCAGTGCTTTCTGTCTCCTGCATGTTTTGGCTTAAGTGCAATTAGTAAGTCAGAACACATACTTCTGAGGAAATCCTGTTGTATGTGGGAAAAGAGATTACCGTCGGCCCTCCGCATTTGTGGGTTTAACTTTTGCGTTTCTGATTATTTGCCAATTTGAATATAGTCTAGGAATATAGTCACCCGGGAGGAGCCAGAGATGAATGGAGAGGTGTTCTTGTAGTTTCCTTTGAGGGCAAACTTTGGTTTGGGTTCTAAACTAAAGTGTAAAGCATGGTTTTATGTGATGTCTGCATAGGGCACACAGTGTGATACGTGATATTCTTCATCTAAGAATACCTTTCCAATACCTTTCCAATAAGGAGAAAAATGACTTGATGAACCTTGTTGAATAACTTTTTGGAGACGATAATAATAAGTGGATTTAAGTAAACATACAAAGTTCCTGGTATTGAGATTTTCCTTGAAGGATCTTTGCTGTTCTGCTATAACAGAAAAGATAGCTTTGGGTTTATCTTAGAAGAATTTAAAGAAATTTTACCTGTGTAAATTATGCATAGGGGTAAATTATGCATAACCGCTATGCATAATTATATGTGTCATTTAGGCTCCTGGTTTGAAATAGCCACTGCTTGCCATCTGCTGTTTGAGGTTGCCCATCAAATCTATTAATGGCTTTTTTCCAACCCCTCTCACTCTTTTTTTAATTAGATGATCTGCTTTCAATTGGCTCCAAGTATTTATGGGGATGCTGATGAATTATTCACAGCCACGTTGGCCCAAGGGAGCACTTAACTTGATGGGGAGATTGCTTAAAGATGATGGAGCTATTTTGCCAAGTTGTGGTGGAGAGATTCCTTTCTCGGGATTGTGCATGGTAGGAAGGGGAGTATGCCTGTGTCTAGTTGACATCTTGGGCACAAATGTGGTTGCTGCTGAGTAAGAGGGTTTGAATTGAATTTTGTGAAGTTATTTATGCCCAGAATTCCCAAATTTCAGGCTATATCTAGATTAGTGGCTCCCAACCTTTTTTTTTTTTTTACCAGGGGCCACTTTGACCATAGACTTCTCTCCAATATTAGTAACAATCAGTTTTTGGTCAACTTTAGATTCAGTTTGTTTATTTGGGGTGCTGATTCAGAAAATTGCATTGGATAGACCACACCAGCCCTAGTTTCTGAAACACAGAGGTGGCCCTAGGTAATTTTCAATGGTAGGCAAACAGTATTTTGGCGCCCCCCCCCCCAACCAATCATTGATATATATATTTTCTGTTCGTTGTGGGGGTTGTGTGTGCCATATTTGGTTCAATTCCATCATTGGTGGAGTTCAGAATGCTCTTTGATTGTAGGTGAACTATAGCCATTGGGACCGAGAGAGAGAGAGAGAGAGAGAGAGAGGCGGAGATGCCCGCCTTTCCTGAAGGTATGCGCAAAAACAAAGGAGGGAGCGGAGGTGGGAGATACCTCCAGCTGGAGGGACTCTCTCTCTCTCTCTTTCTCTTGGTCCCAATGGCTGTGGAGAAAGTCAGGAGAAGAGGGGACTTTTATTTATTTATTTATTTATTTAATACACTTGTATACCGCTAATATCTCAGCCTAAGTCGGCGACTCATTGCGGTTTACAACAATTAAAAACAATATACAATTTAAAACAACAACACATAGACAATACAAATTATTGGGCCACCAATAATAATACCATGTATCTCGTCACTAAAATCACAGTCCAGAATTCGTCATCCATAATTAACCAGTCCTTAGTCCATAAAATTCGGTAATAACAAACTAACCGAATGCTTGTTTACACAACCATGTGCACGCCGGGGTCTTCAGACATGCCTCCGGACCCGAAGCAGGCCAGGCAAGGGAGCAAGTGCGGCACGGCGGCTCCGCCCCTTGGCCCACCCACAGATTGGGGAGAGGAGGTGGGTGGAGCACTGGGGGCTCAGGAAAGGGAGCCGGTCATGGGGAAGGGAAAACGATTGAGCGCCGGCTCTGTGTGCACACCCGGAAGCCGGGTGGAGCAGGAACGAGAGGGGCTAGGCGAGGCTCAAGGGCCCGGCCCCTTTGGGAAGAGGATTGCCCGGCAGCGAGGCAAGGAAGCTGAGGCTCCCCCCGGACTGCTAGCGCTGTTGTGCGCCGAGGAGGCGCTCATCAAGTTGCGGTCGAGGGGCATTTACAGAGGCGCCTCTGCGCCCCTGGCAAAAAAAAGTGTACTGCGACCGCTTACTTTGCTTAATGGATGAGCCGCCCCTGCTGATACAGAACATATGCCATCCAGTTGTCACCGTCTGCTCAACCACATAAAATAATAATAATAATAATTATTATTATTATTATTTTTACCCTGCTCCATCTCCTCCAGGGGGACTCGGGGCGGCTTGCATGAGGCCACGCCCATCAACACAATAAGCACAGTATTACACAAAAACATAAAATGCAAAAACCAATATAATGGACAACACAGCAATATAAAGTCAAAACATCAAGCACAAGGAATTCCACTGGGCAGGGCCACTTCAAGAATAAAAATTTAAAATATTTTAAAAACACTGGGAGATAGGCAATGTAAAATTGTCGTGAAGAGGAACCAGGATGAGGAAGGATTTAATTGCACGAGCCATAGAATAAAGTGCTTCTGAGGTCATTTTGGTCGGGGAGTGTCCTATATTCAGTCATTGAAGGCACATTGGAATAACCAGGTTTTCAGGTTCCTCCTGAAGATTGCGAACTAGGGGGCTTGTCTAGTATCTCTGGTGAGTGAGTTCCAGAGTCGGGGGGCCACTACAGAGAAGGCCCTCTCTCTCGTCCCTACAAGTCGCACTTGCGATGCAGGTGGGAGCGAGAGAAGGGCCTCTCCGGAAGATCGAAGAAGCATGGGTTCGTAGACAGAGATGCGGTCGCACAGGTAGGCAGGTCCCAAACCATTCAGGGCTTTGTAGGTCAAAACCTGCACCTTGAATTTGGGCCGGAAAATAAATGGCAGCCAGTGGAGCTCCTTAAACAGGAGGGTTGACCGCTCTCTGTAATTCGCTCCAGTTAATAATCTGGCTGCCATACTTAATAATATAGAGCTGATGTGGTCTATCCAATGAATTTTGCTGAATCAGCACCCCAAATAAACAAACTGGGATGTGTTATCTGTGGATTTTGTTATTGTCCATGTTAAAAAAGGGGGAGAGAGGGCTGAGGTTGAAAAAAATACAAAAAACAAGAGCACGAGACCCAAGAAACTGTCCCTGACGGCTTTGAGAACAACAAAAACAACAACAACAAAACTTCTTATATTATTCCCTCATCTCCCTGAAGGGACTCAGGGAGGCTTACAGATGGCACAAAGTGCCCAAAAATGAACATAAAAGTGAACACAATATAAAATACAATAAAATAAAACATATGCACATATAAAAAGATAATAATAATTACCTTGGGGACTAAACAGGGTCTTACAGAGGGCTGCTTTCCCATTAGAATCGTAGAGTTGGAAGAGATATTGTGTGTCATCCAGTTCAACCCCATTCTGCCAAGAAGCAGGAAAATCGCATTCAAAGCACCCCTGACAGATGGCCATCCAGGCTCTGTTTAAAAGTCTCCGAAGAAGGAATCATAGCAACTTTGGGGGAACTCTCCTTCTATGTGTCTCTCGCTCCTTCAATGGCACCAGGGAAGCCGTGAGAGGCCGAGGGCAATGACACTGGCCTCCTTCCTTCCTTTCTTCCCTTCTCCTCTCTTGCTTTCCTCCAATGGCGCTGGGGAAGCGGTAAGAGGGCGAGAGCAATGGCGCTGGCCTCCTTCCTTCTCTGCCTTTCCTTCTTTCTCTCTCTCTTGCTCTCCTCCAATGGTGGCACCCACCCTCAGCCGCGGACCTTATTTTGGGTCTCTACAATACAATAATTAAAATGAAGATCAATTTTAACAAATATAAACTTATTAGTATTTCAATGAGAAGTGTGGGCCTGCTTTTGGCTGATGAGATAGGATTGTTGTTGCTATTGTGTGCTTTCAGGACATTTCAGACTTAGGTTAACCCTGAGCGAGGGCCGGGTAAATGACCCTGGAGGGCCGTATCCGGCCCCCGGGCCTTAGTTTGAGGACCCCTGTTCTAGAACATCACTTCTTAAACTATTGGATTTGGGAGATTTGTACCATATTTATGGCCATTGAGTACAACTCTTCCTTCCTTCCTTCCTTCCTTCCTTCCTTCCTTCCTTCCTTCCTTCCTTCCTTCCTTCCTTTCTTTCCTGGAAGCTCTCCAGAGAAAGGAGATTCCATCTGAACATTAGGAAGAACTTCCTGACTGTGAGAGCCGTTCAGCAGTGGAACTCTCTGCCCCGGAGTGTGGTGGAGGCTCCTTCTTTGGAAGCTTTTAAACAGAGGCTGGATGGCCATCTGTCAGGGGTGATTTGAATGCAATATTCCTGCTTCTTGGCAGAATGGGGTTGGACTGGATGGCCCATGAGGTCTCTTCCAACTCTTTGATTCTATGATTCTATGATATTGTGCCACCTGCAGCTCATGTCTCAAGGCCCACTACCAGTTCATGGGCCACCACGTGTAGTATTTGTCTAGATGGGGATTTTAAGAGGGCCAGATATTTTGACCCTAGGTCCTGAGGATTTCCTTTTTATACAGGGAGTTCAGTCCTTCTTTGTAGCTAACTTCCTTCACTCACTCATACAGTAATTACAACTTCTATTTTACACCCATGTTTGCATTTTTAGTGCACATGTAGGTCCACCTATGTGCAGTCTGAAACTTGTCTTTTCTCTAAAGATGATTTGATGTTGCACCCGCAAGTTGATCATTAATTCCACTTTCCAAGCAAAGGCAGACAGATTGACACAAGGAACCTGGACCTTTTAGCCAGGGGGCAGAGTGAGAAGGAGATGTCTTGAGTTGCACTGAATTCTGTTTAAGTAGTTCTTAACCTAGAGAGGACAAAGAAACTTGGCATGATGGTGACAAGGAGGTGTGGATTAAATCTGACTCAGAGCGGAAGGCAGTAAAGAAAGGGCAGGGTTGGGCCAGACTGGGCACTCTCGCCGCCAGGCTTTGCAGACAATTGGAGTGCCAGTCCCTGCCCAGGTAAATCTTTCCACCTGCCTGTTGTTGTTGGCTTCCTGGTGAGAACGGGAGTTCCTTGGGCTTCTTTCCTGAGTTGTCTCCAGGGAACCGTGGCTTATGGCAGGTATGAAACAGAAATAGGGGAGCCAAACCACTTTGATATGTTCAAAAGGTCTATCGCCTTGTATCTTTTCCCTTTGTCCTTCTTTAGGATCCTGTAGGACAGTGTTTCTCAACCTGGGGATCGGGACCCTTGGGGTGGTGGTGTCGTGAGGAGGGTTTCAGAGGGGTCACTAAAGACCATTGGTAAACACATATTTCTAATGGTCTTAGGAACCCTTTTGACAGAGAAGGCTGAAAAACCTCTCCACCTGTTCTTCTCTTCCTTTTTGGTGTTGGTGAACTAAAAGTCTCAGAACTCAAAATCGGCCCCCCAACTCCACCAGTACTCAATGTTGGCCATGTAGGTAGGTAGTGTGCCAAGTTTTGTGCAGATCCATTGTGGCCTGGAGTCGGAGTACGTTAACTATAAATCCCAACAACTACAACTCCCAAATGTCAAAGTCGATTTCCCCAATCTCCACCTGTGTTCACATTTGGGCATATTGAGTATATTGGGTATATTGAGTATTTGTGTATTGAGTATTTGGTCCAAATCCATCATTGTTTGTGTCCACAGTGCTCCCTGGACGTAGGTGAACTACAACTCCAAAACTCAAGGTCAAGGCCCACCAAATCCTTCCAGTATTTTCTGTTGGTCATGGGAGTTCATATTTGGCCGTATTGAGTGTTTGTGCCAAGTTTGGTCCAGATCCATCATTGTGGGAAGTTCGCCCCAGTTCTGTCATTGGTGGAGTTCAGAATGCTCTTTATAGGTGAACTATAAATCCCAGTAACTGCTACTCCCAATTTTCAAGATCTTATTTTTTTGCCCCAAACTCCATCTGTGTTCATATTTGGGCATATGGAAGATTCGTGCCAAGTTTGGTCCAGATCCATCACTGTTTGAGTCCACAGTGCTCTCTGGATGTAGGTGAATTACAACTTCCAAACTCAAGGTCAATGCCCACCAAACCCTTCCAATATTTTCTGTTGGTCATGGGAGTTCTGTGTGCCAAGTTTGGTTCAATTCCATCATTGATGGAGTTCAGAATGCTCTTGATTGTAAGTGAACTATAAGTCCCAGCAACTACAACTCCCAAATGGCAAAATCATAATTTTTTGAGTGACGGTCACTCCTTGGGTTGTGAGACGTTTTGTTGGCAAAGTTGGTGTGATTTAGTTTATTGGCTCCTTTGTTTTTAAGGTACTCATTATGCATAGAGCATTTATATATATATATAGATTCGTCAGCTGGTCTGTTGCGGGTAATGAGGTGGGGACTTGGTCTTAACCCGTGATCTCGTGAAGAGAGTAAATCTCACGCCTGTCACTTTCTCCTTGACTTTGCTTTGCTTCCTTTTCTTGTCAAAGCCACTTAGGCCAGTTAATCTCTCTTGCAGCCAAACACAGCAAAAACCCAGCGTCCACGAAAGGGTATTATCTTTGTAGGAGTGACTTAGTCTGGTATCTAGAATATACAATATCCTTCAGGGGTGGAGCACTCCAAGCTCGGAGCCATATCTGGCACTCCTACATCCAGCTAACTGGTATTCCCCAGATGGCCACATCCCTTCCTTGTGACATCACATACTATTGATTTTCTAGTGTTTGTACATTATAAGACACTGACACAGCTCTCATAAGGCCAAGTTGCTATCCATAAGACCCTTTTGCTTCCCCGCCACTTGGATATCCAATCCTGATTTGTGTGATGGTTCTGTGGAAGTTATGATGCTTGGCTGAGAAATCTGGCATAAAGCTTTGCTTCTGCATGACATCCTGTGGTCTTTTTAAAACATTTTTTTCTTCATTTGGACATATATACTCGAGTATAAGCCTAGTTTTTCATTCCTATTTTTAGGCTGAAAAAGTCTCCCTTGGCTTATACTCGAGTCAAGTTTTTTTTATTACATTATTATTATTATTATTATTATTATTATTATTATTACATAAATCATTTTACTCTATCATTATTACATTTATTATTTTATTCTTTATTATTATTGTTATTACATTTATTATTTTATTCTTTACTATTGTTATTATTACATTAATCATTGTCAACAGTGACAAATGCAAGATACTCCACTTTGGCAGGAAAAACGAAATGCAAAGATACAGAATGGGGGACAATGCCTGGCTCGAGAGCAGTACGTGTGAAAAAGATCTTGGAGTCCTCGTGGACAACAAGTTAAACATGAGCCAACAGTGTGATGTGGCGGCAAAAAAGCCAATGGGATTTTGGCTTGCATCAATAGGAGCATAGTGTCTAGATCTAGGGAAGTAATGCTACCCCTCTATTCTGCTTTGGTTAGACCACATCTGGAATATTGTGTCCAATTCTGGGCACCACAATTCAAGAGAGATATTGACAAGCTGGAATGTGTCCAGAGGAGCGACTAAAATGATAAAAGGTCTGGAGAACAAGCCCTATGAGGAGCGGCTTAAGGAACTGGGCATGTTTAGCCTGAAGAAGAGAAGGCTGAGAGGAGATATGATAGCCATGTATAAATATGTGAGAGGAAGCCACAGGGAGGAGGGAGCAAGCTTGTTTTCTGCTTCCTGGAGACTAGGACGCAGAACAATGGCTTCAAACTACAAGAGAGGAGATTACATCTGAACACTGAGGAAGAACTTCCTGACTGTGAGAGCCGTTCAGCAGTGGAACTCTCTGCCCCGGAGTGTGGTGGAGGCTCCTTCTTTGGAAGCTTTTAAACAGAGGCTGGATGGCCATCTGTCAGGGTGATTTGAATGCAATATTCCTGCTTCTTGGCAGGGGGTTGGACTGGATGGCCCATGAGGTCTCTTCCAACTCTTTGATTCTATGATTCTATGATTTTACTCTATTATTAATATTACATTTATTATTTTATTCTTTATTACTGTTATTATTTCATTTATTATTTTACTCTATTATTATTGGAAGGATATGTAAACACATTTCCACTGAAGAAGGTTAGAATAATGTCCTCTAAATGCACTTTATTACTGATTTAGGATTGCCTGCACGCCCCCATCCCTCTCTGAAAACTCTATCCCAGTTATATCTTACCTGTTCATGCCCAGCATTATTTTTTAAATTTAATTATTACATTTGGCCCAGCCATTGGTTTTTAACGTTTGCTGTGCTACTGTCAATGTGTATTGCTTTTTTTTTGTTTATGAGATTTATTTTAACTGCTTTGTATTCTTTGTTTGTTATTGCTTTTATTATTGATGTACTTTGGGCTTGGCCTCATGTAAGCCGCACCGAGTCCCTTGGGGAGATGGTAGCGGGGTATAAATAATTTATTATTATTATTATTATTATTATTATTATTATTATTATTATTATTATTATTCGTCTTCTTTATTCAAAAACATTTAACCTACCGATGCCTCAGTTAATCCAATTTTATTGGTATCTATTTTTATTTTGGAATTTACCAATAGCTGCTGCATTTCCCACCCTCGGCTTATACCCGAGTCAATATGTTTTCCCATGTTTTTGTGGTAAAATGAGGTGCCTCGGCTTATATTTGGGTCGGCTTATACTCGAGTATATACGGTAATACCCTGGGCTGCAGAGTTTTAGGGTTGTATATCATTATCTATATATATATATATAAATGAAAAGGGTGTCCAACGGGACACCAAAACTCACCCCCCCCCCGACGAAAATTTACCAAAATTCCCATGCACATACCTCAACCCACAAGGTATGCACAAATCGATTCAAAATACTAAACATTAAAACACACTCACAATTAGACAAAACAACTGAGCATGCGCAATGGCGCCCCGCCGCAAGTCCCTGGCCAGCCGGCCAACGCACCCTCCGCGCAAGCCACCCCCTATCCTCCGTCGCCCCGACCCACATGGCCAGCCGGCCAACGCACCCTCCGCGCAAGCCACCCCCTATCCTCCGTCGCCCCGACCCACATGGCCAGCCGGCCAACGCACCCTCCGCGCAAGCCACCCCCTATCCTCCGTCGCCCCGACCCACATGGCCAGCCGGCCAACGCACCCTCCGCGCAAGCCACCCCCTATCCTCCGTCGCCCCGACCCACATGGCCAGCCGGCCAACGCACCCTCCGCGCAAGCCACCCCCTATCCTCCGTCGCCCCGACCCACATGGCCAGCCGGCCAACGCACCCTCCGCGCAAGCCACCCCCTATCCTCCGTCGCCCCGACCCACATGGCCAGCCGGCCAACGCACCCTCCGCGCAAGCCACCCCCTATCCTCCGTCGCCCCGACCCACATGGCCAGCCGGCCAACGCACCCTCCGCGCAAGCCACCCCCTATCCTCCGTCACCCCGACCCACATGGCCAGCCGGCCAACGCACCCTCCGCGCAAGCCACCCCCTATCCTCCGTCGCCCCGACCCACATGGCCAGCCGGCCAACGCACCCTCCGCGCAAGCCACCCCCTATCCTCCGTCACCCCGACCCACACGATCACGCCACACAGATAAAATAAGGACTTTAGTCCATATGGATAAATTCCTATAGCCACAGGATCTTTCTCATAGTAAAAAGAGAGGGGCAGAGAGTTCCACTGCTGAACGGCTCTCACAGTCAGGAAGTTCTTCCTTGTTCAGATGGAATCTCCTCTCTTGTAGTTTGAAGCCATTGTTCCGTGTCCTAGTCTCCAAGGAAGCAGAAAACAAGCTTTCTCCCTCCTCCTCCCTGTGGCTTCCTCTCACATATTTATACATGGCTCTCATCATATCTCCTCTCAGCCTTCTCTTCTTCAGGCTAAACATGCCCAGCTCCTTAAGCCGCTCCTCATAGGGCTTGTTCTCCAGACCCTTTGCAAATGTATTATATCTCTCTTGAATTGTGGTGCCCAGAATTGGACACAATATTCCAGGGTTTCTCTACTAGAGTTCTACAAGGGATTGTGAATGAAAACAATAAACATTTTTGGAGCTGTAGAGATAATATTTTATGAAGAGGTTCTCTGACTTCGGACAATGGTTTCAAGGGATTTTCCAGGGTAAAAAGTATAAGAATGGCTGGCTGATAGAGTTTTATTCATTCCTCCCGAATACACCCAAAACTTGACAACTTAAGTTCTGAACTAAAGTTTCAGAAAGAGAGATGAAGAGATACAGACAATGCTTTTAAAAAATACTGAGTTGAGGTGGTATTGCAAAAAAAGAAAAACTTGCCATCAGGTACCAGGGAAAAAGAAGATAAAAATCTATGCACTGCGGTCTCCTTTCAACCCACATGGTTCTCTTCCAAGCTCTCATAGAATGAGCAACAGTTGATACAGCAGCCCAGCCTAGTGCATGACACGCGAAGGCAGAAGGTTAAAAAAGAGGCAGTTCAACCTCATGCAGAGGCAAAGCCTTGCTGTGGACTTTCCCAGTGACTATCAAAGGCATCACAAATAGCCAACATATTTTTTTTTGTATTTCTTTCCAAAGCAGAAGAAAGAGCAAAGGAAAAAATACAGAATCATTATACAATTTTATTTTGATTCTTAACTCTAGTGGAAGTATATTTTAGAAGGGGAGCTTGGAGTGTTACATCAGTTTTGGAGTTGTAGTTCACCTACATCCAGAGAGTATTATACTACTACTCCTACTACTACTACTACTAATAATAATAATAAAAATATGATATTATAATTATATATTTATATTACATGTAATATTACTAATCATATTACAATATAATGGTATAATACAATATAGTAATAATTAATACTGATATTGTACTATGCTAATAATATAATATATTGTATGTATATATATATATCTTGTAAGCTGCTCTGAGTCCCCTTTTAAATAAATAAATAAACTCCACCAATGATGGAATTGAACCAGTCTTGGCACACAGAACTCCCGTGACCCACAGAAAATACTGGAAGGGTTTGGTGGGCATTGACCTTGAGTTTTGGAGTTGTAGTTCTCCTACATCCAGAGAGCACTGTGGACTCAAACAATGATGGGTCTGGATTAAATTTATGCCCAGATGTGAACACTGGTTGAATTTGGGGAAAATAGACCTTGCCATTTGGGAGTTGCAGTTGCTGGGATTTATAGTTCACCTACTATCAAAGAGCATCCTGAACTCCACCAATGATGGAATTGAACTAATCTTGGTACACAGAAGTCCCATGACTAACAGAAAATACTGGAAGGCTTTGGTGGGCATTGATCTTGAGTTTTGGAGTTGTAGTTCACCTACATCCAGAGAGCACTGTGGACTCAAACAATGATGGATCTGGACCAAAGTTGGAACAAATGCTCAATATGCCCAAATGTGAACACTGGTGGAGTTTGGGGAAAATAGAGCTTGACATTTGGGAGTTGTAATTGCCTTGGATTTATAGTTCACCTACAATCAAAGAGCATTCTGAACCCCACCAACAATAGAATTGGGCCAAACTTCCCACACACAAACCCCCATGACCAACAGAATAATTTTTTGTATTGTCGAAGGCTTTCATGGCTGGAATCACTAGGTTCTTGTGGGTTTTTTCGGGCTATATGGCCATGTTCTAGAGGCATTTTCTACTGACGTTTCGCCTGCATCTATGGCAAGCATCCTCAGAGGTAGTGAGGTCTGTTGGAATTAGGAAAATGGGTTTATATATCTGTGGAATGACTGGGGTGGGGCAAAGAGCTCTTCTCTGCTGGAGCTAGGTGTGAATGTTTCAGCTGACCACCTTCATTAGCATTTGATGGCCTGGCTGAGGCTGGCTGAGAATAATTTTTCCCCATGTCAGTAGCGACTTGAGAGACTGCAAGTCGCTTCTGGTGTGAATAATAAATAAAAAAATACTTTGTTTTCTGGTGGTCTTTGGTGACCCCCCCCCCAGTGTTACCGACCCCCCCAGGTTGAGAAACATTGTTATACATACAAATATTTTTTCTCCTCTTTCCCCCCCTCTCTCACAAGAATGAGGAGGGGAATTCTTCCTACTATAGACATTTGAGATGCAAAAATGATCCCAATTTATCCATGTGGACTAGCGACCTCTTTTTAGATTTCTCTTTTTTGTTTTCTAATGTGTCCCATTGCTAATGATGCCTCTGCCTAACCGTTCTCAGGAACAGTTAGAAATTCAGAGCTTTGATGGTGGGAATTTCTTCCCTCATCTCCTCTGCCTCCCAGAGTCCCGGCTGTTGATTCCTTTTGATACTTTCAACCAAAGGCTAGCAATGCTTGCCCCTTCGAACACAATCATCTCTCTGTTTGCCCATTGTGGGTGAAATCCTTGAAGCGTTATGTTATCACTTACAGAGAGCCTTTGGGGATTGTTGCTCTCCATCTGCCCCTCCACCCTTCAGTCTGAGAGAATGACGATCTCTCAATTTCCCACATTCTCAGTTACTGAGAACATGGAAAAGGGGAAGGAGATTGAAACTCCCCCTACACTACGTGGCCTTAGGGTGACCCTGAAATAGAGCCTTATGTGGCAACAGGGCCATATAGTTGTGGCCTAATAGGACAGGCAGCTAATGATTTAAGACTCTTTCTAGGTACAATAATGCTTAACACAGTTCCACATGTTGTGGTGACCCCCAAACATAACATTATTTTTGTTGCTACTTCATAACTCTCATTTTGCCTCTGTTATGAATCGTAATGCAAATATCTGATATGCAGGATGTATTTTCATTCACTGGAGCAAAATTGGCACAAATATCGAATACACCCACATTTGAATACTGATGGGATGGGGGGGGGGGTGATTTTGTCATTTGGGAGTTGTAGTTGCTGGGATTTATAGTTCACCTACAATCAAGAGCATTCTGAATTCCACCAACGAAGGAATTGAATCGCACTTGGCACACAGAATTCCCAAGACCAACAGAAATACTGGGAAGGTTTGGTGGGCATTGACCTTGAGTTTGGGAGTTGTAGTTCACCTACATCCAGAGAGCACTGTGGAGTCAAGGATTATTATTCCCAAACACCACCAGCGTTCACATTTGGGCATATTGAGAATTCGTTCCAAGTTTGGTCCAAATCCACCACTGTTTGAGAGCACTGTGGAGTCAAACAGTGGTGGATTTGGACCAAACCTGGCACGAATTCTCAATTTGCCCAAATATGAACACTGGTGGTGTTTGCGGATAATAGTCCTTGACATTTGGGAGTTGTCGCTGCTGGGATTTATAGTTCATCCACAATCCAAGTGCATTCTGAACCCCATCAACGAGAGAATTGGGTCAAACTTCCCACTCAGAACCCCTATGACCAATAGAAAATTATTTATTTATTTATTTATTTTATTTACTGTATTGTCGAAGGCTTTAATACTGTATTGTCGAAGGCTTTTATGGCCGGAATCACTGGGTTGTTGTAGGTTTTTTTGGGCTATATGGCCATGGTCTAGAGGCATTCTCTCCTGACGTTTCGCCTGCATCTATGGCAAGCATCCTCAGAGGTAGTGAGGTCTGTTGTAACCCTTTTGCCTAGTTCCAATAGACCTCACTACCTCTGAGGATGCTTGCCATAGATGCAGGCGAAACGTCAGGAGAGAATGCCTCTAGACCATGGCCATATAGCCCTAAAAAACCTACAAAAACCCAGAAAATACTGTGTTTTCTGATGATCTTTTTCGACCCTCTGACATGCCCTCAAGACCTCCCCAGGGGTCCCGACCCCCAGATTGAGAAACACTGGTCTAGATCCAGGGAAGTCATGTTCCCCATGCTCTATTCTGCCTTGGTTAGACCACACCTGAAATACTGTGTGCACCACACTTGAAGAGAGATATTGACAAGCTGGAATGTGTCCAGAGGAGGGCGACTCAAATGATCAAAGTTCTGGAGAACAAACCCTATGAGGAGCGGCTTAAAGAGCTGGGCATGTTTAGCCTGAAGAAGAGAAGGCTGAGAGGAGACATGATAGCCATGTATAATTAGGTGAGAGAAAGTCACCGGAAGGAAGGAGCGAACTTCTTTTCTGCTTCCCTGGAGACTAGGACGCAATGGAGCAATGGCATCAAACTACAAGAAAGGAGATTCCGTCTGAACATTGTGCCCATCACAAATGCTGGTGATTTTGGTGGCTATTATTGTCCTTGGCATGGGTCGCATTACGATGCATCTGGGAGGATCCGTAAAGGCCCTGATCCATACAATCTTGAGGTTCCACACTATGAATTCTCTACAAAAGATTTAGTTATTGTGGGTTAGATTGCTTAACACTTGGCTCTCTAGAAGCTTTATGTACACACAGATGAAAGGGGCTGGTGTGATGTCATGTAAAAATGAAGCTAGCCATAAAATGTGGCTAACTGTAAAATCACTATTCAACGGTAATGATTTGTTTGCCTACTTGGTCAGTTTTAATAAAGCATTAAACTGATGTCCTATAAGCAGTAGTACCTTGACTTTGATAACTCAAGTCATCATAATATCTAACTGAAGACCTCTTAAGAGCATAAATATGTTTAATTTTACAGTGAAGTGACTGCAGTTGAGTTTGCACATGACGTTCTGTGTATATGTGAGCGGGCACACATTAAAGCTAAATTCTTTTTATATATATATATATATATTTATTGCAATTTTCATATATATACAAACATTAGAGATATTTGGATAAGGAAGTTCAGAAGTATAGATGGGAAGAGAAAAAGAGGGAAGGGGTAAGGGAAGGGTGTGGAACCGTGTAGGTAGGTAGAGTAGGAAAGAATAAGAAGAAAGGAAAAAGATATATGAGTGCAATGAAAGTGACAGTTAAAAGAAAAGATACAAGATATTTCATTCTTCAATCCGCTTGACTTCCAGGATTCATCTTCAGGGAGGTCTTATCCTTTTCTTTCCTTTCCTCTTCCTTCGTCTTTCTATTTCTCCGCCTCTTTAGTCGACTAGTATATGATTTCTGTCCTTCTCCTTGTCCATCTTTCTCTTTTCATTTTTTCCCTTCCTTTTCTTCATTTTCTCTCTGTCTGGCTTTTGTCTATTTATGGTGTGCTCCTAGTTTTAGTTATATAAATTTAAATATTCTTTAAATTTTGTCCAATCTGTTTCAGTTTCCATTATTCCTTTGCTTCTTTGCATAATGAAGCTCAGTCTATCCATATTTCTTACTTCCATCATTTTTCTTTTCCAGTCTTCTAGGCTAGGAATTTCTTTTTTTCTCCATAATTTAGCAAAGCACATTCTGGCCGCTGTTGTTGCTAGAAATAGTAATTTCTCCTTGTCTTTATCCATTTTTAATTTTGTTGTAATGCCTAATAGAAATATTTCTGCTTTTAGGGGGATTTTAATTTTCAGTAATTTTTGCAGTATTTTTTGAATTTCCAACCAATATCTTCTCGTTCTCTTACATTGCCACCAATGATTAAAGCTAAATTCTAAGGACAAAAAAAAAGGAAGACCTTCCTGACTGTGAGAGCTGTTCAGAAGTGGAACTCTCTGCCCTGGAGTGTGGTGGAGGCTCCTTCTTTGGAGGCTTTGAAACAGAGGCGGGTGGCCATCTGCCGGGGGTGTTTTGAATGCAATTTTCCTGCTTCTTGGAAGAATGGGGATGGACTGGATGGCCCAAGAAGTCTAGATTTTTTGTTGTTTTCGTTTTTTGAGGCTTGCTTCAAACTGTGAGGCAGAGTTGGGATGGGAAAGACTTGAGACTTTCATATCTCTGTCGTGGTTCTTTTGGAATCCTAGCCTATCATTTAATTTGAATTCTTTTCCGAAATGTTATCTGACAGACATACAAGCCAATCCAAAGCAGTTATCTTTGGGTGTTGGGAACTGTAAAGCTTTGCAGTTCTGTAACTTCATAGTATTGGCTGGAAACTCTGCTGCACTCCAGCCATTCTCTGCTCTTGCTCTGTCTGTATGTTGTTTTTCGGTCGCTCCCAACTGTTCATTTGACGTCATGGTTTTTAAAAAAAGAAAAAAGCAAGCTTGTGTCCCGAGAGGTTTAGCTAGTTAGAATATAAATAGAACAACAAATAATACCAAGCTTGGCAAGCCTCTCTTGCATGCACATGCGTGCTCTCTCTCTCTCTTTCACAAACGCACACGTCTTCTTTTGTTGAGACAAAAGACCTAAGAGCTTGACCGTGGAACACAATTTTCAAAACTCAGCCTTGGACATTGAAGAAAAATAACTGAAATAGATCACTCTCACTCCTTTACAGCAGTGGTTCTCAACCTTCCTAATGCCGCGACCCCTTAATACAGTTCCTATTTTGTGGTGACCCCCAAACATAACATTATTTTTGCTGCTACTTCTTAACTGTAATTTTGCTACTGTTATGAATTGTAATGTAAATATCTAATATTAGTAAATATCTAATTGTAATGTAAATATCAATATCTAAGATGCCCGAATTTGAATACTGGTGGGGTTGGGGGATGATTTTGTCATTTGGGAGTTGTAGTTGCTGGGATTTATAGTTCACCTACAAACAACTAGCATTCTGAACTCCACCAATGATGAAACTGAACCAATCTTGGTACACAGAACTCCCATGACCAACAGAAAATACTGAAAGAGTTTGGTGGGCATTGATCTTGAGTTTTGGAGTTGTAGTTCACCTACATCTAGAGCAGTGGTTCTCAACCTGGGGTCCCCAGATGTTTTTGACCTACAACTCCCAGAAATCCCAGCTAGTTTACCAGCTAGGTTCTTGTGGGTTTTTTTTCGGGCTATAGGGCCATGTTCTAGAGGCATTTTCTCCTGACGTTTCGCCTGCATCTATGGCAAGCATCCTCAGAGGATGTGGTGGAGTTTGGGGAAAATAGACCTTGACATTTGGGAGTTGTTGCTGCTGGGATTTATAGTTTACCTACAAACAAATAGCATTCTGAACTCCACCAATGATGAAATTGAACCAATCTTGGTACACAGACCCATGACCAACAGAAAATACTGGAAGGGTTTGGTGGGCATTGACCTTGAGTTTTGGAGTTGTAGTTCACCTACATCCAGAGAGCACTCTGGACAAACAGTGATGGATCGAGACCATACTTGGCATGAATACTCAGAGGTAGTGAGGTCTGTTGGAATTAGGAAAATGGGTTTATATATCTGTGGAATGACTGGGGTGGGGCAAAGAGCTCTTCTCTGCTAGAGCTGGGTGTGAATGTTTCAGCTGGCCACCTTCATTAGCATTTGAAGGCCTGGCTGAGCCTGGTGGAATCTTTTGTTGAGAGGTGTTAAGATGTGCCTGGTTGTTTCCTCTCTGCTGTTTTGCTGTTGTAATTTTAGAGTTACAGAAAAAACCCACAAGAACCCAGTTAACCAGCTGTTAGGATTTCTGGGAGTTGTAGACCCAAAACATCTGGGGACCCCAGGTTGAGAACCACTGATCTAGAGAGCACTATGGACTCAAACAATGATGGATCTGGATCAAACTTGGCATGAATACTCAACATGCCCCGATGTGGTGGAGTTTGGGGAAAACAGACCTTGACATTTGGGAGTTGTTGTTGCTGGGATTTATAGTTCACCTACAATCAAAGAGCATTCTGAACTCCAGTGACAGAATTGAGCCAATCTTCCCACACAGAACCCCCTTGACCAACAGAAAATGCTGAAAGGGTTTGGTGGGCATTAGTCTTGACTTTTGGAGTTGTAGTTCACCTACATCCAGAGAGCACTCTGGACTCAAACAATGATGGATCTGGACCAAACTTGGCATGAATACTCAGTATGCCCAGATGTGAACACTGGTGGAGTTTGGGCAAAATAGACCTTGACATGTGGGAGTTGTAGTTACTGGGATTTATAGTTCACCCACAATCACAGAGCATTCTGAACTCCACCAGTGATGGAATTGAGCCAATCTTCCCACACAGAACCCCCTTGACCAACAGAAAATGCTGAAAGGGTTTGGTGGGCATTAGTCTTGACTTTTGGAGTTGTAGTTCACCTACATCCAGAGAGTACTCTGGACTCAAACAATGATGGATCTGGACCAAACTTGGCATGAATACTCAATATGCCCAGATGTGAACACTGGTGGAGTTTGGGGAAAATAGACCTTGCCATTTGGGAGTTGTAGTTACTGGGATTTATAGTTCACCTACAATCAAAGAGCATTCTGAACTCCACTAGTGACAGAATTGAGCCAATCTTCCCACACAGAACCCCCTTGACCACACAGAAAATGCTGAAAGGGTTTGGTGGGCATTAGATCTTGACTTTTGGAGTTGTAGTTCACCTACATTCAGAGAGCACTCTGGACTCAAACAATGATGGATCTGGACCAAACTTGGCATGAATACTCAATATGCCCAGATGTGAACACTGGTGGAGTTTGGGGAAAATAGACCTTGTCATTTGGGAGTTTAAGTTACTGGGATTTATAGTTCACCTACAATCACAGAGCATTCTGAACTCCACCAATGACAGAATTGGGCCAAACTTCTCACACAGAACCCCTTTGACCCACAGAAAGTACTGTGTTTTCTTATGGTCTTTGGCGACCCCTCTGACACCCCCTCATAACCTCCCCCAGGTGTTCTGACCCCTAGGTTGAAAAAACGCTGCTTTACAGGAAAATGACCAAGACACTTGTAGGCACTTGAACCACTGATGCATTTTATTTGGCATCGGTGGGAGTTGTAGTTTTATAAGGTACTAGCAGTCCCCTGCCATGCATTGCTGTGGCCCAGTCTGGTGATCTGGAAAATAAAGTAATGAGAAAGTGTTGGTTTCTAATATATGTGATGTCTTTCTGCTTGTGGGTAAACAGTATTTCTTGCTGTTTCTTTGCCAGTGTTGATGTGGAGATTGCCTGTTTTGCCTACTCTGGAACATGCCACATATCATTGTCCTTCTTTAGGGGTCCCTTTCAAATTTTTGATACTGCATCTGTCATATACATATATGTTTGTGTGTGAATGGCTGGATGGCCCTTTGTCAGGAGGGCTTTGATAATCTTTTCTAGCCCTGGCGAAGGGAGTTGGACTAGATGGCCTTAAGGCAGGATTTCTCAACCTGGGGTTTGGGACCCCTGGAGGGTTGCAAGGGGGGGGGGTCAGAAGGGTCACCGAAGGCCACCAGAAAACACAATATTTTCTGTTGGTCATGAGGGTTCTGTGTGGGAAGTTAGCCCCAATTCCGTTGTTGGTGGGTTCAGAATGCTCCTTGATTGTAGGTGAACTATAAATCCCAGTAACTACAACTCCCAAATGTCAAGCTCTATTTCCTCCAAACTCCATCTGTGTTTCTATTTGGACATATTGAGTATTCGTGCCAAGTTTGGTCCCAATCCATCATTGTTTGTCCACAGTGCTCTCTAGATGTAGGTGAACTACAACTCCAAAAGTCAAGATCTAATGCCCACCAAACCCTTTCAGCATTTTCTGTTGGTCAACGGGGTTCTGTGTGGGAAGATTGGCTCAATTTTGTTGCCAAATTTGGTGTGATTTCGTTCATTGGTTCTTTTGTTTTTTTGTTTGTCCACAGTGCTCTCTAGATGTAGGTGAACTACAACTCCAAAACTCAAGGTCAATGCCCACTAAACCCTTCTAGTGTTTTCTGTTGGTCAGGGGAGTCCTGTGTGCCAAGGTTGGTTCAATTCCATCGTTGGTGGAGTTCGGAATGTTCTTTGATTATAGGTGATCTATAAATCCCAGCAACTACAACTCCCAAATGACAAAATCATAATTTTTGAGTGATGGTCACTCCTTGTGTAGTGAGACGTTTTGTTGCCTAATTTGGTGTGATTTCGTTCATTGGTTCTTTTGTTTTTAAGGTACTCATTATGCACAGAGCATTTATATATAGATAGATTTAGCCTTCTCTACCAAAGAATGTTGAGGCCTTACCAAACTACAGCACCCTTGGTTCCATAGCATTTTCCATGGCAGTTGAAGTGATGTCAGACAACATTAATTCAGCATGGTATATGCATTCTTAGTCCTTTCGTTCCCCACGAGAGGAAAAGAAACCACCGAACTCTGGTGTCTTTTTGCCCCTTTCTCAAAAATCTGTTTTGCAAGAAAACCCAACTGTTGCAGGAGGGGAACTGAGAAGATTTACTTAGAAGATGAGACAGGAAATGACAACATGGGTTTTACTCTGAAGGGTGGAGATGAGGTTTGCTTGGACCGTCCAACCCTGCTAGGAGAGTTTTCATACCATTTGACTATGGCTAGGGATGTGGGGATAAAAAAATAAATAAGTACAGAAAGGGAGGAAATTCCAAGCATTCCAGTTATTCTTTTTTGGGTTTCCTCCTCCCATATCAGAAGAGAGCTTCTCTCTTGCAGCCTCAAAGGTTTCCTTTTAGAAAGTGAAGCAAAAACAATCTCACACACTCCCTTAGTTACCCAGTGCTTCTTTGTGAGTGAATCTCAACAAGCAATGCATGTAAGGTTTGGCTTGGCATCCTTGGGCAGTAAATTCTGGAATTTTTTTAAGATGGGCATTTTGCAAAGCCTTTCTAGAGGCATTTCTGTTGCGGAATACAACTAAAGTTGTTTGGTGTCTGTGTAAGTCTTTTTGACACCTGGTAAAGACAATTTCATTCACTCAGACCTTTTAGCAGATGTTTTTTTGGTGTTTAGAATCAAAAGCAATCTTCTAGTTTTGTTGCTTATGTTGTTATGTAATTTTGCTACTGTTGTGAATAGTAGAGCAAATATCCGGCATGCAGGATATACAGGGTTAGTCAAAATGAATAGGCCAATAAGAAAATTAATTTTAGACGAATGTATGTTTATTGTAACCAAACTACAGCTACGTAGCGACAGATAAACTATCAAAGTTTTGTCTCACCTTCAGAGATGTTCGATATGGGCGCCCCGTGTGACACGGCAGATGTCCAAGCGATAGTCCAGTTCATTCCACATCCGTTGCAGCACATCCAACGTAATGGCATCGAATGCAGCAACGTCTGGGAAGGTGTTCGTTGAGGTCCTAACCCTAACCCTAACCCTAACCCTAACCCTATCCCTAACCTAACCCTAACCCTAACCCTAACCCTTGAAATTCTCGCTGGACCGTAATTACTGACATTGTTTTAGCAAATGTCATCACACAAAACGCCTTCTCTTTGCTTGATTCCGCCATTTTGAAAACAGCGACCCCTAGCGACGCCTAGCGGCATTAACGTACATGTGTGTTGCTCAAAAAAACTTTGATAGTTTATCTGTCGCTACGTAGCTGTGGTTTGGTTACAGTAAACATACATTCGTCTAAAATTAATTTTCTTATTGGCCTATTCATTTTGACTAACCCTGTATTTTCATTCACTGTACCAAATTTAGCACAAATACCTGACCCAAATTTGAATACTGCTGGGATTGATTTTGTCATTTGGGAGTTGTAGTTGCTGGGATTTATAGTTCACCTATAATCTAAGAGCATTCTGAACTCCACCAACAATAGAATCGAACCCAACTTGGCACACTGAACTCCCACAACCAAGAGAAAATACTGGAAGGGTTTGGTGGGCATTGACCTTGACTTTTAGAGTTGTAGTTCACCTACATCCAGAGGGCATTGTGGGCCAGGCATGTAGCCGGGGGGGGGGGTTCCGAGGGGCTTCAGCCCCCCCCCCC